>JAPFRF010000023.1:2765427-3365427 GCA_029282475.1 Phrynocephalus forsythii
TCCTTTAACTGACTCAGCAAAGCATCCGACCGTGTCACAAACAAGGTGCCCCCTACGCCTGCCGTGACAGAGGACAGAGGGAGTTTAACATGCCAGTCATCATCATCACCATCATCATCATCACCAATCACCAACAACAGTAACAACGGTGCAAAAGCAGAAAGAAAGAAGGGCAAAGCGGAAAAGCGTACCAGGCTGTATCCTGTGGAGATAAGGAGGGCGCGGTAGTCATCTGTATCCATGCTCCCCGTGCGCTTCTATTCCGAGAGGCCAGCAGGAGGAGGGAGGAAGGGTGGAAGGAGGGTGCAGACGGACAAGGCATGCAGAGATGAAAGGAAGGAAAGAGCCACAGGCCCATGGAGGGAAAAAAAGATGCACACACAGAAAGAGAGAGAAGGTCAGTCAGGAAAAGTCATCGTGATGCCATGTAACCAGGAGACAGGCGGGACAGAGAGGGAGGAATGAGCATGGGAGTTGGAGACAAACATTAACAACAAAGATGGCCGGAGGAAGAAGAGGAAGAGGAGGAGGAGGAGGAGGAGGCGAGAGAAACAATGCGGTGAAGGAAGAGAGAGAAAGGAGATCTGGTTAATCACAACATCGCCAGAGGCGCCACGGTGAACGGGCCAAGGGGTACCTGTCGGTCATTTTCCACATCGTATCCCAAACTGATGAGGCAGGCTTTGAACTCTTCGGGACCCAGGGAGCCGCCGTGGTCCTGCCGCCGAGCCGGGCGCACGAGGTGAGCGGAGGGCGTGGCGTGCAAAAGAGCCGAGGGAAGGGCCGAGGCGAGGCCCGGGAGCCCACGACAAAGGGCGATGGAGCAGAGGGGGGGGGGAAAGATACGCCGTTAGTTAGTTTGAGGTCGACAGAGGCTCCACCAGGGGCCAGCGGAAAGAGTCTTTTTGGGTGAAGGACCCAGACTCTTCTCAGCAACATAAAGCCGAGAGACCAAACCAGCCCCCGGGGATTTCCCTTTCCTTTGGGCCAAGGATCTCTGGTGCTGCGGACGACCCAGGAACTGCAAATGCAATTCAGAGAGGCAAAAATGGTGCCAGCTTTGCATTGTGGGAGACAGGAGAGGCTGGTTCCATTTACTGGCACACACCAAGGCACCCTGACGCCCAAAACCCATCCTCTGTTTTTCACAGCACCTGCTCAGACCTTCTCTGCTGGGAGCTTTCCAGATGTACTGACTTCCGCTCCGTTCATCCCGGCCAACGTGGCCAAGGGCCGTGGCTAGCTGAGGATGCTGGGAGTTGTAGCAAAATGCATCGGCAAGGCCCAGGGTGGGGCAAGGCAGAATTAACATAGTCTCCTTTCACGGCTCAGAGGGAAGGTGGCACTGGGGCTCAGGTGCAAAAACGTAGAGAGAGCCTAGCCCAGTGGGGGCAAACCTTTGGCCCTCCAGACGTTTTGGACCACCGCTCCCACAGTCCTTTGTCGTTGGCAGTGGAGGCTTGGAATTCTGGGAGTTGTGGTCCAAAACATCAGAAGGGCCGAAGGTTCGCCACCACTGGCCTAGTGCAAAGCTGGTCAGAGAGGAGAACGCCACTATTGCCGGACACCCGGGAGGGAGGGAAGCATCAGTGTTTCTCCAAACACCTGATCTCCAGACCATTTGTAACAGAAACCCTCATCAAGTGAAGGATAAGGGATCGGGAGAAGAGAAGAATAAAAGTATTTGGAAGGCACACGTCTCCTGCCTGTCTAGTTTGGATGAGAGGCTGTCCCACTGGGCTGCTTCGGACACCGGAAGTGAAACCCTGCACCTGGATGACATCTTCTCATGCTGTTTGTAAGAGGCAAGGAAGGACACTCCCTCTGCCTCCCAGCTGCCGAGTGAGGTTCGAGAGCATCAGAGGCACGCGTGGGTCAAACGACACATTACACAAATGGCACTGCACTGAAAGAAGGAATTATTTCCAGGCTCAGAAAAACAGACTGAGTCTTCCACACCTCTGGCCGCTGGGAAGACCCAGCTGCTTTTCTGACCGGGAATCAGGATGACCAGCACGGGCTTTTGTCTGCAAGCGTGATTGCTCAGACCCGGATGCCCTGCTCTCCAGAATTAAACCTAAAGGGCAGGCACCCCCGTCTGCCTTCTGGCGCTGCCTCGAGGCCTACTCGACATTCAGTCGGCCCTTACCTAGTGGTTTGGAGGAGAAAACGGGGGCAGCTTTTACAGCTAACTGCTTCTCTTGACAGGATACATTTGGGCAGTTTAGAAACAGGTCTTTATCATTTGAGGTTGGTTAATGGACTACAACTCCCAGAATTCCCCAACCAAGGGCGCCTCGAGATGATGTTTGTAGCATCCTCCTATTACTGCCTTCGGAAGGAGTCCCTGCCTCCTTGTTAGAAACCAAGCTAGCAGAAAAGAATAGATACAAAATTAGTCTTATTCCCCTCCCGAGACCTCAGCCTGGTCCATTTAGCTTCCCAGGAGAAACCCACTCCCTTCTCCATGAGTCTCCTTCGCCCCGTGGTCTCTCGCCTTTTGTAACCCTCTCTTAAGGGTAGGGATGTAAAACGTCCAGAAACATTTGGGTCGGGAAGGAGAGAAATAATTCAGTTTGCCCCTCAATGATTCTGTTTTTCTCCCAAGTTATTTACCCACGGCTGCAAAATGTCCAGAAAGTTTTAGAGCTCTACTTAAGGGTTAGTTACTATCCACAAGAGCTTTCAGGTAAAATAATGCTGGGGTTGTGGCCTCTTCCTCTTCCTTCCACCCAATCCGACCCCTGGAACACGGCTGCTCAGAAGTTCTCTAAACCCCGAGGCCGTCTAAAGAGTTTCCCCACCTTTGATTTACATACACCTACAGGCAGCGCTGGCGCCCGACTGTCAGTTACAGGCTTGTGGGTCTGGTTTGCCCTTGGCACTGCATTGAGCTAATGCCAGCCATTTAAAAAAAAAAAATTAAAAAGCTTTATGTCAAGAAAGAAAATATGGGCTTGTCTTTGCCACTGGCTGTTTTTTTTAAAAGCCAAATATTCTGTTTGATAGAGAAAGAATTGGAGGCAAGGAAACACAGTGCCAGCCCGCAGCCCCGCCTGACCGCCCTGCGCGAAGACGGTCCCCGACATTCGGAGCCGGGATACCTTATCGAAATGGTTGAAGGAGGCCCGGAATTCCTGCATCTGCTCCTGGCTGATCCCCTTTGCGTCCCGGGTGAGGATTTGGTTCTCCACCTCGTTGATGGTCCGGGCGATGGTGGTGAGGAGCTGTTCCCACCCGACACGGATGTGCTGGGGAAGAGACAAGGCAGAAGGACGGGAGGGTGAGAAGACGAGGGAGGGCCGTCTCGGATGCCCCACGGCCTGCTCTAGACCTGGAAAGAGGCGCCCTACACTCACTCTCTCACACACACACACACACACTCACCTCCATGGTGTAGTTGGTGTGCTTGTTGTCAAAGATGAGGGCCTCCTGGATGAGCTGGTGCTGCTGCTCCAGCAGGTCGATGTTGGGCTTGTAGTCCACGATGCTCCGCTCATACTGCTTCAAGTGGTCCAGCTGGTCCTCCAGAGTGCCGTTCATCTCGATGGAAATGCGCCCGATCTCCTGGAGAAGAGCAGGGGAGGAGAGGGTGAGAGAGTTGGGAAGTCCTCGCTACTTGGCGCCGGGCAAATCGGTATCGCCACCTCACTTGGAAAGGCCATTTGGTGGGCGGTTGAGCGTCATTCATGCACCCACGTGCAGGTGCACCTGAAAATCGGTGGGAGCTATTCCCACCGGTTCCCCCTAGTGGCCAATTCTGATAATGTACCTTGAAAAGGCAGGAGACAACAAGGGAAAGAGGAAGAAGAGACCCAATGGGAGAGGGACTGGCACCCTAAAGGAAGCCTCGCTGAGAGGTCACCCCGTCCGCCCCCACCAGGCCCCACCTCTGCTCCCAGCTTCCCGGGCGCTGTCAACCCTCGACCTGTTTCCAAATCTCCCTCGCGGGTGCCGAAGGGATGGCGCGCAGAGCCCCTCACCTCCATTTTGGTCTGGATCCAGGGCCCCACGATGTTGGCCTGGCTGGCAAACTGTCGGCGCAGGTGCTCGTTGGACTGCTGCTTGCTCTGCTCGTCCTGCAGGGCGTGGTCCCTCTTTGGCACCAGCTGCTGCACCTGCTCGGTCAGGGACAACGCCGGCTTCAGGTGCAGGCCTGGCTTTGGAGATTCACACACACACACACACACACACCACCCTCCGACCAACCCCCCCCCCAAAATAAAACCAAGCCAAGCTCCCTAAAGGTCACCCCACACGAGCTCTTGGGTCCGAATGCCCTTCCATGCCCACCCCTAGCCTCCTGTTTTTAAAACTAGCAGTAGGCTTCCAAATGCCTCTTCATTTTCTTTCCAGCTGTGCATCTTGGGGGTTTTGGACTACCATTCCCAGGCACAACTTGACTTCGCTTCCTTCCTTCCTTCCTTTAGTTCCCCCCCTCCCTCCTTTGATTCTAGGACAGCGGTTCCCAACCTTCCTAATGCTGTGACCCTTTAATACAGTTCCTCCTGTTGTGGTGACCCCCTTGCCCTTCTTGAAAGAGGCCACAAGCCCCCTTTGACAGGCCACTGGTGCCATAGAGAATTGCCCTCTGCAGGCACCCTCAGCCAATCACAGCCTCCGGTGCCATTGACTGACATCCCCTCCAACCTATCAAGCTGTAACTCACTCTTCCCAACCCCCCTCCTCTAGACCCAAGCCGTTTGTGCCTTTTTCTTCACTGGCTCATGGCGATCCCTGTGAAATGGTCAAACAACCCCCAAAGGGATCCTGACCCCCAGGTTGAGAACCACTGTTCTAGGATGCCCTGCTACTCCAGAGGGTGCAAGAAGCAATTCCCCCCGTATTCCAGTTTAGGACAGGGCCCATCCGCTGCCAGTCTTCCACGCACCCGTTCCCACTTTGAGTTGATGATCTGGGGAGTGACCGAAGTGTAGGGGTTGTTCCCGGAGAGCTTAATGTTATTGTAGTCCGCAATCCTCTGTGCTTCACTCTGGATGCCCAGGATGGCCTCCCGTTCTTTGTCAGCGTCGGGCAAGGTGGACTTGAACTGGTCGTGGGCGGCGATCAAGCCCTGGGTTGGAAACAAGCAAGAGATCCGTCATTGTCCCTGCTGAGACCGGCCTCACACCGCACGGCTGTGGAAAAAAAAATCAACTCGGCACTTAGGATGTCGCTCGTGACTACCCTACACTTTGGCCTTAATCACAGTTCCCGTTTGTAATGCACAGATGTACAGTGGTACCCCGACTTAAGAGCAGCTTGACTGAAGAGCAATTTGACTTAAGAGCAGAAAACTGTCGGCATTTTTAACTCCTGCGTTACACATTTTAAATATGGTCTGCAGGACGTACAAGCGTTTTTTTAAACTTATTTTTTCAATTTTTTAGACAGGTACCCCGACTTACGAGTAGTTCGACTTAAGAGCATGCATTCGGAACAGATTAAATTCGTTAAGTTGAGGTACCACTGTATACGGGTGGCTTTTCTCATCTCCTCCGGCATATTTATTTATTTATTTATTTATTTATTTATTTATTTATTTATTTATTTATTTATCAACTTATATCCCGCCCATAAGCCGAAACTGGATTAAGTGAAACTTTGAAAAACTTTGAAAAAGAGAGCTTGCTCTCAAAAGCTCAGCAACTTTTTAAATTTTAATTCCAGCAACCTATGAAGGTATCACCTATAGTCTAGTTTTGCTTTTGTTTGAATGGCTACACGGCTCCAAGCCTTTTTTTTACTGCAATGGATTAAGTGATTACCTCTCTTTCCCCCCTCTTCGCCCTGAATGCTGCCAAGGCAGCTACTGGCCCTCGAGGGTCACCCGCTGAGAATCGGACCCCCAGGCAAAGGGGTGGGTGTGTTCAAACCCATTAGGGACCATTCTCCCACTTCCTTTCAGCCGAGGGGGGACCAGGCTGGGACTTTGAAATGTGGAAAAGGAGCTCCACGCCGCAGTATGGCAGCCGATCCCCTGGAGTCCCCGGGCTCTCCGTACCTCAATTTCCTCAATGGTGTGTACGATGAACATGTCCTGTAGATCTTCCATGGCGCTCTCCATCCAGTTGTTGAAGGGGGCGGCCCTCTTGGCGTATTCCAGGTGGAGCTGGTCAATGGTCTCCAGCTGCTTCTCTGTTTTCTGCACGGGGGGAGGGGGGGACACGGGGAATGATCAAGGCTCCTGATCGGCAACCGCCGGCCACTCTCTTGCCCGGACATAACCCCCCTCCCCTCTCCCCCAAGAGCGCCTCTCCCGACAGCAGGAGGAGGAGGAGGAGGAGGAGGAGGAGGAGGAGGAGGAGGAAGGGGGCTGCCATTTCACCTCCAAGGCCTCCCTCCGCGTGTGGGTCAAGGATCCCAGCGAGTCCCACTGGTCGCAGATCTTCTGGCACCGGGCGTTGACGCTGGGGGAGTCGTAGTAGTCCAGCTCGCTGTGGGGCAGAGAGGGAAAGCATGGGTCACTTATTTATTAATTTATTATTTATTTGTTTCATTTTTTTATACCGCCCATCTTCCAATATGGAACTCTGGGCGGTTTACAAGATTAAAAAAAAAAAACAGTTCAAAGCAATACAACAAGATGGGTCAATGGGCGGTAGACAAAAAAAAAAAAAAGAAAGAAAGAAAAAAAGAAGGAAACTAAATAAACTAAAATAGATAAAATAAAATAAAATAAGTTAAATTAAATTAAATTAAATCCCTTGGGTGGGAAGAAGGTGGACCTGCTTGAGAAAGATCTGCAGGGGGATCTCAGGCCAGGGCTGTGTCCTCTTCTCTATAGGATACGAGGTTGGAGACGTGCCCCTTCCAGACCCTCCCTGCCCCTCCCCCCCAAATGGAGGCAGTAGCACACAGTTGCCCCCCCATCTCTGGTGGTGCTCTTCATCACGAGGGGCTATCTAACAGGCCGGATTGTCACCGCCTTGGGGCAGAGACCCATTTCCCTCCACCTTGGTCAAGCATTAGGCATGGCAAATCACGAGAGGTAAAATCAGCAGTGATTATAGCTCCATGGTTTAGGCCTCTGGCTGCAGAGCTAGAGAGGTTGGAAGTTCGAATCCCCCCATGGGACCTCCCTGGACTTGGCAATCTGTAGGGTCCCTCCCAGCTCTGCAGCTCTGTTACTGAACTACTGGATAGCTCAGAGGTTTGGGACTAGGGAGCCGGAGGTCGGGAGTTCGATTCCCCACGGTGACTCTGGTGACAGGCACCGATGGATCGATGGTCCGTAAGGGACCTGCCCAGCTCTGCGGTTCGAAGATTACATTTACATCATGGATGGAGGGGAGGGAAGACAGGGGAACCCAGCTGGCGGGAGGGATCTGCTTTGGAGTCCTCCAAGAAGGAACGTGTTCTGTCCAAGCTGTGGTGGAGAAGCGCCAATGCAAGTAAGTGAGCAAATGAACCATGCGCCCAAGAGCCAATAAATACCGGGTATGAAACACGGACATTCATTCAACATTTCATTCTGCTGCTGTGTGTCTGAAGAAGTGGACGTGGTCCACAAAGGCTTCCACTAAAATGTAATAAGTTAGTCTTTAAGGTGCCATGTGTTTTTGTTTATCGTGTTTTGTTTATTGTGTTTTCCTTCTCTGCTCCACGTCTCCGTGGCCCGCCTACGCGCCTTGCAGTGACCATCGGCAGACAGCAGAGGGTGCTGCTCCTTGCTTTTTCAAGGCATGATGGTCCCCCTACCATCCTCAGCCCCCAAATTTGTGTGTGTGTGTGTGTGTGTGTGTGTGTGTGTGTGTGTGTGTGTGTGTGTGAGAGAGAGAGAGAGAGAGAGAGAGAGAGAGAGAGAGAGAGAGAGAGAGATGATGGCAAACCGCCCTGCCTCTGCGGTGGCATTTTTCCTAGCGTCTTTTCAGCAGATCCCCCCCTCTGGAAGCCCACCCTGTTGCCTGCACGCTCCCCCCCCCACACAAAAAGGACCAAAAAATCTCACCAAGCAAAATATCTGGGGAGGGGATCTGGAAGAGTTAAACATTCATGCAGCTGAAGAAAACGTGGGAGCATGGGGCTTTGAATGGCACCCCTAACCCAGGAGCCCTGGTTGTTAACCTCCAAATTCAAGACCTAGTGGTGGGGGTGGGGGTTGGAGTTGGGAGGAGGGGAAGGGCATTTCTCCCGATGGCTTTGCGGAGGACAGAGGCAGAGTGAAAAGACCGTCTGGTGCCTCTCTCTCTCTCTCTCTCTCTCTGTGTGTGCTCTGTGTGTGTGATTGCATCTGTGTGTTTCTCCTCCGTCAAGCCATGCTCCAGGCCCGACCTGCCTGTGTTTCCAGGTTCTCGGCCGTTCCCAGCCATTGGGATAAGTGGCCCCATTGATGGGGAGTCCCGCTCTGAATGTGTGTACTCACTTATGTGTGAGTTTATCTGAGTGGAAAAAAAGAGTGGCAGGGGAGAGAAGGGGGGAATTGCAGCAAATCCTTACAATAACTGCATTCTAGCAACCCACAAAAGGGGTGGTGGTGGAGGGAAGCAGGACAATAGGTGGACTGTGTTTCTGGTGGTGGGGGAGGTAAATGAGTGAGTGAATGTGTTTGGAAGTGAGAGGGTAGTGCCCAGGGGAGAGGCGGATACCCTTTTAGGAGTACTTTGCAAAAAAAAAAGGGGGTGAAGGGAGGTGATGCGAACCAGCTCTTTGAGAAAGCCAAAGTCATTTTGGAAAGGGAACTGGAGTAACACATGGAAAATTAAAAAAAAAAAGCTGCTATTTTGGGTCTGCCAAAAATATCACAGTGTCTCTTTGTACCAGCCCTCTGCTGCAAGATGGATCAAATCTCTCTCTCACTCACTCACTCACACACACACAAACACACACAGACACACACACAGAGGGAATGAGGGCTGGGAGGGTTCCTGGTGTTTCCTTAACAGGATTCTGGCAAATCTTATCGGAGACTGGCAGTGTTATTCCCTCCCTCCCCCCCCCAAAAAAAAAACCCTCCAGGGAGGACAACACAGTTCCCAGGGCAGAGCTGGGTTTATGTGGCTTCTAATGATCTCCAAAGAGAAGGGTTTGAAAGGATTGGCCTCTGCAGCTTCTTCCTGCATAGCCACAGGCCAGGGGGAATCGGCTAAACGTAGCCCCCCCAAAAAAAGCTCTCCTTTAAGTCTGGTACCTAACGTGACTCGTGTGTAATAAGAGAGAGAGAGATTTCACTCTTGAAAGCCAAAGGTTTGGAACTGGGGGAGAAGGAAACGGGATCCCCAAGAGATGCGGAGAGAGGAGAAGCAGGAGGGAGGGGCCGTTTCGGAAGGGGGTGGCCAACCCAAGTCCCCAACCACTTGCCCACCCCTCCGTTCCTAAGGCTCCTCGTGAGTAGAGGTGAAGGCGAGTTAAACTGGATGGCCACGGTGATCCAGAACTGCTTGTAAGGTGGCAGTTCGCTTTGGCATCAGCACGACGCATAAGCAACTGCCCTGGCGCTATCCTTTCTTTTCTTTTCTTTTCTTTTTTAAAAAAGGGACACCTAAGATGAGCAGGATGCCCAGAAGACACACCAGCTACCTGTCCTCAAACCTGGTTGGAGGATCTACAACAGCAACAACAAGCAACTAAGAGAGGGATGGACAGCGGCTGTCGCTCCGAACCAGTGTAGCCAATTGTGAGGAACGTGGACGGCTGCTGTCTAACAGCACTGAGAATGACACCCTTTGCTCATCGCTAGAGATGGGCACGAATCGGTTCATTTCAGTTCGTGACAGTTTGTAAAGGTGGCAGCACACATGCTGCTGATCCCCCCTCCCTCTGCCTCAATCAGCTATTCCCCAGGCCTAAAACTGCCTATTTTCGGCACCTCCTCCACGGATCGTCCGGTCCCAGCAACAGCTCGGGCTCCTCGGCCCCGCCATCTTGGGTGATCTCCCACTTGGACAGAACGGCAAAGCAGAAAAGTCTGTGCTGTTGCCCGTGACTAGGAGATTAGCCAAGGAGGTGGAGGAAGGAAGGATGCTGGGCCCAGTGAGCGGCTGATGGGCCGAGCAGGCGGGAAGTTGGAAGCTGCGGCACTTGTGTTGCCACCTTTGCGAACCTGGACGAACAGGGACGAAACGGTTTGTGCCCATCCCTGCTCACCACCGAACGCCAGCACCCTCGAAAGCCACCCAACCTATGCTTTGATAATGTCAGGCGCTCGAGGCAACCTGCTCCACTGTGGAGCAGCTTTTACAGACGGGAAACATCTCCTGAATTTTAACCTGCTTTCCTAGAATGTGCCTCCCTTCACTCTCTGGGGCTGCCCCGGGAAGAGGAAGAGAACACAGCCTGGGTGGACGACAGAGAGAAAGGAGCTGCTTTCGCAAAGACCCTCCGTACTTGAGCTCCTGGGCGATGGCCGCAATTTGCTCCACGCGGTCCTGGTGAGCGGCCAGGTCGCTCTCAAAGGCTTCGTGCTTCCGGATCAAGGCCTTGATATCCGACAGGGTGGCAGTCTCGTAGTCCTTCTGCCTCAGCATGGCTTCTTTTCCTGCAAAAAAAAAGGGGGAGGGGGATGCCAACTGTTTTAGAGTCTGCCCTGAGAAGAGTCCCTTGTCCTTTTTACCCACCAGGGCTTCCCGCGGAGCTCACTGGAAAACCTTCAGAAAAAAATGAGGGTATTTTTTTCTTTAAATGACATTCTTGCCTGTGGCAGCACATTTGTCCCCTCCAAGGTGTCTTGCCAATTTCCTCCGTAGCATTGAGTTGACGCAGAAAAACAGGATGGATCTTTCTACGTACCAAAGACCAAAACCAAACGAGCCTGGCTTGCGGACAAAAGCAGCTTTTTTGACGCACTACGCTAGGCCCCTGCCGGACTCCTTTCTCACGAGCTGCCTTTGAAGCTCCCTTCCCTCACCAAAGGGAGCCAGGACGCAAAGTCCCCCGAAGCTAACAGGCCCCAGCAACAGTTTTTCTTAGGCCAATCCGCCCCCCCCCCAATGTTCATGGATTACAACTCCCAGAAACTCTGGCCAACACAGCTAGAGCCCCGCGGCGCAGTGGTTAAACAGCTGCACTGCAGCTAAAACTGTGCTCACGACCTGGGGGTTCAATCCCCGGTAGCAGGCTCAAGGTTGACTCAGCCTTCCATCTTTCCGAGGTCGGTGAAATGAGGACCCAGTTTCCCGGGGGGAGGGGGGAATGTGTAGCCTGCATAATTAAACTGTAAACCGCCCAGAGACTACTTGAAGTGGTATGGGGCGGTATAGAAGAAGAACACTTTGCTTTTAGTAGTGAAGGCTTCTGGGAGTTTTAAGACCAAGAGCATCTTGGGATCCACCCTCTTAAGGCTTTGGCAGAAGCCTTGCTGAACCAGCCGGCTGAACTGTCAGCCTCCGCCCTCTTCTCACCACTGACGGATGGCTCTTGAGATGGCCGACAGCTGCCGCTCGGAGCATCTCATGTTTGGACCATCACTTCCAGCATCCTCCTGGCGAGAGCAGCCAACTGGCCAAGACGGCGGAGGGACGTGCAAAGCCGTGATACACCAGAAATCATTTTTCAAGGCTCTGGGCCTCCCGTCGCTCCTTCGCACAGGGCCCAGGTGCAGGAAGTGCATGCCAGGCTTCCTCCAAAGCCATGCAGGAAATGAGAAAGCGGCGTGCCACCAAGACATTCCTGAACGCAGAGGTACGCCTCGGGCTCTGGCGGATTCTGTTCAAGCCATCCCTCTGTCTCCTCCTCCTCCTCCTCCTCCTCCTCCCAACCACCCCTGCCCCGCCTCACTTTCCCAGCCTTGGCAGGGCTCAGGAGAGGGAGGAAAGTGAACGAGAACCAGGCACATTTGCAAGCGACCCTTAGCGGGAGCCGGCTGCATTCATCCAAAAGCTATTTGGGTTGGGAGCAAAAACCGAGAGGGCCGGAGGGTTGAAAACAGCCTTCTGTTCCAATCAGCTGTTGCCCGGGACACGCTCAAGCTTGGAAAATTCTCCCTTGGTCGCTGGCCAGGCGGCGGTCCAGACAATCAGAGAGTGGCACATTGTAACAGGGGCAAGGGAGAAAGGGGTGGGGAGAACTAGAGATCGGCTGGACGCAAAGAGAAATGTTTAAATGGAGGCCAGAAGGGTGCCTTTTGGGATGCCAGGGAGCCCTGGAGTGAGCCAGTAGGAAGGTTCCTGGTCCAAATACTTGGGCTGCTCTCGGTCCCCTGCTGCAGAGGGAGGGAGGCCGGGGGGGGGGGAGCCCTGATCAGCCCTGAGCCCCTCCTCCCTTGCCAACAAACCAGCAGTGACCTCCTTGCAAAATAAGGGGAAATCATGCCACCCTGAAGGCTGAGCCCAGCCCATTCGGCAGGCATGGGGGATTCCTAGCGCAGATGGTTTGCCCGGGAAGTACAACCCCCCCCCCAGGTTGAACCCCAATGGGGCCGGCTGACGGGGCAACAAGGGGTGAAAGACATTGCCGGCATGATGTTGCCGTTGGAAGAAGGGAGGAGCCTTCTATGGACCCTGTAAACTCCCAGAAGAAGGGGGGGAAAGCAATTTTTTTCCAGCGAAAGCATGCCTTCTGCTTTAATCGAGGCAAACAACCCCGGGGAAGAAAGGTTCACTGAGGGCCATCCTTCAGAGGAGGGCAAGACAGGAAGTTGACTTGCAGAACGCCACTTCGGGGCTGCTTCCTTGGATGGGTGAGGTCTACCTGCTAAACTTTGACCTCCTGTTTCCCTCCCCTGAGCAAGCGGAGGAGTGCGAGGGTTGACCAGAAGAGTCGGTAGACGCCGTTACCCGCTTGTTTGCTTAGAGGGCCAACAGGAATTTATGTGTCCTTGCTTGCTTGTTTGCTTGCTCAGCCATTCAAGAAAACAATGATTTAGTCTTTCAAAGGCAAGACTTGAAACCCATGACAATGCCTGAATTTCCAAACGCCAGACCAAAAACACTGCCCGTTTATGGCCGTTTCAAGATGTGCAATCACGCTCCTTCCATGCTCGGTACAGTCCTCCAATCCCCATAATCAGGATTTCACCGAAGACGCATTGTGAAAACGTGCTAAACTCACAGAGGCCACGGGCATTCCTCAGCCACCGGGAATTGAACTTCCAAGCCTACGTTATTCTGATCTGTGTTTCACCACAAACAAACTACAATCTGGATGCAGTAAGGCATACGTGAGCCTCTCAACCAGCATCTTAAGAAATTCAGAAGGTGGAAGAACTGAGCTCTCCGCCTGGAAAACAGACAGCAGACTTCTGCTAACTCTGGAAAGGCTTCTGGTTTCTAGTCCACGTGGCCCTTCCAGAATCTGCCTGCCTCCAAAGCCGTGGCTTCCGCAGAAAAAGCGCCACAACCAGCTCTAGGTGGCTCAGGATGTGAGCTGTCCCCAGGCTGAGCAAAGGTAGACAACACAAAAAACCTCTGCTTCGTGCCTCCCTGCTGTGCGGTCCAGGCGGGGGCTTAAGATGATCTTTGGGACAACACGTCAGCCCCAGTCTGTCTTTGCAGCAGAAAAATAAAAACAAAAAAGGAATTCGCCGTAGATCAGACGACGGTGCCCAACAGGAAGCTGCGAGGAGGCTGATAACATTTTCTCCACCCTGAGCTGGGCTAAGAATAGGGCCGGGTGACAAAAGGATTCCAGCCAGAAAGGAAGTAAACAACTTAAGACACTGTCTTGGGTGGACATCACCACCACCAGCAGCAGCCCCTGCTCAGAACTAGGGCCGGCAAACAGAGAAAGTCCACACGCCTGGTGGACAGCCTGCTGGACGGGGAAATTCTCTCATTTTTGCAGCCTTCTGGGGACTCCCTACCCCAAGAAAAGAGAGGGTCAGCTGTCCTTTAAAACAGGAGATGACCCAGTAGATCTCTAGTGCTGCAAGTGGAGGGAGTACATGCAGGAATGTCCAAACTTCGGCCCTCCTGATGTTTTGGACCACGGCTCCCAGAATGCTAAGCTTAGGTTGCCAATGGCAAAGGACTATATGGGAGTTGCGGTCCAAAACATCTGGAGGGCCAAAGTTTGGACATGCCTGGACTACAGCATCCCCTCCCACCACTTTAGGAGGACTTGAAGACACCACACTTGGGGCCTGCTTTTATATCGGCAGAAGGCAGCAAGCATCGCACGTGGGCCTCTCTGGCCCCCGTGGCTCACCTTCGGTCCAGCCCTCGTGGATGGAGGCCTTCTGCCGGAACTTCTCAGCCAAGTGGTCCAGCCGTTCCAGCCTCCGGATTTCGTTCAACAGCCACTCCTCGTAACCTTTCTCCGCCTGCTCCAAGTGCTGCCAGCCGTTGTTGATGTCCTGAAAAAAGGGGGAAGCGGAAGAGGGTGAGGAGGAAGGATTTCGGTCTTTCCCCCATAGGGCTTGGTTTCCGGCCCCCCTGATCATCCCTTATCACCCTCCTTCCAATCTGCCAGCATCCTTCTGCAAGTGCAGTGGACACAGTGCTCGAGATGTGAGGCCGGACACCAGCACGGAACAGAGTGGGTGGAATCTGCTTCTTATTTTATGTATTTATGTATTTATTTAATTTTTACTACTTATATGCCGCCCACTACCCAAAGGTCTCTGGGCGGCTTACAACCAAAGAATTAAAACAGTTAAAACATCAAATATCAATAAATAATTAAAACAACAATAAAAAACCTTACACTAAAATCATTACACTAAAATTGCCATCGGAGGACCCACCGTCTATATGGTATCCATTAAAAAAACTTCTGGAACAGGAAGGTTTTTACCTGGTGCCGAAATGTCATCCAATGTTGGCGGCAGGGGGTCTCCCTTGGGAGGGCATCCCATAGCTTGGGGGGCAGCTGCTGTGGATGCAGCTTAAAAATGTCCTCTGCATCCTCGCCCATGCCCAGCTTGACCAAAAAAATTAAAAAAGCACACCACACCTACGGAACTCAGGTCACCTGCCGTCCTTGTGGCACTCCCTTCCCCTGTGGCACCCCCCCGGGGGGGGGAGGCCCCTCTTCCTTCCGGTCCAGCCTCCGTCATGCTGCAGCCGCCCCCCCCGCCGCGGCCGCTCACCGAAACCATCTTCCCCTCGGAGGGCATGAAGGCCGGCCGGTTGCTCAGCCGCAGCTTTGTCTGCAGGGTGTTGAAATTGATCTCCAGTTGGCACTTCTCCTGCACTTTGGGGGGCTTGTGGACCCGCCGGTAGTCACGGAAATCCTCCAGCTTCTGCTGCATCTCCTGCATGGTTTTCTGGGGGACCCGGTTCTCCAGCCAGGGGATGGTGCGCTGGATCCACTCCAGGAGCTGCAGCAGGCGGAGAGAGGCAGGGACAGAGAGTTTGCAGGGAAGCATCAGCAGGGGAAGACACCTGCTGGGGAATGCCCTGAAGCAAATGGGCGAGCCATCGTGTGAGACAGAACACTGGACTGGATGGGCTGTGGCCTGTTCTTGCAAGGCTCTTTTAGGTTCTTATGAGAGGGAGGGACGGAGGGCCCAGGGAGGCATCCGCATGATTTATTAAGTCTCTTAATGGAGTAGGCCTATTTGCCCTCCTGATGTTTTGGACTCCCAGAATTCTAAGCTTAGAGAGCCAATGGCAAAGGACTGTGGGAGTTGTGGTCCAAAACATCCGGAGGGCCGAAGTTTGGACATGCCTGGAATGCAAGACTGAAATGTTGATACCCCACCCTTTATCGTGACAGGTCAAGGGGAGACGTTAAAAGCAGTGGTTCTCCACCGGTGGGTCTCCAGAGGTTCCTGAACTGCAACTTCCAGAAATCCCTTCCAGCACAGCGAGTGGTGGAGGCTTCTGGGAGTTGCAGTCCAGGAACAACTGGGGACCCGCAGGTTGAGAACCACTGCATTGAAGGCACAAAGCAACCCTGTATGGCTTTGCTGGTTGTGGGTGTGATTCCTCGCTCCCTGGAGGTCCTTAGCGGTCTCGTCTGCTAGGATGTAAGGGCCCTGGGATAACGTTTCCAATACGGTCTGCACGACTTCCTTATCGTGAGCTGTAGTCAGCTCCCAAGAGCAGAGCAGTAAGCTGGCCAGCCTAGAAGGTTCAAGGATCCTAGGGGGAAGGTCTGAACTCACCCAAGGCCAGTGACTAAACCTCGGAGAACGAGGGCTTTGCAGAATCATTTTGCATGAGTCACTGCTGGCCCCAGGGCCATTTTCCGTCTTGATCATTCATTCATTCATTCATTCATTCATTCATTCATTCATTCATAATTTTTCTACTCAGGTTCCAACCCACCGTTAAAAGGATCTAAGGGGGCTTTCATAATCAAATGACAATATTTAAAGCTCAAAACAGCAAGGATACAAATACTGGGGAAAAGCTCAACCAAATACCACACTAACAGAGAGTACATAAAAGCTACACCCAAGCCACAGTCCAAGTGGCAAGGGCACAAGCCATTTGAAAGCCACACTCAGGCAGCCGGTGGCTCAGGGACTCTTCTGGAATTAAGAGGCAGGTCTTTGCCTGCTTGCGGAAGGACTGCAAAGACGGGGCCAGCCAGGCCTCCAGTGGGAGGGAGTTCCGTCGTCTGGGAGCAGCGGCAGAGAAGGCCCTGTCCTGTGTCCCCACCAAGCACATCTCTGAGGGTGACGGGACTCGGCGAACGGACCCTCCTGGTGATCTTGACACCCAAGCAGGCTGCCTGCGATGCAGCCAAGGAATGGACCTGAACTCTAGCCGGGTTTCTTCCCCGGCAGGACTGGCGGACCAGCTGAGACCCGGCAGTGGCAGCGGTTCCAGAGTAACCCTTAACCATTTGTGCTGAGGGGCAGGTGCGTGAGAATTTGCCACGGGGGGGGGGGCGATGCCAGCTTCCAATGCGCACTCTTTTAAAAAGGCCCCAATGGGGGCCGGGAGTCTGCAAAACAGGACCCCCCCGCCCACCCTGCTTCGGCCACGCGCACGGCGGCTTGGGCGGGCCGCCAGAGGTCGGCACTCACGTCGGAAGCCAGCTTCTCGTAATCTTCCATCAGGTGTTCATTCTCCTGATTCACAGCCAAGACTTTGCAGATCCGGTTTGCGGCAGTTTCCGCCTGGAGAAAACGGGGTGGGGTGGGGAGCGGGAAAATGATGTTCAAGACTGGTCAGAACCGAACGCACAGGTATAGCAGAGAAAACGCCGGGCAGCCAGGCTGCCTGTCAGAGCCCAGCAGCGGGGCTGGCAAGAGGCTTAAGGCTATGCTTACGTAGAGATGCCAGAGGCTGTTCTGGCCTCATTCTCGTCTAGAATCCCAGCACCCCCACTTCCTACACTGGCTGCGGGGGGCAGGGGTTGGACGAGATCCCCCTTCGTGCCTTTCCAGGTGGCCAAGTGTCAGCGTTCTAAGGCTTCAGGGGGAGGCTGCGGTGACTTGCCAAGAGCCATCAGCCTAACGCAGGGGTGTCCAGACTTTTTGCAAGGGGGGCCAGATTTGGTGAGGTGAAAATGTGTGGGGGCCAACCATCCAGCCGCATTTGGCCCCCGGACCGGACTTTGGGCAACTCTCTAGGACATGCAAGGAGGCAGGGAGGACGCTGCAGCAATGGAGCTGGGGGCAGGTAGGCTGGGCGGGTGGCTGGACGGAGGCAGGGAGGGCAGGCAAAGCGTAAATTTGCAAGCTGATGTCTCCATCGAGTATGAGGAGGGGCCAGCTGATGGGGATGCGTGACAGGCTGAGCCAGTAGGGAGAAGAGGCCACGGGCCGCTCGAAATGTGAAAACGGGGCACATTTGGCTCCTGGGCCTGACGTTGGACATGCCTGGCCTAACAGCACCAGGGAAGACTGGGACAAAGATCTGTGGGGCCAGCGTTCCCACAGAATGGGTCATTTGAGCAGCCTCGCTTGGAGCCACGAGACAACGCGGCCCTCCCTAGAAGAACATGTCTCCGTGTAGATCTTGGGGGTGCCACATAATCCACCCTCAGGCCACTGCATCCGCTTCTTGAGTTCATCATGGCTTCGCAAATCAGGAAACTAGGCTTAGGAGGACTGGAAGGAGCCACGATTCCAAACCAACTTCAAACCATGGTTGGCATCCTAGCTTGTTCTGTCCCTAGTAATCAGTTTCTTGGATTTTGAAAAAATAAAACCAAGAACTGACAATAAATTAACCCAGAAGACATTGTACAAGTCTCTATCAAGAAAGGATATTTCAGCCAGGAGATGCATGGCTGAACCAGGGTTATATGCACTTGCCTGTGATTTGGTATCTTCTGAAGACGTTTAGATCTATGCTTTTTTAAATCTGTATTTTCTATTACTGTATTTCATAAAGCATCTCCC
Source organism: Phrynocephalus forsythii (assembly GCA_029282475.1). Taxonomy (NCBI): domain Eukaryota; kingdom Metazoa; phylum Chordata; class Lepidosauria; order Squamata; family Agamidae; genus Phrynocephalus; species Phrynocephalus forsythii. The sequence goes on from JAPFRF010000023.1 coordinate 2,783,606, forward strand.
CCCATCACTCTGTTCACTAAGAGCAGAATTTTCTTGAAAGTACAATTCTGAGTTGACTTTAAATTCCTTCTTTCCAGTTGTAGTTTGGGTTTCTGGTACTTTTGGTGGCCTGTCCAACCCCCTGGGTCAGAAAACCTGGCCCGCAGAGCTGGCAAAGTCACCCATCCTTGCTTTGATTATTCTTCCATGGGTTCTCCATGCTGTGTTTTTGGCAATCATGCCCCCTGGGCATCAATGTTGTTTTTAATCCTGTCCCACTTCGATCAGCATCTTTCCCATTGAGCAGAATCCAACCTATCTGGTAGTTCAGGGCTGCTTTTCTAGTTCAACAACATCCTCCACGAAGCGAAACCCACCAGCTTTGTTTTGTTTAGAAAACGGGTGAGCGACAAAAATGTCGACTGAAAATAAACCATACTAAAGGAAAGCAGAATTTTTAAAAAACAGATTTAAAGGTAGCAGTGCCAAAGGTGCATTTTAATTTGAATGAGACGGCCAGGGTGGGGTGGGGTGGGGTGCTTTCACCCTGGAAGGAGAGGCCTACAACTCTGTCGGGAGTGGGAAGATAAGACGTGCGCACACACACGCACACTCTGCCTGCCTAGAATGTGCCACAGCTTGGCTTAATCAAAACGGGGGGGGGGGGAGAGAAGTGCACAGAAGCCATGGGATGGGAAAAGTCAAGAGACAAGTACCTTGCATAGAGCAGAGAGAGTCCAAGGGAAGGAGATGGAAGCCAGGCATCGACAGAAAGGGTGGAGAGGGTCTACAGAAAGGGGTGGGGGGGGGAGAGAGAAGGAGAGAGCCATGGAAGAAATGAGTTGCCAACAGAACAGGATATTCAAAAAGAGAAAAGAAGAGGGGGGGGGAAACAAGCCAGGTTTTGCTCTACCCAGGGAAAGGGGGAAAATAAATAAACAACTAAGCCATACGCCAGGGGATCTTGATAGAGACTCCCTGAAACTGAAAAGGGGGGGAATCTGAGGTCAATGATTAGGACAAGGGGGGGGGGAACAGTTCAGGCTTGGAGGAACCACGGCCTGGCTCAGAGAGGACCTACATGTTCTATCTAAGAATGAGGCAGGTTGCAGCTCAGCAGATCTAGAGAACGCCAGGTCAGGATTGGGAATGCTGGGCACAATTGCTAAATGGGGACATCTTGATCCAAAGGTCTCATTAGTAAAGCGTATGTTTTAGGTTTCGTTTTGTTTTTAAAAGCTGGGCAGACAGGGAGGGATACTCGGTCCCCAAGTTTGCAAACGTAAAGCGTGCTTGTGCACAAGACTGTTGAAACAAGGGGACGGCGGCCACAGGCCCACAGCCATGCTTGGTGTGTGTGTGTGTGTGTGTGTGTGTGTGTGTGTTTCCAACAATGCAGGAACCGCGGATCGGTTGTGGCAGACGGACAGAACAGGACAGCTGCGTTGTCCCCAAAGCCAGGGGACAAAGGACGACGACAGGAGCTCAGAAAAAGACTATGCCTCCCCCAACCCCCCACCCCAGGGGCTGCCTCTCTGCAGACATCACAGGTGCCATAATATTCAGGGATTTTATTTAGGGGTGGCGGGGATAAGCCCCCCTCCAGGTGGAAGATGTATAGAGCGACCACAGCCGCACTTCCTGCCCCTAAAGGATTTACACGCCTAAAGCCCAATAAATGAATGTTCTCTCTTAATGGGAAATACTTTACTCAAGAGTAGCAGCAGATCCAACCGGGTGAGACATGGCTGGAGAGAGAGAGAGAGAGAGAGAGAGAAAACACCTCCTTACAATTTCTGTCCTGCCTCTCGATTCTCATGACATCTGGGGAGGCCATGTCACACATCCACCTCATGCCCAGCCAGGGCGGGTTTTGGTTCAAACCCAATTGATTTAAATGACTGTCACCATATACAAGGAGAGGACAAGAGGCTTACTTGTCATCTTAAGAGAAAAAGGGACAGAGGAGAAAAGGAACGGAGCCTGGCCACCGACAGAGTGAAATCAGAACTGTGCACTGCAGAAAGCGATCTCTTGCAATCAGTTGGGGGGGAGGAGGAGGAGGAGGAGGAGGAAGGTCAGTTAAGTCCTAGAGAGGCCGACATCATGTCATCAGCATCCAGGCCAGGCTTGTCCAAACGTTGGCCCTCCTGATGTTTTGGACCACAACTCTCAGAATTCCAAACCTGTATTTCAAATGGCAAAAGACTGTGGGAGTTGTGGTCCAAAACATCTGGAGGGCCAAAGTTTAGACATGCCTGATCCAGGGGCTTCGGCCTTTGGTGTCCGTTTTCCTACAAGATGGGAGCCAACAGCAAGCAGGGTCCACGTCTGAGATGACCAAGCGGGGAGAGGTCTCGCTCTCTTCCTGGCCCACGGCGACGGTTTTTAATGAAGACTCTGCCCCTGAAGCCCCCGACGTGGTGAGCGAACCACGGCCTTGCCCGTTCATGCCAGTCTAAATGCCATGCTCCGGAAGAGAAGGTGCAGAGGAGGCGTGAGAGGGGACAGCCCAGAGGCACCGGATGGATACCTTCGGAAGCAGCAGGAGACAGCAGAACCCCCACCCCCAGCCAAAAGCTCACCTTCTGAGCCCCCGAGAAAGCGTGATAGAAGCAGGAGACGTAGGTCATGATGGCTTTCTCGTCGGGCCTGAGCGTGCCTACAATATCTGCAGCGAGAGGAAAGAGAGAAACGGAGGCAGAGTCAAAGGTGTGACAGCAGACCCGCCAACCAAGGCCTCGCCGTGCCATGCCAGAGGGGCGCAGAGGGGCGGAGGCAGCCTTTCCTGCTGACGGGGACCCTCACCTCAGCCGGGACAGGACCCTGCCGCTGGCCATCACCTCTATCTTGGTTCTTGTTGTAATAATAGAGGGGGAAGCGTTATAAATCGCCTGACTTTTCACGCCAAATTTATGCATTAAATACGAATACGCTGCGTTTACCGAACTGCCAGTTCGCATTTCCTGCAACTTCGTTTTAAAAAGGCAGGGTGTGTAACAGATTTTCAATGTCTGTTATGTAATTTTGGTTGGTTTTTCTGCGTGGGCTCAAAAACAGAGGGCTAATCTCTGAAAGTTACAATCTGGAAAGGAACCAGAATAAGTCCACGATATGTTCCGAGTCTTCTCCAATAATATGGCCTTCCCCGGAAACTCGGATGGAACACACTGGTTCGAGGCTCAAAACGAACTGGCCGAGAAAGGTCTGACCCTTAAGTGTGCCCTGAACTAGCTGAGGTTTGGGATCCCGTTTTCTTGGAAGTAGAACAGCTGCCCTGCACGATAGAAATCAGACGAACGCAGGATGCTGGAAAGGAAGAAACAGAGGAGCAGTTAATGTTGAAGGCGTGGCCGCTTCCGGTACCTTCTGTGCACCCGAGAAGGCATGGTAGAAGCTGGAGACGTAGGTCATAATAGCCTTCTCATCAGGACGGGCTGTGTTGACAATGTCTGAAAGGCGAACGAGATGGATTAAACATTGCAGGAAGCCGGCAACACCCATTCTAAGTGGCTCTAAATCGACCCTAAACTCTCCGCTCAATCTAAAGCAGTGGTTCTCAACCTGTGGGTCCCCAGATGTTCCTGGACTGCAACTCCCAGAAGCCTCCGCCACTCGCTGTGCTGGAAGGGGTTTCTAGGAGCTGCAGTCCAGGAACATCTGGGGACGCACAGGTTGAGAAACACTGCTCTTAAAGCAATTCTGCAGGCTAAGAGTCGGCTCTGAAGAAGGGAACGGCCCTTAAGTTAGTGCCACTTCTTCCTGCGAGATGCTAACTCTCCGCTCTCCTGGATCCGCTGCTGTCGCACGACGGCCTTTGCTGTGGGTCAAGGGTGTTCCCAAAGCTCCTGTCCAGGCTGCTAAAGGTTGCGATGCTTTCGCAGCGTTTGCGGTGATTGATTTTATTTGCTTTTTCCTCGGAGGAAAAGCGCACGCTGCAACAGCATTTGAGGTTGTTCTGTGACGATGCGGACTCTCCTTGGAACCAAATTCTCCCTGACTGACATCAAGGATGGTCTCCCCCCACGCCCAAGCCCCCTTGCTGAACAGCCTCACTTTCTCAGCAAGCCTCGAGAAAGCATTGCGAGCGCCTGAAATGTGTTTCGTACGACAGGCAATCGAAACCAAACCGCACGCCACAGCAGCAGACGGGCTGGCTCGTTGCACGCAGGTTGTTCTATCAAGAACCTCAAGGGTTAGAAAAAAAATGTTCTTTTGAGTCCCAACCGACAACCCCCCTGCAAATTTACCCTGGCTACGGACTATATGAGCTGGCAAATGCAGGAGCTGCCATCATCAACAAGGCACAGGCGATCCTGTTTCAGGAATAATACCCAGCCTGCTGCTTCTGCGTGTTTCTCAGATCTGTGCTGGTGCACACCTGGTGTGGACAATAGAGCAGGCTGCCTGGCCAGGTTCTACGTGGATCGAGTTTTGCTAGGAGGCTTTGATAGAGCAGGGGATTAAACCACTAACAGCGACTCTAAATTAACTACAGGCGATGCTCGGCCTGCTCTTTTTAGGTCACCCTGCTTCACTTCCTCGGGGCTGGCACCGCTTTCAGTGGGAAGCCCGTTCTAACCCAGACGCCGTTGCTAGATTTTATTTTGGCAAAACCGAACGAGAGCCCCTCTGCAAGACGGCCCCGCCGCTTACCTTCTGCATCCAACATCTTGGGGATGTCGAGGTATTTCTCGGCCACCTCGAAGGCATTGTTCAGGTTCGTGACGGGATCGTCCTGAGAGAAAGGGAGTCGCCAGAGAGAGGCAGCTGTGAGATCGAGGATGGGACCGGGGGAGGGGGGGCATCCAAGGCGAAGGGGCAAGCCAGCCGGCAAGAGGCACCCCAGGGCCAAAATTTTACCTGCCTCTTTGCAGAAGACAGCCAATCTGTCTGAGGCATAGAAATCTTTTGATTCCTGGGGTCAGGTCAGCAGATGCCTCTGAAAACTGCAAGGGAGGCTTGCCAGGTGGTGAGAAAAATGCTTCCAGGTTTTGCCACCACAACCATACCGCTTTATTTTCCTTATTACAGGTATGGGATGCATCTCGATGCTTTATGATGCTTGCCATGGCAGTCTGAGCTGGGTCAGGATCCCACCACTTGACCAGACCAACCCACGCGGGAAAAGCACTGAAGGACTCCATGCAAAAGTTGGCCAAAGTGGGACTCGATCCCAGGCCGTTTTTGTGACGAGCGGCGGCTTCGCCCCCCCCCCGCTGCTGCCGTCAAACACGCGCCCAGCTTACCTTCCGAAGTTTGTCGTATTCAATGAGTTCTGGCCTGTGTCTGTGGATCAAGGCATTAAAAGCAAGGCCATCTTTCCAGCTGCAAAACAACAACAACAAAAAAAGCCCAAGAGGGAGGGTTAAGAGTGCTCCGTCGCGGTGGCGGGAAGAGGGCGGAGGTTCTGGAATGGGCCTCCTGGAAAGCTGAAAGTCCTTTTGAGATGGGGTGGGGTCATTGAAACGAGGGCACTGGAAAAGAACCCAGTTTTGTCCGTCCCCCCCGGTCCCTCCACCGCTGGCCTCCTTTCATCGGCCAGAGTCCTTCCAAAATAAGGAGGTTTGCGGGGCACAACAGGATTGATTGGTTGGGTTTCTAGAACGCCCCTCTGGCAGCAGGCCCACTCTGGGCAGCTTAGAACAATAACAACAGCACACACAGCATGTGTGCGTTGTGTCGTTACAGTCCTGACCGACTCTTCGTGACCCCATGTCCGTGGAGTTTTCTGGGCAGGAATACTGGAGTGGCTTGCCAAGTCCTACTCCAGGCACCTCAAAGCACCTGGTGTTCCCTGGTGGTCGCCCATCCAAGGACTCAAAAGGGCCGACCCTGCTTAGCTTCCAAAATCAGGCGAGATTGGATGTGCTGAGGGCATCTGGGCAGTAGTAAAGCAAAAACAGACTACACAAATTACGAGTACCCAGTGAGCAACGCCGGCTTTTCCAAGCTTTGGGTCAGGTTCGAACAGGGAGCGCCCGGAGATTCCCTTCCTGAGGAGCGGGCTGCTGGCATCTATGGCGGGAAGTCACCTCGTGAGATACGACTGGAACCTCCAAAAGCGTTTGGGCAGGTACAGTGCCAGTCTGGTCTTTCGGGAGGGCAACCTCCAACATCTGTCTAGTGTTATCTCCTGGCTGTTTTATTGTTTCGTGTGTTCTAAATTTTCTTCTATTTACAGCGGTACCCCGACTTAAGAGCAGCTCGACTTAAGAGCAGAAAACTTGCCGTTTGAACTGCCGCCTTACAAATGTTAGAGATGGTCTGCTCAAATTACAAATATTTTTCCTATTTTTTTCAACTTATTTTTCCATTTTTTTTTAGATAGGTACCCCTACTTAAGAACAGTTTGAATTAAGAGCATGCATTCGGAACGGTTTCAATTCGTTAAGTTGAGATACCGCTGTTATCTGCGAACTGCCCAGAGTCCCTGCTGGGAAATCGGGCAGTCTAGAAATGCAAAGACAGAGAGACAGACAGACAGACAGACAGACAGACTCAACGTTCACCTTATGTGGAAGTTCTGCACGTTCACGTTCTTGTACGGAGCCGTTTTCCTCTGGCACCAGAGCAGCAGGCCTTCTTTAGCGGACGTTTCTGTGGGCAGAGGGAGAAAAGGGGCTACAATGGGGTTCCTGGGAGAGATACGTGCCCTTCCCGTTTGGGGGGAAGTCGGGAAAAGCCAAGAGGAACAGGACTCCTGCATCATAACTGTGGACAACACAACATCACGCGCAACAACTGAATACTAGGGATGGGCATTTCCTTTCAGAACCAGTAGGTTACAAAACGAACCACACGAGCCCAGGTGGTCCTCGGAACCGGCTGATACCTGCAGATCCAATGGCTTTCCCTTTCTCTGTCTCGCGCAGGGTTAAAATCCAACGAGGAAGCACGCTGCGATGTCATCTACGCTAGATCTGTGGTGCTGGCCAATCAGGAGCGGTGCAGGGACAGGCATCATCCCGCCTCCCTCTCTGATTGGCCAGCAGCACGAAGCAGGAAAGATGACATTGCAGCGTACTTCTTTGTTGGATTTTCACCCTGCGCGAGACAGAGGAAGGGAAAGCAACTGGATCTGCATGCACCAGCCATTTTTGCGGACCACCTGGGCTCGCGTGGTTCGTTTTGTAACCTACTGGTTCCGAAACGAAATGCCCATCCCTATGGAATACCGAATAGCATAACCTAAAGAGCCATGAATCAACAACGCTGAGGAGACCATAGCGGTTGCCATTATGTGCTATCAAGTCTCCTCCGATTCACAGGGACCTTATGAATGAGCGATCTCCAAAACTCCCCGGTCCTCATCTGCCCCTGCCAAGCTCTTGTAGACTGTGGCTTCCTCGAGGGAATCCATCTATCTTGTAGTTTTGGCCTTCCACTTTTCCCAGCTGGACTGTCTTTCCTGGGGAATTCTGTCTTCCCGATGTGCCCCAAGTAGGACAGCAACAGTTTCAACCCTTTAACCTCCAGAGAAAGGTCAAACTGGACTAGACCTACATCCTACTGCTCTGTCTTTCTGGCCGTCCAGGGAATCCGCAAAGCTCCCCTCCCGCACCCTATTTCAAATGAACCAATGGCTCTTCCTCTCAGGCCATGATTATCTACCCATTAATTCAAAAACGATGCCAAGCCAAGGGATTCCGCGTCCCGTCTTTGCTCCGCCTGTCTTATCGGTCGGATTGCATTTTCATTCTAGCTGGCCCACAGGCACATCTAAGATATACCTATTTATTCATTTATATACCGCCCGTCTTCCCGAAAGACCTCCGGGCGTTTAACAATAAGGGCAGGGCAGGCCCAGGGGAAAAACAAAGCAACAATCAACGATCAAGAGAGGGGGTGAAAAATAAAGAATAAAAAAATTAGGTGAGATAAAATGTAAAAACAAATAACAAGGTAATCAAAAGATCAGCGGCAAGACAGCGACCAAAAAAATAAAAAAAATTAAAGGTCGCCAAATGCCCCCCTAAAAAGCAAGGTTTTAAGAGCTTTTTTGAAGGCGGGCAGGGACTGTGCAAGGCGCACCTCACTCGGTAGATGGTTCCAAAGCGAGGGGCCAGCCACAGAGTAAGTCTCTGTGACCCTTCCAAGAACCTGCACTGCCTGTCTGTGTCCCCCACTGCCCAAAACTGTGTATCAAGACAAATCATTCCACTGGAATTCAAAGACAAGTCCCCCCCCCAAGTGAGACACTCTCCCTCTGCCTGCTGCAGGAGGGGATACAAATGCCCTTTGCGTGCGACTTGGGACAGGACCCAATGGTGGAAAAGCGTGACAGCTGGCAAGGGCCCCCCTAAAACCAAGGGGGGCACATTCGGGAGTCTGGTGGCAAGCCCAGGGAAGCTTAAACTGAATCAAAAGCCCCCATCCCGGCTGCTTCCAGGTATCGGGACTGCAGTTCCCAGAGGAGGCATTTGACGAACGGCCAACGCCACACGCGCTCGATCAAGTCAGCAAGGGTGATTGCAGCTGACAAAGCAGCTGGGCAGGGAAAGATTTATTGCAATTGATCTAGTGGGAAATCGGAAGCGCAGGGAGCCAGCTGTTCAAATCAGAGGCCGAGGGCAGCCACAGCGAACGGCCCGAACAGATCCTGCACAGCCGGCAGCCTTAACTGCTTGAGGGCCACAATGTGTCCCTCCTTTATAGGACATCATTGTCAAACTCTTCCTCTCCCCTAAGGTCCGTGCAAGGCGCATGCACCCAAAGGCTTTCTTCCCTCGACAGAAAACACCGGAACAGGCAACGCCCTCCAAACCTGTGTCCGGACCGGGCACTGACCTTCCACGGAGATGTCTTGAATGGCAAATCGGAGGATAATTGTCCATATCATGCCAAGGGTCATTTTCGCGTTGCCATCGACGATTTCTGGAAGCAGAAAGGAGAGGGGGGAGAAAAGAAAAATATTAGCGGCAGGGACTTGTGATGGGCACAAAGATGGCACATCAGGGAGATGCAAGCAAGGAGACTATTTGCTGCCTTCATGCTCCAGATCAGGGGTCCTCAACCAAAGGCCTGGGGGGGGGCGGATGTGCCCCCCAGTGTCCTGAATATGGCCCCCGGGACCAATTGCAGACCCCCACCCACCCACCTACCCCTTGCTTCGCGAGCAAGCCATCCTCCGCAGCTGCTTCTATTACTGAGGCAGTTCAAAGCGGTGGGCTATGTCGCTTCCCCCACTCCCTCCACCCACCGCCCAGATGGTCGGCACGCTGGCTCGTGGGGCAGTTCAAAGTGGGAGGGCCACGGCAAGGTTCCCCTGCTTCCCCCCACCTCCCCCCCTTTTTTCCATGTTGGCCTTTCATTCGACTGTGGTCCGGCCCCAGTGGTGTCTGGGTGGTGGTGGTGGATCGGCCCGCTGTTTGAAAACTTTAAGGACCCCTGCTCCAGATGGTCACTGATACACACTGGCTGTGTCTTGGTTCTTAGGAGAGGTGAGGGGCAGCCAGCTGTGCACTGTGATAAACGGGGCTTAGGCCTGCACTGAACTACTCTGGCAGACGATTGCATTGCGGGGATAAAGCCCTGGATCCACTTTTTCCACTGGGAAACTGGCTAGGTCTTTTCGAACACCACACCACCTCCCAGGAGAGGAGTCTTCCGACGGCTTTGTGGATCGAGCTCGGCAGTTTCTGTGAATGAGAAGCACGCCTCTGGAAAAAAGGCGCCTGAGGGGGGATATGATTGAGACGTACAAAATAATGCAGGGCGTGAGTCAAGTGGATAGAGGGGCGCTCTTCTCCCTCTCGCAAAATACCAGAACTAGGGGACATCCACTCAAATTGAGGGCTGGGAGAGTGAGGACAGACCAAAGAAAATGTTTTTTCACCCAGCGCATTGTTAGCCTGTGGGACTCCCTGCCACAGGAGGTGGGGATGGCATCTGGCCTGGATGCCTTCCAAAGGGGGATTGGACAGATTCCTGGAGGAAAAGTCCATTGCAGGCTACAAGCCATGATGGAGATGTGTCATCTCCAGGCTTAAAACCAGGGTATTTCAAGGGCCAGATGCAGGGGAGTGGTCTCAGGAGATATATATCTAGTCTCGTGTGCTCCCAGAGGCATCTGGTGGGGCCATTGTGAGATACAGGAAGCTGGACTAGATGGGCCTTTGGCCCGATCCAGCAGGGCTCTTCTTAGGTTCTTAACATCCACCTCACTCCAAGCCCACTTGGGTTTCTACCCCAGAGCCAAGTATCCAAAGATGGTAAGCAAACACATCTGCTTATATACCACCCATAGCACTTAAAACAGTCTTGGGGGAGGGTTTTTTTTACTATCATGCAGGCTACTATTCCTAGTCCCCAGGGTGAAGTACTACAACTCTCATAAATCCAGGTCAGCACAGCTCGTGGCGAAGGCTTTGGGGAGTTTCAGTCCCTTGGGGTACCTCAAGATGGGAACCCCTGATCGAGGTAAGCCCTTGCTGCCAGGTCTAGATGAGAACAGCAGAGCATTTCTGAATTCACAGAAGTGAAACAGCTGTCGGGAAGATTTCCCACATATTGGGCTCCACTGCTGTTTGTAGATCTTGTCACTCCTTATTTGCATTGATTATTGAAAAATGAGGAAGAGCAGAGGAATTCCACAAATGAAGGGCAACTGTAGGTGATGTATGCCCAGCGGACACCTGGACGTGGAAACATTTGGGGTTGGGTTTTTCTAAGATGCCACTTCCACCCATGATCCGCAGAGGATGCTAGAAAACCATTGCTCCTCTTCCAATGGCCGCGCAGGCTTTTTCTTTCCAGCGGCAGCCGCAAAAGGATACCAGGACGTTTTGCTTGTCGGGAAGATTCCGCAGAGCAGCTGTTGCCACCTCTCTGCACAGCAGACGGTGGGTTTGCATGAGCTCCTTGGGAAAGGCTGGGTCACTCCCCAGCACAGGCGAACAAGTGCTTGGAAACAGGACAGATTCACGCGGAGGAGCCGAAGAAGAGAGGGCGGCAGAGAAACCACCAAGGGCTTCCGCTCGGATTAAGCAGAAACGGAGAGCCAAGGTAACAGGTTCGGTGAACGCCGGGCCTTCCTTGTAACTTGAGATGTGCGCGCGTGACGCACGAAGAGGGTGCTTGTCAGAACAGGCTCTGGTTTCAAATTTTAAGAAGCTGACTCGCCCAGCCCAGGTTGCCAAAGGCACCGGAGTAGGGGCAGGAATACCAGGGCACCTCTGGGGGGAGGGTGCTTCTATTGCCCGGCCTGCAGCAGACCCGCTATGGCAGTCATGATGGCACTGAACACAGCTGTCTCGTGGTCTGGGGGAAGGCCTTCCCATCAATGACCACCCAAGGAGGAACCAGTGAAGAAGAAGAAAAAGGGGACTTGCAAAGCAGGTTTCTGGATAGCTCAGTGGCTTTAGGTCTCTGGCAGCGGAACCAGAGGTTGGGAGTTCGATTCCCCAGCGTGCCTGATTGACAGGGACTGGACTTGATGACTCACAAGGTCCCTTCCAGCAATCCTGTTCTATTATTATTATTATTATTATTATTATTATTATTATTATTATTATTATTATTATTATTATTATTATTATTATTATTATTATTATTATTATTATTATTATTATTGTTGTTGTTGTTGTTGTTGTTGTATAATCTAAAATCCAAACATACACATCATCATCATCATCATCATCACCACCACCACCACCACCACCACCACCACACAGCAGACAAGATAACCACGCTGGATTTTGTATTACAAATCACTAGCCGAACGCTTCCCAAGCGTTTAGGACTACGTGATGTATCGGCGAATTATGCAAGCAGGTCCCAGTCAGGTGGCTTTCTGCAGCCGACTGATGGTGACTTTTTTGCCAACTCCAATTTCTTCTAAATACTTGCTTAGTTCTTTGGGCACCGCACCCAGCGTGCCAATTACCCCTGGGACCACCTGTACTGGTTTATGGCAGAGTCTCTGAAGTTCAATGTTCAGATCCTGATATCGGGTAATTTTTTTCAAGTTGTTTCTCGGTGACTCTACCAACACCCGGTATAGCAATGCCAATGATCCACACTTTTTTCTTCTCCACAATCACAGTATCTGGGGTATTATGCTCCAAAACCGTGTCTGTCTGTATTCGGAAGTCCCAAAGTAATTTTGCATGCTCATTTCCAGTCACTTTTTCAGGCTTATGGTCCCACCAGTTCTTTGTTATGGGCAGGTGATAGTTCTGACACAAATTCCAGTGGACCATTTGAGCAACTACATTATGACGCAGTTTGTAATCAGTCTGAGCAATTTTCTTGCAACAACTCAATCTATGGTCAATAGTTTCATCTGCCTCTTTGCAGAGTCTACATGTGGGGGGGGGGACTCAGCTGATTTTTCTATTCTAGCCTTAACTGCATTTGTTCTGATAGCTTGTTCTTGAGCTGCAAAAATCATAATAATTATTAGTAATTTTGCATGCTCATTTTCAATCACTTTTTTAGGCTTACGATCTAAATTCTTTCATTACTATTTTTTGCCAGGTGGCTTCGAGCACCAGGCAATGGAGGAAATGTAGCACACAAACCAATGATGATGATGATGGCGGCCACATCTATGCTCAACCTATCTGGGAAGTGCCAGGTCTGGGCAACTCTGCAGCCGCCTCTTTGTGTCCATTGTGGAGACGGACTGGACGTAGTTGTCTTTCACTTCTGCCATGCATCCCCACATCTCTGCTTTTGTTTTGTTTTCTCCTGCGTTTCTCCAAGAGGTCGGAAGTGAAACCAGTGACCTTGCGGGGGGGGGGGAGCGAAAGGAGATGCACTTTTCCCTCCCAGCGGCTCAGCCCATCCTGGACCGGAGAGCCTCATCCTCCTCTTGTCCGAGAACGGATCCGATCCTGCAACCAGGCACCAGACATTCCGCAACTGCGAAAGACTGGGGGGGCAGCCGCCAGAGCCTTTCTGCTTTGCAACATTCCTTGCAAGTCATGGGAAAGGGCGAGCAGGAATGCAAAGCATCCAGGGCCATTTTGAGCCATTCCTCCGGATCCTGAGATTCCAGCAGCCGGGGAACAGATCTTCCAATCTGGGCAGTAGGTTCGGAGGGAAAGGAGAGGAACGTGGTCCAGAGGAGCTTTGCCCAGGGACTGGGTCTCTGGGTCTCCCTTATCCAAGAGCATCGGAAGTCCCTTTTTCTGTTCTGTAAATCTTCCGCAGGTATGAATACGTATTTAAACCCACACGTTTGGAAGACCGCAGAGCTCAGCTCTGGCTCTTACAGAGGCTCACGCGCAGCAGTTCAAAAACCTTCTCCTTCCGACTACGTTTCCCTGGCGGCAGTCCAAGACAACGAATCTTCTCATGCTCCAGGTGGCTTATTTCACTCACGACCACGTCGACATTTCCTTGATGGGAAATCGGGCTCCTTGAAAGTCCTCCCGCAATCAGCCTGATTTGCTCACATCTCTGGAGGGGGGCGCTGTTCGCACAGTAAAAAAACCCAAACACTTTGCCATTCGATTTCCAGGACTGAACCGGAGTCTACACTGTCTTTTGAACCAGGAAATGCTCTCAGCAAGGAGAGCGGCTCTCATAGAACGATAGAAGGACGATACTGAGCCTACCTTGGCCTTTGCAACACAGGGCATTGCTTGGGATTTCTGAGCCTGTCCCCAAAGGTTATATCTTGTTTTTGGCTCCAAAGAACAGGCAGGGAAGAATCACAGGCTGCAGCGGGAGGCTGTGAACGGCTGGTTAGGTATCCCTGAAACCACCTTGAACGCCCCTGGCCCTTGTCTGATTTCCGAAGCTAAGCAGGGCCAGGGCTGATGAATATTTGGACGGGAGACCAGCAAATAAGCCAAGCGTGCTGCTTCTCGGCCGGCCCATAGCACTTACCAGTGTTCGCTGAGTATAATTTGCGTATCAAAAACAGCAAACGTGGGTCCATGCCCAGTTTTAATCTGGTCCATAAGAGAGATCTATTGATGGAATCAAATGCTCCTCATAAATCAATAAATGCAGCGTACAACTTCCCTTTGAGTTTACAAGAGTATTTCTCAGCTAAAAAAATCTAGCACAAGCACATGGTCGAACCTGAACAGAAACCAACTTGTTCTTTAGGTGGAAGTTGCTTAGCACGCATCCAGTCTGAGAGACGGGTCAGAAGGTGTTTGGCGTACAATTTCCCTATCATTGGGAGCAAGCTTATTGGCCGATAGTTGGATGGTAATTTAGGGTTCCCATTAAAGCATTCTCTCTGGACGGTTTGAAATTTAGGCCCTTGCTCCTATAGGGCTTACCGTTCAGACAGTCCTAATTGCTTTGACGATTCGTTTTGCACGCGTGCCCCAAGAAGGCTTGCAGGAATGGCGACACACCTCGCCACGCCCTCACCAAGGCACACATACCTTCAGCTCCGATGGAAACCAGTTTCACTCCTTTGCTGGCGATGAAATCCAGAGCTTTGTTGACGTTGTTGATCTTATGCACCCTCATCTTTCCTCTTTCCGGTTTCGGTAACCGCTCTCCTGAAACAGGCCAAAGTTTGAGGGAAAAGAGGAGGGGTTATAGAGGGCAAAACATTAACTTCCCTTTAACATCAAACGCAGGCCTAGCAAGATTCCCAAGACAAGACAAGTGATCTTGCAGGGTGGGCACTTTCTCTGCCTAAGAGGAACAGAAAATAAAAAATGACTTTGGGTCATTTTCTTATTTTTATGGTACTCATTTGTTTCTCCAAAAACACAGAGTCCGATCCAGACAAATATGGGTACCGGGTTTTGTTTTTCACTTCTGATAGGCTGTGATCTGTTGTGTTTACTGATACAGTGGTACCTTGTATAAAGGAATTAATTTGTTCCAAATGAAATTCTGTTAAGCAAATTTTCCTTTATACATATTTCCCATAGGAATGCATTGAAAATGGAGTAATCCCTAAATGCGACCATTTTTATGTGGTACGGATTCGCCCCATAGACAATTCTGTTAAGCAAATTTCCCCTATCTCTGGAATTTTTATGTTGTACAGATTTTATGTTATACAAACCGTTTGTTATACAAGGGTCCACTGTACAAACATGGTTGTCTACGTAGGCTTTTCACTTACTGATTTTGATGTTCTACTCTATTTTTGATTTATGCTTTCATTTTTTGTTTATCAATGATTGCTCTGAGTCCTTTCTGTTACAGAGTAACTGAAGAATATAACAAGTAAACCAGTCGTACTTTTGTCATGGTGAAATCAAATGAATCCTTTGAAATCACGAACACAAGTCCAGCGTTCAACGGGAATGAACCATGATTTGCCCAGTATGGCTCAGATTTATTCTGACACAAATGGATCCCTTGGCAATCAACCCCTCCCTGACACTGCCAGCTTTGGAGCCAAATCATATTCAACACACATCCTATCACTTGCATTCCATCCTGCAAATTTCGTTTAAAGCTGTTAATTACTTGTCATGAGATTAGCAGAGTTTGTGTGATTAATCCCGAGTGAGCAATTAGAGTAGGGAATGGGATGACAGACAAAGCAAAGCGAAGTGTGTGGTTTCTACACCACCCCATAGAGCGCTTAAAACATCCTTGGGGCAGTTTTATAATTCGATTACACAAGCTACATTTTGCCCAAAAGTGGAGCTGGCAAGCTGGGATTGAACCCGGGTTGCGAGCAGAGGTTTGGCTGCAGTACTGCAGTCTGACCACTTCGCCGCGAGGCTCCCTACAAACCACCCTTGTCCATATTATCAGCCACTGTCAGGCAAAGCCCACGAGCCATGCAACAAGGTTCCTGGAGAGGCTTATTACAGGATCTGGGAACCCTTCCATCACTAGGTTTGAAGACGGCGGAACTGCTGGCAATCCCAGAATCCAGATGCAATATTTGGCTGCCCTAAAACGTTAGGAAGTTTCTAACCAAAGGAAACCAGCGTCTCTGGAAGGGCAGAAAGGATGCTGGGGAGAGGGGAGGAAGTCTCCAAGGAAGGGCGCCCAAAGGGCGCCCAGCCTCACCTGAAATGACCTCCAGGAGTAACATGAGCTTGAGGCCATCGCGGAAATCTTCGTCGATGTTCTCAATCTGCGTGCCAGCTTTCCTCAGGTGGGAATTGCACCACGCTGTGAAGGTCTGTCAGGAGAAAAGGTGGGGGGGAGGAGAGAGAGAGAGAGAGAGAGAGAGAGAATTTTTATTTTATTTATTTTTTCCGCGCTCTTTTTTTTTCCCCGTACGTCCTTGCTGCATCTTGCCGAGCGCATTTCCCCTCTTTTTTGCTGATATTGTCTCTTAAACTTGATGTTTTTATCTTGTAAACCGCCCAGAGTTCCTGAAGGAAGATGGTGCGGTACAAAAATGAAACAAACAAATAAATAATAATAATAACTAAACGGAATATTTAAACTGAACAGGCACTCAGCTGGACTCACTGGCGCCCACAAGGCAACGTGCGATCCAAAGCAAAACACAACCAATCCATTTTTGGCATGGAAGCGGGACGCCCACAAAGTGCCAGCGACCCGGCGCTCTCCATCCAGCTCCTGGCTTGCAACCGCTTCAGCTCTGCTCCAAAATAGAGGGGGTGGGGGGGTGCTATCTGTTTGGCTCCTGAGAGAATTTGGCCCCAAACGTGGAGCTATGGCCGCTTCCAACCCTCCTGTGGAAAGAAGCCAAGTTTCTGGCCCACATTGTCTCTAGGAGGCCTATAGAGAGACTTCCCTAGTGGCTGAGCTGGCTTCAAAAAGCGATGTAGCACAAACACTCAGATCTATGACGGTTAGCTCTTGGCCGTTAAGCTTAAACCTCTTTCGTCTTCTTCCTGTACACAAACTCTGTTCAATCGGGTCATCTGGAGAGCGATTTTTGCTCTTCACAGGCGACTAGCAGTTAGCACCAGCCCACCCACGCCCTTGGGTGCCCAGCATTCAAAACCAGTTACCAACATGGGCAAAGGTCGACAGCTTCAAGGTTGACAGTCTTAAGTGGCACCAGCTTCCGTGGCCCTACAACCCTCTTCATCTAACGTACGTGCAACTGCTTGTCTCCAAAGCTGATGCCCAAACGGCACTTGTGAGTTTTCAGAACGTCTTGGGTTGGCTTGGTTAAAATTGGGGATAAATACCACGACTACTCTCACGGTCACACAGATTCGTTGCATGGCCTGCAAACGGGTTCAAGGCCCTCAGCGTCTCTGATCTTGCCATTTGGTTTTCAAGAAATCTACGCAGACAGGTCACAGGGGTGCCTGCTACAGGAAGACTTGCTTGAGACACGAAGCCATCGCAGTGGCGTTAAGTCCCAACAAGCAGCAAGTTCGGGGGAGCTACCGATCTGGAATACCCGCGATCTGGCCTCTTTCCCTTCCTCTCTGCCACAGATGGATTGGGTAGGAGGCCTGAAGAGAGCACTGGGTGCAGCTTGGAAAGCTGGAAACGGCAAAAGGCGAGAGCTTTCAGCAGCATGCAGCTCAGTTTGGCCACCTGTTTGTTCAGGAAAACGGCGAGGCAGGGCCTGATTAACTGAGAAGCAAGACCACACGCATGGTTCGTCCGGGGCAGCCAACGTGGCTGGGCGGAGAACCGCTAGAAGAGCTAAAAAGCAAGGGGTGGGGAGGGGAGAGATAAGAGACTGGCCAACTCCTAGTGTTCCTGGGAGCTTTCCACCTCTTCCACTGCCAAGGCATCCCGAAAGGAGGGATTCCACCTGGAATCCTGTGGCCGGTGAGGGAGGCCGGAGAGGGGAGAGAGAGAGAGAGAGAGAGAGAGAGAGAGAGAGAGAGAGAGAGGAGGAGGAGGAGGAGGCTGGAGGGTTCCCTTTGGACCCGGGCTGACTTGTCCACTTACAAGGCCAAGCCACCTGCTTGGGCGTGGGTGCAAAGCTGATGGACGGCGGAAAGAATGTGGAACGGGCAGAATGGAATGGGAAAGATTTGTCGGTCGCTTCCGAGGGCAGCGCCAAGCGAGGGCAGGGCCCGAGGAAGGGAGGAGCGGGCCAAGCTATGACTACAAGGAAGCTGTCCAGTTGTGTCCGGTTGTCTTCTCTCTTTTCCCACCCAGCGCTTCTTTATAGGCAAAGAGGACAACCTCTGGTGGCACCCTACATCTCTCGGGCTTCTGCCTCTGAAGCCTCCTGAGAGGGTTTCCCCAAAGCTCACTCCTTGGGGCCAGTTGGAGAGGAAGGAACACAGAACATGCTGTTTCTTATGGATCCAGCTTTTAGTTTCTGCAAAGCGACATTTCGGCACACTCAGCGGAGAAGAGCACTCAAGTAGCAGCGGCAGCTGCCTCCAAAACCCCCACTGGAGGAACTCACATGGCACCCCAGGTTCATCCTCATTTCCTCCATTGAGTTCCCCTCTCCGAAACATTTGGGAAGTCCAAAGTTAACTTCGGTGCAGGACCACTCAGCTTCCCCAACTGGGCAGTCCCTGGATGTACCATATTGCTACCCTCGCAACCTCCGTCAGCAGAACGGTTGGCTTGCAGACCAACACCTTTGTGGCGCACCAAGATTGGGGCCCGCTGGAACTTCCGTGCCTCTTTTGCCCCACGAAGGCCTACCTCTCCGTACCAGCCTGCAATAAGCGGGCTGAACTGGCCAGCCTCACAGGGCCGTCCGTCACCAGGAATTCTGGAAAGAAAAGCATTCCATGAAGTATACGACAGCCTGATGGGTTATTCAAAAGACTGACATGCAGAGGAGAGGCAGGTTCTGTTCTCAATCGCCCCCACCACGTAGGAAGCGTAACAATGAGCTCAAGTTATGAGAATCTGGCTTTTGGCTGGAGATCAGGGCGAAAGTTCCTGACTGTTAGAGCCGTACGACAGCGGAACTGATGACTTCGAGCGGTGGCGAGTGCTCCAACGCTCGGACGCATTTGAGAGAAATCTGGACGATGATCACCTGGCAGAGATCCTTTGATTTGCATTCCTGCATAGAGTGGTGGGCTTGACGGCCTTGTAGATCCCTTCCAAATTCACGATCCTAGGGTTCTACGAAGAGATGGCCCTTGCAAGAAACACGGTCAAAGCACTTTCAGGTGGCAAAGAAATGCAGGAGCAAGGTAATTACCTCTTTCAGAAAGGTGTGTGTGTGTGTGTGTGTGTGTGTGTGTGTGTGTGTGTGTGTGTGTGTGTGTGTGTGTGTGTGTGCGCGCGCTTAAATTTGCATAGCCCGCATGGTAAAAAGAGCAGAACGGGGAGATCATCAGAAGCAGGGTGGCATCCCGAGGCCTTTGGCTCCGCCGGAAGGGCCGAGCCGGGCTGCCTTCACCTCTTCTTCATTCCCACGCTCCAAGAAGGCCCACCCTGGTGGCCTGAAAGGCGCACGTCACGTGGCCGGGTGGTGGCACCAGGAAGCTGGGTGAATGAGCCGGGCACGCCAGCAAGAGCCTCCGTCCCGCCAGCCCCCCCTTCGTCCCGCTGGCCAATCGGCACCGACGCTGGTGAGCTAAACAGCCAAGAATGTCGCTTTGACAGTTTCTAATGAACCATTCAAAGTGTGTGTGTGTGTGTGTAACACAAGAACAAGAGGATCTAAAGAATACTTTTTTTTAAAGGAGCTTCTAAAGTAACCTTATCGCTGCTGCCCTTCAAACTACACACTTTCGACATTTTAGGAAGAAGCAGGCAATGCTAGTTCATGACCTCAACATCATACTTTCATCCTGCAAAAGAAAGAAAGAAAAAAAGAAAGAAAGGAAGGAAGGAAGGAAGGAAGAAAGAAAAAGAAAGAAAGAAAGAAAGAAAGAAAGAAAGAAAGAAAGAAAGAAAGAAAGAAAGAAAGGAAGAAAGAAAGAAAGAAAGAAAGAAAGAAAGAAAGAAAGAAAGAAAGAAAGAAAGAAAGAAAGAAAGGAAGGAAGGAAGAAAGAAAGAAAGAAAGAAAGAAAGAAAGAAAGAAAGAAAGAAAGAAAGGAAGGAAGGAAGGAAGGAAGGAAGGAAGGAAGGAAGAAAGGAAGGAAGGAAGAAAGAAAGAAAGGAAGGAAGAAAGAAAGGAAGGAAGAAAGGAAGGAAGAAAGGAAGAAAGGAAGAAAGAAAGAAAGAAAGAAAGAAAGAAAGAAAGAAAGAAAGAAAGAAAGAAAGGAAGGAAGGAAGGAAGAAAGAAAGGAAGGAAGGAAGAAAGAAAGAAAGGAAGGAAGGAAGGAAAGAAAGAAAGAAAGAAAGGAAGGAAGAAAGGAAGAAAGGAAGGAAGAAAGAAAGGAAGAAAGAAAGAACCCATCCTTATTGTCAGGAAGTTTAGATTCTGCCTCAACAGGAAGAAAAAACAGCCATTCCAGAAGAAATAAACAGACTTTTCCTTAAGGGGGTGAAATGATTCAGAAGAAACCCTTCTGCTGAGCTTTTAAGAAATGTTTGTTTCATTAAAAAAGGCTCAAGTTTGGGACATTTTCTCCCCCTCCCTACCTGTTATGCTGCCTCTGGGCAGAGATTTTGTCGAAGAAGGTACTACACTTGGAAACCTTAAAAAGAAGAGGCCTGGTGTCTAGCCATACAGCGATTCAAACCAGATGTACAGTAGTCCAATTTAAAAAACAACATAAAGAGTGGGGGAGGGGGGCTAGGACTGTGCAGCAGTAACTCAAGCAAGCTTAGGCTTAATCTATATTTAAGGCTTCATCGCCAGCACACAAAATTCTGATCCCTCAGATATCATCAGATGGAAAAAGGAAGCTCCAAAATAATTAGAGAGAGAGATTAATTGCTGCATGTATACAATCTAAAAGGCTTATATATCGTTGGAAGAATCTTGGCTCACGATCAATATTGATATACACATTTCGTTAGAGTCTTGTGTGTGGACAAAGTTATGGATCCTGGCCTCAGAACCTGATTTCAAGGTAGCAAATCAATGAAAGAAAGATTTCTAAAAATCCATCAATGTCTTTTTGCACCTCAAGACTTTCTTTGGCTTCTCTGACAAGACAATCACCCTGGAAAGGCCGAAGAAGTTCAGTAACTGATACTCTCCTTTCACGAGTAACGCTGTGGCCCCTCTGAAATCTAATTTGCCATGCCTGCATCCCCCTTTGTTGAGGCTCCATCTGCACCACGTATGCTAGAAATAATCCCATAATTCAATAAGCCATTGCATGTGCCTGATGCAGCCGAATCCTGCTATGTGTTCAGGTCTACACTACTGAACTTCTGTTTTGGTTTTGTTGAAAAAGACCACAATACAGTCATAATAACCTATTAGGAAACCAAAACTCTTAGGTTGTGCATGCACACATCAAAAGAAACTCACTCATGCACAACACACACACACACACACACACCATCCAGTTTTAACTACACATCTGTCAGGCAACCCTCCTTTGCTTAGGAAGTTAGTTGCTGACTTGTTCTGATTCAGCGTAACATTTTTTAAAAATCAACTGATTCGAGCTCCTTGCAATCAAGAGCGAACAGCCTCCGTTCGTTATTCTGCTTGGAAGAGAAACCTCTGTTGGGAAACTAAAAACAAACAAGCAGAAATAAATAAATAAATAAATAAACCCAGAGGTGGAAAAAAAGAAAAAGAAAGGCATTATTACTTTATGGAAACTTCTGGCAGGCACCCCAAGCAACAGCCTGGCTCAGACGCAGCTCAAAACCAGGCGTTGATAGGATGGGAATTACAGTAATTCAACCGTTGCCTGCCAAAAAAACGATGCAACCAGCTGCCGAAAGGCCTCGGGGCGAAGCATGGTTACCATCTTGGTTCGGAGGACGCATGCAAACCGTTTGTTTGTGGGGAACGTTGCCACGGATCCGTCAAACAGAAAGAAACGGACCGGAGGGAAGGAGACACCACCACCCGCAAAAGCTTCCAGGGACAAACCATGCTCTGCGTTCTAAGTCTGCTCCCAAACTAACTTGATTTGGATCATTCCTTTAAGATGTCAAGAGTGTGTGATTTGGAGAAGTGATTCTAATTTCTTATCTATAGCTATGGATCACTCTTTGGGGGCGGCGGGGCGGGTTTCATCTGTCCAAAATGCATGATGAGATACAGATGGTTTAAATATTATTTTTTTTTTGCGGGGGGAGGAGTCTTACTCAAATCCCATCCCACACGGCAGCAGATGACTACAGCAGGTAAGGACGCAAGCTGGAGGGGAAAAAACCCAGGACTGTTTCATCTTCAAAAGTTATCAGGTGGCGTAAGAAGTCGCTCTCAGCCTCACCATTCATCCCATGAAGAACGGTAACACAGCAAGTCTGAGATGGGAAACATCACTTTATATAATAATCACATTTACTAAAATTTCCCAGCCAGATTGGCCCCAGTTGGTTTTCCGGTAGGCAGGACGGGGCACCTCAGGGCACCTGCGGGTGACTAAGCAGCCTTGTGCAACTTGGGAGGAGTGGGTTGGGGGAGAAGCCGACCCCTTTGCTTTTCTGCCTTTGCAGCCGCGCACGCTTGCGTCGACAAAACCATCTCCTGCATGCAAGCGGGCTAGCCAAGTAAACATTCCTATGGCCTGGTAGCTTTTGTAGACAGGGAGCGGGGCTCCGTTTCCAGCTTGGCTGCTCACTTAAGCGGACAATTGCTGCTCATTTTAGGCAGGTGGTAAACCCGGCCACTGCATGAAGATCAGGGCGCAGCTTTGATGCAGGGCTGCCAGTGGTTCCGCGCACCTCCCACGCCCGTAGGCCTCTTAAACTAGGCCTCCATTCTGCTCCCAGTAGGAATGGGACAGGACCGGGTAGGGGCGAGGGGACGGACTGCCCGTCTACCTAACGAGCCTGTGGCTGGTGAGAAATTTGTGCAGCCTTGGACCACTGCAGAAATGTTCCAGAGGGGTAGCTGTGCGAGTCTGTCTCCACACAAAAGCCTTGCGACGTTAAGAGGGGCACGGTATACCAAACGCAAGATTGGATGGATTGCCTCTGAAGAGGGCTGCCGTCCACAGGAGGCATCTTTAAGGTACCACTATAATCTTAGTTGGGGGCGTGGTGGCTTCCGAAAACTGTCGGCTGCAAAGTCGGCAGCACAGTGGTTCGAATCCCGGGTGCCACGCAGCAGAATGAGCTCCCGCTGATAACCCCAGCTCCTGCCAACCTAGCAGTTGAAAAGCATGCGAATGCAAGTAGATAAATAGGTACTGCCGTAAAAAGCGGGAAGGTAAAAAACAGTGTTTCCTTGCAGCCATACTGGCCACGTGGCCATGGACTTGCACAACACTGGCTCTTTGGCTTGAATACGGAGATGAGCACCGCCCCCTAGAGTCGGACACGACTAGCACGCATGTGCGGGGGGAACCCTGACCTTTTATAATCTTAGTTGCTTCTTCTTAGCCAGGCACCAGGCCACGTCATGAGGGGTAAGTTGGACTCATTTTCTGGGGACAATGAAAATCTGGATCGGTTGGACGTGAGCTCAAGATGCCGCTCTCTTTGCTTCGGAAAAAGCAAAGAAACGGCTACAAAGGCAGGCCGTGGGCAAAACGTCTGTATCAAGCCACAAATGGGTTACACCGGAAGAAATTTCAAATGGCGTTGAGGGGAGGGAAGCTCTTTGCCCTCACTCAACCAGCGCAACGAGTCTTGAACAATGGACAATTATCTCATGCAAACGTGAGTGAAATGTGCGCCACCTTTATGCCGCGATTCTTTAGTAAAGCGTGGTGCAACGCAAAACTGTTCTCGAGGTTTTTCTGGCATGAGTAACAACAACACAGCCTGCTCACAACCCGCAACGCGACAAGATGCTTTTCCAGAAGGCTGCCACCACAACCGGGCTGCCAGGAAGCAACAGAGGTTGCTTGTCACACAACACAGCTTAATTAATGCGGACGTACTTCTACATCCAGCATCCAGGGAGGACCTGCCTTGTACCCATTTGGTGCAACTGTGGCGCATGCCCGGAGGGTTAGGGGCGGGGGAGACAAAGCCTTGTCAGATGAAAGGAAAACTTTAGAGACGAATCAAATGCATTTTAAGAAAAAGGAGATGATGCCGCTTAAAAGAGCGGCTGTTTCTGCTCTCTGAAGCCAACCGTGCAAGCCTTAAGGTCCAACGGCGGGCGGAGCAGGAACGTTCCAAAATTAATAAGAGTTTAAACGCGCTATTTTGAAATTGGGCGTGACTTGGCGTTTCGGAAAAAGCCAAGCGGCTAATTAAGCGGGCAAGCCTCGTTCTGGCAGGTTCGCTCCCCCGAGCACACCCCGGCCAACCGTTCTGCGCTGGAAAATTCTGCTCCTGGCGCTTGACAATGGCAGCTTTCAGACGGGGACTTGTTGGGGGAGCAAGCGTGGCAGGCATCCCGTTCCAGAGGCAAAGCTAAAACTCTTCGCCTACATCCCTTGAGCGGAAGGAACCTGCCGGGGGAAGATCATTGGCCTGTATCCGCACAATTCCAGGGGAAGGGGAATCCAGAGATCGACAGATTCCTGGCTTCTTGTTTCGTGAGAACACAACTCACTAACGTCTTTTTTAGCTAGGATGATTCACTGAGAGGGACCCACACAGCTGTGGTCCACTACGGTATTCTGTTCTCCCCAACAGATGTAGCAAAAAGGCTTGCACGCTGGTTGTGGCACAGGACGGACGGATGGTAGAGGGGAGCATTTGCAGGCCACCGAGCTTGAGGCCGCTCCTTTGAACACCAGTGGGCCGCCAACAGCCAGATGCAGCTGAAACGCAGTTCCATCGGCCTCCGCCAGCAAGCTCAAGGGATAATGGGAACAAGAGTCCAGAAAAAAATGTCTGGCGGGTCTAAGAAGGTTGCCTGGCTACCTGCTTCAAATCGGAAGGCAAAAATGATAACAGAGCTCTAGCTGGAGATGCCTCTGAGCGACTGGCAAACAAGTGCTTTTATGGGACAGGAATAAAGATAGCGGCATTCCACACTTGCCTTTATTTCCCCCTCGCTGGAGTGGTCTTTCAAGAAAAAGAGCTCCTGTCGGAGTAAAGCTGGAGCAGGGATCCACAAGGAGCATAAAAAAGAAGACAGGCTGCTCCATACAGAAGTTTTTGCACTGGAGCAAACCTGCAAGTTTCCGAAGGAATTGTCTGCCTCTGAATGGGTTCTTCACTCCCAACAGTTTCCTCTGGTTTAAATAAAACCAAGGTAGGAAAACTCTGAAGCTGTCTGGATGTAAAACAAGACCTGGGAGCATCTCACACAGAAATGGGCAATACACAACTTTCCAGAGGTTGACTACAATTTCTAGCCCTCCTAAGACTGCGCAGCCAAGGGGGTTTACACTGGTAGAGATGCAGCCCAACAACACGGGGCAAGCCATGTTTGCCCCCTCTGAACACGAGGGTTGCTGGATAGTGCGGTGGTTTAGGGACTTGGCTGTGGAGCAAAAAGTTGCGAGTTCAATTAGTCTCCATAAATGAGGCTGATAATCTCTGTGTGTGTGTGTGTGTGTTGTGTCATTACAGTCGTGACTGACTATTCATGACCCCATGTCCATGGAGTTTTCTTGGCAGGAATACTGGAGTGGTTTGCCAGTACCTACTCCAGGCGTCTACAGCACCTGGTACTCCCTGGTGGTCTCCCATCCAAGTACTAACCAGGGCTGACCCTGCTTAGCTTCCGAAATGAGCCGGGATTGGATGTGCATTAGGGCATCTAGGCTACTGAGGCTGATAATCTGGAAGCAACTAAAAAGGAAAACCATTAATATGAGTTTGGGGCAGATATAGCTGAGTTGCTCCAGAAACCCCACAGCTGGGTCATGTCAGATGTCCTGACCACCCTTGAGAAAGCACAAGTCCTGGTTGTGTAAATATCTTCCGCTTGCTATCCTCATTCTTTACATTAAGACAGGCATGTCCAAACTTCGGCCCTCCAGATGTTTTGGGCCACAGATCCCACAGTCCTTTGCCATTGGCAATCTAAGCTTAGAATTCTGGGAGTTGTGGTCCAAAACATCAGGAGGGCCGAAGTTTGGGCATGCCTGCATTAAGACAAATACTATACAGTCATTTATTGTATATAAAATGCACACATAGACTGCACAGCACATGGCCCATAAGAACTTGAAAGAGGCTCTGGCACTGGAAAGGCCATTGATGGTTGATTTTTACACTGTCTTCTTTCCCTACTCAAACATAAAGATGCAACAGGTCTTATGTTTTTAATTGTTGGGGAAATGGGGAGGGGCGAGACTGGAAGCTTTAAAAAATGAAACCATCAACTAAGTACAGAACAAAACAAAGTTTTGATTCTCCAGGTTTAGGACAAGCATAGAGAGCTCAAGATTCCACCCAAGACAACAAAATGGTTCAGAAAACGAGGACCTCTACACAACTGACTTGTGAGTGGCAATAAGCCTCGACATTATCTTAAAACTTGAGAATATCAAACAGAGGTTTGGCGGCTTCCAGAACGGGAAAGCCTGGCACGAACGTCAGCAAGCTTCTTGAACTTTTGCATATTGGACGACGGGCATGTGTGTTCACAGTCAAATATTAACCTGGCCATTTCACCCTACATAAAAGGTAGGTGAGCCACAGAAGCGCAAGCATGGAACAGCGGTTGCACACCCTACTACCGAATGGCATGCTTGGCAGACTTTAGGGGGGGGGGACCCAAAACATGCTCTGTAACATTTGAACATATTTTTCCCATGGTGGGTTTCAAAAACATTTGTTCTTTGCAACCCAACCACAGTAGGACTGCTGCTTAAAAAAGTAATATGGCAACCTTTGAATCCTCTATACCAGTGGTTCTCAGCCTGTGAGTCCCCAGATGTTCCTGGACTGCAACTCCCAGAAATACTGGCCAGCTCAGCAAGTGATGAAGACATCTGGGAGTTGCAGTCCAGGAACATCTGGGGACCCCACAGATTGAGAACCACTGCTCTATACTTTTCCACTCTGTTAAGGTTTCTTTTTTTCAAAACTGGTCTCCGAAGCTATGCTTGACCTTATGCATCCGGTCCCGGTATCACGTCACTTATGAGGCTTAGGAAGATTTAAAAGGTTTGCTAGCGAAATGATGGGGTTACCCACTTCTTGGCCTCGAACCCAATTTCAATCCTGTCTTCTGGAAGCGCTGGAAGGCAAGCCCTAGCTACTGAACTCACAAATCGCAAGGCCTGGCGCACAAGGTCCCTTTTGGCTGGCCTGGCTCTTTCATTAACGCGAAAGGTCAGGGAAAGGACCTACTACGGATAATCTGCTTGCGTTGCCCAGCAACTTCGGACACTTCCCGCAGGACGCCACGGAGCCCCTGAGACAGCCAGCCAAGGCAGGATGACACTGTCAGGGCTGATTTGGCCTCCCCAGGCTACGGAGTCAAACTGGGAAGCAAACAGGTGGTGGTGGGGGACCAAAAAAACCCCGACCTCAGCTTCCCTTCCAAGCTAGTTTTCGAAATAATTAGTCCACTGGGAAGGAGCAACGGAAAGGCTAGGAGAAGCGACCAAAACTCTCTCCTGGAGTTTTGGTCTGGCTGGATGGAGGTGAAGAGCAGTATCCCATGGACTGGCTTTTTCTCCCGCCCAAGTTCCCCTGGAGAGACTAAATCGGGAGTTTTGCTTCTAAACAAGGGAGGCAAAATATTCCTTAGCGATGATTTTCTGCAGAACTGGAAAATTTGGGGCCGGGAGAACGGCCAGACGGGGGCGGTCCGGGAGGCAGCCCAAATTTGCTACCCGGCTTGCTGACAAAACCTGTCTTTGGGTCGTGGCCTCAAATCTCAAGAGCACGGACAAGCAAGCGTGGGCTGCGGGAAGGAAGAGGAAGA
Organism: Phrynocephalus forsythii; assembly: GCA_029282475.1. Taxonomy (NCBI): domain Eukaryota; kingdom Metazoa; phylum Chordata; class Lepidosauria; order Squamata; family Agamidae; genus Phrynocephalus; species Phrynocephalus forsythii. The sequence goes on from JAPFRF010000023.1 coordinate 2,811,204, forward strand.
CAAGGAGCCTCAATTGGCTCCATGCCGCTGCTGAAAATACCCAGGAATGGTCCATTAGAGCTCGGGGTAAGGGTGTTGTGGAGGCAGCAAACCCCAAAAGTGCTCTTCAACGCACGACCAAAACAGAAAGGACCAAAAGGGAAGCAGGAGGCAGAGTTTCTTAAGGACAGTATCTTCCCCTGCTTTTTTCAGTGGCCTTTGGGTGTGTTCATCTCCAGCCTCCAAGCTGTCTGAGGATGACAGACAGATGCAATGACCAAAAAACAAAACAAAACAAACAAAAAACGGGGCGGGGGGCTGCCAGGTCAGAGAAAGGGACAAGCGTGGCTTTTGGACTGCCGCTCCCAGAATCCCACCGGGAGTTGCAGCACCAGTGCCAAAACACTTTGCAGCTTTGCCCCCAGGTTGGAGAAGGCTGGTTGAAGCCATTCCAGCAGCCAGAAACTCCAGCCAACGTCCCACCAAACATCTCATTCTAGCGCTCATCCTTATCTTACAACTGGATGACAACAAAGTCTTGGCTACATCTCAGACTGCTGAATCGGGCCTCTTGTTATTCCCCCGCTCGCGCGCAACACCTACAGCAGAGGGGCACGATCTGCTCTCAATCGTCCCAGAGTGCAGAATGATGGGCTCGAGATACAGGGAGCCAGATTAAGCCAACACATCAGGAAAAACTTCCTAACTGTTACAGCAGTATGATGACGGAACGCATGACTTCCAGAGGTGGAGAGTGCACCATTGTCAGAGCCCTTCGAAAGGAAACTGGACAACTAATGTATCTGCCAACTGGATTTGATTTGGATTCCTGTTTTGAGCTAAGGCAGTGGTGGCCAAACTATGGCACTCCAGATGCTTTGGACCACAACTCCCAGAATTCCAAGCTTGTATTGCCAATGACAAAGGACTATGGGAGTTGTGGTCCAAAACATCCTGAGTGCCAAAGTTTGGCCACCACTGAGCTAAGGGTTCTACCCGATGGCTTCTAATCGCCCTTCCAATTCCATTATTCTATGATTCTATGAAGGCGACCAGCAGAGCGCTCCTAATCTCCCGGCCCCATCAACTGAGCGAGCTTTTGGAATTTCAGCCAATCAACCGCTCGGGTGGCCTTTTCTTCGTACTTCAGACCACTGACCTTCATGCTACTTTGCCGCTTATTTGTATCGCTCAGCTTCTCCATTCTGCATGGCTGATGGCTAAACACATGCCGGTTTCCATCAGGCGGGGCGGGAGGGTTACGTCAAAAGGCTGCTTCTAGTATTTAACAGATTATGTAGCCCAGGGGTGTCTTCGTAAGTGGAGCCTTATTCAGTCCAATAGGCACCGGCTCATTGCCCATCTGGAGCAGGGCAGGGACAGGAAGAGCTAAAAAGGAATGCCCCGAATATGACGAAATCTGGTTGGAGACACTCTCCCTAAGCCCAGAAGGTTGGGAAACTGTCATGGTATTTATTTATTTATTTATTTATTTATTTGATAAACTTTTATACCGCTCCTTTTTCCATAATGGAACTCAGGGCGGTTTACAGATTAAAAATATCAGATAAAACAACAATATCAAAAGACAGATAAAATGACAATATAAGCAAAGAGGGAGAACCCTCAGCAGGGAGCAGCGGACAAAAAAAAAAATTAAACAGAGATGTCACCATACGCCTCCTTGAAGAGCATAGTAGTCAGGAATGGAGCGCGAGCGTGATGAGGAGAATTGGTCACTCCCAGCTTAACTGGAGAAGCTCTAACTATCCAACCTTTCTGTTCATCCCCCCCCCGCCCCCAGCCTCAGAAGGAGTCTGTACGTGAAGGCAAAGGGAGACTTCCTGGTCAGTTCGCCGCCAAAGCCCCCAGGGGTGAGGATGGGAGGGCAACACCAGAAGTGCTTGCAAAAAGGTGCCAGAACCTAACACCTCAAAGTCCCTGGTTACTGCCTACCTTTGACGAGGTCAAGGACAAGGCTGCGGGTACCACAGGGGTACGGTTGGGTTATGCTTGGGCTGCTACTTCTGCTATTGAGAGCAGCCGCTCCAGCTGTTGGTGAGGAAGGCTGGGAGAGGTGGTCTAAGAACAGGTAGGGGAAAGTCCAGAGGGATACCCAGGCTGGCCTCCACTGGCCAAGGCAGCAACGAGTCTTGTGCCATTTTCAACGACTGACTAGTTTTGGCTTCTGCAAGGTTTCGTGTTTTAACATCTGGGGGTACACTTGGACCTGCTCCTCAAGTGTATAGAGAATGATGTATAGAGCTTGGGGCCACCACTGTTTTAGTCAGGAGCGAAAATTGCTCACAAGCAAATCCATCATTGCCAAAGAGAGAGAAGACCAGATCAGAAGCAAGAAAGCTATACAGTGGTACCTCTTAAGGCAAACACCTCATAAAACAAAAAAAAATTATTCCGGGAACAGGCACACTTTGCATGACAAGAAAAATTCCCTATGGGATGCTTTGCAACACAAAAAAAGTTCTGCATATACCCAGAAAAAAATGGGTTATTTTTGTCTTTATTTTAATCCATTCCCAATGCAGTCCTATGGGAAACTGTGTTTCATAAAACAAAATTTTCTCAAAACAAATTGACCCACATAACTAAAATTCATTTTAAGAGGTACCACTGTACTAGTTTCTATTTTACCACTGTAGTGATAGAGTAAGCTAGTTCGACCCTTGTGTGTACACCTGGAGTGCTGTCAGGCAATTCTGAAGATGCAAATTGTGGAGACGCATCTGTGTATGCCAACACACGTTGCCAACCCCACACAAACGGGGTTAACCCGGATTAGTTGCATCTCTTTTGCAAATGTGTTTCCAGAGGCAAACCCAGGCTTGACTGCCTAAAATGTTTATTCAAGGCTGAGTCAAGCCATGCTTCCATGTTTTCTTTGGGGAATGCAATAAATCACCACCTTACAGCAGATACGGCAAGAGCAGTGTGATCAGGAATAGAATAAGAGACCGGCACTGCTCAGGTCTTTTTTAAAAAAGGCCACTGATGGACACTGGTCCTCCATTGACACCTGCTACCTGAACTGCAAACACTCCGGATTAGAGGCAAAGGACATCAAGGTAGTGGTGGTGCCTGGCCACTAGAGATGGGCACGAATAAAAAAAAAATGGTGTTTTGTTTGTCGTTTGTCGTTTAGGGGGTCCGTTTCAGGTCGTTTCCATTTTTCATGAATTTTTGCAAAAAAATTCGTTTTCGTTCTTTTCGTTACCGTTTCGTTACCATTTATTTCAATTTTTTGTGATTTTTTTTTTAGCATTTAAAGCAGTTCACTGTATTGCCGTAATGAAAACGAAACGCACGACAAAATTTCCGGTGTTTTTGTGTTCGTTTCATTTTAGAGACAAAATTCGTTTGTCGTTTCGTTGCGCAACGAAACGAAAAAAAAACGAAAACGGAAACGAAAAATTGTTCGTTTCGTGCCCATCTCTACTGGCCACTGTTAGCTCAGACACGGTCTGGAAGAAGAAAGCAAAGCTCAGAGCATGCCAATAAGGGCAGGGGCCCTTGCCTCCCTCAACTCACAGCCCTCCTGCAGCCCTCTGAACCAGACTGCTGCAAAAGGGAAGGCAGAGAGGAGAGGTAGAACGCTCAAGATACACAGGCACACCCCTGGATTTGGAACTTCCAAGAGGGGATTTGCTGCAACTTGTCCCAGTTAATGGCAACAGGAGAGGCCAAGAGCGGAATCACACCCAATGTGGCCGACAGGAGAAGAAAGGAACTGACAGATGCATCTGTCTCTTCTGAGTCTCATTTGCTTGCCACTGTAAAACCTTCTCCCTTCATCTTATGGGGCAATGTGTCCTTGCGAAGCTAGAGGAGTTAACTTTCTCACACAAGTTCCTTTAGAAAGCTGGTTGGTGCGAACATGCTGTGCGTAAAAGAGGGAGTGAACAAGGGACTTACAAACTACAGTATTTTCCCCATGTATAAGACTACATTTTTGTCCAAAATGGTTAAGACTAATGATTAAAGGTCATCTTATACAATGAAGACTGTGGCATGGTGGCTCAGCAGGCTAGAGCACTGAAAAGTGTCGACTACAAAGTCAGCAGCTCAAAGGTTCGAATCCTGGGTGCCACGCAGCGGAGTGAGCTCCCACTGTGAACCGCAGCTCCTGCCAACCTAGCAGTTTGAAAGCATGTAAAATGCAAATAGTTAAATAGGCACTGCTGTAAAAAGCAGGAAGGTAAAACAGTGTTTCCTTGCAGCCATGCCAGGCACATGGCCAGACTTGCACAACACTGACTCTTCGGCTTGAATATGGAGATGAGCACTGCCCCCTAGAGTCGGATACAACTAGCACGCATGTGCGGGGGGAACTTTTACCTTTTATACACAGGAGTAAGCACAGGGTAGACCTGCGCAGTTGCAAAGCTGTAATTTTGGGGTTGGAAAAGTGGGGTGGGGGCATTTTATATATGGGGACATCTTCTAGACCAGCGGTTCTCAACCGGTGGGTCCCCAGATGTTCTTGGACTGTAACTCCCAGAAGCCTCCACCACTCGCTGTGTTGGAAGGGGTTTCGGGGAGTTGCAGTCCAGGAACATATGGGGACCCACAGGTTGCAAACCACTGTTCTAGATGGAAACATGCAGTATATCATCAGAAAAAAATATTTCCGTGAAGGCAGGCGGACTTTCAGACCCAATGGTTGTGTTCTGCATCGCCCTGCTAAGCAATGGGAATCATTCTCTCCCTTCCTGTCACCAGCCCTACAACCAGTGGGGGTTCTTCCTCTCCAGATTGCCACCCACGCCTTTCGGGTACTGTTTTAACTGCCTGTCCAGTGCGGGGCCCACCCTTGTTCTGGAGGTGGCAAAAGCAACCTCCATCACCTTCCCACGTGCCTATAAGAAGAGCACAGGTACGAGAGCTGCTAGCAGGCCGGCCGGTGCTGTGGAGCCTGCCCGGTCATTACTGCGAAAGCAAACAGGTCGGCTGGTTTGCTCCAAACCCACCTTGGCAAGAGGCCCAGCCCGATGCAGGGATAACCTTGCCCAGGACTTGGGAAAGTTGTCGTGATCCAAGGGGGAGGGTCTACGTGGCAAGTTCCGGATTCATGCCACCCCAGAAGCACGTGCTGGATTTCTGAAGCATGCTACTGTTCTCTGAGGATCCTGGGTGGTCAGATACAATTGCAGTCCCCTGAATGAAGCTCCCGGGACATTTGAGAAGTGCTCTCTTTAAAACCTTACGTGCTCTCACATTACTTTGTCAATGAACCTGTTCCTCGTGGAAAGAGTCTGTACCTATTCCGTCCTCAAACGGAGACGGGCGTTGCGCTCAAATACACCACCGGAAGCCTTCCGAGTGCCTTGGTTCGGCAATCTGACCCAATCTTGAAAGCCCTCCTGACTGTACTCTGGTTCCAAGGGTCTGCTCGAGCCATTCATTGGACTTGATTTGCGTAGGCTACTCTCTCTTTGCCTAACGTACTTTGCGAGGATGCTGCAAAGATTTAAGCAGGGCGGGAAGAAGCCTTCACGGAGAGCTCCTGGAAGACAAGACGGGACACGCTACCCGCCATGTTCTCCTTTAAACCAGGCAAACTTGCACGGCTTCTGCTTGTGTAATTGAAGACATGTGGGAAAAGAAGCAGCCCGAGTCCCCCAAAGATGCAAGGAACATTCTTCCGTTTCGGCCATCATCTTTTCTTTTGCATCGCTCCAAAAAACAAAAAGAATCCCACAAAACCCACAGATACACACACACACACACACACAAATACACACACACACACACCAAACCTGACACCAAATGGCAAGGGAGCGGCAATATGAAACAGGCTTGAATATCTGTGTGATGGGGCTGGGTGGGAATTGGACAACGGTGCTTTTTTAAAAGCAGAATTTAAGTTTCATCCCACATTACCCAACTGCTTGCAGATAGCAGAGGTAAGGGGAAGTGACTGGCTTTACCTGTACACTGAGAAGCCCCTCCCCAGCTTATGCATAACCCCCTCCCCACCTGCGCGTCCTCCAGGAAGGATTCCGGCCCCGTGCGTGTCTTGGAGCTGGAGACAAAGGTGCGGAGAGACCTTTTTGATGGAGAAGGGCAGTCAGCCGACAGAGACCCCTCCTGAAAAGACAGCCCAGTCCCCAGCTTCTTTTTGGGGGGCACAAAGCCAAGGGCCTGGCGTTCCAGCCATCTTGCAAGGGAGAGACAAATGTCCCACGCCCCACCTTCTGACAGGTACCCAGCCTGGATCAGCCAAATGATGGGCAGAGAAAGCCTGTTAAGCAGTTACTTTGAGCATGGAGGTGGGGGAGGACAATGAGGGCCGTGACGGAGGAGGAGCAGCACCCCTGAGGTCTGCTCCAGGACACCTAATCTGCATGGCGAGCAGTCAAAAGCAAAACAAAAAATGGCAGCATTTAGCCAAAGCTGTCTCCTTAACTGGGGTGGGTAGAAAGGAGTACAGTGCTTCCTTACTCCTGGTCCAGTCCAAATGCCAACCCCTTCAGAGCCAAGGCCGGGTGCTACTTTGCAGACACTGGGAGAGATTTCCTCCTTTTTAAGACGACAGCTCCCAGATTCCCCAACATGTGCCACCAAAGCCGATCTGGGGTCCAGTTTACAGCTTTGCCATTTATTACCTATCAAAACAGGCTTGGACCACAAAAACATAGCTTAAATAAGACACGCCAACCACAGGATTCCTGGCCGTTGGGATAAGTGCAGGCCAACAAGGTGAACGAAACCCTACAAAATTTCGGCTGTCGTGTCACACAATCTTGCCTCACACCTGCGCTTTGGCAGTTTGGCTTTGGTCCATCAAATATGCAATATGACCATGCATCATTTGTTACCTATATTTAAACTTTGCCTTTCCACCGAAACCAGACACTGGAGGGTGCCCCAAGGTTGCCGACCCTGCCAGGGAACAACCTCTCTCTCTCTCTCTCTCTCTCTCTCCAGATGCTGGACACAGTGCAGGTCAACAGCTGCTTCCAACACCATCCACCAGGCACCAGGCAGAGAGGAACAATCCGGCAGAGAGTTTTGCAAAGATGGCCGTGACAACTCATCATAAAGAAAAATAATCCTCGCAGAGATCATTAAAGGGACCGAGACAGTGCAATGCTGCTAATCAGAAAACAGTCGAAAATCCACGGGGTGAACATTTCAGCCCAGCTTCCTTTTCAGCAGCGTGGCGATTCCCACCAAAGCACTGTTTGGACTCCTCAGGGTATGCACAGCAGGATGTTCAAAGAGTTGCACGTGGGGGAAAGCGGCCCAATGAATGGAGGAGTAGGGTGGCACACCCCAGTTCTGAGGCAGCCCGAAGGAGTGGTTCCAAGGAAACACCACTGCTGGGATGTTTGAACTCCCGTCTGGGCTCCCGTTTCACTACAGGCTCAATGAACCCATTCCTCTCTCTTCAGAGTCCACACCGTCAAGCTTACTTGGCCGAGGAATTTGGAAGGAGGGTAAAGGGGCATCGCCAACAAAGTATGCTCGACTGGCCTCCTGGAGTAAGAAGGCACCTCCTTGCTTACCACTGTTGAATCACAACAAGACAAAGTCTTAAACACCAGAACAGAGTACACACGAAGGAGCAGAGGAAGAGGTAGGCTCCACCTTCTCAATGACCCTACGCCAGTGTTGGCGAACCTATGGCACGGGTGCCAGAGGTGGCACTGTGGGCACCCGACATCGCCCCTTCACAGCCAGCTGTATTCAGCTAAAATGGCTGTATTGGCACTTTGTGAAAAATCAGTGGATTTTGAATCACAGTTTGGGCACTCGGTCTCTAAAAGGTTCGCCATCACTGCCCTATGGAGTCGTCAGGTGCTATCCAAAAGAAGACTCTTCTCTTTTGACAAGCAGCTTGGAAACTGATCCAAGCTAATCTGGTTCGTACGGCATGCTGTACAAAGACCCTGCAGACAGCATGGCTAAGAGCACAGCTGTACCAGTCTTATTGAGACACAGTGACAACGACAGGCGGTAAGAATGCAAGAAGTGCAAACATGCTTTTCAGCCACAATGCTTAAAACCAACTGAAAAATTTCGCAGGCACAAATTCAACACAGATGAAGTGAGCGCAAGCATCTGCTATTGCGGGCTGCTAGGTTTTCTGTGGATGAAGATGCACCAACGGGTGTAAGTAAAAGAATCCTGGCTCCTTTTTCCCCCTTATGGCTCACTCATACTTTTTCCAAAAAGCAACTAATTACTATATACAAATACAAATTATTTGTATATAATTCTCTGATGGTAAAATGGTATTGACAGGGTCTTACAAGAAACAACAAATACATAGAGAAAAACATTTCCGTTCAGCAATTACTGCAACACTCAATCACAACTCATGCCAATAAGTTAAACATTTCAGTAATAAGTATGCAGGCAGATTAAACAAGTCTCTAGAAATGCATACAGAAGAAAGAATACTCTACTGCAGGCATGTCCAAACTTTGGCCCTCCTGATGTTTTGGACCACAACTCCCAGAATTCCAAGCCTGTATTTCCGATGGCAAAGGACTGTAGGAGTTGTGGTCTAAAACATCTGGAGGGCTGAAGTTTGGACATGCCTGCTCTACTGCATGTCTTCACTGCCAACCTCTTATTTAACTGCTTGGTCTTCATATCTGAGATCCCTTTATTTCTAGATGATGCCACCAGGATCGACACCTAGAAAGCAAGTGTTTTATCCTTATTTTGCACTCCTGACTTCCTTTCTTAGAGGCCACTGAAGCTAATTCTAGTAGCAGGTGCTACAGATCTCATCGTTTGTATAACGAGGCCGCACTAGGGCACAAATACATACACCCAAATTTACACATACGAGTTGTATAGCAGGGAAAGAGGCAACCTCTCAGCATCAATATCTAAAGCAGGCCCTGTCCTTTTTCGGAGCCGAGCCGAGCCATTATCCTTGAAAAAGAACCCAGCGTCTCAACACGACACCTTGCTGCCCAGATGCAAGTCCAGTATTTGTGCCTGCTCTTACTGGCTACATCCCCACAACTAAAACACTGCAGTGTGTGTGTCATGTTTGACAGCAAGATGTAAAGGCTGTTTAGCAAACACTTCCATGAACTACTTACCACTAAAATCCTGAGAGAAGGCCGTTTTGCAGATCTGAATATTCACAACACGCTATGCTTTTTTTTTTTTTTTAAAAGGTGCTACTGGGTCAACCAGCATCCTGCTCTTCTAGATTTCAGAGCAATTAGCAGATTGGAAAAGTTAAAATCCCCTTTCCAGGCACTCAGCTCTCAAATTTCTAATACTGTTCATTGCAGCCTGCGTGCGTCTCTCCTGACAGTTAGCAAAAGGAGAGAATATAGTGGTGAATACAAGGTTCAGAGTCATGAGATCTGTACTTGCGATTTGTTTTTAAAGTGTCTATTTCAGATGTACAGGTTTGTGTCCTTGGACTACAGCTCCCATAATTCCTCAAGAAGCAACACGTATCTGCATGCCTCTAGATCCTAGCCGTTATGGCCCAGAGCACCTGGTTTGGTAACAGTCCAAGTTAATTTGTCCCTTGAGTCTTTGTCCAAACCACGGTAAAATGTTCAGAATGAACCAGATGGAAAGAGACAGGATGGAGGCTGATCCACTGCATTCTGACTGGTAACGGTGCTGCTGCTAGAAATGAACTTGACTACAGTATTTGGCCATTAATGCTTTTAAATTCCAACTCATGCCTGCCTGAGCAAACGAAACTCCCACGAGGAACAACAAATAAATTGCAAGTCCTCTTACCATTATATGGAGAGTTTTTTTGGTCTGCCCTACCAAACAGCAGGGCGGACTCCGTATCCAAAGAAGCTTAACGCCTGCCTTCAAATAAAAGGTCCAAACAGTCGCATCAAGCGACTTATTTGGCTCCAGATTCCTGTTTGCAGATCTATGGGCCTGAGGGTCATTATTTATTTACGCATTTGAAAGTATTTTTACCCCGACTTTCTCCTTGGAAAAGGACCCAAGATGGTTTACAGTAACGAGGGACAACATACCGTCCAGTACAATTAAGACAGATCCAAGTTTGAGAACAGGGGATGTTACAGCATTAAAATACAACATTACATTGTCTTTTACCAGAGAACGTAAGCAGTTAAAAAGGGAGAGAGAACGTAAGCGGTTAAAAAGGGAATAAAAATTCCATGTAAAAGGTATGAGTGATGGAAACTAATACAGTATTGAAAACATAGTGTTGATGCAATCATACAAGGTTATAAGTGTATACACGCAAGGTCATGACAAAGTATTGTGACTGGGAGGGCCTTCTCGCAAGTGTTTTTTCAGGAGGGCAGACAGAAGGATGGGGAGGATGTTCCTACTGCTGTTCCTCTTTGAGCGCGTTTTTTCTTCAAACGGCTTCGAACAAGCACAGGGCACTCAAATGCCCTCTCTTACTTCAGGGAAGAAAATAACTATTTTCCTAGCGACAGGTAGCAGGCAATGGCTTTTAAAAATTTTTTTATCAAGGATTTCCCTAATTTTAAGGCATAGTGACGTAGGTGGGCACGCAGGACCGCTCAACTGCAAGTCGGCTGTAACTTGCAAAAGGCATCAGGGAAGGTGCCATTTGCCAAGCGAGGGATTCGCTCAAGGCTGCATCGTAAATCTATGGCAGAGAAACACTCTTGAAGGGCTCCAAATCCCTTCCTCCTGCCAGGGAGGAGCCTTCCTTAAGCCCCACGCACTTACTTGTCATCAAAATAAACAGAGGAAAGAAAGGCCCACCATTCACGACTTTGCCGTGTTTGTGACGCCGGTGTATTTTTTTTGCCAGCTCTCCGACTACGTTCTTGCAAGCTGTAATTACCAAGATGGTCGGGCACCGTGTTGCAGGCTCCGTTGCCAAGTGCTAAACGCCAGTCTGTAGGCTTCCGTATAAACAGAGACAGATGGCGTTGGGCAGAGATGGCGGGGGAGAGAATGGGTCCCTCTCTTGCAACACCGTACTAGCCTTTCCATTCAGCTTTATGTAAGTTCTTTTCCTTTTCCATTCTCTTCTTAAAGCCACTGTGTAACACTACCATGCCAAACCAAGCTGCAAGCACGTTGGAGGGCTTGAATCTTGGTTGAAGACTGCTGTCCATCGGAGGGACTCGTGGACAGTCGGTTTTAGTTTTGTCGGAAAGGAAACAAAGGTAAGCTCCCCCACAAGCTAGTGTGAAGGTGGAGCAAAACCTACCACTGCACAGAAATTATCAATACAGGTGTGCAAACCCGTGACCCCAGGAGAGAAAGGGTTCAGAAGCAGGGATCTGTAAGCATTCAATTACAAGGACAGATTCCAGATGTCATTTATGTATTTATTGGTTTATTTTAGAGTATTTTTACCCGCCTTTCTCCTTGGAAAAGGACCCAAGGTGGCTTACAGTAATGTAAAAAGCAAAAGCAAAGTGTTTGTTTATATACCGCCCCATACCACTTCAAGTAGTCTCTGGGCAGTTTACAGTTTAATTATGCAGGCTACACATTGCTCCCCCCACAAGCTGGGCACTCATTTTACCAACTCGGAAGGACGGAAGGCTGAGTGAACCTTTAGCCTGCTACCTGGGATTGAACCCCAGGCCGTGAGCAGAGTTTTACATGCATTACAGGCATTTAAGCACTGTGCCATGAGGCTCCTACAGGGTTGCTTCCTCTTAACCATTCTCTTTGGTAGTCAAGTTTTAAGGAGGTCCTTAAGTCGAACTGGATCAGGACCAGGATATCAAGTTTTCCTCCCCAAAAAAACTCATGTCAATTGCTTCATGCCTTCCACCAAAAGAAAGAAATTCGTATTTCTGCATGCCTTCCGCCAGGAAACATGGTACCTGTTCATGTCAGGATAAGAGGCTTATGGAAAACATTATAAAAACTATAATACAGTATCTTCCGTGTATAAGACTATATTTTTGTATAATACTGTTAGACTAAAAATTGAGTGTTGATTCATACACAGAGGTAAGCCAAGGGGAGAATCGCGCAGTTACGAAACTGTAATTTTGGGCTGGAAAAATGAGAGCCGTCTTATACAATGAGGTGTCTTATAGACCGAAATACTGCACCTATCCACAGCGGCCAACTGCTAGCTAAATTTTGGATCAGGGTCAGCGACCCCTCCGGCAACATGGGTTCCCAAGATGGGCACCCAAGGATCTCTATTGTTCTAACCGCTTCGGCCAATTTTCTCACCTCCCACTTGGCCAGCACGAGGGGAACAACTGATCCTTCTCCGGAAGTGGTTTTATGTTTCCCCTGTGACCGATTTTATATGTTGGCCACAGCTTGCAGCAGCAAAAGCTTGTTTTGTTTTATTCTAGGTCAAGTGGTGAAAATGGAACGGCCGCCAACAGTCTTGAAATCTTTCCGATGCTGCTATGCACATATTTACAATGCTGCACCGTAGCTGCTCTGATCGGGGCTTCAGATAGAAAAAAATGTGAGATAAAAGGTTTTTAAGGGATGCTGTCACCCCTGTGTTTTTCCACAGCACGTTCATGTGGTTTTTTAAATCTTGCACCACAACCCCTGCCTGTGAACCATGCTTTCCTGTAACTCCTGGGACTAGTCCCATCCCCCGGGAACAATCATCAAAGGCAAGGCAGGACAAACTGGACTTGAAGACTCGCTGGACCAACTTTGCTGTGTGTGCAGAGTTCGGGAGGAAGAACCTCTAAGCACAGAGCCACCAGTGGAAACGGCCACCAACCTGCAAGAATCCCAAAGCTGCAAGATATGTGTCTTCAAATGTTTTGTACGTCCAGAAAATCACAAGGTTAACCCTGTTTGGCTTCTTCAAAAAAACCCAGGGTGCTGAAATTTTTCCTTCCTCCCTATCTCCATCATTTCGTTCCAAATGTCATTCCTTGGTGGACTCCTCAACAGGGTCAACCATCCTGACCAGCCAGACTGCCAGCCCAAATCTCATCCTCCACTCCATAATAACATCTTGCAGTTTAGAAACCAGAGCAACAGATTTGCGTCATTAAATTATATTTCCCAGAATCCCCTAGCCATGACCCCCCCCCAATCCCGCTTTTATAATCCTGTCTGGAGTGGAAAAGTTAAAATTAAGCAAATATTCGGTTAGCAATCTACCAGTTATCTTTGCAGTACTGGAGCAAGGCTGCTGACCTCAAATCACGAGTGATATATGGTTATTTTTAAATATTTGTTTCCTCCTTCTTTCTCTGAAAATTTTATGACTAAGGCTCATGCTGAACATTTCACTGATCGGACAAACCCTTCTGAAAAAAATGTCCATTCCGACTTCCTACAGGTGACTACCTCTGGATTCTGTCACAGAGAGGAATTAAAGTTGGAGAACGTAGATCCTTAGGGCCCAATCCACTAGACCAGTGGTTCTCAATCTGTGGGTCCCCAGATGTTCCTTGACTGCAACTCCCAGAAACCCCTTCCAGCACAGCGAGTGGTGGAGGCTTCTGGGAATTGCAGTCCAGGAACATCTGGGGACCCACAGGTTGAGAACCAATGCACTAGACTAGACCATTCTCAGTGGGATCCATGCAGACCATCCTGCCTTTCTCCCCTAAAGGACCCAAGGCACTTGGGGTCCTGAAGCTTCTTCACTTGAAGGCAAAGGCTTTGATGAGGGAGGAGGCAGAACGTAGTCAAACATCAACTGTTCCACACTGACAACTACATGGGTCAACAACGGAGTATTCACAACCCCAGCCCTGGGGCCTTTCATTTCTGAGTAAGATACCAACGATGGATTATTGGAGATAGGTCCAGCAGAAATCCATGATGCTCCTTCTCACTGGCTGAATTTGCCCTTTAGGGGGCAGCAGCGGCATCATCATCATCATCATCATCATCATCATCATCATCATCATCATCATCATCATCATCAAACTGCAGAGTTGGAAAGGACTCTACGGATCATCAATCGCCACGAGGTCCCTTTCCCATAAGGACTGAGGGCCACCTTTCATCAAGGGCTCAACATTCGCCGACATGTCGTTGCCCGTCTGCTCGCGAGGGTGTGGGCAGGTCTTCGAAAACACACCCTTCTCCCAGGCCTTCTTCCCTCAAGGACGTCTGCGCTGGATCAGATCCTGAGCTCACTTGATGTCATGAGAAACCATGGTTTTTCATGACGGGAACAAGTTTCAGCAGGTCTTCAGCCTGTGAACTTCCTCTCCCGTTGGCAGCCACGACATGAAGGAGAACTTTAATTAAGTTCTGTATACACGAGCCTCATATACCGTTGATGCCGCTACACCGAGCTCACTCAACTCAAAGCATGGGGCGTGATGAAACTGGGTTGCTTCAAACAACCCACGGTTAAGATTAGCTGGTGTGCCCGGTTTGGATGTAATACTCAACAGCAATGATCTAGAAGTGAAAAGTGAAAGTGTTTGGTCTAGTAGTCCTTGGAATCTTGGTGGTGAAGGAAACACACACACACACAACTGAGATAGGTTGCAACTCACTCTTTATAAGCCAGAGTTGATTTTGAAGCCCAAACCAGTCCTAAAAGTCTATTTAGTTTTACAATTCTTCTTGCAAAAGCCACCAGGTAACTGCCTCCAGGAAGATCACGAGCAGGGAATGAAATAAAACACCTCCTTCTGTTTCTCTCTAATGCCAGGAATTTATATCTCTCGGTATAAGGAAGTGCTAGTTCCCCCTTTCCTAAAGCTACAGTGGTACCTCGGATAACAACTTTAATTCGTTCTCCCAGGTTACTCGTTATCCGAAACACGACGTTATCCGAAATGCAGTTTCGCATAGGAATGAATGGGAAACTAATTAATCTGTTTCGGAGCCTAGGAAAAAGGCACAGACACCTGGTTTTTTGCTCAAAACTCTTTATAAAGTGCACTTTAAAGGTACAGATGCAATGTCACCTGGGATAACTCTTTTTTACTGACGCATGCTGGAAATTCGTTATCCAAGGCAGTCCACAGGGAAAATTCGTTATCCGAGGCAGCCCATAGAGAAAATTCGTTATCCGAGGCAGACCTATACCTAGAAATTGCGATTCGTTATCCGAGGCAGCCCATAGGGAAAATTCGTTATCAGAAGCAGTCCTATACCCGGAAATTTGCAGTCGTTATCCAAAAAATTTGTTATCCGGGGCAGTCGTTATCCAAGGTACCACTGTAATGCCACCAGCTGCCATGATCCATTCCCACCAGTTCTAACTCTTAAGATCCTTAAGTGGAAGGGGAAAGAATGATAACGTCCCAACCGTACAGCCACAGGGACTCTGCTTTAAGCTCTCCGTCTGCTCTACCCTTGAAAGGACGTTTGTCAAGATGCACTTAGTGTTGGCGGCCCCTCTAAAGAGAATAGCTGGTGGTGCTTGAGAAAAGTGAAGTTGTTACACCAAAGAAAGGCAAAAAGGTGTGCAACGGGCTACTTATGCTCCAGTCCCAGCTAATGAGCCTTAATGAGTCTGCCGGCTAATTGCAGCCTTACCTTCTAAAGAAAGCAGACCTCTGGAAGTTACGGTTTGCCGGTGATATAAGGCATCCCTGGGGAAGCTCGTATGGGAGATGTCCACAGTTTATTTATCTATCCCACCGACCGGAGGAAAATCAACCGCCTACGTTTCAGCTCTACCTGTGCCAGCAAGCCAATGTCACTGCAGAAGCGGCAGGTAACACCCGCTGAAGGAGCCCTGCTGCCAGAGTGGAATAAGGCAAGCAGAGAAGGTCACATGAAAAGAATTAATTGAGTTTAAGGTATTACCAGGTCAGGTAAGATTTCACAGCACTCCTCCGTGGACCCATGGTTCAGGCAGAAGCAGAAACCCGAAGCGCTCGATCTCAACGGCAAATAAACCCAGCAAACAAACAACAGGACAGGCATATCCTAACCACAAATGAATCCTGCCTGGCGTCTCTTCTTATAGCTACTAGCATCGCATTATTGGCAAAGCCTCCCCCCTTTTTTTTTTGGTATAACCATGGGGGGAAATTTTCCTTGCAAATGGAAAGCTAAGCAGGCAATGACCTAGCACAACCTCGTTACTCATAAATCCAAACGGAAGACGGCAGCAATCCTGTGGGTGCGGGGCAGGGAGTGCCGAAAAATCATACTCAATGCCCGTACCACCAAGTGCTGCTACCTCTATCGCACCACCACGTCCTGGGGAATGTTCAGACACAGAAGCGGTATGGGTACTGGGGGAGGTGTCACGGTTGTGCAGGCACGGTAACACCGACACAGGACAGGCAACAGGAAACCCCTTCATTCAAGTCAACCTACCCGGCAACTAAGATCTAGTCAGAGAGCCCTCCTGAAAGAGCCATCCCTTAAGGAGGT
This sequence comes from Phrynocephalus forsythii, assembly GCA_029282475.1. Classification (NCBI taxonomy): domain Eukaryota; kingdom Metazoa; phylum Chordata; class Lepidosauria; order Squamata; family Agamidae; genus Phrynocephalus; species Phrynocephalus forsythii. The sequence continues at coordinate 2,827,458 of JAPFRF010000023.1, forward strand.
GAAGGGGATGGCTTGCAGGAATAGGGCTTTTTCAGCAACTGCCCCCAGACTTTGGAATGCCCTCCCAAATGAGACTCGCCTGGCACCGACGTTGATATCATTTCGGTGCCAGGTAAAAACCTTCCTATTCCAAAGGTTTTTTAACTAATGATTGTGGGACCTGATGGCAATTTTTAGTGGTGTGCTTTTAATGTACTGTATTTATTGTATTTACTGGTTTTTATTGTTCTAATTTTATTGTATTTTGATGTTTTAATTGTTTTGATTGTGAGCTGCCCGGAGACCTTTGGGTAGTGGGCGGCATACAAGCTATATAAATAAATAAATAAAATAAAATAAAATAAAATAAAATAAAATAAAATAAAATAAAATAAAATAAAATAAATAAATAAATAAGTACTTCCTGTGGCATGATTTAGGTTCCTCCCCCTTGGAACAAGCAACATGCAGATTGCGGGAAGAGCCCAGAGTTGCTGCAGAACACATGCTGTGCCGTTAATGCTCACCCTCTCTCCCCCCACCCCTGCAGCCCCAAAAAAAAAAAAAAAAAAAAAAACCTGGATGCGCCAGCGCAACATCCACTCTCAGGAATGTCCTGGGGGACCCTACGGGAGAGTTCATTCACATATTTCTGTCCCTCGGAAGGAAGAAGTCTTCCCCTCTCTCCTCTTCATCTGAAGCCACAGAGAAAGAGCTCAAAAGGGGGGTGGGGGTGGGGGTGGAAGAGAGACCAGGCCACAGAGAATTCCCATCATTCTTTTGCCTTATTAGGCTGCCGACCGGGATGCATTTTGCGAGATTCCAGCAAAGTTAACGAACGGCAGCCCGAAGAGAAGAGCTTTTGGGAAGCGGGGCGCTCTTTGACAGAAGCCAGGCTGCGAGAGGGATCCGTTCTGCCTGCTCTGGTCTCATAGCGCTGGCCTCCTTGGCTCCAAGATCTAAAAGCCCAGTGGACCGCAGCAGGTGCACACTCCCTTTCATCTTCAGGAGCGCTCGGTCTCTGAAGGGAAGCATGGCGCGCGCCCCCCCTCCTCCCCATTTGGAAGCAAACCTACCTTTCCACTCCCAGATAAAGTGGAAACTGGAAATAGGTCTCGAGAGCTTTCAGTGAAAGCACAGGAGTCACTTGGAGGTGCATCGGAAAGGAATGCCCCCCCAAACACACAAGATGGTACTGTATTTACCTAAGCCACTCACTCTGGTCCTCAAAACCCCAAAGGAGTCCATGGTCTTCATACTCCACCTCATTCTCCCTCCTGTTCAAACTTTATCAGCAGACCATTCTTCACCAAACATAATCAGGCCTCCTTGCTGTGCCTTTTGGGGTGGGGGCTGGGGTGGGGGAGGGAGGCCAGGGAGGCCCTCTTATCTGACAATTTTTTTTCCATGTCTCACAATCTCCTTGTACCTTTGAGCTGGCACCTCCTTGCAATGGCTGGTTGCTATGAATGATCTTATGACCAGGCCTCCCAACCTGGGGTCCCGAGATGTTCTTAGACTAACAGTCCCAGATGCCTTTGGCACGAGCCACGCTGGCTAGGGGTCCAAGAACATCTGGGGACCCAAGATATGGGATGTACTGATTGATGAGAGCGGAGACGCCTTCAGCTCTGCGTGTCCCTGCCCAAAATGTAGGAGGAACACTAGTGGATGGAAAGTTCCTTCTCACCAAAGGAGATGATGGGGAAACCTTTCCCACTCCAATCATTTAGCAAAATATTTGAATCCCACCTTTCTCCTTAAAAAGAACCCAACTCCCACGCTTCCTTTATCATTGGCCATCAAGGACGGGACTTTTGAAATGTAATGTCCAAAGCATTTGGAGACAAAAGTGTTCCAGAAACCTGATCTCGTCCCACATTCGGCTTCCTCTAGGGTAGTGGTGGTGAACCTTTGGCACTCCAGATGTTTTGGACCACAACTCCCACAGTCCTTGGTCCCTGGCCATTTAGACTCAGAATTCTGGGAGTTGTGGTCCAGAACATCTGGAGTGCCAAAGGTTTGCCACCACTGCTCTAGGGGCCAGACAGGTCTCTCAGGGCTCCTGGACTGGAATAGCAACACCTTCTCATTCTGTTGGTCTCCAGCAGGTGGCTACTAGGCGAGTCTCTGGCAAGCCACCTGATAGACACAAAGGAAGAGTGTTGGGCAATTCTGGTGAAATGTCTCAACTGCTCAGAACTCACTGCGCAAATGTTAACAGGGGTGCTCAGCCACTGCTTCACTGGCGAGGCGTATTTGCTAGTCATCTCACCTGCAAGGAGGTGGCTGGTTGCCCAAGTCTTCAGCCTCTTGAAATCTGCATCAGAAGCTTGAAACCTCCCACATGGGAGCCCTTAGCAACGCTGGCCAAAGCACTTCAGCAAGTTTACTCTTGCATCAAGTTCCTCTGAAGTGCCTCGTGTGTAACGAAGCCTCCTCCTCCTCTTCCTCTACACGCTTAGCAGTGAAAAGTAGGGAGAAAAGCGCTGAAGGAGACCCACAGAGCAGGCCAGGGTCCAAGAGTGCCCCGATATTTACAAAGGGGGATGCCGCTCTGCTAGGCAGCACAAGATTTCAGCCAAGTGCCCTTCCTTTCAGAACGTCAAGGTTGAAAGGAATTTAGTTCCAGAGCTCCTGGGTGCCAGTGGCAAAGAAACTGAATGGCACTTACCCGGAACAATGAGTCCAGGTCATGATCCATGTGGAGGTTCTCTTGCGCCAAGCTTAGAGAGATAAGTAGGATGAATACGGACCGGCAGGAGCTGCAGCTTAATAGGCGAGCCTAGGGTAAACCTGCACAGGATCCCGGGTGAAGCCTCAGCACCTCTAAGTAGCGCTGGGAAAGAAACCCGACCGAAGTCCTGAGGAGCTGTTGCTCCTAATACTGAGCAGGAGGGATCAATGCTCTGACTCAGCATCTAAGCCACCTCCATACGTTCCAAGGCATGCCACAGGTTGCGTTCCCCAAGGGTCAAACACGTGCCTTTCAAGGAATCACGCTGGGCTAAGCCAAGCGGTGCAACACACCAGCTTGGAAGCTACTTACTTTGGGAAGGAGCGAGACCCCCATCAACTTTGCTCAACTTTGACCCACTCAGGCCAACATGTCATCCAACTGGCATGCCCGTGACCAAACCTTTGGCTTCCTTTTGCCTTGGGCGTCATTCTCCTCCGTTCCAGATTTTCCATCGCCTTGCTGCTATGTAAGGCTGGTCCTAGGTGTCTGTCCCAGGATCGTTGTGGCGCCAAACCCTCATAGCTAGGGTCACCTACAGATGTGTCCATGTCTACCTCTATCTGTTTCGCTCCCTGAAGCAAGAGGGGGTGCCGTTCTCCTGCACAGCACGGCTGCTGGTATTAGATGGGTGCTGGTGGAGACTACTCCTATTTTAGTTTCACCAGGAGACAATTTTGGTGTCCTGAATGACATTGGGGTTCAAAATAGACAGGGTGATGCCAACAGCTTTCAGGCCTGGGATCCACTGCTTGCAATGGCAGAAGAGACAGGAGCAGTGGTTAAATGCCTGTCCTGCAGCTACAACTGTGCTCACCCCCAGGGGTTCAATCCCCGGTAGCAGGCTCAAGGTTCACTCAGCCTTCCATCCTTCCGAGGTCAGTAAAATGAGTACCAGGCTTGCTGGTAGGGCAATGTGTAGCCTGCATACTGTAATTAAACTGTAAACCGCCCAGAGACTACTTGAAGTGGTATGGGACGGTGTATAAGCAGAACACTTTTGCTCTTGCTTTCTGCTAGAGATGACGACGAGCATGCCAAATGCAGTGCATGGGTATTGTGGGCTACTGTAGGAAGAGAGCAAACGTGGAAAGAGAGAGTTGATGGGGGTTCCTGTTTGGCAGGGGGCTGGACTGCATGGCCCTTGAGGTCTCTCCAACTCTATGATTCTAAGGTCTCCACAGTCCCCTGTGGGAAACTCCTGTTGCAAAAAAACATAAATGCAGGACAAGAGATTGGAGGGTGCTAAGATCAAGCTGTCCTGAAGAGGGGTTTATTTTACAGTAGGGCCCCGGTATCCACTGATTCATTATCCACTGGTTCAGTTATCCATGGCTGGCAGAGGAAAAAAAAATAATAAAAGCAAGCTATTGTCACAAACAGCAGCTGTAAAGCAAGTTATTATCACAAATAGCATCTGTTAGGAAACAGCAGTTTGGAAGTGGGTGGGCAGGTGTTCTCTCTTATCCATGGTTTTCATTATCCATGGGAAAGCCTGGAACCAAACCCCAGCAGATACCGGGCTCCTACTGTATTTATTTATTATTGAACTTATTGACCGCACCGACTTTCCCACAGGAACTCTGGGAGGTTCACAAGACAATAGAGCATAATAAGCAATTAAAAAAAGATTAAAAAACCCAAATATTAATACTTATTACTGTAAGCCGCCTGGGGCCCTTTTCCAAGGTGAAAGGCGGGGTAAAAATACTCTAAAATAAATAAACAATAGTCCTCAAATAAACCCAGCAAGAGGGACAGCAGAGTAACAGGACCAAACAAAACAACATCACAAGAGATTATTGTAGCATGCACTGCTCCTCAAGTGCTGTGCCCTGTTCCAAGTGCAACTCCACCTCACAAGGTCCGAGCTGTGTTCAGCTTGCTCTGGGAGCCTGGCAAGTGCAGGTCCCCCTGAGATAGAAGGGAGCCCCATTGGGCAGCATGCCCAACTAAGGAAAAAAATCACCAACAGAGCCCATTGTCCAAATAGAATACTCCGTACCCCCCTCTGCTCTTTGATGCTTTATTGGTTTTGATGGTTGCACTGAAGTATGCCAACAAGCCCAGTTGGTTCAGAAATTGTGGTGGGGGAGAGTAGGAGTTTCCTTTTCCAAATTATCATGATTTCCCCCCACCCACCCTCTCTCTGAAAAGGATTGCTCTTCCTTCCCAAAATGTAGGTTTCTAAACCTACATATAATTCCACAGCATTCCCACCGTCATGCCATGGGAAATTTAAAGGTAATTTTCTCTGTCTGCCAAGGCAAGACTGGCGGCGGGCAAGGAGACACAGGCTGACTTAAAAGAGGAACAGAAACCGGGGAGAAGAGAAGAGAGAAAAGCCTGGATTTAGGTTACAGAGGCGTGTGCACGAACGCTGCTTTGAATTATACATCTAGCTATGAAAGTTTTAGCAGATAAGGCTCAACTGCAATTTCCTTCCAAAGGCAAGAGACGGATCAAGAACAAGAAGAGCTGGAGACGCCAAACCAAAAGGGGGGGGCAGGCATAGTTTAGCAGAAATGCCATTGCTGGGAGGGGCTGACTTAGAAAGAAGCGCTGGGGGCTGTTAAGGGGGAGAAAAGGGACCTCCGTGGCACAGAAAGGAAAGAGGCGGCCTCGGTTGCTGGGCCATTGGTCAGAAAAAAGTGGGGCAAGCTGCCGTTTCTGGTGGTGTGTGTGTGTGTGTGTGTACACTCTGTGGCATCGCTCCACCGTGCCTGACAAGCGCATGAAACATCTGGAGCCTGAACTGAAAAGGCCAAGAGACTGGGGGGGGGGAGGCTTGCTCCCCCCCTTCAAAATACAGAGGGAAGCCGCAGTGAGTGCCCAGGAGTGGGGGAGACACTTGCAGCAGGATTTGCAAAGGAAGGTGTCAGCAAAAGGAGGAGGAGGAGGAATGGATTCCGCTGTCCTGTCTTGCCTTGGATTCTGCAACAGGTTTAGATTTTGCAAATGCTTTTCGTTTGGCCTAATTGCTCCAGCCTCTGCCAATTATACAAAGTAGTATCTTGCCGCAGAAGGAATCCTGATCTGACTGTTTACATGTCGCGGTGCTACCTTCAACCATGGATTTCCAAAGGATAAAAGGGCAAAATCCCATACAATTCCTACAAAACTAGGTCCTACCTTGGTTGTGTTTCGCACCTGGGTAAAACCGCAGCACCAGAAAGCTGTGCTCCTGTGACCTCGCCCAACAAGCAGCCCAGAAGTGGGAGGACTACAAAGCCGAAAGGGCCCAAACATCAAACAACAGGCGAATTGCAATGTGGTTCAATATTATGCATCTTGCATTCCACAACATACAGTGGAGAACACTGAGACAACCAGGAAGGTCTCTTCTGTCTCGTCAAATACTGTACCACTGAATGTCTGAGCTTAGAGCTGTATTCGTTCCAGACCAGAACCGAAAGCATTTCCTGCCCAGGGGCTCCTGCTATGCTAGGTTGCGCCACAGCATGAGGCTGTCCAAGGGTGTAGGACGCAACCAACTCCTCTCCAGGGCCAGCATCATACAAGTCCAAGGAGACGGTGTGATCCTTTATTTTACAACCGTCGGCGACCTCCTTGGCTGCCCTCCCGTATTTAGCTCCAAAATATTTTTATCCAGTGCTGGGAGGAGAAAGCAGTGTCGTCGGCGTTCTTGTTCCCCTTAGGACTGTTTCTGGAAGCAAGCCTCAGAAATTCCTGGCCAGGCTCCCTCTTTTCCAATGGAAAGAGGACACAGAAGGACCTGTTATAAGGCAGCACGGGAGGGAAGGGCACTGCAAGAAGGCCAATGTTTCTATGCAAACAGGAGACTAGAGTAGAACAGCATCTGTTGAGTGGCACACCAAATAGGAGCTCACGGATCCAGAGAGCACCTGGAAAGGGCCTTTAATCTAGGGCAGTGGTAGCGAACCTTTGGCACTCCAGATGTTTGGGGCCACAACTTCCACAGTCCTTTGTCACTAGCAATACAGGCTTGGAATTCTGGGAGTTGTTTGGTCCAAAACATCTGGAGTGCCGAAGGTTTGCCACCAATGATCTATAGGGCAGGCCTGTCCAAACTTTGGCTCTCCAGATGTTTTGGACTGCAACTCCCACAGTCCTTTGCCACTGGCAATCTAAGCTAAGAATTCTGGCAGTTGTGGTCCAAAACATCCAGAGGGTCAAAGTTTGGACATGCCTGATGTAGGGTATCTGCTGAGTTCAGGAGCAGCTTTGGATGGGACAGAAAAACTCCATTAGTCCACAGAACCCCGAGGAGTTCTCTGGATATCTGTTTAGTCTCCAATACACACTCACAACGTTGCAAGGCAAAAGAGAGAGATTTGGCTGGCTGGCTAGCTCCAAGCACATGGTTTCCTGAGCATGACCACCAGTGGTCCATTTTATCACCCAAATGTCTTCATCTGTGAAGCTATGCAAGGGATAAGGGAAGGAGACCACAGACATTAGTCAGGCTCAAACAGGATATGAGGAGGAGCCAGGCTGTGCCTGGAGTTACAGAACACCCTGCGCGCACACACACAAACACACCAAACAGCAGCCATGAGCTTTGATCCCCCCCGTCTTTGGAACATGTAATGTCACTTGCTTCGTGGCACGACATCCCATTATTATGCCTGTACTCGCAGTTGCCCAACATCACTGGGGCAGGCGGGTGCGAGAGTAGAGAGAGGCACATCATGACACAACAGGGCCAGTGGCACAGAATGTGACCGGACAGGAGAATAATCTCCTTTTTCATAACTAGTCCTGCCATCTAAAGCCAGTTCAATAAGGTCTACAGTCCACACATTGCTGCTGACCTTAGGCTCAGTGGCATTTGGTTTGGTTTTTTAAGAATGTTCCTTCCTGATTCTAGGCACGCTTCGAGTTTGCTTGCTCAAACAACGGGCCAAAGTCCATCTCTGAGAGCGTTCCGGTTTGGTTTTTAAGTGTGGCTTCCTTCCAACAGAGGCGCGGAGCTCAGAAGCTTTCACGAGAATCTCTACCACTTTCTTACCAAGGGTGGGGAAAAAGGAGGTACATAAACTCAGTTTGATCTCTCCTGACTTCTCGGCCTTTGTTTGCTATCGCAGCTCCAACCTCTAGCTCCCCCCCCTCCCTGTAATGAGATGCCAACGGAGGCACAGGAGACAAGAACTCTTGGAAACAAAAGGCCCTTGGAACAGAGGGTGTATTCGATCTTTAAAAAAAAAAAAAAAGATCTGATCTTTGTGCGAGAAGTCGTTCTACCTGTCTTGTGAGTGAATGTGGCTTTTTGTGTTTGTGGCGGTCTCCTTTTATGGCAAGAAAACATGGGTCTGAGTGAGCAAAACCAAAAGTACAAGAAACTGATGGGGCAGGGGTTTCCACTCCAGTGTGGCAGCCCCACAGATTTCGGCACTCTTTAAAGTTAATATAACAAGGCAGTAGACAAGTATGTGGCAAGCAGCATCACAGGAAAACAAAATAAAAACTCCCTTTAACCGGACTGACAGTGGAGAATACCACTGAAGTTTTGCAGATGATTAAGGCGGAAGATCTTCCTACAATGGCCCTCCTGCACAGCTGGTGCCGCCACCTCCCCCCCCCCAAGCCAGAACGGAAAATTTGTGTCATCCACAAACAATTTCTACTATTTTAAACTATGAGGGGCAGAAATGTTTGAAGCCAGCTTGGAAAGGATCAGTAACCTGCACCGAGTCCAGATTTGGCTCCAGATTATCAAGGGGAAAAAATGATTAATTCCTGAAGAAGCTGGCTGTGTGCTACGAACACCGGACTCTTTGGGGCTTAGAAGACTTTGCAGTCCTGCTACCAAAACTGACCTAAAGGATGGACCATGTCAGACCTCAGGCCTTCCAGAAGCTTGATCTTAACAAGGAAGCTCTCTCTGGCTTCCCGCCTGGGGTCAACAATTTGGTGACCATCAGGATTATTAGATTGGCCACTCTGCATATTTATTATTTATTTATTCATCCATTTTTATACCGCCCATCTTCCCGAAGGAACTCCGGGCGGTGCACAAAAAGGGCAAAGCAGACCCAAAAGAAAACAACACAACAATCAAGGTATAAAACAGTATAAAAGAATATATATATATATATATATATATATATATAATAAAGGCACCTCAACAAGAGAGTCCACACCTCCATGTCCTTCGCTCTTGGCTGGGCTGGCAAGGGATGATGGGTTTTGCAGTCCACCTACATCTAGAGGAGCACACTTTTGCTCACACCTGATTGACGTCCATTCATCCAGCCACAGGCATGGTAGAAAGAGGACATGGCTCCCAAACAGAGCCAGCCCTAAGTTTAAGCACTACTAAATGGAGCACTTTGTTTCGTTCCTCAAGGGATCCGCGTGCTCCATGCTGCTGAAGGCCATCTGAATTTCCACTGGGGGTGTCAACATTTTGGAAAACTCGAGCGGCACCTTTAAAATCAACAGGTCACAATGTGAGCTTCTGGGGATCACAACCCACGCCTCTAAGCTTTATACGGCCACATTTGGAGATCAAGGAGGTTGAGTTATTTTATAAGGAGGTGTTATGAGTTTGTTTGTCGGACGTTTTTTGCCATCTTGCCTTAGTAATGCCTTGTGTGTGTGTGTGTGTTGCGTCGTTACAGTCATCACCGACTCTTCGTGACCCCCCATATCCATGGAGTTTTCTTGGCAGGAATTCTGGACTGGTTTGCCAGTTCCTCCTCCAGGCGCCTACAGCCCCTGGTATTCCCTGGTGGTCTCCCATCCAAGTACTAACCAGGGCTGACCCTGCTTAGCTTCCAAAATCAGGCGAGATCAGATGTGCTTAAGGCATCTAGGCAGCTCTAATGCCTTGTATTTTTAGCTTTTTAAATTTTGGATCTACTGACTGTTGTTGGGTTTGCTTTTGTTCTTTATGCCACATTGTGGAACTGATTATTATTTTTCTCTGTGTTTTGTTGTACGCTATTCCTTGTTAACCTTGTTTTCCTGTCTGGGAAAATATGGCGGTATATAAACATAAAAATAAATACATGAATAAGACATATAGAGCACACCACCAAGGCCACAGAATGGGAGACACAGCATACAAAGTTGTAAGGGAAGAGACCAAGTAAAGTGCATGTGTGCAGACACAAGCCATCCATGGTGGTCCAAGTCACCGCCCCTACAACCTCTTTTTGGAGCTCATCATTTAGAAAGGACAACAGATGTTGCCTATTAAAAGCTCATCACGCCAAATGCACCAGGACTTATACCATTTGGATTAAGCTCAGTGTCTCCTGTCCCAGCCAGATTTCTGTTTGCTGAAGATTACCTGAACTAAGTACGGTAGGAATTGCCCAGCTAGGGGAAACCACCTGTAGAAAGGTTCCAACCCACACACTTACAGGACTTTCCCTATTTCACCTGCCGTAGGGAAACACAGCTCTTGGAAAACAAGGCTCTTGGAAAAATGGCCCCAAAGGCACGCACGTCTGTGGTCCAGTAACTTCTTGATGTACACATCCATTGACGCCGCTCTATGGAAGTTCTTTCTAGCTTCTTCCAGGCCAAGCAATTCTTTTAATCCCCTCCAGTGGAAATTCTACAGGTACACTTGTTTTCATCTGGCCAAAAGCTTTAATGTGGATTGTCAGCTTGAAGCAAGGGGGGGGAGGAGAGAGAAGGAAGGAGCCTAGGTAAAGAAGTTAATTAACGTTAATCCCCTACAACTATGTGACTCAGCTCCGTCCAGCCCAACAAGCTTTGGACTTGTAAGTTGGCACCTCAAGATGTGTTAACGTGCAAACCGCCCCTGTGAAGAAGTCTTGCTTGCTTGAGATGTTCCAACCCAAGGAAATTTTAAATCACAATTTGTTACACAGGCAAAGTCATAAGAGATGATTCATCTGCCTGCTCTTTGAACCGGCTTGAGCAGAAGGAGAGCTTTTCGGGCTCAGTGACAGATTCCAAACCTCCAGAAACTTGGAAGCTCATCCCCCCCCAACCATATATGTACAATTTACGGTCTTTGCCCTGTAGTTGCAAGGCAGGAGAAAGATCACACCGCTTTAAAAGCCAGTGTATAACTTTCTGCATCACTGCATCATCCACTTGGTCTGCTCTTTGGACAGAAAGGGGGGGGGGGGGGGGAGAGGTCTTCCAGACAAGTGTGTGAAATTACCAACTTACAACGGATTTTATTTACTGCATATACTCGAATATAAGCCTAGTTTTTCAGCCCTAATTTTGGGCTGAAAAAAAGGGGCCCTCGTCTTATATTCGGGTCAATGCTTTTAGCTACTGAGGCAAGTCATCTGTGGCTATAAGTCATTTTAAACATTGCATGCCGCTTCTCATGACCCCCCTCTGCATCACAGGGGAGCAGCACCTGATGTTTAAAATGACTTTTAGCCACTGACCCAAGCAAGCACTTGCATCAGTGCCTAAAAGTTATTTTAAACATCACACACCACTGCCCCAGCTCACAAAGGAAGAGCTGCCTGCTGCATTTCCCACCCTAGACTTATACTTGAGTCAAAACGTTTCCCCAGTTTTGGGGGGTTAAATTAGGGGCCTCGACTTATACTCGAGTATATACAGTATTTCCATCACCTGCATTGTGCAACCTAAGCCGTTAGAAACTAATTGCCAACACTATTGAAGGAGGGCACAGCTAGCATTCGAAGACAGGCCTTTTACTCCTCTCACCTTAACCTGGCCACTTTCTCTTCTTGTAACTGGAAACATACCAGCCCTGCAACGCACACCGCTCCAACCTACACAGACACACCCAACTGCACAGGCTTGCTCTAGTTCTTTTGCCCTCCAGGAACTCCTGCAACATTTCGCTGCCTCCTTTGCTTCAGGGTCGCGGGAGGTGTTTACTGCCGGATATTCCTTGTCAAAAAGAAACTAGGACCTAAAAACAGGGTCCCAAGCCAGGGCACCTTAAGCCCAGGCGCTCAGGATCCTTTGGAAATACTGTTTCATGGGCTGCAAGCAACAGGAAGCCAGGCTGGAGGAGCGTCACCCACTGTTCAAATACTGCCACTCGAGTTTGACGTATGGGGCTTCAGAGAATGGAAACACACCCTTCTTTAACCTTGACAGACTTGCCTCGTTATTCACGTGTGGTCCCTTTCCAGGACTGCTGGTCCTTCCTGCTACTTGGATCAAAACGATGCTCAGCTGAAGATAAAAATAAGCACCGGGCCTGGTACTAGGAGAACTTGTTATTCACTTCAAACCTTATCAGTCACAATCTTCATCATGAGGCATCCCTCTTTCTACTTGCCAGCCTCGGCCAAGTTTCCTATAACATAAAGAGCTTGGGAGTGACCACACAAAGTGGCCTGCTGTGGGTGAGAAACGGAAGGCAGCCTTTTCGCCATCTGGGGTGGAAACAGACTGTCGAAAACAGCCTTTTCCCTTGCCCTTTTTAGCCAAGGAAGGGAAGAAACCTTGCAAATAATCAAGGTTGCTTCCCTTCCTAACCAGGTAGTCAAAGCAACAGGAACAAGGACCAAACAGAACTTTTTTTTTTTTAAAAAAAAGAGGAAATACTTTGATTTCATTGTTTAAATAAATAAATCTGAACCGCAGAGGGGAACACGAGTTAAAAGACATCGGTCCAAGTTTGAAGCAGTGGGGATTTCTCCTGCGCAATGTGTGTGTTGTTGTTTTTCAACCGCGTTTGAACAAGCGTTTTGAGACCACGAGCCTTGTTGCTGCTCACAGCGTCGGCTCAGCAGGGCTGAAATGGCTACGCCGAATGGATTCCAGATGACTACCTAAGCGTACATCCGATTCGCAATGGCCAAGGGTTCGGTGTGTGTTCCTGTCAAAGCATTCCAGGAAGCTGCCCAGGAGAAAAAGGAAGTGTTGTCTCTCTCAGGGAAGGGCAGGAAACCCTGGAGAAACACAAGAAAGCAGGATCAGGATCAGCCTGGTTCAACGCCTACCTCGGCTTTTGCGTTATATGGGGTGGGGGCAAACCACTCTGAACCCACAGAAGCAAAATTGGCAGGAAAAGACCAGGAAAACCAAAACTCACATGACTGTTCTTAGGACGATCACGTGCCAAGTGAACACTCTGCACGCGGCAAAAAAACTACGAAAATTGTGAATGCTTCACTGGTCTTTCCAAAGCTCTGGCCCTGGTCTAAATACAGGCACGGATCTTGAAAAGAGCCAAGGCAAGGCAGAAAGAGGGAAAAGATTACTTCTCTGCCCTGTCTGTCCTTGTTTTCTCTCCCAAAACTAGAAAGAAAAGTCATTTACAGAACCCACGGAGCACTAGATGGCTGCTCCTTCGGGCAACAGTTTACTGGTGCAGAGGAAACAGGATATACGTGTCTGAAGTGCCTTGAATGCGGTAAAACTGCATTCTCGGAGACAAATTTTTCTTTCTGTTCTTTCCATGTTCGTTCTGCAGGCAGGGAGGTGTACAGGCACACATTTACATGTGGCGCTGTGAATCCGTGGACACACGCCACCCCCGTCTGGAGCCTGGAGGGGTTCAGTCCCAAAAGCGTATGCACGGCTTTCATGTTGCCAGATCCAGACACCCACCTCCCACATACTAAGGGAGGAGTGGCAAGAAGGGGGGAGAGAAGGCAGACACACCCTATTACTCTGCCTCAAAGGGTCCCCGGGAAGAGAAGAACAGGCCTCCTCTGGGGGTGGGGGGTGGAAGCCATAGTCTGCCTGGAATGTTTTGCTCTGAGCTGCGCTCGCCCAGTAAAAATAGCATTGGTGCCACGTCACGGGGACAAGGTTGATCCAAAGCAGGGAGCCAGGTGTAGCAGAGAGCGTGCGGCCGTGCGCTACTGTTCAGGGTTTAAGAGGCCGCTCGCTCCTCCTTCTCCTCTCTGCACTTCCCTTCTCGTTGCAACGGTGACTGTGACACGAACGGGCTTTTGGAAAGAGGCATCTGCATTCCCTCCAGGCCACAGCTATGCCAGAAAACATGGGAAAGGCATTAGCGGCGCTCCGTTGGCTTTTGTGCAGCAGCAGGCAGCAGGCTGGTGACTGCTGCTGCAAACCCCCGGGTTCCAGCCTTCCTCATTCTGGGATGGAGGGAGGAGAAAGCTAGAAAGTGGAAAGTTGGTTCCATACGTTGGACCAGCGCATGGAGTGTCTTCTTCAGAACAATGGTCTGGTGGAGGGTGGGGGTGGTTCCTCCCTCCAACTCAGAGAGCCTCAAGTCCCCATGCCACCTTGAATTTCACTCCTACGTTCTTTGCTCAGCCTTCAAGACGGAACACAATTAAGACAATTAAACTAAACAGCAGATGGCCACTTTGGCTCCGCTGCTGTTTGCCTTCAAATGCCTGGTTGGGTGAGCTAAATATAATAGCCAGGACCCTTCTGAAAAGTTATATTCTTCTGAAGTCCCAGAGCAATGCTATAAGAATGCTTTAGGCCAAGAAGATCTTCCTCTCCTGAAGCTCCCAAAAACTTGTCTAGGTCACCCACAATTGTTCCGTGGATCGGAGCCAGAGATTCAAATGCTCCATGACTTAAGCGGAAAAGGAAGCAAGGCCGGGAGGAAGGCAGACTGACCTACTAGACCAGGCATGTCCAAACTTTGGCCCTCCAGATGTTTTGGAGCACAACCTCCACAGTCCTTTGCCATTGACAACACAGGCTTGGAATTCTGGGAGTTGTGGTCCAAAACATCAGGAGGGCCAAAGTTTGGACATGCCAGTACTAGATGCATGGAAGATGGTGGGCAGATGGGTCGGTGGAAAACAAGGTGGAAATAACTACAAAACTGTGTTTTTATGTGTCATCAAGTCAGAACTGAGCTATAGTGGCCCTAACAGGTAAGTCTTAGGGTAGGTGAAGTATTTAAGGAGTGGTTTTACGAGTTCACACACACCCTGCTGGGAGTTTCCACAGCAGAACCAGGAAACCAAACCTAGGTCTGCTCAGATCTATTCCTAGTCTAGCTCTATTCTGGACACGCCATCCAACTCTTACTGATGAATTCAACATTTCAGCTTCTTAGAAAGCAAATCGATATTTCTTCAAGCGGGAGACACAACAGGGCTTTTTATGAAGCACATTGTTTATACACATTCTAAACAAAGTTCCTATAAGATCACAAGATATCCCAATTCAATGAAAAAGAGGCATTGCAGCCCATGACACAAAATTCATGGAAAAGGCAAACTACCAGCCACACAAACCTGGGTTCGCATCTCTGCCTCTTAGCTTGAATGAAACTGTCTTTGCTTTCTAGAAAGCACACAGACTCTGCAATTTACCCGAGGCTGCTGACATCGACATGCATGGGTCTCAGACCCAAAAGGCAACAGTGGAGAGTGAGAATGCCCAGAGGTCCCCACTGGGCCTGTCTCTATTAATCAGAATTTTCCTGAC
This sequence comes from Phrynocephalus forsythii, assembly GCA_029282475.1. Lineage (NCBI taxonomy): Eukaryota > Metazoa > Chordata > Lepidosauria > Squamata > Agamidae > Phrynocephalus > Phrynocephalus forsythii. The sequence continues at coordinate 2,842,507 of JAPFRF010000023.1, forward strand.
AACCAAAAAGCTGTAGATTTAGCCAGACAACTGCACATGGGACTTAAGAATTCTATCTATTCTATCGCAGGGCATTGAGATGGGATGAGATGGGAGCAGAATATCCTGCCTAGTTGGGAGGTGAAAAACAATACAGTCCAATGCACGGGTCACATCAGCGGTCTTGAGGGATGAGGCTAAAAACCCAGCCGGAGAGATCCGTGGGTCTGGAACAAGAGCTCCTGGATGTATTCCAATAAACCCTGCCTATTTATTATAGCGGTTTTCACTACCGCGCAGACAAAATGAAAATGCAGAAGCAGCAGCCTGCAACCCGTGCCCAGGGTGACAAAACAACGTGCTCATCAACACAGCATGGGTGAGGGCACAAATCAGCACAGCACACCTGCCCCACCCACCCTGCTCCCGGTGCAACCGTCCACGCCTACAAGCGAACAATGCAGGCCAGCCAAACAAACAGCAAATAAGGAGGTGGAGATTACGAGGAAAGGGACAAGCAAAGGCTGCTTGAAGGGAGCTTTTCATGTCACCCAGAAAATTGGCCCCAGGTACGGACGGAGAGAAACACTGGGCACCTCTGAGCAGAGAGTAGCCAGAGAGGCAGGCCATTTGCAATTAAAAACAAAATTCCCAAGCAGCTTTGCAGGACAGGAGGATGAGAGAGATGTCAAGGCACACACACCCCTCTACTTCTGAAGGATGAATCAGTCCAGGGAGACTGCTGGAAGGGAAGGAAGGCAACCCAAACCTCACCAGGGGAGCTCGTTGGCCCCACCCAGCAAGCAGCCCTGCTTCTGTTCTGGCATCACCTTCCTTCCCACCTTTCCCAGGTAGCTTGATGGAGGCGACGCCTGGCAAGCAAGCCTCCTGAGATGCCCGGCCCAGAGAACTAGGAGTCACCAAAGCCTCGTGGCGCCGGAGACTTCCCACGCCAACTCTCACGCCGCCGGCCCTCCGGCTCTGTTCGTTTTTGGCCCAGCCGATCAAATCCCACGCCCAGAAGGTCCGAAAAATATGCTTGCAAATCATTATAGGAACACTCTAAACCCGTCGAGAGTACCTGTCAGTCCTTTACCCCGGAATTGTCCTGTTGTTGTTTTTTAAGCAAAAGTGGTACACAGACTGCGCTTCAGGAACATCTTATTCGACTCAATGCCATTTACTTCCAAGTAGACCAAAGGAGAAGGGTTCGGCAAGGTTGCCCAGGCCAAAAGGAGCCCTCTGCAACTCGACCCAAACCCTGCCATGCTGCCTGAGGAATCCTCTGCCTCGTCCACCCTCCACCTGATTCATCCAACAACGCCCCCTAAACATCTTCCCCATAAAGGTTGGCGCGTGTGCCATCTGGGAAGGCACCTCTTCCTCCACACGCCCCATCTCACTCGATCCCCCCCTCCCCGCCTGCCTGCCTTCTCTGCCATAATCTGCCACTTCTCCCCACTCCCCAAGGGCTTGAACCTTTAAATATTGCCAAACTCTTTCGAGTGCTCCCCTCCCTCCTGGGCTGCGACACAACCACCATCACCCCATGGCCGCAGCTGCTTTTGGGGCTGCCTCGAAATTGGAGACCACTCGCCCATAAAAGGGGGGTAGGTTTAGGGTGAGTTACAAGGCAGCAAACCATTTTCCCCTTCCACAGACAGACATGTTTTGGGCCCAAATCCCAGGGAGAACCCTGAACACTCCTGGATGTATTCTTCCCTGGCGTAATGCTTGGCGCAACATAAGCCGTACACAGGAATTAACATTTTTCCTGCCCTGTTTCTATTGCGGCCACATAATCTCCCTGCACCTTTGGAAGCCTCAAAATCCAGTTTCCCTGCTCTGGTTTGGACCTTGGTTCTGGTTTGGCCACCCCACACCACCCCACCCCCTCGGTCCACTTTCTCCCTTCTCTGCAACCTCGGCAGCACCTCCAGGTCTGGGAACTTTCTCCCCAAACTTTGCCCTCCCTTGCAAGGAGGGCTTCCAAAGGAACCAAAGGCAAAGTGGAGCCACCCCAGAGCAGGGCCCTGCCTTCCCTCAGCCCCCCCACTAGTCCTGCTGCAACACACACCTCCCTCCCTCCCGGTTCTGAATTTATCCTAGAGATAACCTGCAAACACAGAACTCCCTGTACATGTTCTCGCCAGGGAGGCGGGTTGTTAAAAATTAAAAAGCAAACAAACACCTCCTTGCATAACTAGAATGTAAAACCTCGAGGGCCAGGCCGAGGCACCCCCTCCCTCCCACCTGGCGCTCTGCACATGCCCAGAGGCATTCCTCTCTTCCTCATGCCCAGAGTCAATCCTTCCTCCCCCACTTCCCCGCGCTCTGCACATGCCCAGGGACACTCCACCCTTCCTCCCACCTGGCGCTCTGCACATGCCCAGAGGCATTCCTCTCTTCCACATGCCCAGAGACATTCCTCCCTCCCTGCACATGCCCAGGGACACTCCGCTCCTCCCACCTGGCGCTCTGCACATGCCCAGGGCATTCCTCTCTTCCACATGCCCCTCCTCCCACCGCGCGCTCTTGCACAGGCCCTGGGGCACCCCTCCCTTCCCTCACACCAGGCGCTCTGCACATGCCCGGAGGCACCCCTCCCTTCCCTCACACGCGGCGCTCTGCACACGCCCAGAGGCACTCCCTCCCGGCGCTCTGCACATGCCCGGAGGCACTCCTCTCTTCCTCTTCTCTTGCACAGGCTCTGACGCACTCCTCCCTCCCACCCACCCACCCACCCACCGCGCCCTCTTGCACACGCCCCGAGCCCCCCACACACACCGGGCTCATCTCCGGCGCTCTGCACATGCCCCGAGGGCCTCCCCCTCCCCCCCTGCCGCCCGGCTGAGGCTGGGGCTGACCTTCCTCTGCTGCTTCTCCCAGGCGGGGTCGAGGAGGAGGTCCCGGTCCCAGTCGTCCTCCTGAGCCATGTAGTCGCCGATGCCGGGCCCGTTGCCGCCGTACTGGTACGCGGGTTGTCCGGCGGCGTGGTAATCCACCATAGTCAGGAGGCCGACGCGGAGGAGGAGGAGGCGGCGGCGGCGGCGGTCTGGGCGAGGGCGGCGTCTGGGCGAAGCGGAGGCCGGGAGAGGGAGAGGGAGCGGAGGAGGAGGAGGAGGAGGAGGAGGAGCGCCCTGCTCCCAGCGAGGCGGCGGCGCGGACTGACGGACTCCGCCGAGCGACCGACAGGCGACGACTGGCCCCGCCGCTTCCCCGCGACTGCGCCTGCGCACGGGCGCGCGCGCGGCCCCGCCCACTCCAGGCGACACGCCTACCGCCCCGTGGTGGGTTCCCCGAGGAGCGCATGCGCCTGACGAGAGGAAGGCGGGCCCGGCGGGTCCCGCCCACCAGTGGAGGGGTGGCGGGAGGGGGGAGCGCCTCAAATCACAGCAAATCACCGCCTCCTTCTCTCACCTTCCACCCCGTTCTAAAAAGGAGAGGGGTGGGGAAAGACCGTAGCTCGCCACTGCGCACGCGCAGGCTTTCCCCCGCGTTCTCTCCTCCCCACCCCCATTCCCAGACGCGGCCCCTTGCCCAATCCTCTTTGGCTCCGCCTCGTCTGGTAGGCTGAGGGAAGGTGTCAGTGCGCCGGCGCAATACGGCTCCCGCTTCGGATGGCGGTTGCTCGGAGCGCTCGGCGCTGCCCCGCGCATGCGCGCCTGGGACCAACGGCGCCCTCCTCTCCCTCCTCAGTTGCCTCAGGCAGCTGAGGTGTATGGTGCACTTTTTCTCTGTCCCTCATGTTTATGAAGGTTTTAAGCTTGACACATAATGCTGTAGTTTGCTTGCAGTCTTAACATCTCGGCCTCAGTATTTATTTATTTATTTATTTATTTATTTATTTATTTATTTTTGCATTTATTAACCACCCGAATTTCCCATTGGGAACTCTGGGCGGTGTACAACAAATTATCGCATAAACAATTTGCCCAAAAACAAACACACAAGCCCCACAATAAATAAAACAATATAAAAATTAAAGGGAAAAAAGATAAAAATAGTAACAGCCAGCAACAACATATGACAAACCGTAATCATTGCCCTAAAATAAACAATATTCGCATAAACTGGATTTTCATTCAGTATTAACACAAAGGATTTTCTTCCCCATTGTGGCTGTGGATATTAATGAAAAGTTTGACAAATAAAGTATATCTGAAGAGAGAAAAAACATGCCACCTTGCAGATGTCAATAGATGGCAGTTTTATTTATTTATTTGATTTTTGTACCGCACCATCTGACCAAAGGTCACTCTTAACTAAAGTTCCCATTATCCTGCCCATTGCTGTGCTGGCAATGAGATGGGATTCAGAACCCTCATAACATATGAAGGACTACAAGTTCTTCATCTCTGCTCTAGACAGTTAATGTTCATTTATGGCACTTAAATTTATAGCCATAACTATTTCATTTGTACTTGATGACCCCTGGACATCAGCATTTCCTTCAGTGTCTCATTGCTTCACCAATAAATAAACAGTCAGATTTCTGCATAAAATTTCACATAAAGACCCAGATATCATAGTTCTGAGAGTTGTGTCTTTTTAAAGCATTTCCAAATGCAGCCAAAAAGAAAAAGCAAGGGCAAGCAATCTCTATTCTCCAAAGTCTGGGCTCTTGATCATGCTGCAAATCAATGTAAGGGGTGAAAGTATTTGCCATATTCCTGCGATTCCTCTTGGATAATGCCATCATAAATGAAAAACAAGGTCATAGTGCTGAGGTGAAAGCCTTTGTTTTGTATAATGATAGAACCAGGTTTCCTAGGCCCTTTACAGACGGAACTCATTGTCCCCTGTTGCATAATCCATCCTTCTTATGTACTTGTGCCATGTGGAGTTTGTTCCGTTCCTGCCATGCAGGCACCTGAGCAGATCCTGTGATCCCATATGTGGAAAAAAGAAGAAAAAGAAGAAAGAACAAGTCTCGCTTCTCCCAAGATTGCAACTCCAAGAAGATCATATGCAAGAATAAAAAAATAAAAAAAAAACCCAGGTTGCTTATTTCTAACCGCAGGTTCCTTAAATTTGCAACCTCAGTCCTCAGTCATCACAATGCAAGATGCAGCCACCACAAATTGCCCTAAACCCCTTGATGGCTAAAAATGTAAGACTAAAATGTTTTAAATCACTGAAATATGCAATAAGCCGTGAAAAATTATTGCAGCAGTAACTACAAGGTGCCTGGGATTATGCTACTTCTGCAATTTTTAAAAGGGGGGAAATGTCTCAATTTCTGAATAGGAACCCAAAGGTTACTTTTTAGTCACATATCAACATAGCAGGCTATGATGCAAGGCACTTTTCTCTGGTTGACCTCATTATCGGCAGGAGGGGACAGACAGCTGAAATCCATACTGCTCCTCCTCCTCCTCCACAAAAACTTCACTATTCCACTGCCAAAGGAATGAAGATATCGCTCAACAAGGTGGTTCCACCTTTGCGAGGGATAAAAGTTCCTTCCACTCTCCAAGCCTGCCTGCCCCTCCCGGAAAGTGTATCTGCTTAAGACGTCATGTCGGTGTGTTAGATTCTTCTCTTGTTCTCGGCCGATTGCTGTGGCGACCAAAATATATTATTTTGGGTTGGTTAGTTTTCACAATATGCATTCCACAGTGATCTCCGCCCGGCCAACACCCGTTCTGACTAATGACAGATCAGTCCACTACTTACCAAATGTGTGTGTGTGTGTGTGTGTGTGTGTGTGTGTGTTGACCGTTTTCAAAGACAGTGTGGAATGCCAGTTCGGTGACACAATATTATCCGTAACCACTCTGCACCCTACTTGACTTACAGTTGACCTTCCTTACCCCCATTCCCACACACCCTGGTTGCTATCAAAAGCGAAAACAAACAAACAAACCCCAAGCTAAGATGTCAATCTCAGACTGACAGTCCAGGTTGCAAGCATGCCATCGGAGTGTCGCCAGAGTGACCTACAGAACAGGTATGTGAGTAAGAAAAGGAATTTCTGAAGGAAACACTCAGCCCATCCTGAGAGGAGCCCTGCCTCTAGCCGAATAAAACACCTGGTCAAAGGTAAAGGCTAGGTCTCGTAAAAGTGAGCAGGGATTAAACGATGTACTGATTCTGTGCACTGGCCACACACACCTTTTGAGACAGGAATAATGGTACATGTCAAGTCTTCTGCTCTGCAGCATGGAACCTGGATGAGCACTGTCCATTAGAAACAGAAATACACTACTGCCATTGCTTCTCAGCAGAGAGAGAGAGCATCATTCTGCAGTCAGGTCTTCCTTCAAGACATACTCATCATGAGGGGCTGGGTGCTGGGCTGCTCTCCCCCTCAAAGCCAGCGGTGTGCAGCTGTTGGACTATTCCTCCCATCCATCCTTGCCAATGCAAGAAGCTCCAAACTAGGAAACCTGGAGGATCCTACTTTACACACCCATTTTTAGTTAATTTAAAATGTTTTTAAACACCCCGTCCTTTTTATCCTTAAAAGGAGTGATTTTGGCCACACCTGCCAGAAAGGAAGGGATTTTCCTTCCTGCCTTAGAATACAGCTCAGGAATCCTCGACCAGGCTGCCAGCACAGATGGTGAAGTCTAGAAAAGGTGGTCCGAAACAAGATTGTTTAGACCCACTCATGATCACAGGCATTCTGGCGCCTGTATCTTAAATGTGTCTTCTGTTCCAGTGGATGGGTTGTGGGGGGGGGGGAGAGGGCGGGACAGAAAAATGCAAAGCGCCCCCCGGAGTCAATGGGATGGACGGTCGTCCCAGCCAAACATCTCAACACGAACGCACACATCTCTGGAATGTACAGCATATTGGCAGACAGGAAAGCCACAACGTGGCTGGAATTGAAAAAAAAAAGGGGGGGCGAGGAGGAAAGGGGTGGGTGGGGAAGGGTCTGCCTCCAAGTTTGGAATGGACTAACATAAGATGTGTCCCTCTGGCCGGCGGCCAAATTCCCAGCCCGACTGGCCAGGCCTGACAGGAGACTTTATATGGCCGCCCCCTGGGACGCCCCTCCCCTCCCCACTTGGCCACCCGTGAAAATCTCAGACACGGCCGCTCATCAACATGCCAGACAATGTCAGGCCTTGCAAAGTGAACTGGGCTGCAGCTTCTAGGGTGGGGGCTGCATCTGATCTAAAGCCATCTGGCTGGCTGTGCCGCCCCCAGGAGTCCTCCCCAACCGGCTGCATTCACACGGATGCAAACAACTTCCCTTTGCTTGGCGCTGGTTGCAGAAATGGTCTTACTTCCCCCCCCTCCGCACGAATCCCTGCGTAAGAAAAAGGAAACACACTGGACCATCTCCCTATAGCCTTTGGCGCTGCCTTTCCTTCTGAGTATGTTTTCAAAGCCTTCACTTGCTAAGATTACCTTCTTGTTCCATTTCTATTCCTGGCTTTGGCCCAGGGAACAAAGACATATAATATTCCTCTTTTACCTTCGCAATGACTCTGAGAGGCCGCGATCTGGTCTCTCGCCCGAGACCAGCCGACAGAGTGAGGATTCAAACCTTTGAGAACAGAGGTCACCATTGTGCTCCACGGCACATGATCGCTTCTCTGGGGTTAGAACAGGGGTCCTCAAAGTTTTCAAACAGCGGGCCGGTCCACCACCACCCAGACACCACTGGGGGCCAGATCACAGTCCAAAGGCAGCTGCGGAGGCTGGCTTGCTCACAAAACAGGGGGTAGGTGGTGGTGGGGGTTGCAATTGGTCCCAGGGGCTGGATTCAGGACCTTGGGGGGGGCGCATCCGGCCCCGGGGCCTTAGGTTGAGGACCCCTGGGTTAGAAGGTCCAGTGGTTTTCAGAGCAGCAGCACCGCTAAACAGCATCAAGTCCAGAAGATCATATTATCGGAGCTTCTTGATGAACAAAGTTTGACCTGGTTTTTTTTTTGCCTCTCGTACAGAAGCTAAAGGAGGTACAGCCTGTTTTAAGAGGGGAAAGAATAGCAGCAATGGGTACAACTTTCTCAGCTTTTAGCAATACACAAGGAATCAGATTTAAAACACAGAGCCACTGCCAGCATGCAGGAAGAGAATGCATTTCTACAAGCAAAATCTATACTTTGTTTACAGACGGATTGGCTAGGATTTGCAAGTTCAACTGGACCTTCCAAGTAGCTATCCATGACACAGAAAAATGAAGTACCACTTCACTCCCACTTCTGTAAGCCTTTGAGTCCCCTTTCTTTGTAATACTTTTTTGCAGGTCACCCAGCATTAGTGCCGCAGCAACAATCTCATTTGCTTTCGCCCTGCCATCAACCAATGCTTAATCAAGAGCTCAAGCTGAGAGCACCCCAGTTGCCCCTTCGTTGTACGTGGCTGGCTAGAAACCAAGTTAAAAAGAAGACTTTTGTAGTCAGATCTCAGCAGATTAAGCCCCAGAGACGGGCTGAAAAGCAGATGCATGCAAACGCCGCTGTGAAGTAGGAACTGAAGCAAATGTGTGGTCGCGAGCTGAACATCCCTTCACATTGCAAAATGGAAAGATACTCGTCAGACCGGCTGGGAGGTTCCCACCAAGTCTCAGCAAAGGGACTGCCTGGATCCTTTCTCCCATTTGCTCAGGTAGCGTCAGCTTACAAGAACAGCGAGGCCTTTCTTCTCGTTTCCTGGAGGGGTTCCTGAAAGTTTTGGGCCCAGTTCCCGGCAACACAGCCAGCCAGGGAGAAGCTCGATGCGGGCCAGTTCCCAGACAGATTACAAAATACGTTGAACTGAAAAATGGAAGTGTGTTTTTGATTTACGAGTGGGCTCGGGAGGGAGGAAAGGAGGACAGATGGGTGAAGAGCACCAGAATTATGAACCTTAATTTTTTTTTTGGGTGGGGGGAGTGTTTTTCCCCTCTTCAGTCAAAGCCACCTGCAAATCTGCTAGTTTCAGTTTCTGAAGAGGGTTTTTTCTAAACATGCCGGTGACCGACTCCTTAGCCAGGTGTGGGAACACCGTACCTTAAGGCAAGCTATCTCGTGTTTGTCTGGAGATGTAAGAAGGGAAGGACTGTGTACCTATGCAAGATTCGACGCCATTTGAGACAGGGAATGGGGCTTCCTCAAAACGACAATAGATCTCCAAATGGCCCTGGTGGAAGGGTGCACTGTGTGTGTAATTAGTTTATTTTGCTTTTGTGGTTAACTTTGTTTTTCTTTTTAGGTTTGTATTCCTTGTATTGTTAGGCATTTTCCTTTCCTTTTTAAAAATTATATTCTTCGTTTCCTTAGCTTCTGTCCCACTTGGTGGTGGGGGTCTGCTATTCTGATCTTCCACTTGGCCTAGTTATGGGCTAGGCCTGGGCGAACCAGGAACAACTTCATGTCCTTGTAAAGGGCATTCATCCAGAGCTGTTTCGGTTGTCTCCTCGGTCAGATCTGCTGAGCTTCCGGGTGAGACCCTTTTTTGGCCCATGCTTCCTTGTTGGCACGCACCCCATGCCTATACCATCGCAATCGGGTTTCACGCATCTTGTCGGCAGTTGGTGTGATGGTACATTTTAGATCAGATGTTGCCGTCGCGCACACAATCGTTTTGTGTGCGGGAGGAGGTCCATCACAACATTTTTTCTCTCCATGACACCAAGGTGATGTTCAGCTTCTTTAATCGCCGGCCAGCAATCCATGCCAGAAAGCACAATAAATCTTTGACTTCAAACGTCACTGATCATTCTGTCACACACGATGCTCGATGCCGTACACCATCATTCATAGATAGACTGATAGATCAACAGACAGACATAAAACAGCCAATTGGAAGGCCATCACAACTGCTAGAAACAGCAGCCGCCGAGGACGCAAAAGCAACGCAAGCCATACAGGACAGTCAGAACAAGACACTGGAAGGTTTCCTTTCCGGAATCTCTGAGTCACGAAAGGAGGACAAGGGAAGGCAGACGAGAAGTCGTAGCCTGGGGCCAGTTCACCAGGCCACACGCCTCAAAGTCCACCAACAGAAGGCAGGTGCCACCCCGCCTCTCGGGAGGTGGGGCCGCTTCCTGGCTGCACCCTGTGAGTCATGGCTTAAGACGAGCGTGCACATAAAGGGACGCGTCCCCACCCAAAATCGCTACAGATCAGGGATTCAGCCCTGGGTGGAGTGGATGGAAAAGAAGAATCTGGGCTGTGCTGAAAGTTGAATGATTAGGAATTAGGAATCCTTGACAACCTGTTGGCAAATATCAGGGTGTGTCATCTCTTCAACCCAACAGGGGTGTTTAAAAGAAAAGCAAAGTGTTCTGCTTATATACCGCCCCATACCACTTCAACTAGTCTTTGGGCGGTTTACGGTTTAATTACAGTATGCAGGCTACACATTGCTCTCCCCCCCCCCCGAGCAAGCTGGGTACTCATTTTACCGACCTCGGAAGGATGGAAGGCTGAGCGAACCTGGAGCCGGCTACCTGGGATTGAACCCCTGGTCGTGAGCACAGTTTTACCTGCAGGACAGGCATTTAACCACTGTGCAACGGATGCTTCCCTCATTTACTCCTCTTGCACCATCTCACACAGGGTCTTGCAACCCTCAAGGAGTTGATCCTAGTTTGAAAACAACTTTTGATGGAACCATTTGCCCACCAAGCTCTCTCTCAATTCCCCTTCTTCCTCATTTGAGGGCCACATCCACACCACCTACAAGGGCCCCTGCCCTCTCCTGTCTTCCCACTTTACCGCTGCTAAGCTAGTGCAAAATTGCACCTCTTGTGAAGGAGCCAGTAGTTCCCACCACAAACGTAATCGCTTGCCAAGGAGCACGCCTGTTCCCTGCCTGCCGTACGCAGAGGCAGCAATTTCTTCCAGGCATGGAATACAGCTCTACGTAACACAGCACAGCTTTTATTGTAGACACATCCCTCGTGCAAAGTTTCCGGGTTTTAAGACGGCAGGGATAGGTTGGAAAGGTGTGGACAACACCTGGTCACATTTCCCACAGGAAAGGCGGGAGGGGAGAAATAGCTATGATTTCTACTAGTCAGAAGTTCAGCACTTCACAAGGCTGGGTCCTGAGCACCATCTACCGGTGCTAATGAGAAACAACAGCACAGCTAGCGACAAACGTATGAATAGGTAGTACCTTTACAGACCACTGGGGTAAAAAATCATCCTACAATAGGCAAACTTTTGTGGATTAAACACCACTTCACTGGGCTTGTACTGGCGTGAAGAATTTAAAGTCCAAAAGTTCTTGGCAAGATGGATGTCGCCAAGGAAGGCTTTCTTACGTGTAAGTCAGGGAAGTTCACGGAAAGCAGCATGCTTGTCGTTTTCAAGTTACAGTAGGACCCCGGTGTCCGCTGGGGATTGGTTCCAGGCCTTCCCGTGGATAATGAAAACCGTGGATAAGAGAGAACGCCTGCCCACCCATCTCCAAACTGCTGTTTCCTGACAGTAGCTTGCTTTATGACTGCTCTTTTGAGACAGTAGCTTGCTTTACAGCTTATGTTTGTGACAACAGCTTGCTTTGTGGCTGCTGAATTATTTAATTTTTTCCTCTGCCATTGATAACTGAATCAATGGATAATGAATCAGTGGATACGGGGGCCCTACTGTACTGCAGAGGCCTGGCGAATTTGGTCTTGTGAGGAACCTCTCGACCTGAGCTCAGAGAGGACCGTTCACACTGGTACAAGCCGGATGAACTGGTGTTCACCCAATATTCAACACTGACCTCACTTTTATTTCAATGAGACAAGTATGTTTTGGACGACCAGGGGGGGGCACTCTAGCCGAGGGAGCAATTTGGCAGCTGAATGAGGAAATTCTTTCCCACAGCTGCCAGGGCTCCATCATCAGGTTGCAAATAAAACTCAGGGCAATCGCCTAATGACGATGCACCAAAGGAAGGGAAGCCGATTTGGTTTTTTGCGAAGCAAAGGTACGAATTCCTCTCTACACTGTTTGGATTCTGTGTTTGTTTGATATCATATGTTGCTGTTGTTTTTATACCTTCCTATTGGATTTGTTCGCTGGGGATCGCATTCCTTTGGTGTAAGTTGTTTCTGCTATTTGTTGTACACCGCCCAGAGTTCCCGAGGGGAAATCGGGTGGTTAACAAGTATAAAAATAAACAAACAAACAAATAAATACTCAGCACTCATGAGGCCTTGTCTTGAGCCCTGTGTCAGGTCTTGGGTAGCACACTTCAAGAAGAGAAAGAGAACTTCCTCTCCAAAGCTCAGCAACTTCCCCCCCCTTCTAGCAGCCTATGAAGGCATCACCCATAGTCTAGTTTTACACTTCAAGAAGGAACAAGTTCAGAGGAGGGTAACATAGAAGATGGCGGATGGAAACCAAGACTTACGAGGGAAGAGTGAAAGGACTGGGCCTGCTTAGCCTCAATAAAAGAGGATGGGAGATAGAAATAGCTCTTTTCAAAGAGTTTTCCAATCCTGGAATGGCTGCCATACAAAGGTGAGGCAGGACCTGGCCTCGATCTACCCACAGTGCAGGACATGCAGTCATGGGCTCAAGTAACAGGAAGCCAGATTTGTTGAAGATCAGGAGGAAAAAAACTTCCCATCTGTTAGAGCAGTACGGCAATGGAACCAATGACCTCAAGGGGGGGGGTGAGCACTGCAGTGCTGGAGGCATTCAAGAGAAATGGAGGCAACCACCTGGAAGATTAGTTGAACTCCTGGAGCAGGGAACTGAACTTGATGGCGTTCTAGGCCACTTCGGACTTCGCGATGCTACGCAGAGGCACCAGATGAAACAAACAGACAAAAAAATTAAGCCAAGGCAGGCAAAGAGGGCATTCACAAGCACCCTTCCTGATTCATAAAAAGAGTTATTTGTTCCTTGTACAGAAGAGGTACAAGATCTGGTGATGGGTTTTGTAACCTCTGGGTATCCACACTCTAAGGCAAGCAAGCAAGCCCTGCTTTTCCAGACAGGCTCAAAACTGCCTCAAATAAGAAGGAGCCCTGCTGAATCAGACCAAAGGCCCATCTAGTCCAGCTTCCTGTATCTCCCAGTGGCCCCACCAGATGCCTCTGGAAGTGCATGAGACTAGATCTCTGTCTCCTGATCCTACTCCCCTCCATCTGGCCCTTGAAGTACCCTGGTTTTAAGCCTGGAGATCACACATCTCCATCGTGGTTTGTCACCTGGGATGGACTTTTCCTCCAGGAATCTGTCCAATCCCCTTTTGAAGGCATCCAGGCCAGATGCCATCACCACCTCCTGTGGCAGGGAGTTCCACAGGCTAACAACGCACTGGGTGAAAAAATATTTTCTTTTGTCTGTTCTCACTCTCCCAGCCCTCAATCTGAGTGGATGTCCCCTAGTTTTGGAATTGCTTTTCTTTACTGTCTTTTTAGTGCAGCATTTGTTTGGTCCTTTTCGATAGGTGTATACATCCTGTTCGTTCCTTAGATGCCTTTTAGCCATGCATGTCGCCTGTGGTCCTTCTTAACAAAAAGGCAGGGTAGAAATATTTTAAAGAAAGAAATAAAACTCTGCCTCTCTGCCTTCCCTTATCTCTGCCCAACAAAACCACTCCCCCGACTGTTGAGCCCTATGATACTTTTAGCTCTTAGGCTGTGCTACCTTAATGTCGTTCCTGCCTTTCGTGTGTGGGCCACCAATACATCCACAGTTCCCTTAGACATCCGCTCATGCTCCTCTCGCTGTACCCACAGCCCAAGGGCAGAGCTAAGGCCGCAGCGAGGCAGTACGATAGGGCTGGTTAGAATCCTTTATTAGCCAAGTGCTCTTAAAACAGGACAATATATATGCAAGGGCCAATGAGGGAAAGTCCCGGAAGAAGCCTCCTCACTGGGAAGAAGACATGATACTGGAGACACCTGGGAGAAGACAAAAAGGAAAAGAAATTCAGAATAGGACGCTAGCTTTAACAGGAGTCGGAATGTGCCTGAGCCTGGGGGTAAGAGGTCTGGTTAATTCAGACCACGTGCTTCCCCCCACATGCTTGCTGCCTTCACAGTACAGGACCTCCAGGGTCTGCAGGGTCTGTATCAGAACGTAATATGCGTGGCTGCGCATACAGAAGCTGCCTCTATTTGATGCAGAGGCTTTACTTTTTGCTGCAGAGAATATGCAAGTTTGTTGGAACGCCCGTCTCTCTTCACTAGCACAATCTTAGAACTGGAGGGGACCTCATGGGTCACCGAGTCCAACTCACAACCTTTGGCTCTGCCACTCCAGAGGCCTCAATCATGGAGCGATCCAACCGTTTAAACAGGATATTCCAGCAGGATGTCGGGAAAGACCGCCGGAGCGGGAAGAGACTCACTGTCAAAATCTATCTTCTCCACAATGTTTTTGGGCTTGACGCTTTCCTCCTGGTTGCAGATGAAGATCGTCCCCGGTTCCGTCTCAGTCCAGCCGTATTTGCTCATCCAAGTCTTCAGCTGGTTGTCTGCAAAAACAGAGAAATGTAGAACGTTATTTATTAGATTGATAGAGCGCGCCATCTAGCACCAAAGCCACTCTGGGTGGTTTACAGCAATTAAACAAGTACAAAAATACAAGCATAAACATACAAGCATAAACATACACAAGCATAAAAATACAAGCATAAACATACACAAGCATAAAAATACAAGCTTAAACAAGCCTCGTGGTGCAGTGGTTAAATGCCTGTACTGCAAGTAAAACTGTGCTCACGGCCTGGGGTTCAATCCCCGGTAGCAGGCTCAAGGTTCACTCAGCCTTCCATCCTTCCGAGGTCGGTAAAATGAGTACCCAGCTTGCTGGGGGGGCAATGTGTAGCCTGCACTCTGTAATTAAAATTGTAAACCGCCCAGAGACTACTTGTAGTAGTATGGGGCGGTATATAAGCAGAACACTTTTAAACACTATAATCTGGAATAAACGGCCCGGTGAGATTCGCCATGCAAAGTCCCTGCCTGCCTTTAAAAGAGCCCATAAGATCTTTGCTCTTCAAAGAGGCGTTCAGCGACCGCTAATGTGTCTTTTTTTCTGTTGTTTGGTTGCTTGGTTGTTTGTGTCCTGGGGTTATAAGATTCCCTTGCCGGTTCTCTTTAGCAGTAGTGTGATTATTTCATATTTTCATATTTTATATTTTTATACTGCTACATTTTGTGATTGTTGTAAACCACCCGAAGTTCCTCTGGAAGACAGGCAGTATACAAAATAAATAATAAATAAAACAAATAAACAACATGACATAATAAGACATAATAAACACATCTAAATCAGTCTCATAAAATCAAAGCAGGGGAATCACTTCGGACCATCCCTCAAAGCCAGCTCCCACAGCAACGTCTGTAGTCAAGATTTATTAACCGGTTAACACAACCCTACTAGAAAAGCAAAACAAAAACCAGTGAAATTCAAAAAGAGGAACACAGAACTGCAAGCAGAGAAACAAATACAGTACATAAAACAATCTTAAAATATCCTGGAGTCTTTGCCTTGCATTAAAATGATAAAGAGTAGGTGTACGGAGCTTTGCATCATTATGGTACTACTTCCAAGAGGAGTATGGCGTAAGAGAGCCACGAATTTCCAAGCGTTATGATTGTCAGTGTCTTACCAGTACATTACTGACCCACCCCCGCCCTGTATATATTTGGAATTTCCTGCTAACAATTTTTTTCCACTGAGATTTCACAAGCTAATGATCCTGTCTGTATATGAAATGCTTCTCTCAGGTTAAAAACAGGTGTTCTCGGGGTCTAAGGAGGACGGTTTTGTCACTTGTCTATCAGAAGCATTTTTATCTTGTCTTTGAGCTGGAAAAGTCACAGCAAGTCAGAACCGGCACCTCGGGCTTGAAAGCTGAAAGACTTGCCCAAGGAAAAAGGGACAGGGTGAAAGGGGTGGGGGGTGGGGGAATGAAACAAAGTCCATGTTATTAAAAAGTTCATCCAGTCAATGAGCCTGGATGGCAAAAGGTCCAGAGGAAAGGAAAAACCCAAAGCAAGTAATCTCTGAAATGATTATTTTTATGCACCCCGTTCCTAGAGATTGAGGGGGAGTTACACATCCATGCAAATTGCCACTCACCTGAGAGATCCCCCATCATCTTAGCCAACAGCCAGTGGTCAATATGCTGGTATGTGATCCCCACCACATGGCAGATGACTGCAAACAGACAAGAGGGCAGGTTCAGAGCTCCGGTTTGAAGGCGGCGAAGGCAAGGAGCTTCCAGGTTGCAGGAAAGCCACGCTACGACCCAACGGCTGCTCACGTGCAGCTCAAGCTGCGAGAAGCCCTTGTGCCAGAAATGGAACTCGAGCCATAGGAAAGGTTAAGAAGGAGGATACTCCGTGTTTCTGGGATGGGGGTGGTGTTCTGTAACCTCTGACAGCTTGCCTAAAAGACATTGGACCACCTTAAAAAGTGTCCAAATACTTTTGTTTTTGATGTCACTTTTTTGGAAAGAGAACACAAACCTCCATCAGTAACTGGGGCATAGAGAAGGAATTTTTTTCCATCACTCAAGGATGGCAGCTGAGTTTTTTTCAGAGCAGGGGAAGATGGCAAGGGCAACAGCTTAAACAAGGTGATGCACAAAGGCCCACACCATTTCTGGAAGGCTTCCTTCAGTGCAAGCAGAGGGTCAAAATGGAACAAGCACAGCTGCGAGCACTTATATCAAAACAATCTGATGTATTAACTCCTACTTGCAATTTGCACCTGCTGATCTGAGGTTAGGTAAAGGTTCCCCTGCACATGCGTGCTTGTCGTGTCCGACTCTAGGGACAGTGCTCATTTCCGTATTCAAGCCAAAGAGCCAGTGTTGTGCAAGTCCATGGCCACCTGGCTGGCATGGCTGCAAAGAAACACTGTTTTTTACCTTCCCGCCTTTTACAGAGGTACCTATTTATCTACTTGCATTTTACATGCTTTCAAATTGCTAGGTTGGCAGGAGCTGGGGTTATTAGCAGAAGTTCGCTCCACTACATGGCACCTGGGATTCGAACCGCCGAGCTGCTGACTTTGAGGTCAACAGTTTTGGAGCCTTAGTCCGCTGAGCCACCATGCCCCTGAGGTTACCCTTCTGTTAATATCATGTGCCTTATGTTTGCAGCTTAAGTAAAAGGATGCTACTCAATGTGTAAACACATCAACGTGTTGCACGCTAAACTGATCTCACCCTTTTTCGAAAGGACCGTTTTGTCCCCATCTTTCTCCTGCCATCATTTTAACCTCCTGTTTCTATTGTTTGTTCAACAAATAAACTCTCTAGAGCCTCGGGGGTGGTGGTTATCTAGCCAAAAGACAATATATTAGCATAAAAGCAGGCCAGGAGAGTGGGTTTCTAGCACAGCAGAGCGAGACACTTACATTTCCTTACAGAATCTTCAAACCCAGTGATCCCATCCAGGAGATCCATGTTCTTATCTAGTGCTTGCTGTTAAAAAAATGACAGGAACAAGATACGTTTTAACACTCTGGTACATTTTGGACAGGAAGGGGCGTTCACTTGCAGCTTCACCCTGACATTAGCAGGACCGCAAACTTCTCGTCTTCTTTCTAATGTCAGAAGAGGTGCCAAAATGGCATGTTAAAACACCAGCAATTAAACATTCAAAATTGGCAGCCACACCAGGACTCAAGAGGTCTCCTCCCTCCCAGACAGCTATTTTTTTGTTTGTTGGAGAGGGATTCTTTGGTTGCTCCTTGGAAGGAAATAATACACAGAGACGGGATGAAGCAAACACCCAAAAGCAGATAAACGGGAAGACAGGAGCAGGACTTACCCAGAAAGCTTGAAAGTGGCACGTCTCCAGCAGCTCACCCAGGTATAGGATCTGACAGATCGGTTCCTCCTCTTGCTACAAGAAATGGCATTAAGGAAAGAACCAACAGGTGTGGGAGAGAAGGTACGGCATTTATGCCCCACGCCTTCAAGACAGGATGGATTAACATACTATGTAGCTGAGAAAAGAGGTGATCTCTGTCATCATCCATCACCAGTGCTCAACTAATGGCATCTCTCTGAATTGCTGCCAAAGAGGTATTTTATTTATATATTTATATTTGTATACTGCCCGATTTTCCCAAAGGAACTCATGGCGGTGAACAATATAAAGTATACAATACAATATCCAGATAACAGGCAAAAGAATAAAAGGTTTGGTCTTTTGGTGCTGGACTGTTCTTCTAGCATGCCTCTCTGGCCACCCTGAAAGACTGGAATAACCTTTGTGTCTTTTAAGCTTCACTGAAGACAGAGAATGTGAGCGAGAAACACAGAGCAATAGGCGAGTGAATGCTTATGGGAAAAGAGAATACCCAGAATACGCTTTGGGGAAACATTCTAAAAAGAGAGCAATCACTTCTTTTCTTCTTCGTCATTACCCCGTCTATCCAAAGAGCTTTTCCATGGCTCTGAGCATCTGCTCATAAATACATGTCAATAAAAATAACCCTGTACCCTAGACAGTACACAATGTTCTCCCTGCAGTCAGCTACACATTTTAAAATCAACAGAGCTGAGCTTGCTGGATTTTAATCACCCCCTTGCACGGGCAGTGCTTTCTCAACGAGATCCAAGGATACCCGCGCCTGATCAATCATGCACTTGCAGAGTGTGAAGTCCGTGTGGGGCAGGTTGGTCAGTGCCTTCAGAAGGATCTGGGCAGTCACCGTGGTTTGGAAGCAGGCAGGGTTAAACTGATACCTGGAAGAGGAAAAAAATCTCATGGGGCTACGCTGGGGATTAAGAGAAGAGGAAACGTCCTGCAGGGTCACACTCTAACAGATCTGGTCTCTGCTCCTGAAATCCACGAGTCGCAAGTTTTACAACACTGAACATTTTACCGTTTGCCAAAGTCTCAAACCAAGTTTGCGGGAGACTTCCCTGCAGCAGCAAAACATGTGTCGAATAAACGTTTTGGTTGCTCAAACTGCTTCAGTATCTGATTCCCCCAAAGGGAAGGATGCCTCGACTCACAGTTTAAGCACAGCTAGGTTGGCCTCCAGGTCGTAGGCGTTCTCCTTGGCTTGGATCTCCACATAGTGCTCTAGCGTGGTTAGGTTCTCCGGGTTGTACCTGGAATGGAGGAACTGCGGTGAGAAAGGGCACACCAGGTGACCCGAGAAAAATACAGTACATGGGGTGGGGGTGATTTCTACAGCATCCCACTTCCTCTGCCACCAAGGGCTCTTCAGGGAGGCTTCCCAGGTCGGCAATTAAACAATGAAATAAATATCTGGAAGATGAGTCATGGCAACTGGACTTGTTTTTCTTGAGAGACTGACAAAGCTGTTTGGATGAGCCGTGAAACGTTTCGATCTCTCAAGGAAAAGAAGTCCAGTTGCCATGACTCAAATTCCAGATAAACTACCTGGATGGCTGAGAATCTTCACAGAAATTAAATATAGGCTTCAACCCACAAGCAAGTTTAAAGTGCTTGTAAGAAACCAGGGCTTTCTCAGCAGATTGTTCATGAACCGACATTTAGATAGATAGATAGATAGATAGATAGATAGATAGATAGATAGATAGATAGATAGATAGATAGATATAGATACACACACAGACCGCCCGTCTTCTAACAGAACTCTGGGCGGTTTACAATAATGCAATAGAAATAAGAGCACAACAGTAAACATAATAGTAAAGCGAAACAAAACAAACATTAATAACAAGCCGGCAAGTAGTCTAAGTTATTGGTAAAAAAAAATTAGAATAAATTAAAAATTAAAATTAAAGGTCGCCAAATGCCTCTGCAAAAAGCAGCGTTTTAACTGCTTTCTTAAAGGCAGGCAGGGACTCTGTAAGGCGAACTTCACATGGCATAGAAATCCTCCCTGATAATAACAATTTAAAAAGGGCACTGCGATAAAAATAGGAAAACCTGAAAAGGGGCAATAGCGTTAAAAGGCGACACGATTCCAAAGAGAGAGAGAAAAGGACCCAAATTCAGAGCCGAGCTCGTCCAAAGCAGCGCCATTATTAAAGAAGACTCCACGCCATTCATCTTAACCTGTCGATCCCTTTGAGCAGCTTCCCCACGTTCGCCCGCATTTGCTCGAAAAGCGCCATGGCACGCGGAACCCGGGAAGACGGAAAAGGAAGCGGAAGGGACCGCGGAACAAAGGACAACTTCCGGCTGGGTAAAAGCCCGCAACTTCCGGTCCCGCCGCAGCCTCCCTCTCTGGGCCGGACCATAGAGAGGAGGAGGCGCATGCGCCGAAGAGAAGGAGCGACGGGAGGGGCCGGGGTCAAGGGCTTAAGCCCAGGCCACGCCCACTCCGGAGGCCACGCCCCCAGGGGAAGGCGCTCGCGAAAGCACGTGTATACCTTTCAAGCGGCTGAGATAAGATCAGTAGGCGTTGTAGACGCACATATCAATGGACCTAATTTCAGTGTATTTCAGTGTATTTTAATAGTATTGTATTGTATTTTAATGTTTTATTTGCTTTTAATTGCTCTTGTTAATTTTGAATTGTAAGCCGCCCAGAGACGTTCGGGTAGTGGGCGGAATATAAATTGAATAAATAAATAAATTAATTAAAAATAAAAACCAAGGTGTTTTGCGAAGAAGTGGACTTGATCCATGAAAGGTTCCACCAAAATATAATAGTCTTGAAGCTGCTTCATGTTTTTGTCTTTTGTTTCTTTGAATTTTGCCTGGAGTCACCCTGCTGCAAATATTCCTTCTAATTAACATTCTTGTTACTCTTCTGTTATCTTACCGTTGTCAGAGAGGTTCTCACATTTCTTGACAGTGCAAACTTCTAGGTAAAACCTGCATATCCACAATGGTATCCTCACTATGTTTAGCACCTAGTGCCTTTTATTAAATATTTGTCATGTTAAATCTCCTCTTATGAAGTGGACTTGCCCACGAAAGCTCATTATGTATGTATGTATGTATGTATGTATGTATGTATGTATGTATGTATGTATGTATGTACAGTCTAAATTTGTAAGGCTGAAAATTAAGTGTTGTCTTATACGCAGAAGCTAGCCAAGGAGAGAACAGTATGGTTGCAAAACTGCAATTTTGGGTTTGAAAGTGTGTGTGTGTGGGGGGGGGTCATCTATACATCAAGGAATCTTATGGACAGAAAAATACGGTATGTCTGTCTGTCTCTAATGCCTCTATGTATTATCTATGTCTGTGTCTATGCATGTATTCCTGTAAGTATAAAAACAGATGCATAGCCCCCCAAAGCCAGTGAGCTGGCTCCAGTTACACCCTCTGCCTGTTGTACCGCAGAGAGCAGTTGTGAGAAATCAAAACCTGCCGGCTGAAAGCCGCATGCACCATTTGTAGGAAAAGGTGGCATATAAATCCAAAGGGTAACATGTAAATGCATGCAAATGAATAAACTGTCCTCTCCCAAGTGAAACCGATCCTGTTAAGGAAAGGAGGCGCAGCCCCCACTTTAGGGTTGCCATTTCTCTGTTAGAGGACTCGTTCGAGGCCAAATCAGGAAGCAGACTGCTGAGAAATATATCAGTGCTGTGACCACATTACTGCCGACGCCTACGCACACGGAGACACAAACGCTGCAGCCTCCGCCTTGCGAGGCACAGGGTTGCGGGGACGTTGGAAGAATGGATGCCCGAGAAAGAACAACCCTCGACATTTCCACCAGAAACCCTCAAGAAGACTTTGAGCTCTTGCAGAGGGTTGGCGGAGGCACCTATGGGGAAGTCTATAAGGTAACCACATCATAACTCTCTGGAAAGTTTTTGTCGGGGATCACGGGCTCCATCTTTCGTGCCGGGGAGTCAGTGTCACACATTTCATCAAATGCCTGGGCTTAAAATGAGGCAAGGGGAAAGGAATCCCATTGTCCCCCTCTTATAAGGTGCCCTGTGGAACTCATGGCCACATTATATTGCGAAAGCTGACCAATCGAGTGATTAATTGCTTTTTAAAAAATCACGCCCTTCCTCCAAATATCTCAGGGCCGAGTGAATGTTCACTCATTTTAGGTCCAGCTAGGTTGGTCTTAAGAGACTGTGATTGATCCCAGATCATTTCCTGATTAATCCAAATAAAGTTAACTCAGTCGCAAGGATTTCTGCAGCTTTAGGGAGCTTTATATCTCTGCAGGGATTCTTGGTCTGGGGGACAAAGTCCATGGCATCCCATTAACCTCATTGTTAAAAACATGGTACTTTTTATTTATTTATATAAAATAAGCCACTCTTCTTGGAAAAGCTATATTTTTCCCCTAATGTAGCTATTGAAAGGATACACAAACTTATTCAAGTCGAGGGGAGCGGTTATCTTGTTACCTCTGTGTAACGTCTATGCCAAGGGTCAAAAGGCATGATGCTGGGCTATGCTGATCCGGCCAAGCATCTGACTCTGATAAAGCAGCTTTCTATGCCTTATGCTTAATTTAATTTAAGAACTGTAACAGCAGCAAAAATCCTATCACTTATGTCCCATAAATGAGGTCACATTGGTAGTGTTTCTGGCAATTTAGGAAGTCAGGATAGATATAATTTGGGCAAAATGAGGTCCCCCTTTCCACCTTTATTATCTGCAGGAATTCATCACCAAAAGTTACCCTGGCATTTTGGCCATGGTAGAATTAACAACATAATAGTGTTACTCTCTTTTTTTTTTTTTCCCTTTAATGGTCTTCGTGAACCAGTAAAAATTAAAAAGAAGGAAGAAAAATTGAGAGTGTGTTTCGGACTGAAAAACCACACTGTTTTGTGCAGATAAACTCTCTTGGGCTGCCAAATGTCTGTTTCCTGTTTCTGTCTATTCCCGCTTAACTAACACACGCGAGGCCAAATGAAATGAAAGGAGAGATAGCCATGATCTGCTTTTTGGAGTCCTGTTTGTTTGTTTGTTTGTTTGTGGGTCAAAAAACACCCCAAAGCCAACCATCCCCTGGCAAAGGGGAAGGAAAGTTGACTTCACCCCCTTTTGTTTGAAAGTGTGAGCTTGTGTAAACAAACCCCTCCAGAAGATACAAACACTATTCAAAAGTTTATATCTCCATTGTTAGGAAACAAAAAGGAAATATTGCTTCTCTGTTTCTAAGCTTTACAGTTGTCTGTGTCCCATTATTTTCAAGACAGATAATCCGTAACTAGAAGAGGGAAATCCTTAGGAGCTGAGAGTGTTCGAGTGCACAGTGCTGTATAGCATTTTCTCACCTGTAATTTGCTGATCAGTTCGCTTTATTTTGAAAATCGGGCTTCAGGACCTCAGCGTAAAATTTCTTCTAAATCCGATTTCTCAAACCTGAAAGGCTACCTGAATCCGGTGTCTCCTACACTTACCTGCTTTGGGATCCAATCACAAGCTGACAAGGAACTGCAATTACATTCGTAACACCCAGAGAGCTATATTTATATCAATATATGCAGAGAAACAAAGTACAACAGCCAAAATCTAAGCAAAAAAATGGGGGGGGGACCAAGAAAACAAGGAAGTCAGCAGAACCAATCATGTTGAAACCAGTTTATATGATATACTGGTTAGTATAGATGAAGAACAGGTTATATTGGGATAATATGAGAACTGCTATTTAACAGGCTCACTCCCATTATTTATACCTAATATAATTTTACAAGTACATATGATCTGTATCATTTCAGGCAAGAAACAAAGAGACAGGGAAGCTGGCTGCTATCAAAATTGTAAAAATGGAAGCAGGTGAGTAGGAAAACACCACACACTTTCTGGAAAAGGACTGTTCCATCCTGAAACAAACAGCCCTCGTACTCCTATACGAAATTCCTTTTTGACAATTGCCAAAATCCACCGAGTGGATCATTTGTCTTAGAAAGGGTACATGTTTTAGGTTGAGGGCCTGCTGGCTGATTTCTGTTTCGTTACACTCCTAACGAACTCCGGGACATGAGGTTGCCTTTGGAAACATCCCAGGGATGATGATGACACAAGGCTAGGAAGCCAGCCATGGGCACGGACAGTGGAAGTCCACACACATGGTTCTGCCAAGGGCAGTTGCAGCCACAATCAAGGTGTGATACTAATCCCAAATAATGTGGCTTTCTCTATTTGGCCCACCAAACCTCTGGAAAATTGCCCCCTTCTGCCACCACGACCTTGTTGCCGCTCACGCCTCCCTGGAAGTTACTGACAAGAACAGTTCCCATGGATTGGGACTGTGCCGTTCAAGACACATTGTTTGGTGCCTCTGCTCTTTCCTCCCAAAGAATCTCCGAGCTGGGCCTTTCAAATGACCCCCATTTCTCTTGTCTTTTGTAGACGATGACTACGCCATCATTCAACAAGAAATCCTCATGGTGAAGACCTGCAAACACCACAACATCATTGCTTATTATGGCAGCTACATGCGGTAAGAGAGAAAAGACGATCCCTGTTGGTTTTTGGGTGACAAGGCTACGGCTCTAAATAGATACACATCATAGAGGTGTGTCTCAGAACAACGGAAGACCAATATCCGAGGGAGCATCCTTGGGTATGGCTGTAAATTTAGAGTTGCTACGCTTCTGCCTAGGCGATACGGCCATTACCGCACCCACAACAGCACCCTTGCAACCCTGCCCCATAGACCTGGCTTTCCTCCCCTACAACCAATGTCTCTCCGCTGGTTCGCTAGGTTTCACAAGCTGTGGATCTGCATGGAGTTCTGTGCTGGGGGATCTCTTCAAGACATTTACCAAGGTAATTTTGCGACCTCGCTGGCGGAAAGATGGAACCAGGCATCGCTTCCTTCGTAGCCTATGGCCCTTCAGTTTGGAAACATGTTTTTTTTTAAAAACTTCAATGATCAGAATCCCACATCCTGCCTGTTTAGCAAATTCACACTACACACTGCTCAGGGTGTTGTTGTCATTGTGCTGTCAAGTCACCTCTGATTTATTTATTTATTTATTTATTTATTTATTTATTTATTTATTTATTTATTTATTTATTTTATATAGCTTGTATGCTGCCCACTACCCAAAGGTGTCTGGGCGGCTCACAATCAAAATAGACAATTAAAACATCAAAATTATAATAAAACTAGAACAATAAAAACATATAAATACAATACATTAATGGCCACCCTATGAACGAGCAGTCTCCAAAAGGTTCTGCCCTCGACTCTATTGCTCAGCTCTTGTAAGCTCATGATTGTGGCTTCCTTTAGGGAGTCTGTTCATCTCATGTTGGGCTTCCCTCTTTTCCTGCCTCCTTCTGCCTTGCCCAACACGCCCATCTTTTCCAGAGAATCCTGCCTTCAGGAAGGACATCTCCAAAGCAGGACACCCTCCATTTCAACACTTTTGCCTTCGTAGTTCAGCCTCGGTTTGTTCCAGGACTCCCTTTTTTGTCTTACAGCCCGTCCAGGGTACAGAAAGGGTGATGCACACATGACCAAAACTCCAACAACCCACTCGTTCCCATAATAACCAAAATGGCACCATAGCTGGCGATAGTCTACTCGCTGAAAACCTAAAGTTCAAGCATGAAAATTCAAACACTTGAAGGGCATGATGTTCTGAAGAGGCAGCCTTAAACAATTCGGACTTGAGGGGTTTCTTAAAGACTGGGAGGGGCGGATCTGGCGCACCATTACTGGCTGTTTGTTCCACAAAACCGGGGGGGGGGTTGCTACTGCTGCTGTATGACAGCCCGGAGTTCCCTTGGGAAGATGGGCGATATGAAAATTGATAAATAAATAAATATATTGTTCATCTGATGGGGGATAGTGTTGGGACAAGGAGGTGAGCTAAGATACTGAGCACCAGGTCCTGACATGCAGAAGTGAAACTGTGTGTGGTTTGCTAGCTCACTTTTCCCTTTCTGCCAGCACCTGCCTCAAGGGGAAGGATCTGACCTCCCCCCCCCCCCCAGAACACACACACACACACACACACACACACACACACACACACACACACACACACACACACACACAACTGACAACACTGTGCAAAGTTTGGGTTAGGTTAGGTGCTGGCCTCTGGGACTCAGAGCATGTCGCTCTCCCCCTCTCCTTCCATCTGCGTCTACTGTTTTGCACAGTTGAACCTGCCCCCTCTACGCACTACCAAAGTCTGCTGAACTTACAAATATTTATTTTTATTTATTTTTATTTTTTTAACTTTTTTATTTTTTTAGATAGTTACCCCGACTTAAGAGTAGCTCAACTAAAGAGCATGCATTCAGAACAGATTACATTTATTAAGTTGAGGTACCACTGTATTCAATTTTGAGAACAGGGAATTGAGGGACATCTTACAGCGTTCATTGGATTCAAATTAAGAGCGTGGGAATGCCAAATTAAAATGCAGAAAGAAGTTTCTGGCAGGAAGATCATTTGTCACGGATCCGTTGGCTGTGGATTTCTGCAGGGACAGTGGGTTGGAGGGGTCCAGTGGTTGACAACCCTTGGGGGGGGGGGACTCAGGTGTTCTTGGACTGCAATTCCCAAGAATCCCAGCTAGCACAGCTGGTGGTGAAGGCATCTGGGAATTTTTGGGTTGACCCAAGAACACTTGGGTCAACCCAAGGATTGGCAACCACTGGACTTGAGGGGCCTTAGGATCCTTTCCAACTTTAACTTCCATGTTTCATGATGAACATTAGGAAGAACTTCATGACAGTTAGAGCTATTCGGCAGTGGAATATGCTGCCGCGGAGGGTGGTGGAGTCTCCTTCTTTGGAGGTTTTTAAGCAGAGGCTGGATGGCCATCGGTCGGAATTATTGTGATGGGGGTTCCTGCATGGCAGGGGGTTGGACTAGATGGCCCTTGAGGTCTCTTCCAACTCTATGATTCTATGATTCAATGAACTGAGCATGCTACTTAGTGGGAAGATTCTTATCCTCTATCTGCTCCCCTCTGAGGCCGTTGACACCAGGCTGTGAGTGTTGTGAAACCGTTGTGAATGCTGGTCATAACACAGGCAACAGAATGAGTTGGGAACCTTCCATGGAGAACCTTCCATCTCACCTACCACTCAGCCTTTGTAGACCTCTGGGAGCATCAACTTTAGGTTCCTTGAGAAAGGGGTGGTGGGGACCTTCCTGTGATCCCAAGGATGACGCTCAACCGATATCCCCTTCGACTTCACAGCCACCGGGCCCTTGTCGGAGTTACAGATTGCGTTCATCTGTCGAGAAACGTTGCAAGTAAGTACAGAAGGGACACAACTCTGGAAAATTCAGAAGCAGACATGGGTTTGGCTGGATTCATCCTTCTCCTAATGGGCTCAAATGTTTTTAAACACTAGCATCTCCCTTAGTTATGTAAGTCTTTATTATAGTTCTTAATATTATTTAAAATGTTTGCCTTCCACAATTTATGGACCAGATGGTTTGGGCTGTTTGGAATGAAGAGGACTTCCCCTGCTTGGTGTCTTTTAGGTGTGTTGCACATGTCAGATGGGGATGATGGAGTTTCTAGTCCAACACTCCAGGAGAGTGCTGGGTCTGAGCATGTCAAGGGTTCCTTGACTCTTGCACCTCTTGGATTTCAGGAGTGGACCTGTGTTTTGCTTTGTTTTTTTTTGTCTTCCTAGGGTCTGTCTTATCTTCATAACCAAGGGAAGATCCACAGAGATATTAAGGTAGGGCCCTCATCAAAGGACTGCACAATTTTAAGGCCTCTCCCGGAAACACGAACTTCTTACCGGGCATGGTGGAACATGGACATAACAAATGGATGGATGAAGCAGCAGTAGGTGTTAGCCAAAGTGAGAGAAGCAGCTGGTTTGGGGGAGGTGACACCTGGGTCAGGAAAACCTGAACAGAAAGGGGCTGGAGGAACATTTCCAGCTGAGAGAAGGGAGGGGAAAGGACAGTACGGAGAAAGGTGGATGAAGCCAAAATCCTCCAGAAGGCAGCATTCACTAATTCCAATGGAAACAACCAGGTTGCTCTTGGAGGCCTCTGGACATGTGCAGAGTGCTTTTCGCTGAGCACAGAAAGCCTTTTTCTACACACACACAGATGATGTTTTGACTGGAGTCTCAGGCCCTTGGGTTGGAAATCATGACCTGCCTCATCTCTCCTTAGAGAGCGGCAGGAAAGAGAACCATCCCTCTGTGTGTGTGTGTGTGTGTGTGTGTGTGTGTGTGTGTGTGTGTGTGTGTGTGAGAGAGAGAGAGAGAGAGAGAGAGAGAGAGAGAGAGAGAGAGAGAATGAGAGAGAACCAGAGAGTTCACAGTTCACCTCACACAATGGTCTCTCACTTCCATTTCATGCCCTTTTTGTCTTCCAGGGAGCCAACATTCTCCTGAACAACCAGGGGGAAGTCAAACTGGGTAGGTTTCATCCTGCAACC
Organism: Phrynocephalus forsythii; assembly: GCA_029282475.1. Classification (NCBI taxonomy): domain Eukaryota; kingdom Metazoa; phylum Chordata; class Lepidosauria; order Squamata; family Agamidae; genus Phrynocephalus; species Phrynocephalus forsythii. The sequence goes on from JAPFRF010000023.1 coordinate 2,870,653, forward strand.
GTCAGGCTGAGCACCATCCCCAGAGGGTTCCTTGCTATGGCTATGGAGGGAGGGCAGGACTTAGCAATGGCAGGATAGATTCCTTGCAGACTTTACACCCTTCTCTGCCCCCCTCCCCTGTCTGTTGGCCCTATATATAAGCACAACACTTGATAACAGAAAGACAGAAAGACTTTTGAATATTGAAAAACAAGGTTGAAATAGAGGACAGCCCTTTGGATGTGAGTGATGGTGGCAGACATTTTAGTCCTGCAGCTTTCTCTTATTTCGACATGATACCATTGGGATCAAACTCAGGTCACGAGTAGAGTCTTCACTGCAGTGCTGCACCTTAACCATTGTGCCATGAGTCTCCTGACCGTCCCACGGTGGACCTAGAAATTCAAACCCTTCTGGTATTCCTTGGAAGCTGTTGTCCTAGCTTGTCCATTTTAATCTCTTTCTTTCCGCCTGCCAGCGGATTTTGGAATCTCTGCCCAGCTCAGCGCAACCTTTGCCCGGAGAATGTCTTTCATCGGGACCCCGTATTGGTAAAATGAACCCTTTTATGCGAGTGATATCAATTCATAAAGGCAAGGGGTGATCGGCAGGAAGACAATTGGGTATTGGAAGGTGGGGCAGGGTTTCTGCCTTGATTCGCCACTTTGGGCTGCCGACTGCTAACCACAGCTGGTGAAGTAGCGCTGTAGCGCTGTAGCACTGCCATAACACTAACATGGTTAGATCCAGGAACGGGCAAGGCGGAATGTAATCGGCCTGGCGTTTGCTTGCATCCCAGGGTAGGTTGGAGCCCTGAATGATTCACAGTGGAGGAAAGGCGATCAACAGGGGTGGGCCGTGGGATACCAAGGTTCCCCGTCATACAAACACTGCTTCTCTTCCAGGATGGCCCCGGAGGTCGCGGCGGTGGAGCTCAAGGGGGGATACAACGAACTCTGCGATGTGTGGTCGGTGGGGATCACCGCGATTGAGTTGGCCGAGCTTCAGCCACCCATGTTCGATGTGCATCCTTTGCGGTGAGCAGCCTCCCTCCCTCCTCTTACGTGGCCGCGGGAGATGCCGTGCTGGGATGCCGCCATCAGAAGATGGACGATGTACCCCAGGGTTGGAGCTGGGGGAGGGGGAGGTCATGCAATGAACCTTTGCACCAGCCACCCTCCCAGTGTTGGCCTGGCATGCCCTCGTTGCACCCATTCCGCCTGAAAAGAACGGACGCATGCAGATTTTGCATATCGAAGGAGAGCTCAGGACAGCTTTCCTTGAATTAAAGGAAAACAAGTTCCTAGACCTCATGGTTATCCACATAGTCCCTGAGCCAGAGGTTTTTTTTTGTTTCAGCATGGCCAACATCCTTAGTATCGGTCAAGTACCACAATACCTGAAAGCGTCCTTCAGTACTTGAGGTTGGCATTTGATTTATGCCATATTGCACCTTTTTGGGTGGAGGTGGAGGTGGAGAATTTGAAATGCTAGGCCTGTAGCCATGTGCAGGGGTGGGGGAAGACAGCTCCTCAGGGGATGGGGCAAACTTATTTCCTTGTTGCTCCTTGCAGGGTTCTAGTGCTAATGAGTAAGAGTGGTTACCAGCCCCCGAAGCTGAAGGAGAAAACCCGATGGTGAGTCAGGTGGCCTTATTTCCGGGACATTTCCTGAACAGGGAGGAAACGTTCCTGGGTTTCCTCTCTGGAATCAATGGAAGTTGGTGTTGGGGTGTGTAGTATGAGGTGGGTTAACATGGCCACAGACAGCTAAATATACAGCCCCGTGCCTGATAGTCCATCATTTGATTGTGAGGAAATTGCAGAAGGGCTGAAAACGTTTTGAGTGCCATGGCAGGAGCTTCTCACGCCCCTGTCATTTGTAAATTAGCCTGCCTTGCTTTCTGATTGCTTGTTAGGAGGTAAGCACAGGCTTCATTTTCATTTAAGGGCAAGACCCTAAGATCCGCTGGCCCCTTAAATTCAGACCAAAGAAGCTCTTCCTTCCTCCCCACAGCTCCAACTCCAAATCACTTCTTTTTTCCTCCCACCTCTTCTCTAAAGGGGCAGGAGAACACCAGAAGGCACTGACCAGATTTCATCTTTTCACCTCAAGCCAGAATGTCTCAAATAATTTCCTGCAAACTCCGGAGCTGGTGGGAAAACACCCATAAGGCGGAGTTTGCAGCCATTTGCTGCCGAGTTTAGACAGAATGTCTCAAATAGAGGGTTTGCCCCATAGACCTTCACCCACCCAAAGAAGGTGGCTGCATTCCAAAGAGGAAGTGACGTAGGGAGCGGCCAGGTCTCACAGCATCAAGGCTTTCTAATCAGTGTGCACCATCATCCACCACTATTGGCAGGCTTTCCTGTTCCCTATGGGCATAGCTATAAATAATCCTCACAGTGGCTGCAATACCGCCCTCTGGCCATATAAGGTGGTGGCGATATAGAGCAGCAAAAAATAAATAAATCCAGCTCTCCAGCTCCCTCCTGTGGCAATTTGCCACACAGCAGCAGTGAGAAAGGGCTCTGGGTCCTTTCCAAAGACCAATAATCTCAGATCGGTATCTCTACGGTCTTGCAACCACAAATAACGCTGCTGCTGCTGGCCGTTTTCCCCACAGGACGCCAGCCTTCCACAACTTTGTCAAAGTGACGCTAACCAAGAATCCCAGGAAACGTCCCAGTGCCTCCAAGATGCTGACGGTAAGTATTTCCACCCCTTTCCCCTTTCTTACCTATGGACAGACATGACCCTATACTCCTTTCTGCCCAGACCTATGGCCTTCAAGCCTGGCCAGTTTTCTTTTGTTTAGGGGTAGATTAGGGGGCGGGGGAAGGGGTCTGTGCCATGGACACCCTAGCTATGATCTCCTTGTCGCTTGCGAACCGTCCCATTTTCTTGACGCGGTTCAAAAAGGGAGAGCCGCAGAGCCACCGCAAGGGAAGGTCTTTCATCCCACGTCTCCTTTCCATAGCTGAAGAATCAAGCAGCCCTTTCTTTTCAAGCTTGCCTTTTCGGCGTGGGTCCGGAAGACAACCTTCACTCCCACCACCGCCGGGGCACTGAACGAAGCTCTTATCCCCTGGAGAGAATCCGTTCCTTTCTGAACTGACCCTGCCCTTTCTCCCAGCATCAGCTCGTCGCCCAGCCGGGGCTCAGCCGCAGCCTGACCCTCGACCTCTTAGAGAAGCTGCGCGATCCTGAGAAACTCACCCGCTGCCGAGAGGAGGCCGACGAAGAGGAACAAGAGGTGAGCGCTGAGGATGACGCGAGACCACGAACAGGTGCAACAGGGAGGACGGAGCATCTGTTGGCTTGCCGCACCTGTTTTCTGCAAGGTGGCACTGCGATTAAAAATGTGTTCCTCCATCCTCCCAAATACAAATTACCAGCGCTGCAGTGGGCATCCGCCTCCATTAAAGAACCAGCGAACTTTTGCAAAGTTTTAGTCTGAAGCAAAACGAGGGTATTCGCTGCAACAGAAAGGCACTCCATACAACTAATTTCTGTAACCGTTACCTCACGCCTATAAGGGTGAGGGGAGCAAGGCCCTTGCCTGCATTCCCCTGGCCTTTGCGTCATCCCAGCAGACAGCTAGTGGATCAGAATGCTCGTTGGGCCAGGGAAATATAGGGCCCCCTCCCCGAAGAACAGAGGGGAGCACCAGAGAGTGATCTCAGCGTCAGAGGTTTTGAAGTCGAGTTCACCCACCTCTACGCAACTCACTCACTGTGCTTCCGACCACAGCCCCCTCCGCCTCCAGTGCCCAGAAGAATCCCCTCCAGCCGACGCCAAGGGGTCACCTCGCCCAGATGTGCTGAACACCAAGGTATGTTCACCCTCTGGTGCCCCCAGCCCAGCCCAGGTCCTTCTCTCCACTTGCTGCAGACCAGTTGCTTTTACCTTTTCTTCCACCCATCTCGTTACAGCCCAGCATTTTGGCCACGGCCTCCGAAACCGGCGGAGTCCAGATTCCCCAAACTTCACGGTACCTCTTCACGCCTCCCACTCCATATCTTCTCGTCAGGCCAACAAGGGAGCCCCCGTTGGGCTCTCTCTTCCTTTCCATCACCCTGTTGTTCTTCTGCCGCTGACACCAGAGAGCGCTGCCCAATTAATCTTGTGGGGTTTCGGGTTTAGTCGTTCACCTCCTGTGAAGCCCGCCTGGCCCTCCGTCACTTGGCTCACACCCAACTTGGCAGGACGTGGCTATCCGTGTTTTCTTATCCCCAGCTGCGTATCAGCTATTATTTACTTATTTTAAATATGTCTATCCCACCTTGCTCTCTGAATGGACCCAAGGTGGCTTACATCGGAAAAAAAAGTATTTTATAATTTTATAATTTGGGATCTCCTGATGGTACATTTTAAGGGGCAGTATTGTTCGAGTTTAAAAATGTATACAGTGGTAACTTGTATAAAGGAATTAATTTGTTCCAAATGAAATTATGTTAAGCAAAATTTCCTTTATACAAATTTCCCATAGGAATGCATTGAAAATGGAGTGATCCCATTTTTATGTTGTACAGATTCGCCCCACAGGTGATTATGTTAAGCAAATTTCCCCTATCTCCGGAATTTTTTATGTTGTACAAATTTTATGTTATACAAACAGTTTGTTATACAAGGGTCCACTGTATATGGTTGTGTATAGTATACTGTATACAATTGTTACATACAGCACAACAATGTATATACATTGTTCTTGTTATTCCTTGCATTTTCTTGTAAACCACCTTGAGTGGGCTTCAATGGTTTAAGTCTCTAGCTTTGGAGCCAGAGGGTGGAGGCTTGATTTCTCAAAGTGGCATCTTGATAAGGTCTGCACTCCATGATCCATAAGATCACTTCCAGATCTTCAAAGATTATTTTTATTAAATCTGATTACTAACACAACCACAAAGAGAGGCCAGATGAATGCCCCTCCAAACCCTGGGATGCTCCACCAGCATTACATGCCACTCCAGTAGTTTTGTCTTCTGCCTTCAGGAACTAACCACGGAGCCTGAGTATGGTACCGGCACCAATATCTACAGCTCTGCCTTCACCAGCAGGTAAGAAACCTTGAGAGGTGTCATTCGAGACTGCGAGTTATAGCAACTGTTCTTTATGATGCTGTAAAAATGTGCAATTTGCTAACCCAGAATAGCCTGTTCCTGAATATACAACGAACCTGCGGTATGTATAATCAGCTTGCCATATATGCGTTATTTAGAATGAGATATATATTTGAAAGTTGAGTCATGGCAACTGGATTTCTTTTTCTTAAGAGACCAAAACATTTCACTGGTGATCCAAATAGCTTCGTCAGTCTGAAGAAAGCTAGTTGCGAGTCCTCCACTTTATAGTTCACTTTGACCTCATGCCACCCTGGTCTGAAATAGGCTCATAAGGTGGACAATGGCCTGAATGACCAGGGAATAACCAGGGTGAAAAGACGGCAAAGTAAAAGCGGAGGACTCCTAACTAGCTTTCTTCAGACTGAGGAAGCTGTTTGGATGACCAGTGAAATGTTTCAATCTCTCAAGAAAAAGAAGTCCAGTGGCCATGACTCAACTTCCAGCTAAACTCGCCTGGATGACTGGGAATCTTCACAGGCATAATGAGATATATTGCAAATTCATTTTCACTCTTTCGGATGCTGTATCCTCTAAAGCAGGGGCCCTCAAAGTTTTCAACCAGCGGGCCAGTCCACCACCACCCAGACACCACTGGGGGCCGGATCCCAGTCCAAAAGCAGCTGCGGAGGCTGGCTTGCTCACAAAACAGGGGGGTAGGTGGGGGTTGCAATTGGTCCCAGGGGCCGGATTCAGGACCTTGGGGGGGCCGCATCCGGCCCCGGGGCCTTAGGTTGAGGACCCCTGCTCTAAAGTGTGGAATATAGGGGATCATTTGTTGCATTTTTCATCTTATCAGCCCATGGTTCCCAACCTTGGCTAATTCAGGTGTTCTTGGACTGCAACTCCCAGGAATCCTAGCCAACACAGCTGGTGGTAAAGGCTTCTGGGAGCTGCATTCCAAGAAAACGTAGGTCACCCAAGGTTGGGAACCTTTGTTATAAATGATGGCTGTTCCAAATGGAACAAGTCATGTTACTTACTACCAGTACATACGGAGGATCAAGCTGCCTCTAAATGGGAGCTTCCCAATGATTTATCTATTTTTCCATCCAAGACTAGATATCTTTAGGGATACATCCCTCTGGAGGGAAGCTTGCAAATGAAGTCCATGTTCACCTTCCAGTGACCACTCATATAACAATGGCTACTAAATACAAGACACTTAGGTGAGAAGACTCATACATCATGACTGAGACTGTCCACCACTTCGGCTAGAATCTAACAACCCCCCCCCAAAAAAAAAGTTGACTAAAAACTATCATCTGATTGGAGATATCTTAGATTTTTCAGATCATGATTTGCACAGTCCCTCATTACAGACTAACTTGGCCAAGGCTTTTGCACACTTCATGCAAAATATTTAGAGGGTCGATGGGTTCTTCCACCCTAAGGCTGTTTACTGGCCTTATCTTGTGTTTTTGATTGCTTACAGGGGAAACGAAATGGACTCAGATGATGATTATGATGATGTGGCCATGTAAGTGAAAACACAATATAGAAAGATTGTTTTCTTGTGGGGTGCAAACTGTGTCAGCTAAAATCAGACCCTCAATCAACCCTACCTATGGCTCACCGTGTCAACATACAACATGGTTCTACCAAATGCCCCCCTACCTACTTACTATAGGTTAGTTTTTAGTAGTCCTGGACTGGGTGATACATCTGACCTAGACCTATTGAATGTCCTTTCCTGGCTAGAGGCAGCTTTTACTTGGATTTTGCAGATTCTGGAATTTTCAGCATAGCATTTCAGATTGCCTGGGTGACGCGAAAAGCTAGAATTTAGCCTGACGTGGGGATGGAGACCAGATGATATTGCATTCTGGATGAAATCATGCTGGCATCTCAGAGACATAATTCCAGAAGGTCTTCGCAACTAGTTAGGGGTGCAAACAGGTCTGTGTTTGGCTTTCCAAAGACCCATCAGAAAACAATGCACTGTTAACTTCTACAGGAAGTGGGTGAAGGAGGCTTGCACTCAGATGCCTTCAACACTTAAGATATATTTTCTTCTAATGCCATATCAGCTATAATGTATCTTTGGTCCTCACTCCAAGCGATGGACGAGGTTGCCATAAAGAGTTGGAAGTCGAAACATTTTTATCAATGAAAATATAAGCAGTCACAGAAAACGGTCCCAGGGTTTGCTTTAGCCCAGCCGGTTGTAAAATACAACTTTTTTTTTGCCGTTGCCTCAAATCTCTCTTCTGACCTTTGCTTCCATTTTCTTCTCTTTTATGGCATCTCTGCCGTCCAGCCCCAGCCGATGCGATGCAAGCAGGTAAATTGGACTGAAATGAATTTCGCTCTGAAATGTCCCGCAGGCTTGCCTGATTTTGGATGCCAATCAAGGACTGTGTTTGGTTATTGCCAAGGTGGGAGGATCATAGATTTCCAGGCAGGGCAGAGCTGGCCATACGGAGCTAGGTGAAGGAACAGTCCAACAGCTTATATAGCAGCCAGCGGGCTGTCGGCCTCCGTTCTGGAAGGTGACTGTTTGCTTTCCCTCACAGTTGCAGCTTTCCTGGTGATCTCCCGCCTCCACGGCCCCCAAGGTGAGGAACCAGTGGAGAGCCAGATCGGTTCTCGCCACCCGCAACAACCCTGCGAGGTGGATCTGGTCATTTGTGGCCATGGGAGAGGACTTGAATCTCCCAAGGGCTAGCCTGCAGTTCTAACCAGGACACCCCCAGCCTCTCTCAGCATCCTCTCCAGGGAGGTTTGGAGGGGAGGGTTTTTCTTAGCCGACTGCCCTTTCTGGCTGACCCTCCGTTCTTTTGAGGCTAATAAGCTGGTGCGGAACTGAATGGAATCTGCTTCCACCTTTCTGTCTGCAGCCCAAATTCAGGGCCTCACCAGAGGAGAGTCTGGTAGTGGATCGACCAGCGGGGGACGGCCCTTCTAAGCCTGTATCCTCAGGACATTGCTCCAGTGGTCCGATGACAGGGCAGGCCCTTCCTCTGATGGGCCCAATGGCTTCTCAAGCTTCTGACCTCACAGCCAAATCAGGTAAAAAGGGAAGAAAATATGAACAGAAATCTAAAAGGGCCGTCCCAGGAATCTGCACAAGCAAACCATTAATAATGACATCTGTAGTCGCTGTGTCCACCTGCACCCCTTAAGAGTTTTATTCCTTTCTTTGACAGTTCAATGCTCCCTCAAGTTTCTAGTCCATTTACTTCAGAGGCATAATTTGGGAAGTGGGGCAAGTTTGGGCAGTATCCTTTTAAATAGTTCGGGTAACCAGTGAGACTTCTCCTGCCTCTTTGAATGCGACCTTTGGGGAAGCTTTATTCCCAGCAATTTATTTATTTATTTATTTATTTATTTATTTATTTATTCTTGTACTTATTGACCGCCCGATTTTCCCATAGGGAATTCTGGGTGGTGTACAACACGTCACCCAAACAGCGACTGCCCAACTACAACCACAAAACATATCCCCAACAGAAATAAACAGTGAAAACCTAACAAAGTACAAATAATTATATACCATGCCCACACTGGCTGGGGAATGATGCGAGTTTTAGTTGTAGCACCTTGGAGGGCAGATTCCCCAGGTTACAGAAGGCTTCCCTACTGGGATTAACCTGTAGCACATGTCACCAAAAGAGTGCCATCTTCTAAAGTTCTTCTGTTTTTCTCTCTTTCCACTCTTCTTGAATTTTGGACTATTATGTTTTGAAGGTAAGGACCTTGTCCTTCCTCTGTTATCAAGTCCTACTTTATAAGGCTGGCTATTACAGTGGCTGGATAGCGCAAGGGGTTTAGGTATCTGGGTATGGAAGCAGAGGTTGAGGGGTTCGATTCCAGCCTGGGTGGGCTCGGGCAAGGTGCACAACAGTCCCCCCCTAAAGCTGGGAACGGCAGACCAGTGCGGAGTATTCTCTACGGTTTTAGACAAACCTGGAAAGATTTGCCATAAGTTCAGCACTGATTCGACAGCTTGCAATTATTATTATATTAATAAGGGCAGTTAATTGTCGAGCGAGGCAGCCTTGGCCGTCTGATCTGCTGCAGGAAAGGAAGAGCCATTGATATCCAGGGTCATCCTAGGCAGACAGCTGGCGTATCCAACTGGCAGGGTGGGCTTTTAATTGGTTTGGGAATTGGTGCCACAAAGGGGGTCTGATTCTCACCCCGTTCCTCTGCAGCCTCAGATGCAAGTCTGGAGCCTCCAACGGAGCCACCTGTCCTTCCACCCAAGCCGGAGAAGAAACCCCAACCGGTGAGCCAATCAAACAGGCGTCTGCGTGTGGAGCAGACTTCTGTCAAGCACAGCACTCCTTGCCTGCCCCCTCCACGAGAAGTGTGCGAGAGGCACCCGTATTTTGCTCCAACGACTGAGCTCCCTTCGACAACCACAGTTGCAAATCGAGCCACAAAAGCTGCTAGACTGCAGATGTTTTTAGTTTTAAGAACTAACTTGCAAAGAAGGTCAGAGCAACACATGATGCAAAGGTTGCTTTCTGTTTTACAGTTGCCTGTGTTTCTCTACTAGCCGCAGAAGTAGGGAAGACCTGTTGTTTTTTTGCATGGCCAGTGCTGAAATGCAGAATTATAGTCCCTTCTCTGTGGATTTATTATTATTATTATTTAAGTGGAGGAAGAATTTTGAGATTAGTCCTTCCTATGCCAAGTTTGCTGAGCTTGGAAACTTGCCTTTTTTCAGAACTATTTTTTTGGGATTGTGGAGCTTGTACTGCAAAGTGACATCGCTGTGGTTTTGCTGATTGGCTAGCCTGGAATTCCCTGTTTCTTGAGGAAAACAGATGATTTGTTTAAAACTATTCTGCTACCTAACAATTCTAGGTAACAATTCTGGCAGGATATAATGAGCAAGAATCACTCAAGAGGAATTTCTGGGTTTCTGCTGGTCATTGGTCTGACCCTTTGCCTCTTGATTTGGGGGGGGGGGCAGAGGCTCGTGCAGGGACCGTAGAGTTCTTCGCCTCCTCTGATCATGAAGCACCAATGATGGTGCTTTCTCTTGCAAATCTTTGGGAATGAGTAGATGAAGCTGTGGCACTTGATGTGAACAGGCAGTAGAATCGTCCTCCCTGAAAGGAAGCTGTACACTCACCCCCCAAGTGCTCTTCCTGCTTGGATGACCACGGCTTCCTTCTCTTCCCAGGAGAAGTCATTTTTCAAGAAGGTTTTCAATGAATGTCCCTTGCACGTCACCTCGGCTACGAGTTGGACTCATCCAAATACCAGCGGTAAGACGGAAAAGGACATCTCTAAGCCTTTCCATGGTCCCTCATCCAGGTTTATTTTATTTTAAAAAAGATCATTTAGTGGCTTATGGACTTTTTGTGGTTGAGCAGTTTTCTCTCCTGTTGAGCATCCAGGAGCATCTATTTTTGCAGTGGGCAAGATGCAGGATTCCTAAAGCCTCCCATCATCTTAAAATGAAAATCTCCCAAACTGGCAGGGAAGAGCCAATCACTTCCTGTTTTAATCCACACCTTCAATTGTTGGCCATGGTGAGGAGGATGAAAAACTGGACCCCAGTCCCATTCAAGTTGCCTATTCTAAGATAATCTGACATTGTTGTTGTTGCTGTTTGGTCTTGTAGTCAGATGGGTGGAAACAAACAAACAAACAAAAAAAGAATTGTGCTTCCAACTAGCCCCTGACGTATGGGGACCCTACTGAGTTCTCTCCAAAATATCCCGTTCTAAACTGCCCTGCTTGGCGCTTGCAAATTCAAGCTTGTGGCTTCCTTCAGGAAGTCCATCCATCTTGTATTTAGTCCTCCTCTTTTCCTGCTCCCTTCAGCTTTTCCCAGTCTTATTGTCTTTTCCAAGGAATCCTGCCTTCTCTTGATGTGCCCAAAGTAGGACAGTCTCAGTTTCAATATTATTTATTTATTTATTTATTTATTCATTCATTCATTCATTCCTCTGGAGAGAGTTTGGGCTGGATTTGATCTAGGAACCACTAGTTCATCTTTCTGGCAGGCCAGGGTCTCCTCCAGTACCACACGGCAAGCAAATTAAGAGAGCTGACTGGATCCAGATATTGTTTAGGCTTGATTTGATCTAGGTCAAGGATGCTCTGAACTTGAAAACAATGGAAGACAATGGCCTCACCACCTTTTGGCCATCCATGATGTTCGTGAGTTCTGTCATGTTCTGTCATGCACATGCATCGCCTTCCTTTCTCCTGCTTTACAGAGCTGCACCTAATCCTGGGGGCTGAAGAAGGGATTTTTGCCTTGAACCGGAATGAGCCAGAGCCCACCCTGGAACTGGTGAGAGCAGGAGGGTGGCATCAGAGTGGTGTGAAGGGCGCAACTGATCAGGGAAGGGGAAGCAAAGATAAAAGAGAAGTAGTGTGGCACAAACCCCAACGGTGCACTCAAATATGAGTCAAGCCTTCTTAACAGGGACTAGCAGCCTTAGTTATCCTATAAAAGTATTAAGTAGTGTATTTTTTTTTCAAATGAAGACTTCCTATTTTGGTTTAATGAAAAATGCATATGTGTGGTTTGGGGTATGTGGTGTACGGCTGGGTTCTAGTATCAAAGGCAGGATGTTAATTAACCTAGACCAGTTAATATGGGTTTTGTTGAACCTAGCTATCTATGGGTGGGTAGGGTGACGAAGGATGGCTCATAGGGCCCGAGACAAGTGCATTTAATTTTTTACTGGCGATGATTATGAAGCAGGCTGAGTGGGTGGCTCAGATGTTTGTTGCCTCCCCATCTGTTAAATGGTCTGGAAATGTTATGGAAATGCTTTAAGCAGAAATCCGGAGGGTATCAGTGGCTGAGCCTGGCCACCTTCCTTTGGAATGGAGAATGGAGAAGAGGAGCCACCACAAAGCAGGCCCTGCTCAATTAGGAAGTGATCTGCCTTTAGGATTGTGCGATTTCTTTTCCCCTCTCGATTCTCCTTCTCCTCCCCAAGCTCTATCACAGCCGCACAATGTGGGTCTATTGCATCGAGAATGTCCTCATGTCACTTTCGGGTGAGTCGGTGGCCTCCCAGATGGAGAGGAAAACTGGATTAAAGCAGGATTGTGTGTGAGGGGGAATCAAACAAGGGAGGGGAGAAGGGGCAAAGCCCATCGGCTTTGAGGACTGCAGGCACTATAAGGTAGTAAAGAAAGCTCGGAGTAATAACAACCACATGCTGTCAAGTCAATTCTGGCTTACGGCAAACTGTTTCCAGGGTTTTCCAGGTGGAGACAATGCTCAGAAGGGGTTTCCGGTCTTCTCCTTCTCGGGGAGCTGTGAAATTTTGCAGTTGGCCCAAAAGGCCACCCAGGCTGGCTCCGCTCCTGGGAGGTGCAGCGGGGAATCAAACACTCAACCTCTGGTTCCACAATTCAAGGTGCTCTAAAGGCCCTGCTTGCTTCGGACTTGGGCAACAGGTCCCCGTAGTGGCCCTCTCCAGTTGTCAGGAACTCTTGAGGGACTCCAGTTCAGATTCTCCAGGATGTGTACCTTTCCCTCCAGGGTGGCGATGGGAAAGCTGAGAAGTCTAGTGGGAGGGTGTTGTCTGGGAGAATTTTTCAGGTAGCTTAACCCCCCCCCCCACAGGACTGGTGCTCTTCTTTCCTCCCAAACCTGAATCCCCCTTTTCTCTTCAGGCAAATCCTCTCAGCTCTTCTCCCACAACGTGCTGGGTTTGTACGAGCAGAGCAGGCGGGACCAGCGCCCCGGGGTGGTCATTTCCCCCCACAGGCTATTATTACCCAGGTAACCCGCTCACCTGAACACCCAAGTCCTTTGGGTCAGGGGATGGTTGGGGTGGGGGAGTCTCCACGATTGTGCCTTTTTTTGGCCCTCTTTCTTCTCAGTCGAGGTTGTTAACATCTTTTTTTTTTCTACCAGAGATGCAATGTTATAGGATTTAGCTCACAGAAGCCTATTTGGGCGACAGGTGCAGCACTTTGAATAGTCCCTGCTGAGACTAAAATCCGGAGTGGATCCTCCGCCCCCATGGAACTGGAGTCACTAGCCTCGCTGACTGAAACGGGGGATACTTCTGCTACTACTCCATACGCTGTGGCCAATGTAAACAGCAGTCATTTCCCACTCAGCCTAAACAGAGTTCAAAAGTTTTAGAGAAAGCAGAAAGGAAGGAAACTGCCAGTAAAACCCCTCCCAGTGCCTGCTAAGCCTTCCAGAGCTTGCTGCCACCCTAACAACATATTTAGACTCTGTACGTCCACCACCACTAACTGCCCTTCCTCTCCTCCAGGAAAAACGCCGTCACCACCAAGATCCCAGACACAAAGGGATGCCAAAGATGCTGCACAGGTGAGTGGAAGTCTGGCCCGGGTCTGCAGGTGTAGGTCTCTCTCCCTCCCCTGTTCTTTTCTTTGCTGCTCAAAGCAGCCTCCTCTGGGAAACAGTCGAAGCAGAGGAGGTATAGAAAAGCCAAAGGCCTCCAGAGGAGCCCCAGTGGCAGGAAGCTGCGGCTATGGTGGGTTCCCCTGAGTCCCCCCCCTTTGCTACCTGTGCAGCCTGGATCTTTCTCCTTGCAGCCCAGGACATGCCAAGTTGTCGCCACTACCTCTGTGGGGCGTTAGAGGCAGGGGTGGTGTTGCTGCAGTGGTACGGACCCATGCAGAAATTCATGCTTGTCAAGGTAAACCTTCTCTCTTTCTCTCCGATGAACTCTCAGCTGAATCCGGTGAAGATGGGAAACCCCGAGGAGAGGCAGCTGCATACAAAGTGTCTATCTTGGCCTGCCTCTGTTTCCCCTCTGGCAACGTTCTGGTACACCCAGTTTGGCTTGTTTCTCCTGGTTTCCTAAAGTTCTAGGGGGTCTATTTGTCCTGGATTATCATCAGAAGCCTGCTCCCTCTTTATACTTCGCAAAGTGAAAATTGTATGGCAGGAACTAACCCGCTTTCGGAACCACACCTTCTGGTGCTCTGGCATATGCCACCAAACTGCATGTGTTCTCTTATTTGCAAGAAGCGCAGAGACTCATGCAGGGGCACGGCCGGCAGATTCTTCCGATGGGGCTCCGCAAAGAGGCCGTTCTTCTCGGTGCTGAGGAGAGCTTAGCTCACTGTACCCAGGCGAAGACCCATTGGAAGGATGCATGGCCAGAGAAGATGTGAGCAGTTGGCGGGGAGAAAAGGGAGGGTGGGGCAGATACTCAGGTCCCCCGTGGCTGCCCTAGTCGTCCAAGGTCTCCTTTTTGAGTGTCAGGATTCCGAAGGTAGAAGAATGGTTGTCGGTGGAGCCGCCCGTTTCTCCTGGGCAGTAGCAAGCACAAAAGGAGCGCTGGCCCCTGGGGGAGGAGGAGGAGGTGTCTTCAGGGATTGGGCTTCTGCTGTTCAGCCTTTCAGGAACCCTGTCCTGCTCATCTTTTGCCAGTATTTTGATTTCCCACTCCCCTCGCCGCTGCCCACCTTCGAGATGCTGATGGCTCCCGACGAGGAGTATCCACTGATCTGCATTGGAGTGAGTGGGGGTCCGTCGGGGCAGGGAGTGCAGTTCCGGATGATCAACCTCAATTCACTTACCTCCTGGTTCATCAGCCAGGACAACGGTAAGCCCACTACCACCACTACTCTCCTGGAGTGAGAGTGTATCTCATTGACTGCTGAAGCTGGGGGTCACAGCGCCCAAATCCTGACCCAGCGGGTCTGCGGGCTAATCATTCAGCATTTCCTGCTGCTTCTGCTGTTTGGGTGACCTGGATGGGCAGAAAGGGCAGTTCCCAGTGCGGACAGAAGGCTGGGCCGACTCCGGAAGGACGTTTGCTTCAGGCGGTCTTTGCAGCCAAACTGCACATCGCAGAGGCTTTGATCAAATATTCCAGCCCAGCATTAAAAGAGGGACAGTGCCCGATCATCTTTGAAGGAGCTTTTAACAGCTTCCTTCGGTTAGAAATTGACCATTCCTGAAAGGCTAGATAGCCCAGTGGTTGTGTGTGTGTGTGTGTGTCTGGTTGGGGGTCCCACAGTCCTCCTTTGACAGTGGACTGGATGCTCCTCGAGGTCCCTTCCAGCTCTGTAGATCTGATGATTATTCTGAGAACGGCTGGATCATCCTGTGGTTTAGACCCTGGGAGTTCTATTCCCCACTCTGCCTCCTCCTCCACAGGGGCTGGACTAAGCGAAACCATTGGGTCCCTCCCAGCTCTGTAGTTTTCCACAAAGGTCTTTCTGAATCCCACCTTGGGAAAACTAATGCAGTTGAACTTCCTAAAGATGTACTGCACTGTTCGCCCTCAGTCCCAGCGCCGAGCGTTGAGTGAAGGTGACGTGAAGGCCCGGGAGGGCCCTGATTCAAGAGGCAGCTTTAGTTTAGCCTCAGTTTCAATTTGACTGTAGGTGGGTGGCCTTGGGCCTCCAAAACCCTCATGATGATGAAATCTGGGGGAAGAGTTGTGCAGCTCTTGAGTCTTCTTAGGTGGCACCCAAATCTGCCCCCGTCAAAACCCCTTTTCCTCCTCAGCAGGAACTTGGCAGTCTCCTTCACGTCCAGTGAGGCACCAGCTTTGATCCTCTGCCTTGCAAGAGCCGGCCAGCTTAAGAACCCGGTGCTTCAAAGTCGTTCAGACAAAGTCGTTCAGACAATTTCTAAACAACCCCCACTTTTTTTTTTTGCAGAACCCATCTGTTCAGGCCCAGTGCAGGTGGCCCAGCTGGACAGCAAGACCGTGCTGGTTCTGATGGACAGTAAGTGTGGATGGGGAAAGGTGCCACCGGGGTGTCATTGCTGAGCTTCCGAGTTTCCTCAGTGGGGTCCAAACCACATGTTTCGTTTCCCAGGGAGTCTCCGGTTCGTCAGCCTTCAAGGCTCGCAGCTTCAGGGACACCCGGAATTCACCTTTGAGTCGGCGATGGAGTCGTTCGGTGCGTTTCTTTGCTGTGCTTCCTCCGTGGCCCCCTGGGCTGCCGCCAGCATCACCATCTATTTGCTGTTATCTCCTGACTTCCTGTGTGTCTTTGGGGGGTGAGAACAGAAGCTGAGCATAGACAGCAAACAAACAATCTTAACAGAGTCTGCTCCCTAGGGTAGAATTTGGCTCAACTCTTCCGTCCTGTTGAAATACCACTTTCAGCACAGCTTCCCGGTCCGTAGGCATTCTATGCAAGATTATCTGCAAGGAGTATACTGGATTCACCTCCTATAGGTTTCCAGGCAGAAACAGAAGGTTTATGGTTTGGGGTGGGTGTGTCTCTTTTTGCTTTGCTGTAACTATTATTGATTCTTGGACTCCTTATTTCAGGCGACACAGGGTGTCCCACAGTCTTTTCTGGACTTTATTAGGGTTGAAAGGAAAACAGAGGAAGGACCAGGTGGCGAGCTCGAAACCTGACCTTTCCCAATCTCTCTCTCTGTCCCCAGTGGTGGTCAACAAGTGCATGCACACCTGCTGGCGTCATGGCGTGCAGACGTGGCTCCTTGGATCAGGAAAGGTACTGAGAGAACCCTCCTCCTTTCACCAGCCTGGTATAGGGCCCCTTCAGATGCCACAGAATTCCTGATCAAAACTGGTCCTATGCCCCTGCTATTATTCGTTCCTGGCAGACCATCACTGGAACCTCCTAAGGGAGGTCTCACGGGCATTTCCCAGGATCCTGAGTTTTTTCACGTCCTTCTTCAACCCCATTTCTTTCTTGCCTTGCACTGTTTCGTTTCACGGAGAGGAGCAAGCAAACAAAGCAAAGTGTTCTGCTTATATACCGCCCCATACCACTACAAGTAGTCTCTGGGCGGTTTACAATTTTAATTACAGTGTGCAGGCTACACATTGCCCCCCCAGCAAGCTGGGTACTCATTTTACCGACCTTGGAAGGATGGAAGGCTGAGTGAACCTTGAGCCTGCTACCTGGGATTGAACCCAGGTCGTGAGCACAGTTTTACCTGCAGTACAGGCATTTAACCACTGCGCCACGAGGCTCCTCTAAAAGTCTGTCTGCATGGAGGGTGTCCCGATTGCCTCTGTGCAAATAAATCCAAACTCTGGGGCCAGGTGGAAAAATCATTAGGATCCAGTTTCAATGCTTGTGGGTGGGTGGGTGGGAAGAAGTGTGTGTGTGTGTGTGTGTGTGTGTGTGTGTGTGTGTGTGTGTGTGTGTGTGTGTGTGTGTGTGTGTGTGTGTGTGTGTGTGTGTGTGTGTGTGTGTGTGTGTGTGTGTGTGTGTGTAGAACTTCTGTGAGTGCCTTGCCCTCTCTTGCAATTCTTCCTCTTCTCAGGTAGTACAGGATGTGTGGGATCGGCGGTGGACCTTCCACTTACTGGGAGCCTCCAGGTAAGTAGAAACCCCACTCCATCACTGGGGTTTGCCTGGCACTCAGCCCTCCCTTGCCCCACAGCACACCTGGACACTAATATAATAATTGTGTGCTGGCTAATCAATTCTGACTTAAGGTGACCCTTCCTGGGGTTTTCTAGATAGAGTGCTCAGAAGTGGTTGCCTACTTCCTCCTTCTGGAGGTGCCCTGGGACGGTGCACCTTGCCCAAGGCCCCCCAGGCTGGCTGTTCTCCCAGGAAGCCCAGTGGGGACTTGAACTCCCAAACTCTCGCTGTGCAGCCAGAAACCCGACTCATTGAACGATCCATCTAGCAGTCATAATCACACACCACCAAATCAATTCTGATTTATAGTGACACTTCTCAGGGTTTTCCAGGCAGAGAGTACTCAAAAAAATGGTTTGCTATTCCCCCTTCTGGAGGCACCCTGGGGCTGTGCTGCTCACCCAAGGCCCACCCAGGGTGGCTCCTCTCCCAAGAGGCACAGGTGCCTCACCCCACGGAGGTATCCAGGCAGTTGGACTTGGGAGCGCGGCTGCCCTGATTCTGAACAGTTGGTTTGAACGTTGGGGAATCCTACCTTCCGTTGCTTTTACGGGCTCTGTAGCAAACCGGTCTCAGGAGGTGTCGGGCTTTCTCCTCCTTCCTCTAGAGGTGACGCGCTATAACTTGAGGGACTTCCGTAGCTTGTTTCTTCAGGCTAAGGAGGCCCTGCCTCAGCCAATACACGGCAAAAGGGGCCAGGCTTGCAAATTAAAACAAAGAACAACAACAAAAAAGAGCTATGCTGCCGATCTGGGTATCTGCTACGATTGCTGCTCTAACCTGATGAACGAGGAGGAATGGACACGTTCAGAGTAGACAGCCATCAGAAACTCCTGAGGGAGGATTGCCAAGTTAAACCGTGGCAGAAGGTTTTGGGTTATATTATAACAGAAAGGAAGTGATGATAAGGAGCTCAAGATTCTTAAAGAGATGTGTAGGCATGTGTGTTAGACGTATACATGTGTGCATGTGTCTGCGAGAAACACACAGAGAAAGTGAGAAATGTAAAAATCTGCTGCAGATCCTCAAACTCTCAGAACTGGCCTGAGCCATGGCCATGGCAGCCACATCATGATGTCAGGGAGACACCTTGACAATCCTTCAATTTAGTTATGCTGGCTACACATTGTCTTCCCCCACCCCCAAGTGAGCTGGGTCCTCCTTTTATCAACCTTGGAAGGATGGAAGGGTGAGCGAACCTTGAGGGAGCTACCTGGGATTGAACCTTGGACATGAGCAGAGTTTTGGCTTCAGTACTGCAGTTCAACCACTGTTGAACTGGCCCAGTGCCCTCTAAATATCACTGTCTGAAGCACCCACTCAGGACTGATGGTTTTTCTCATTGTCCTCCACCAGCACCGTCGTGTTAGAGACCCGGCCCGTTGATGAACCAAACGCCACAAGCAACCTCTACGTGTCAGAATGACCTCTGCCAAACCTTTCCCTAGACGTTGGCCTTCGACAGATCTGTAAAGCCAGTCCTTAGTGCCGCTCTGTGATCCTCAGGACTGCTTTGAATCTCAGAAGGGACCTTTCCTTGTTTTCGATAGCCTTGCGGGAAGAAAAGTAGTGGGGGAAGTGGAGTCAGGGTCTCCCCTCGCCTGCCTCTGTGCTTCCCCTCAAACCACTAAGAAAAGAACTGGGAATGAGATGCATTTTTATTGCTCCACCAGGGGAGGGGGGCAGTGGTTCTGTCTCACCGGGCCTTAAGTGATTCCGCTTTCCTGGCCTTGCATCTTCCTCTACTGTAAGGGAGTCTTGGTTCTCAATAAAGAATGTGATGAATGCAACTTCTGGAGAGGTTATTTTAGAAGCACCCCGGGACGTCTCCCTATCAGCGGAATTAGGAACGGCTTGGCCTTGGCTGCAGACAAAGACGTCACCCACGGGCTGGTTTCAGCGTTCTATACGGTTTTATTGGCAGGGAACCAAGCAGTGCCGGGTAGTAGTGAGGATATTTGGGGGGGGGGTCCTCAACGGCCCCATAACAGCCCTGCGTACAAGTATGCGCTGGCAGAACGACACAGAGGCGGCAGGTCGGACAGTCTGGGGGACCCCGGCTCCTGGAATTTAGGGTGTTTACTCACACGGGGTGCCCTCAGGTGTGGCCCCCGCAGTCCCCACCCCACATACAGAGGCATACACACTGGGGTCGATGGGGAGGCATTTGCAGGCGTCTCCCTAGTTCTGGAAGGGAGCCAGGAGCACGGGGAAGCCCCTACCACAGAAACCATCAGCCCCCCCCCCCACAGGCGAGACACAGCTGACAAGTAGGGCAAACACAGCAGGGATGGCACAAAGGGAGGAGCTGCATTGCTGGTGGCTCCCCCCACACACCCCGTGGGGGATCCTGGGTCAGGAGGCCAGACTCTTTTTTTCTCCTCTCCCTCCTGACTACTAGAAAGCTGGCAGATGGCAGCAAAATAACCCCATTCCCTAACCTAAATGGACATTTGGCTCTCACCTTCCGAGGCCTTCCTCTTTCCTTGGGTTGAGAGTCTATAAAAGGCACTTGAAACTAGGAGGTAGGGGGGTAGGGGAGGTGTCCTTTGACCCCGGAAGGGAAGTATTGCATGGACAACCCCCTTACCCTGCAAAGAGACAGGAGGAAGATGGAACCATGACCGGTGGTGCGGGATGGACCAATCCAGACCACACAGGGCTGGCCCTGGACCCTCGGATCCTTTCTCCAGAGGGAAAGGGATGCTCATTGCCTCTCCCTAAGAAATTAGGCCTGGCCTATAGGGGTGGGTGGGAGCCGGAGAGGGGCTGGCCAGCAGGACACAATGGCATGGCAGGCAGGCGGACGGATGGACGGATGGACAGACAGACAGTGTCTCCTGCTTTGCCTAATTGTTTCCAAGGAAGAACAAAGGCCAGGTTGGGGTTGGGTTGGGGTGGAGGCTGCTCCTGTGCCCCAGTTCTTCCATGCTCCTCTGGTGAGGAGAGGAGGAGGAGGAGGAGGAGGAGGAGGAGGAGGATGGATGGATGGATGGATCCGGAGCAGGGCCCTCTCACTTGGCATGGGGCAAGGAGACCTCTAGCTGAGTTGATCTTCATACTGCTTGCGGAAACAGTCGCCGGCAGGGAAGAAGTCCCAGCACCGTTCTTGGTACATCTTCCAGACGTAAGACTCCTGTGGCAGGGGGGAGAGAGAGAGAGAGAGAGAGAGAGAGAGAGAGAGAGAAGGCTGGTGAGAGGAAGTCACCCTGGCCAAAGGGGTGGAGAGCTCCCCCATCCCACATTTGCTGATAAACTGCCTTGGAGTTCACCACCACCACCACCACCACCACCACCTAGCTTTGCCAGAAAGTGGATGACCCTCACAGGGGCAGGGGTGGGTGAGCCAAAGACCTCCACGCACACCCTCTACGGGCCTCCATCCCTGATGAGATGGAGGAGCCCCCTCACCTGGCCGGTGTGCTCTGTTTCATCCTTGTTAATGAGATACATGAGGAAGAACCTGGAAAGGAAAGACAAGGAAGCAATGACCAACAACCAGAAGCTTTTGCAGCTGAAGGCTCTGGGTGCAGAGGTGTGTGTGTGTGTGTGTGTGTGTGTGTGTGTGTGTGTGTGTGTGTGTGTGTGTGTGTGTGTGTGTGTGTGTGTGTGTGTGTGTGTGTGGTTCAGAAAACCAGAGAGACCCCATTCCCGATACTTCTGGGAGCCAAGTGGTCAGGTTCAGAAAACCAGAGGCAGGTATTCGGGGGGGATGGCCTCTCCTTTCCACCCCCCCACCCCCCACAACCGGTTGCTTACATGTAATTGGCCAGATTATGCTCTTCCAGCGTGTGGGTGTCGAAGCCGTGGGGCGTCGTGTCAAAATAGTCGCTGCCGATCCCACAGATGAAGCATTTGGTCTGCCAGACACCGGAGAGGAGGACCGTGAGAGCAAGGCAGCAGGACCACGCTGGGCCTTCTCTTCCGGTCCTCCAAGGCAGCCCGCCTGAAATCAACCCCTTCTCTTCCCCTGCTGGCTCCCAGACGTGACTTGCCTGGTGCAGGAGACACTGGGAGCAGTAATGGCAGAGATGTTTCCAAGCCTGGGGCCGCAGCGTTGGGGAGATACTGGCCTCCACCACCCCCCCCCCACACAAAAGCTCGCTTTGGGCCTTTCCTTCAATTCCCAGCTTCACGTAAAAACATGAAGCAACATTCCCCCCCCCCCTTTGACTTGCAGTGCAAGGAGGAGAAGCCGGGATTCTACCCAAAGGCTCAAGGGATAAGTGGTAGTTCCTGCTATTTCCACCTTGGCTGTAAGACAGGACATTGGAAATAAGCCAAGGCAGCCGAAGCTGGAGTCTTGATGCAAACGGTCTTTTTCGATTGCCAGGAACTTGAATGGTGTGGTCAGCTGGACGAGGCAAGCCATGGGAGGGAGGAAAGGAAGATGGGTGTTGGAGTCCACTTACCTCCATGTCCTCCTTCACCTGCTCCTGCTGGTCCCTCAGCTCTCCGAAGGCGTCAATGATCAAACCTGGGAGGAGTTGAGAGGGCAAGAAAAGGCCATCGAGTTGAGAAATGAGTGATTCAGGCTACCCAACGCATTCCCCGGAAACTAGAAACCAGAACAGCTGCCTGTTCTGAAAAATGTCTACAGCCCTTTGTGAAACTGCACGAGAAAACAACGTCGTTAATCGGGGCATCTCGCACACGCTCAGAGATGCCCTTTCCAGTACGATGATGTGACCTATTTCTAGGACTGAATTCTTGCATCCAAAATCTGTTCTGAGAATCGTGATCTGAACTGAAAGGCAAACGTCTTCATTAGTGGCCTCTTTTCTTTTGTTCTGGGGAAGAAGGGAACTGGGGGACATGGAGAGATTCTCTCAAGGCACCCCATGGGATACCTTCAGGAATCGGAGACGAAGAGCCCAGATCTCGTGAGAAACGGCGCCGCCACTCACCTTGGATAATGGCCAGCAGGATGACGATGACGAAGAAGAAGAAGGTGATGTCAAAGATGACACGGTAGAGTTCGTACTCGTCGCCCGCTGGGTC
Source organism: Phrynocephalus forsythii (assembly GCA_029282475.1). Lineage (NCBI taxonomy): Eukaryota > Metazoa > Chordata > Lepidosauria > Squamata > Agamidae > Phrynocephalus > Phrynocephalus forsythii. Next base: position 2,893,041 of record JAPFRF010000023.1, read on the forward strand.
TTCAATCTCATCGCCAATGCCCCCGCCGGCGCGCACCCCGACGTACATGTGGAAGAGGTAGCACTGTTTCAGAGACAAGAGGAGGGAAATCGGTGATTTTTTTTTTTACAAACCAAGTGGCTGGAACAGCTTTCAGGTCTACAACAACTCTCCAGGATAGATGCGGAGAGTGCAGATGACCCGGGGGGATTGTCACCTTCAAGGCCAGCATATGAATTATCCAGCCGACCAAAACAGTAAGTAGGATTCCTGTATATGTCGGGGATCCATTCCAGAACCTCACACGGATACTGAAAAACGTGGATTATGGTGAATGCTATTATAGTAGCGAACGTGATACACAACTTTGTGATTAGAAATATATACAGTAGGACCCCAGTATCCGCTGGGGATTAGTTTCAGGCCTTCTCATGGATAATGAAAACCGTGGATAAGAGAGAACAGCTGCCCACCCACCTCCAAACTGCTGTTTCCTGACAGTAGCGTGCTTTATGGCTGCTGTTTTGAGACAGTAGCTTGCTTTATGGCCGGTTTGTGACAGTAGCTTGCTTTACAGATGCTATTTGTGACAATAGCTTGCTTTACAGCTGCTGTTTGTGACAACAGCTTGCTTTACAACTTGCTTTGTGGCTGCTTAATTATATAATTTTTTTCCTCTGCCAACCGTGGATAACTGAATCAGTGGATAATGAATCAGTCGATATGGGGGGGGGTCCTACTGTATTTCTAGGAATGTTTCTTTTAATATTTTTAATATTTTCAGACAATGGATAAGTGAATCAGTGGGAACCCGTTCTACACATACAGGCGTCCTTTGGTACTGCAGAATCCTGGGCAGCATGAACCACATGGGCGACTGAGTACTTAAGAGTCGGGCCTCCCCACCCTGCATCGCTTCAGTGCGCTGCCCTCCGCTCACCGTCATCATGTCATCGCATTTCATGTCAGGCTCGTCCTCATCCTCGCTCTTGTTGTAGAACTTGCGGAAGAAGTTGAAGGCCACCACCGTGTACAGGTACACCACCACGGCCAGCAGCCCTACAGTCATCATCAGCTGAGGAAAGAGAGGGCAAGTGGGAGAGGCACTTGGCTGACAGCCAGTCAAGCGCCACCGTCGGATGGCTCTGTGTTGCCAACAGGACCAGAGGCCGCTTGGCGGGACACAACAGTGAGAGAGGGCTTGCTCTCATGTCCTGCTCATGAACTCGGTGCGGGGCATCTGTTTGGCTGCTAAAGGGAAGAGGCTAGGTGTGTGTGTGTGTGTGTGTGTGTGTGTGTGTGTGGTTCCTGCATCGTATATCCCTACTCCAGCCTCTTCCAAATCCTCACTTGCTAACTTCCTTCTTTCTCCCTAGACTGTGAAAGTAGATTTAAAATAAGATGTGAATTGCTAATGGTAGCTGGTGCCTATTGTGTTTGGTGCATGTCTGTGAAGATTCTCAGTCATCCAGGGGAGTTTATCTGGAATCTGAGTCATGGCAACTGGACTTCTTTTTCTTGAGAGACAGAAACGTTTCGCTGCTCATCCAAATAGCTTCATCCGTCTGAGGAAAGCTAGTTGTGAGTTCTGTATCTTATAGTCCGCTTTGACCTCCTGTCACCCTGGTCTGAAACAGGGTTGCATTATAGGCCACAAAGGATGGGGTTGTCACTCCCCCTCCGTCTCCCCTTCCACCTGAGCTACCGACCCGCCCACTCCATACCTACCTACCTGTTTGCCGTTGTGAGTGACGGACGACAGGATGGTCCGCAGGGTCTTGACGCCCATGGCGATGTCCAGGAGGTGGGAGGCAAAGAAGAAGTTGTTGTAATGGCCGAGGACAGACATCACCATGTACCAGAAGAGATACAGGAAGGACTGTCAGGAGGAGAAAGAGAGACATATGGGCTGTAAGATTTACCAAGGTTACCCGTGAAGGCACCTTCTCCATTGGTAGAGAGGGGGTGCTTTTCCTTTGAACACAGCATGGGCTAAATTTACATTAGCTACTGGCAGGCTGCAAGATTCGGCCACTGGAGATATCCAGCTTCTCTGCATTCTGTGGGCCCTCAAGTGCCAAATCTCAAGAGAAAAGAGGAGGATTGGTGAGTACCATCCATAAGAACAGATGCCCATTATGGAGGGGCCGTGCCCACTCCCCCCCCCCACTTAACAGCCTTCTCCCTTGTGAAGGTAGCAGCTGAGGGAGGCAGCGTTTCTGGCAAAACAAACCCCAGCCCTGCCCAATCCAATACACAGCCCACACCAAGAGATATATCTGTCCCTGCTCATTAAATGTGCCGCTACAATTTGTACTTTTGTTTTCATAGCTTTTTTTAAATATTCAGGGAGGTAAGATAATAACTGGTTTCTCTTCTTCGTTACCACAAGGAAACGGGCAGAAGAAAAGCGCATAGATTATTGCAGGAGGCAGAAGGGCCTCATGGCTTTTTGGGGTGCTTATCAAAAGCCACTATTGTGTGTGTGTGTCTCTCTCTCTGTGTGTGTGTGTTTTAAAGGACATGGAATTTTAGCATATTCTAAGCTTCTTCAGGAAACATGCAGCAATGGGGAATTCAAAGAAAACGGGGGGTCTCTAAATCTGGGAATTGCTCCTAAGAGAAATGCAACCTAAGGTTCTCAAAGTAAGAAGGATGAGTCTGGCCTGGTTGTCCCCTTCTGTGACGGGATGGGATGCCAGAGAAAGAACTAATCTGATATTCATTATTACTCTAGTCGTTAGCTCCCTATTCACCATCTTCTCTCAGTGGGTTACTTCGCGTCTTTTCACTCACGTTGTTGGTGAAGATCACTCCAAATTTCCAGATCTTGTACTTGATGTCAATAGAGGTAACCCTAAGAGGGGGAAGGGAGTTGGGTGAGGGGAGATGGATGAAGATGCATGTACACACATATCCACATGCCATGCGGCATTCCTGCGCTCCCAAGATTGTTTAAGTGCACAACACATCCGAGGTTCTAGTGCTCACTGTGCCCAAAAGTTCAATGGATGAGCAGGGGTTTAGTCATGCTCTCTCAGCATGACCAGCCTACCTCACAGGGTTGGGGCTATGAAGGGAGAACTGGAAAGAGGAGAGACATATACACCACCTTGTGCTTGATACAGGGAAGATGGAACACCAGCAGAAACACTACCCCAACGACACACTATTGTATTCCATTTTACTATGCATAGATGTGAAAGCTGAGCAGTTAAGACAGGGCAAAAAGAGATTTATTTTGTATGAAATGTACTGCTGGAGGATGCTGCTTTGTTGATACCCTGAATGGCCAGAAAGAAAAGCAGGGGTGGTGGTGGTGGCGTCCCAGGTCAAACCAAGCCTGAACTTTTATCTAGTGGCCAAATGGCAGTGCGGAGGCTGTCTTACGTTGGGGACATCACGAGAGGATGGGGTTCTCTAGATGCCGGCCTCACTGCAGTGCAGAAGCAGCGCCCGCCGCTGGCCCACCCCTCGGTTCCACCTCGCTTTCTCACCAAGTAAGGAAAGACTTGTCGGGTTCCGGCTTTTTCCCGTTCTGCGCTGTGATTTCCAGGCTGGCCAAATCCATTCCAAGCAGTTCCGCGATCCTTTCCCGCCCGTAGATGTCCCCATATTTGTCAAGCACCTGCAAAAGGTGGCCAGAAAGCCAAGGAATTGAGGGCGAGCGATGATCCGTCTTTCAACCCTTGCATGCACCCTACCACTATCAACGGCCTTCTCCCCTGCCTTGCTGAGGAAACTTCAGCTCCCTTCTGCCTTCACCTCCACCTTGAGATGGTGTTTGAAGACCTTACCTTTCGCTTGATGAATTTGTCCCAGTAATTGCTGGGGAATGACCTGGCAAGGAAAGGGAACGGAGAGGTGTGTGTGTCAGTTTAATCATCACTCCTGCCCCTCCCTCCTACTTAAGCCTTCCACCCCACCGGATCTTCCTCCTTCCCTTGGAACGGGGTGGCTGTCCCAAGCTTCCCCCCAAATCTACCCCACTTCACCCTCTGCAAAACCACCGCTTATCTGCCTACGGGGGGGGGGGAGATGGCTAGGAGCTGCAATACACAGTTGCCAGAAGGATGAGGGGGCCACCCAAGGGGAAGTGGATGGACCTGTATAGGAGAAGTCCCACCGCTAGGTAGCTCAGGGGTTTAGGAATCTGGCTGTGAAGCCAGGGGCTAAGAGCCCAATTCCCCACTAAGCCTCCTTGACAGCGGCTGGACTCCATGATCCCAGAGGGTCCCTTCCAGCTCTGCTGGTTCTAAGATGATTATTGGGAAGTGGATAGCTCAGTGGTTTAAGGCATCTGGCTGGGGAGCTAGAGGTTAAGAGTTCAATTCCCTACTGGGCTTCCTGGGCAGGGATCAGGACTCAGTGATCGGCAGGGTCCTTTCCATCTCTGCAGTTCTACAATGATGATGATGATGATGATGATGATGATGATGATGATGATGATGATGATGATGATGATGATGATGATGATGATGATGATGATCATCATCATCATCATCATCATCATCATCATCAGGGGCTACTGTCAGGACTATTTTTTTTTCCTGGAGGGAGTGTTTTCCCCTGGCAGGCCTCTGGACCTCAACTGTGTCCCTCAACAACCAGGGAAGGCCTTCTGATCAGCCCCCAACGTCTCCCCTTGCAGGAGAGGGTTCCACGGCCCAATGTGGAGTGGGGGAAGGCCGCCCCCCCGATCCCCATCCTCCTGGAGAACTCACGGGGCGTTGAGCACCAGGCGGTCCCACTGGCCCTTGATGTCGTCGTCCTCAGGCTGCTCCGTGATGTAGAGGCCGTCAAACTCCAGCTTGCGGGCCAGCTCCTTCTCGCGCTTGAAGATGACCAGTGGCACCTTGAGGCAGTTGTAGCCGATGATGCACAGGAAGGCCACCAGGGTGTGGACGATGGAGAGGAACTGCAAGGCCGGCTGCATGTAGCCAGTGCTCTCCTCCAGGAAGTAGTAGACCACGCTGTCCTCGTCATCCTCCTCGCCGTTGCCGTTGCCGTCCCCACCGTCGTCGTCTCCGCCAAAGCCCGAGCCGGCCCCGGAGGCTGCGTCCAGCTCCCCTTCGAACCCGGAGCCCTCAAACTCCTCCTCGCCCGGAGGGGTGTCGGACACCTGGACAGGTGAAAGGAGAAGAGGAGAGATGGTTGGGCCGGAGCTGGAAGGGGCCATTCTCAGGACTACTACTGCTGATCCAGCGTCAAGATGGCAGCATTGGGTTCTACCCACCCCTTGCCTTTCTGCTCTGACTCTTAAGACTGCTGGCCTGCCACTCTCCCAGCCCCAGCTTTTTCTCCAGTCTCTTCCCTGTTTCTTTCGCTCTTGGGATGCTGTGCTGCAAAGCGTGTTTTCCAGATAAACTAGAGCTGCGGAATTCTGAGCCACATCTCCTGGCTATGACTCAGTGAACAAATCCTGCCCCACTTGTGCTGTTCCCAAAATCCTATCACCTGGCCTTCCAGTCTGTCAAGGGCAAACCCAATTTTGTGCTCTCCTCTCCTGGTGATGTACTTGCCCCCACTCTGCAGAGTCCCACAAAAACACTCACAGCCCCCTTACCTTGTAGAAAAGTAGGATGAAGTTGATGGCAAAGGCCAGGAAGAGTGCCAGGAAGCGGAGGTTGTAGAAATTCCTAGACAGATAATTCTGAAAAGAGGAGTGGGTCAGGATTAGGCCGAGGCTTCACCCGTGTCCCAAGGGTGTGTGTGTGTCTGCGCATGTGCATGCATTCGGGTGTAGGTGAGTGGCAACAAGGCACCCAAATTTAAGTGTATCCCAAGGAAAACAAAATGTCCTGAGAAATGTAACTGTGTCTTCACACTTTTCTGACTGTACATAATTTATTTCTTTTTCAGTTTTCCATCAGTAGAGGAACTGAGGGCCAGGTAAGGTATGGGGGCTGTGTCCCCCTCAGTTCTGAAAACTGTGCTCCAATCTGTGTCAAGTCATCTTTAACCACCTCTACAATCACAAGCCTATTTTCACAATTTTAAGGATTACCAGCTTACTTGTGCTAAAGAAATCAAAAACGGTAGTGTTGTGGTGTAGTTTTTTTAAAATTTATTTTTAGCACACTAATTCATCCTGCATCCAGGACTATAAGCCTTGTTAGGGAAATACAGTGGCACCTTATATAAAGGAATTAATTCGTTCCAAATGAAATTCTGTTAAGCAAATTTTCCTCTGTAAAAGTTTCCCATAGGAATGCATTGAAAACGCATTCATCCCTCATTGTGGGCGTTTTTCTGTTGTACGGATTCGCCCCATAGGCGACTCTTTTAAGCCAATTTCCCTTATCTCTGGAATTTTTTAAGTTGCACAGATTTTATGTGATACAAACTGTGATACGAGGGTCCACTCTATGGGAGGGCAGAAGATACCTGACCCTTTTCAGCACCACGGACAGGGGTTGCTGTGCCCTAGCCTAGGGTGCCTTTTCCACCCGAAAGAGACCCTACCAGGAATTTTATCCTTTGAATCTCCAGTTCATTCCAGAATTCCGAGCCTCCCTCCTCGGTCTCCTTCTTCTCCCGTTGCGCCACCTTCTTCTTCTCCTTGACTTCCTCTTTGGGCTCTTCCTCCTTTGCCTCTTCCTCCTTCTTCTCTTCCCCTTCTTCCTTGGCTGCCTTCTCCCCATTTTCAGCACTGTAAGGGTCATGGAAGTGAGCAGAGAAAACATGAAATAGACCCTCCCTTGGCCTGCCTAGCCTTCTGTCTCTATTCCAGAGGCAGCCCACCAGCTCCAGCCGAACACAGTCTGATTGCTTTCTTCCGGGTACCAGGCCAACGTTATTTTTCTATTCCTGGGTGTTTCTATTTTAGTTATTTCAAAGCCATGTGTATTATGCTCTTCTGATCTGGGCTGGTGTTTCCTTGTTTTAATTGAGCAGTTAATTGAGGAAACGCAATGCCAAGCAAGACCAACCTGGTGAAGGGCAGTGTAGAATAAAAATAATTAAAAGGACCTAAATTGGAGGTGAGGCACCTTAATCTCCTGCAGAGGACTGAAATAATGTCTCTTTCTACAGTACACTTTTTATTTTTTTGCAAAGGGGGGGGCTAGGGTAAAAAAAATGAAAAGAAGATAAAATTCCCAAGGAAGCTAGCTCAGTTGATGATACCTGTGAGATTGTACCATATATACAAGAACTGTGAAGCTTAACAACTCATGCACTTCATGTCTTGCTCTCTCTCTCACACACACACATCAATGCCACCCCCTCACCAGAACCAACACCACTTACTCAGATTTCTCTGGTTCTACAGGTGGGGGTTCCTCAATCTTTTCTGGTTCCTCTTCTACTTCCTCTCCATCAATCTAGAACATTCAGAAGAGTATGGATCAGTCCTCTGGTATTACAGAAGAGCAGGGAATAAATATGGATGGATGTTCCTGACTACATGTCTCTCTCTCTCTTTTTTTGTGTGCATGCAAGAAGAAATAATAAACATAACACAACTACCATGTGCTGCCTGTATAGTATTTCCACAGGCTCAGCAATGTTAACAGCACTAGCAATCTAGCTTCCCATGGGAGAGAGTCCCAGAGTTTGGGGGCTGCCACAAAGAAGGCCCTTTCCTATGTCCCCACAAGCTGCTCCTGCAAGCGTATGGTGGGATTGAGAGAAAGGACTCTTCTCTTAATGAGGGTGCCCTTAATCACAGCACCCCCACCCCCACAGCAGTGCCCTAATCCCTCCACATGAAGAATGAGAAAGAAACCTGACTCTCAAAACTAAAACAGATTTGCAGGAGGCCAAATGATGTTAACCCCAGGGATGACCCACAGCCATACAGACACCCTCTTGAGCCCCAGACGTACTCCTAGTTTCCTCTTCAGGATGGGCGAGCCTTCAGGCGTAGGAGGCTCGACAGGGGTGGTGTCCCCCATATCTCCGAGACCACCGGGGGCGTCAGGAGCCATGGACCGGAAGTGCTCTTTCTTGGGGTCAAAGCTGTCTCCTCCTTCCTCGCCTCCCTCCTCTTTGCCGGCCTCCGCGATCTCCGCTTCTTCTCCTTCTTCGACCACTTGCTCAACCTCCTCGGACGGGGCCACGTCTCCGTGCACTTCATCCTGGGTTGGGTCGGGCATGCTGGCCAGCAGCTCCGTCATGGTGATCTTCTTGGCCTCTTCCACCAAGCCGCCGCCAAACAGCGTGTTCCAGATGAGGAGGAAGAGGCCCTTGAAGACGTTGTAGAAGAAGAAAAGGATGCCCATCAAGATGGTGTAGATGAAGGTGGCCACAGCCATGGCCATCTCCTTGATGGTCATCTTTTTGATCTTGCGGAATTGCCGGCGGATGTTGCGGTAGGTAAACAGGCGGAAGAAGTTCACCACGCTCTCCAGGAACTCCCCGAAGGCTGAGGATGCCTCCGATGGAGCCGAAGCCTTCTCTGCTTCCGTGCTTTCGGCCCCTTCTCCTTCCTCTTCCTCCTCTTCCTCCTCCTGCCCTTCCTCCTCCGAAATCTGGGCGGCGATCTGCATCTCAAAGATGGTGTCCTCGCAGAAGTTGATGAAGAGCTCCATCTTCTCCGATTCGCCCCCTTCGTTGACCACGTCAAAGATGAACTGCCTCTTGGACTCCTTGACCTGCGGCATCTCCCACTGGGCCTTGTTGGTCTCGCTGATCTCGAAGTAGATGCGCTCAATGCGCTTGCTGGCGCCCATGATCTCGATGCGGCCGAGGTAGGGGCTGAAGTAGTTGAGGATGCACTCCGCCAGCTCCAGGAAGGTCTTGAGCCGGTTGTCGTGAGGAATGTGCTCCGAGAGGTTGGTCAGCAGCACGGCAATGTTGAAGCCGATGTCTTTGGCGGGCTCTTGGAAACGGTTGGCGAACTCCTCGTAGTCAATCATCTCATTTTCATCCGCTTCCGAGCAAGAGAGCAAGAACTGGATCTCGGAAGGGGTGTACTGCTTCTGGCTGTCCATGGCCTTCTGGAAATCTTTCTTGGAAATCAGCCCCCGGGGATCGGTGACATAGTCCTTGAAGGCATCCGAGGCCACAATGTCCTTCAGCTTCAAGAACATGTCGAAGAACTTGAGAATCATCTCCACGTTGCTTGAGGACTCCACCAACATGTCCACCATTTGCCTCGCGATGGTGCCGTTCACGACATTCCCTGGAGGGAAGCACATCATGGAGGATGTTAATAAAATGCTATAGTCATGGACATCAATGTGGAAGAAAGACACGCAATGGGTGGGCGAGTCAATGCTGTGTTCCCACCCCAGATGTGAGGCAGGTGAAGCTTTAACAATCCATAACAGAGATATAAACCCTTGCTTCCCTCTTTCTCATTGGAGGGAAAAGAGGATTCACCACATTCTTCTCCTCACTTGAAAGGGTGAGGTAATTTTTTTTGTGGGTTTCAATTCTGTCCTCACAATTGCAAAGACTGTTATTTTGTGCGAAACTGGAACAAGTGTTCTTTAGATTTACAGAAATAAACCAGTTTCAAATCCTGGATGAGTCTTTACAGAAATCTACCAGTCTTTTTGTGCTTGCTCTGTGTGTCTCCTGTGCTATCTGTCTGTCTGTCTCACCTTTCTCCTTTAAAAGGACCCAATTGTCTACTTGGAAACGGCACTTTGGTTTGAACCGCAAGACATCCGAAGTCAGCAAAAATGGTGATGCTCAACTCTCACCTTCTAACAGGGACAATAACATCACCACCATGTCCTTCTGCAGGTCGAGCAGCTCCTTCAGAAGCCCAATTTGGCTGGAATCCTAGAGGAAGCGGAAAAACAGAAGAAACTGAGTGTCCCTTGGCTCGTGCATGCTTTCCCTGCAGATCATTCTGAGGCTTATGGTCAAAGCTCTAGTTGCCCTGTTGAGGAAAGTCATCCTCCATGGACACCTCACGCACCACACCCCATCCTGTATTCTTGATGTCCTCCTTTGCCACATAAAATGGTTCCCGCAGAAGACAAGGGAAAATTTTCATCAAGTGGGCAGGCAGGAGGAGGAGGAGGAGGACAGAGGCAACTCTGTCGGGACCACAGGCCAGGGGCTGCTTTGTTCGTTTGGTTTATCTATTGCCCATCTGGCCATTAAGGCCACTCTTGATGTCTACAACAGTGGATGGGTGTTGTAGACCACTGTCCTCTCCACAAAGTCCACACACCCCCAGTTCTCAAGTGGATGCCTCCACTTAAGAGGCTTGGAATCTGTTTAGGACTATCTAACCTTGCCATGTACAATATGCTTCAAGGGTACCACCTCAAAGTGGGCCATGGAAATATGGCATTCCAGAAACAATCAGTTCTGGGGGGTCCTGGCCTCTTCCTCTTTAGCCCTCCCACCCTCTTTGAAAGACAGTTTGTTCACTGGAGACCTATCTTCAAATCTAGGAAACGAGGGTGGAGAGGGCACCCGTTTCCTCTGAAGGAGCAGTCTTCCTTCCTTACCTCAGGGTGGGATTCACTCCGAAATTGATCCTCATGGGCAGCGCAACAAAAAGGATAATTTTGGTGAGGGGAGAAAATGCCCCTAAATGTGTTTCATCCCCATGGCAGCACCTTATAAAAACTAATCTGGACCCAATCCTATTCTTACCTCCTTGCATGCTGAGAAAGTACAACTCAAGGGGGCCCAGCCCTTTCAGGCCCTTCAAATTTCTCACTTCAGTACCAACAAGTCTGCACTGCAAACTCATAGCAGGCTGAGTTCCGGCTTTCCCCAAAGAACGCTGGGAACTGTAGTTTATTGGGCGTGCTGGAAATCCAGTTAGGCATCCGTATTCTTCCTTAAAGATGGACAGTTCCCATGGTTCCCAGGGAGAGGGCAGAAAACTGTTTGAACCCATTGAATCCTGGAGTGTCGTCATGCCCTCTGTCCACCCTACGTGCTATTATGTACCGGCAACCTTGCATTTGGGTTTAGAAGAATTTTGCTACTAGCGAGTCCCCAAAGGACACAGGCTGGAGGGGTGGGGTGGGAGAAATAAGGGGGTGCCACACCCAGCCAACACCACAGATCCATATATCTCCTCCCGCTTGGCCCCCAGCATCCACAGTATGACAACATGAGCTAGGATGGGACGTGAGCTAGCAAGCTGAAGCACTGGGCAAGTGTGGGATTGCTGACCCCCCCCTTTATCAAGGGACGGTTGGTGGCACGGCCAGGCGGCAGGTCGGGTCAGGGGCATAGAAAAGCAGGAGAGAAGGGGAGAAGGACGGAGAGCTGGGTGAAGTGCAAGGGCCAGCCGCTGCAGAGCCAGAGTGGGAAACAGACCAGACCAACCTCGGCGTTTGTCAAGGGTGATGCCCCTATCGGCCAATGCACGGGGCGTGGAGCGTGTAGGGTAGAGAAGCAAGGCCTACAACGCTGATAAGGGAAATATTGATGGAACAAACATATAGGGAGCCCTGGATCCTCTGGGTGTTGTTGAACGAAGACTACCATCACCACCAGGAGGAGCTGAGAAGAGCTAGACTCCAATCCCATCGCAAGGGCCACGGGCCCCTCTCCTGTGGCGCAAATGATGGCCGCAGCAGAGGACAGGACATGCTAGTTTGTTTTGCAGGAATGGCTCCGAGACTCTAAGGTTATAAGGTTAAGGATTCTAAGGACAACTGGCCAATTGAAGTATGTAGCCAGAAGGGATCCGAACTCTGAACTTCTCTTGTAGTTGGGTAGTCACTGTTGGGTGGCGTCTGTACACCACCCAGAGTTCCCTATGGGAAAACTGGGTGGTTAATAAGTATAAGAAATAAATAAATAAATAAATAATCCCTTTGGGTGCTGGAGGCAAGAGATTAAATTGGTCTGGTCTGATCCAGACCCATCGGGAGGAGAAGGGCAAGGGTCCTGGAGAGGGAGACGGAAGAGCCACGGGCAGGGGAGCAGCGAAAAAAGGAGACAAGGAGGGGGAAAAGGTGAGAGGAAGCAGACGGAGCAGCCAGAGGGAGCGGCGTTGGCGTGAGATGGCCACATGTTAACACAGAAGGTTCTTACGCCATTTCGAAGTCCTGGGGGTTGGGTCATCTGTCACACATCAGAACAAAAATGTTATTCAGAAACATTTTTAAAAGAATATTTTTGTATCTTGACAGGTTTACCATCTAGCACATTCCTTTATTTCCAAGGGAGGGGGTTTCGTTTCCCCTCTTTTTGGAGAGGGAAAACCTGGGCCCATGTATGGACTGGAGATTTGGAAGAAATTCCCCCGAATTCTTCAGTTGTCAGAAGAGCAGAGGAATTCGAAGCCCTGAAATGGACCCTACAGGTCACTGGGTTTTGCCACCGGTCCCATCTATGAATGTTACGCCTAGTTTCTGCTTTGCAACCTCTTAAGGCTCCAGTGGTGGCCAAACTTTGGCCCTCCAGATGTTTTTGGACCACAACTCCCACTGTCCTTCATCACTGGCAACACAGGCTTGGAATTCTGGGAGTTGTGATCCAAAACATCTGGCGGGTCGGAGCTTGACCACCACTGTCTGTTGATCTTTTGGAGGGGAGAAACCAGGAAATCCTGGTCACCCTCCCTCATAAAATAGCACATCTTTGTGGGGGTCTGTAAGAAGCCCTAGGCTCCCCTTTCTCCCATGCATAAGACAAAGGATACCCTGATCTTTGTTCTAGGGTCAAGGGAATGGATTTCCTGCATCCCCTCAAATTTAAAACATTTCCATCTCACCTTTCTCCTTAAAAAGGCCTTGCAACATTCAAAAAAAGCGATATTTAAAAGCTAAAAGCATTAAGTGTACAAATATAAACAAAGAGTTAAACAAGGATTGTGTTAAAATGGTAAATAAAACCAATATTAAAAACACATTTAACAGAGCAGAACAAGAGGGCTGAATTCTCCTGCACTGCTTATACTAATACGTTTTTCCAAACAGGGGCTTTTTTTTCTTTTTTTTTTTTTTGCTCCTTGGGCTCAGAGAGAGAAAAGAGCCACAGAGAGAGAGAAGCATCTGGGTTTGTAAGACATCTCTTTAACATTTCAACAGCCACTCTTTTAAGGATACAACTTAAGCCTGCTAACCATTTGAACTATACTTCTCGGTTGTTGTTTTTACCTCAGTCTCTTGTCTTTAAAAATAAAAAAATAAAATTAAACCCAGACAAGATCAAGATCCTGACCTGCTACTGGGGACCCTCTGGTGTGTTTTGCTGCCAGTTCCCTCTCTCAAGCTCTCTTTCTCCTTCCTTCAAATACAGACAACTCTGCTTGTTTTTGCTTTTGCTTCTTCTTCTTATTATTATTATTATTATTTGCCTCACAAAATATCCCATGGACTGGCTGCAGGAAGTACGGGCAAACCCTCTCCCAAGTTCTAGGAAGTGATGGAGCCGGGGGACTGGCTCTTTCGGATTCCTTTAGGACATTCGGCAGATCAGACAAACACCGAGCCTGATGCAAAGGTTGGTAGTGTCAATGGGTATAAAGGAACAGCCAGATGGTAAAATACAAAAATGATCCTTTTTATCCAAAGCCATTGGTAAGATCAGGAGTGGGGAAAGGGAGACATAGAGCAAGTGAGCTGGGGTTAGTACTGGAATTAAAAAGGGAGGTCGCACCAGACAAAACCTCTCTCCCACACCTCCCGCTGCCATGCTTGGATTCCGGACTGGTTTCGCCCCCTTCTGTTCCCCTCCCGACCACATCCCCTCTAACAACAGCCCACCCAGGTCCCAAAGACCCTGTTATTGCAGGAGCCTGGCCAGACACCCAAATGGAAGAGATCATGGTGGCCGCATTAGAAGCACTGGATGATGGCTAGCTAAGGTCTCCAGTGGTCTAGCTGGAAAGGCAGGAATAAAAAGGGGACGGTGAGTGCTGTCTTTACTGGGAATTATAGGACGAGCGATGGGCAGGATTCCTTCCACCCAGAAGTGGTTTATTCCCTCTGTTGCTCTTTGGCCTCCAGGTTGACGAGTCTAGTCATCAAACGAGCAAAGGGTTATTTGAGGAGTGGGCTCAGATTCGGGTTGGGTGACAACAAGTGTGTCAGCAGCAAAGCCCTGGCAATCAGTCTGATGAGACGGGATGCACCTTGATTCAACAACCCATGAACATGTGACTCAGGAAAGGGTGAGTTTGACCCGAGGCCTAGCCTTTGACACTCGGTCCAAACGTTTCTCTCTCTGCTCAAGATCCTGGAACAGGAAGATCTGATCCTGGCAGCACCCCAGGCAGGATCTTTCTTTTCCCATCACCTTTCAGCTCTGAGAGTTAGGGCGCTTTTACATGACCTCTAAAATCCGCTGGCAACTTAAATTCGGACCAGAGATCATGGGGGTTTGTCCTGCTTCCTGTGTTCCCACCCTTCTGCACTCCATTGTTCCTATCTGCAGTGAGGGGAGGGAGAAAAAAAGGGAGAGAAGAATGCAGGCTCACCTCCGTCTGCTGTCCAGAGCATCCCCGTAGGGATTCCTGTCTCTTAAAGGGGTGGTGGGGACAAAAAAACAAACAGAAGGCAAGGGGAGCCCGGCATCCACAGCTTTACAATCCGCATCGGAAATTTTTTTTACCTCCGGAGACCAGGTACTTCTAAAGTACACTGGGGTGCGCTTAGGTGGGTGTGGTCGTACTTTATTTTGTTTAAAGTCCGCAGCTGGTGGGAAAACAATTTTAAGCTCCGCATCTGGGAGCCCTTTGCCTCGGATTTTAGGGGTCGTGTAAAAGCAGCCTTATTCTGTGCTTTGCTGTTCTGCAACGGGCTAGATGATGGGTAGCTGTTTGAAGTGAGCTGGCCACAAAACCACGGGTTCCCGAAGGGGGATGTGGCTGTGCTTTTCCCCCTGTTCCTCTCGTCTCTCTGCCTTTCCCCATCCAGTATTGCTCTTGCCAACCCTGAGGGAAGGGCCCGGTTCTTCCTGCCCTTTACCGCTTTGGCTGGGGCTCCACAACCTCCCGGCCTTGGCTGCGGTGTTTACCTGCGCGAGCTTCATCATCATGTGAGCGAAGACGTGGAGAAAGCCGATGACCGCATCCCACAGTCTGCTGTGTGCCAAGCTCTGCTGATTCCCAGTGCAAGGTCCCTGGGGGGAGAGCCAAAGGAGGAAGATGGACATTTTCACACCAAAGAGCTGGCTGGATCATTCAGCGGCTTAGGTTTCTGGCTGTGGAGTCAGGGGTTGGGAGTTCGAGTCCCAACTATGACTCCCAGGGGAAAAAATACCCACCCTCAGGTAAACCGCACAGACAGTTCCAGGAGCCCTTCCTGCTAAGAAGAATGGAAGGGTAAACCACTTCTGAGCATGCCTTCTTAGGAAACCCTACAACGACCACCCTAAGTCAGAACTGACTTAACCTCACTGATTTATTATTATCATTTCCCACCCAGTCTTTAAGTCGGTATAAAGTTTTATCTGGGCTTTGATTTCAAATGGTTTTCTGGGTTGGTTTTTTTTTTTTTAAAAAAACAACAACGTTATGTCCCTTGGTTCTTTCTTCTTTTCTTTAAATTGCAGTTTTGCCTGGCAGTGCAATTCGGGGCAAGGCAAGGCCAGGGCAGTCATTGCGCCACTGATGGAAACAGGCAGCGGCTGCTCCAACCTGATCTGACCAGTTGCTCTGGCATGTTCTTCTTTAGCCAACTTTTTCACTATGGCCATTCGCTGCCTGGCTTATTCAGGCACTTGCCTCATCTTTGCCGACAACAGCTGGAGGTCTCCCCTTCCACTGACTCGGCAGCCAAAGGAAAGGCTGATTTGGAAGGGATCTTCTCTTGCAGCCTCTCCAATTCTGGACGTTAAAATGTCTGTTCAGCACAAAATTCAGGGCCAATGGCGGAAGGAGCTGTGAGCCAAGAGACGGGAACGTCTGAGCAGGAGAGGTCCCTGAACGGAACCCACAGCGGCCTCTGCTGCTGACTTCGAAGCAACCACGCAAATGCTGCTTACCTACATCTTTCCTCGCTTACTTCTAAGAGTAACTTTCCTGGCGAAATCCATCCTGTTAAGAACTTTTGGACTTTTAAGTTCTTCACTCTGGCCCATGCCTGACAAAGTGGATGGTCCACAGACTGGAGGATGGTGGGTTTTTTAGTGGTTTATCTAGGCATCGCCTAACTCTCGCGCTTGTGTGTCACTCTGAATGGAAGGTGTTCCCCAGCATGTTACCTGGATGTACTCGGTAAGGCTGTTGAAGACCTGCTTGGCCACTGCCATGGCTTTGGAGAAGTTGCGCTTCCCCTGCTCATCGATCACATCCTTGCCGGAGTAGTACCAGTAGAAATCGCTGATGGACTCCTGAGGGTGGGAAGAGATCTGGAGGTGAATTCATCTGACCAGTCTAGAGACCTCAGTGGGAAAGCACAGTATTGCCAAGCAGCCGGTCTGCGTCCAAGGTAGAAACGGCCTAGGAATGTGGGGCAGTGGCTAAATTGCAGTGATGCAGTCAAACCTCTGCTCACGACCTGGGGATTCAATCCCAGGGAGCCAGTGTGAGGTGAACTCAGCCTTCCATCCGTCTGAGCCTGGCAAATTGAATACCCATCTTACTGAGGGGAGAGGGCAATGTGTAGCCTGCGTAATTAAACCGTAAACCACTCAGAGAGTGTGCTGTGGTTAAATGCCTGCACTCCAGGTAAAACTGTGCTCACCATCTGGGGTTCAATCCTAGGTAGCCGGGTCATTGTTGACTCAGCCTTCCATCCTTCCGAGGACGGTAAAATAAGTACCCGGACTGCTGGGGTGGGGGTGGGGGTTTAATGTGCAGCCTGCATACCGTAATTAAACTGTAACCCGCCCAGAGACTACCTGAAGAGGTATGGGGCGGTGTATAAGCAGAACACACACTTTCCCTTATGAAACAGATTCTCTTTAAAAAGCAAGCTTTAAGGACACTGAATAGCAAAAACTGGGGCTGTTGATGACATTTTGGGCTCGTGGTCATCTTCGTAGGAGAGCCCCAGGGTTCTAGACATGGGCAAGGGGTCAGTGTGAGATTCTTGTGGGATGTACAGTGCTCGGAGAGGCTTGGCGTAGGACGAAAATGTTCTCACCTGGAGTCGCAAAAGGTAGTCGACCGTGCAGATGATAATGTTGATGGTGTTTGTGTTCCCTGTCTGGGTCCGTAGGTAATTCTGGAAATCTGGGGTGCAAAGCAGCGGAGTGAGGAGAGCACACCCCTTTCTAGAAACCCCCTGCTCTCCAGGCTTAAAAAAATAGGGCCAGATGCAGGGGAGTGGTATCAGGAGACAGAGATCTAGTCTCGTGCACTCCCAGAGGCATCTGGTGAGGCCACTGGGATATACAGGAAGCTGGACTAGATGAGCCTTTGGCCTGACCCAGCAGGATGGCTCTTCTTAGGTTCTTACCTCTGTTTTATCCCCACAGAATACTAGGTGGGAGGAAAGCCTACTGGGCTCAGACCGCCTTAGGGATCTCATGGATGAGCAAAAGCCTGAATCCTGGACCCAAACCTCTCTCAGTCCGCCTTCCCCAACCAGGGACCTCCCCACTGCGCTAAACCAGCAGTTCCCATCCTCACATCCAGTCAGTATAATGACTGGTGGGAACTGCAGTTCTACATGTCTCAAGGACTTAGAGCTGCCGCCAACTTTGGAGGATTGTTTTTGAACGTGAAGGGAAAGCAAAATGGGGAAAAGTCCAGCCCTTCTGAGGTGGTCGGAGGGAGACTCCCCCACACCTTTACCCAGGCTGGCCTGGGCGGATGGAAACTGAAGTCCTATAACATAAGGCAGGCATGTCCAAACTTTGGCCCTTCCAGATGTTTTGGACCACAACTCCCAGAATTCTAAGCTTAGATTGCCAATGACAAAGGACAGTGGGAGTTGTGGTCCGAAACATCTGGAGGGCCGAAGCCTGGACATGCTTCAGCGAACACACGAGACAAGATGCCTCTCTCCTGATGCGACTCCCCAGAAGAAGGGAATAACCTTCCCCAGAAGAAGGGCATCCCCAGGAGAAGAGAATGGGAAACCCCTTCTGAGTATTTTCTCCCTGGGAAACCCTGAAAGAGTCACCATAATTGACTTGACAGCACATCACGATTATGATGACGACCCCTGTGGTGGTTCTTTTGATGCTGCCGGACCTACCGTTGTTGTGTCCTTCACAGAGGAGCTGTAGGAACCGGAAGAGGTCCTGCGTGAATAAATCATCGGCCATCACCTTTTCTCCTAGAGCGGGGAAGGGGTGAAGGGAAGAGACAGAACTGGCCGACATTAGCAGGGATAATGAAGGGAAGGGAGAGAGAGAGAGAGAGAGAGAGAGAGAGAGAGAGAGAGAGAGAAGGGGCGTAATGGAAGGAAGCCATGGGGAGGATGCAGTTAGTACCAACTGGGGCATCTCCAATGCTGGGCGTGGATGGAGAACCAGTCTGGGCAAGGCAATCCACACTGCAACACCACAGGCATGCATGGGTCAACCCCGCAGGCCTCACTCTGGGCTAAGCTCTCACGGAGATTCCTAAGGAAGTAGCCGCTGGGCTCCACGCTTAATTCAAGAGAAGTTTATCTGGGTAGAATCATGCATTTGGTTCCAGGCTGTGTTGTGTAGGAAGGAAGGATGCAGCTCCGTACAGAACATCCTTCCTGGAAAAAGATTTATCAGCCATCAGGTGACATTCTAGCCATCAGGTGACATTCCAGCCAAGACTCAATATCTTTTTCATTTTCAGTGATAAGGAACAAAATGAGGTTGAGACAGGTGTGAGAAGAATTAAGGTGGTATACTGGATGAGCTTAGATCACCATTGTGAATATCACCGTAATAACTAGTTCACCCTGATGTCATCAAATGGTGTGCCAGAGGCTAAATACAGAAGCCCAGTTCTCTTTGAGGACCATGGATATCTATCTATCTATCTGTCTGTCTGTCTGTCTGTCTGTCTGTCTGTCTGTCTGTCTGTCTGTCTGTCTGACTACAGGGTCCCTCTGGGCAGTTTACAATAGTGCCAGTAAACAATTAAAACAGACAATGTCAGTGAATTCAAATCAAATACAGACAAGAAACTGGTAACAATAACTAGCAAACTCAAAAATGATTTGCCTAAAACACTGACAGTCTGTGTCCTTGGTATGGCACCAAAGTCAGATACATCCTAAGTGGTGGATTAGAGCAACACAAGAGGAATAGGAGGATGAGGAAATTAAAAAAGAAAGTTGTAATCAAGCAAACATAAGACAGCCATTTGCCTTATTTTTGAGGGTTAGTAGAATTAGTTGCCAAAGGGTCAGTTGGTGACGGGGTCACACCATCCGTTCTGTGGCATGGGTCATTAATGAAGATATGAATCCAGCTGCGTGTGGGGGTGGGGGTGGGGAGGTATGATGATGAATGGGCTTCCCATTCACAGGAACGTTCTCCCCCATTCCTCCCGATGGATTCATACGGTGCCATTGGCCATTAATGACCTGCCCCTTTTCCTTTGTTTATGAAGTTGCCTCCTCTGCTTCACCGGGGCGGGGCGGACGGGCGGGGGGGGGAGAGTCAAAGCATCGTCTGGGATCTTGCCCCTCTTGCTTTGTCCTCCCTGGGGAGTGGGAGACATTGTGGCATTTGAGGGTGGGGTGGGGGGGTTGGGGGTGAGGGTCCAGGCTTCAGAATGCAGGACAGGAAGGGAAAGGATTATAACCCCAAGTCCTCTGAATAAGAATGAATGGTTTGGTCCGAGATGTACATTTATGTATTTATTTATTTATACAGGGGATCAGAAAGGCTCTAGAGCATGGGAGGCAGACAGTACCTGAACAACATCTACATAGGACAAAGCAGCTACTACAAGGATGCTACAAGGACAGGACATTGACGGCACAGATCCTATAACCCTAGAACAAGGAATGGACATTGTGCTCATATGCTACAATCAGGACGAGCCACACGCAGCCTGCTGGATGCCTTGCACCGTTTTTGCAGTCTCCCAATTGCTCTGCTCCTGCATACATAATTCTGATATTGAAACAAGGCATGTGGGCAAAGGAAATAGCAGGTTTTTTTTGTCATGGCCACACCCCTCAGCTTCGGTTACAGGGTAGGGGTAAATTTATCAGCCAGCAAAGCCCTTGACAGGCTCGGTGGAGTGTGTGTGTGTGTGGGGGGAAGGCCACACATCTGCTGCCCACCCCAGTATGCCGATGCATTACAGCAGGGATGCTACAAGGATGGTACTTATAATGCCGAGAGGTTGTGCTGGTAGACCGCAGAAATTGAAAGAAGCGCGACAAAGGGTATTGCTGACAGGTCGACTGGAGAGAGAGTGGCAGGCCTGAAAACACCCAACAAGGCAGAAAAAAAGGAATTGTGACAGAAATGGCTTAGAAGCCAGCATTAGGTGGGCGGGACAACCTTTAAGACAGACTCTAGAGCACTGGGTCCCCAGGTTTTCTTGGACTGCAATTCCCAGAAGCCTTCACTGCCAGCTATGCTGGCCAGGATTTCTGGGGGCAGCGGTCCAAGCGTATCTGATGACTTAAGGCTGGAGAGCACAGATCTAGAGCATTAGACAAGAACACAGTGTAAACAGAGTTACGAACGGTATAATGCTACATATCTTGGGAACAATGATAAAGGTAGCACAACTTATTTGGAAAGACGCACCCCCTCGGATGCGAATTCTACAAAGGGTACTCATACACAACAATTTCCATGGTGACTTACAAATACACATGGAAGCAGGGCTGCAGAGACCCTGTCATTATAACACATCCTAGTTTCCACATACATTTTACCGAGTTCTCACAAAAAGCCTGTGTGGCTATCACAAACACGGCACACCGAACATCTAAAGAGAGCTGCAGAACTTCTGGGTGTTTGGGGCCGCTGGCTACCCGAAGTTCTGAAGCTGATTCCCCAATGGGCTTCTTTGACAAGGGGATAGACTCCATGATCCAGAAGATTATAATTATCGTTAAACATCAATAGCACTTTGCTAGTGCACAAATACCAAAACATACAGCCACTTGCTAAGGAGTGACGAGGATGATAAAATGTGGGGCAATGCCAGCCGTCACCTGAGCTGCTGCTCTGCCATCCTTCATCTGCTTCTCAAGGATTGCACTTATATATCCCACAGAAATATAAAGGATCAATCCCACAGCCCTCTCCAGGAGAGGAGACACCAAAATATACTGCTAAAGTGCTAGCAACAAAATGTTTCTTACAGCCAAGTACGACAAAGATGCCACGGGAGAAAAAAAAATCAACACAATGCCACAACTGCACAGTTACGTTCACACGCGAGAGGCACAGCGCTCTGCACAAACAGGACACGGATAATATGGGCAGAGGGCACATGTGATGAGACCTCTGCTTGCGGCAGGGGTGGTGGTGCAGGGAGGGCACTGAAGATCTTGATGCCTGAACCTGCTGGGAAGCTTCTGAGACTGACCATACAATGCTTCCTTGGGGGGCTGCGGAAGACGTGGGGTTCCCATTATGTTGGTTGTCGCAAAGGGACTGGAGCCCGGCAGGATTATGTCCTGGTGGTTTTTAGTATGTGAAGGAACATTGGAGGGTGGGGTGGAAAAATGTACAAGAGCCAAGGTCCAGAGGCCTCGATTAAAGCATCGGGGGCGGGGAGGAATAATAGGCAGTTAATGTGCTTAGATAACGGGAAGGGATGATGTGAGTCCCTGGGGATGTTGTGGTGTTTTTTTTTTTTTTTTTTTGCTGAAAGGCATGAGCCAAATTGATTTAAGACCGCCTTCTGTGGTCCCCACCCACCCTTCCCTAATACTGATCAGAACCCCCCTCAAACAGCCAGCCAGTGAGAGAGAGAGAGAGAGAGATTGAGAGAGAGAGAGAGAGAGAGAGAGAGAGAGAGAGAGAGAGAGAGAGGAGAGATCTCCATCAGCTTAAGGGAAGCAAACTCACAAACTCACACTGTCCTACCCTTTGCCTCTGGGTCTTGCAGGCCCCCAGAGAAACAGTGGTTCCCAGCCTCGGGTCCCCAGATATTCTTGGACTCCAGAAATCATGGCCAGCACAGTTGGTGGTGAAAGGCTTCTGGGAGTTGTAGTCCGAGAACATCTGGGGACCCAAGGTGAGGAACCGCTGCCCCTAAATGTTAAGACCAAATGGGAGCGTCCACTTCCATTATACTGTAATGGGCAAAAGAGAAGAGAGGTAAATCTTGGTGTTTATTCAGCTTGTCACATTTATCTGGCTCGCATTCTAGGGAGAGAATTTGGGGTATGTCATGCGTTCCAGCACAGCTGAAAAGACGCCCCAGCGGAGAAACAAAGGACAAGTCTGCCCATTCAAGAGGCGTTGTCACCATCCCAGTGACAACATAGCCACAGTAACTACTAGGTGGCCAAGCACAGCCTGGAGTGGGGAGAGGCGGGAGACCATATACTAGATGACGGGTCAATCAGAGCTTACTTTTCTCAACCATAGCTCCAAGAACTGCCCCCAGTGGCTAGGCAATGATGGAAACTTCCAGAAGAGTAACTTTTTCAGCTTGTGCGGTAGACAAATACAAAAACTAAGAGCCTGATTGTTCTGGGTTAGGGGGAAAGGGTGCTTGCTACAGAGTTCAGGTTGAGCAGATCTGAGCAGGGCTTTGGATTGGAGACCTCACAGAGTCACCGGGGTGGATTTTCCTCAGTCTAGGTGGGGCTCAAGTGCACATTGTAGTCTCAATTGCCATGACCCTTCCAAACCTTACCAAGACACCTGAAGGGGAACATATTTTTCTTTCATGGACCCCACAGCTAATGGGTGCGTCTCCAGAAATCCATAAGAATAATGCAGCCACGTGACCCACATGCAAAATCCCAAGTCAGTGTTGGTGATCTTTTTCCTGGATGACACAAACGGCATAAAAAACTAACATGTTGAGGTCTGCAGGAGGCACAGGTGAGTGCTGCTGATTAGAGTGGTGATGGGAAGAAAGAAATGTAAATAAAAGGGAAATTGGAAAGTGGGGGAAGAAGATTGGTTTAGATTTTGTTCTTCCATCACTCCACCCTAAGCAACAGCTTCAGCACCTTGGATAGCAACTATAAGTAAGCCTTTGCAGTGTTTGACCAGAAGAAGGGTCTTGGGAGACTCAACAGCTCATCTTTTTAAGATATTTTATTTGCTCCGGAAAGGTATTATTGAATCCTGATCCTAAAAATGACCCCCCCCAATTTGATGGCCTTTGCTCCTGCAATCTTGCTGCCTGGCATTGGCCGTGACCCTCAGACGGTCTCTCAAAACTCCCGGCTCCAAATAGGCAACCCAACCTCAACCCTGGAGATCCCCACGGCGTTATGGGACACTACTAGACCTTAAGGCAGGCCAGGGAGGGTTCTGATCAGTTTTCAACCTTCGACCCGTCAGGTTAGAAAGAGGAAGTAAAAGAAATACAGGCTGTAAAGCTGGCCATGAACGAAAAAACTTAAGAAAAGTGAAAGGATTATTTACCATTTTCACGAGTGATGACTGAGGGAGGGGCAGCAGTGAGAACAGGAGAGGGGTGGGGGGGAAGAGAAGGGAGGAGGGGGGAGAGAGGAGGAGTGAGCGCAACACATCACAGCAAAGAAGGAAAAGGAGATGATTAAAAACAAAAAGAAAAGGAACAAACCCAGCATGTATTAAAACGACATTAATGTGGAATGGAAAAATAAATAAATAAAACGGATGTGACCAGAAAACCCAAGGTAAAGGTAAAGATGGATTGAGAGAATCAGAATCCATTATTGGTTTAGAAATCTCAATTAATCCATGTCTCGGTGGAAGGAAGCTGTGAACACAAAGAGAATAATAGGCAGAGCAATTGGACCAAGGAGGCTGCGGGTGCTGCCATGCCGGAGCGAGGGGGGAAGCCCTGTTTCCCAACATCCATGATGTACAGCCAACCTCCCCCCCCGTCAACTCTTCCCAAAGATGGGGAGGAAGCCCACCCTAAGGATGACTCAAGGTGGGGAAAGGACCCAGGAAGCTGGGATGACTCCTCGAGTCATGGGACTCGCTGTCCACTTGGACTTAGGTCACACTGGTGACCCAACTCACCCCACCCCACCCCAAGCAATGCAGAGTAAACTTTGGGGCCTGGAACCCATCAACCCTCTTTTCTCCATGTGTGTGTGTGTGTGTGTGTGTGTGTGTGTGTGTGTGTGTGTGTGTGTGTGTGTGTGTGTGTGTGTGTGTGTGTGTGTGTGTGTGTGTGTGTGTGTGTGATCTTGATTCTAATAGGGACTCGGGCTTGGGGCCTGGTACCGGAGACTCAGATCTGGACTTGGTACTCAAGACTTGGATTTGGATTTGGAATTTGCACCCAAAGACTTCCCAGTGAGGGAAGCAGGCTCCTAAACTACCTCCCCTCTTCCTGCATAAACCCACAGAAGAAAAAGGGTTTCCAGCAGCCAAGTCAGGACACCAAGCCTGCTCTGGAGTCTAAATCTCTGCTCCCTGCTGTTGCTGTTGGTGGGCACTAGATCGCTCTGGCGCGGACGCCTGGGGGCTGCGTTCAGGATGTCGGCAGCCCTGCCATGATCCAGGAAGCGCCCAGGTGACTCCCTTTAAGGTGGCGGAAAGAGGAACCGGGGGACCGGCCTGCCAAACGGCTCCCTGGTGACAAGCGGTTGAGAGGAAAGGGACTTACTCGTTCCATCTTCTGTCACCATTCCCAGGCCTTCAGCCTTGTTTTGCCTCTCAAAGGCGTTGAGGTCCAATACGCTAGGAAGGGGAGGGGAGGAGAGGAGAGGGAGAAACAGGTGAAAGAGAGCAAAGGACCAGACCAGCAGGATTTGAACCAACCCACCGGAGAGGCTGCTAAAGGTGGGGGTATCGTCAGCACAGAAAAGAAAACAGAAAGAAGCGTAAAAAGGGTGAAAGGGAGATAAAACCTTCCTACCTGCAGGTCTGCATGAGTGCCTGGACGCTCTGGAAAAACCCTACGTCACGTTTCTCCTTCAGATAATCCAGCATTTTCTGAAGACAAGGGAGAAGGTTTAGTGTTGGGGAGCCCGCCTGCGCATGTGTGTGTGTGTTTGTGGAAGAGCAGCTGCTGAGGAGCCCCTGGTCAACCAGGATCACAACACAGGTGGAGTCAAGTGGAGTTACACCTTTCCCCACGCAAACCCTGCTCTCAGCTATACCTTTTCCCCATAACTATTGAAAACAGTGACCCAAACAAGGACAGATGAGTGTGCATTTTAATGGGGGCTGTCATCTAGTATTGGCCTTCTTCCTGATTGATCATTATTACTACCCTTTCCCCAGTTTATTTCCTATCAAACCTCACTCTCTTCTGTGTCTCCAATCTGTTGGATCAAAATGACTCCACTCCTTTGGCTTTTAGATACGACCACTTGCCCTTCTTTGAATCCTTATCATGGGATTCCCACATCTCCCAATCTGCCTTTAATCATTGTTCCCATCCTTGGGTCCCCAGATGTTCTCGGATGCCAACACCAAGAAATCTTGGCTAGCACAACTAGTAGGGAAGGCTTCTGGGAATTTTAGTTCAAGAATTCTGTCTCATACAGCGGCTCACCATTTGCTCCAGGGTATTCCCAAGCAGATGTCTTCACCTGCTTATGGTTCCCTGCAAATGGCATTGAGAGAGATCCTGCCTCTCTCTCCAACCTGGAGGTTGTCCTTAGGCATCCATCATGATAGCCATGGATACCTTTGTTCTCCATGGACTTGTCCAATCCTTTCTTAAAGCTTTCAAGGCTGACAGCTGTCACCACTTCTTCTGGCAGGGAGTTCCACAGTCCACTGATCCTCTGGGTGAAAAAGGACTTTCTCTTGTTTATTTGAGATCTAGCACCCCAAGGTTTCATGGAGTGCCCCCTAGTTCTAGCATTGTGCAATAGGGAAAACAGTTCTTCCTTGTCTACTTTGCCCACACCGTGTGGGGATCCAAGGTTGGGAAGCATTGTCTGAGGCCCTCCAACCTCAATTAAGTTTCATTATTGGCTTGGTAAGGAAAGGTAAGGTAAGAAAGGTGTAAGAAAGGAGTGAGGCGGAGAGAGCAAAGAATGAAGGACAAGACACTGCCCAAGTACCCTCCCCCTGTTTCTCTTTGTTCCCGTACCTGCTGCACTTCCTCATTGCCGCCATTCAGAATGGAGATGCCCAGCTTCAACGTGGAGGACACCATGGCACCGGGCTCTCCTGTCAAATCAGAAACAGATTATTACACCCTCTTTTGTGGAATCAACTTCTACCTGAGATCTGTTTGGCCCCTACGCTGTTGATCTTGAAGAAAAACAATTATAAGGCATGGCTATTTAGATCTGCTTTCCCTGACCATTAATTATTTGTTTCACAATTTGACACCTTAATCTGTTCACTCCGCCACTGCTGTTTTTGTAAATGTAAACGTATTAATGATTTCATTGCTGTTTCAGTTGTTTTTGTTTTATTTGTATGTTATTTTTACATTGTATTGTTTACTTTGTTATGATGTAACCCTATAAACCACCCAGAGTGGCCGTGTTGCTAGATAGGCAGTATATACAGGTATTTTCCATGTTCATGAAGCTGACAGCACCAGACCTTAACTAGAATCAGGCTCTTGGTAATTTCAGTTACGGGTCTCCTTGATGGGCCAAATTATTTGGCTAGTGCATTGCCCAGGGTGTTCTACTCTGGTGTCCTTCTGAGACTTCCTGTCTTGGAACAAAACTGCAGAGCTGCAGCAAATCTCTCACCAAGCTGACACCATATATTGTAGAGAAAAGGTAGTGGTGGTATAGAGACCGATCCCTTCTAACCTTTGCAGGCACTAATCATTTGCAGAACCATCTCAGCTGCCCCTCGGTTGTGCAGCCGAGACTGCTGATACAGAAGCTTCTGCTTTTCCATCTCTTTCTCCTGTAGGAAGGGAAAAAGGATCAGTGGGGGGCTGGGGATGAGGGGCAGGCGCTGTCCCATCCAGCCGTGCCCTGCCTTCTTCCACCAGGAAACAGAGGGCTTGAAGCCGCTGGGTGGGATTTTACTTTTCTACACAACCAGCCCCATTATGAAGTGTTTCCGGTCAAGCAAGGGAGCAGAACACAGAAGGGTTGATTACCTCAAAAGGAATTTCAACTTCCTCCTCCTCTTCTTCACCTTCACCTTCATTTATGTGGCAACTCTAAGGTCCAGGAGACAGAAGGGGAATGTAAAGGATTGGCGCAGACACTCTAAGGCCCCATCACACTGGTCTCACCAGCAGGACCTATTGCCCCTCCTCCATGTTTTGGTGTCTTTTGGAGTTCATATTGATAGCCTTTGGAGGCAGAAGTCTTGTGGCCTTCCCACTCTGACACTGTGGGTCTTTCAGGAGTCACAAAGGGGCATTTGTCCACTTGGGAACTGCTAAGAATTATGCCTGATATGTTGACCTTCAACAGGCCAGTGAGATCCCCATCCCCGTTGTCACTGCCATGCTTTTTTTCCCTAGAAGGTTTAACACTGAAGATGTATCCATTCTGGAAACATAAAACATGTCTTCACTCTCATGGCAATGCCTCTTTCAGAACTGCAGACCTTAAAGGGTCTCTAGGAAATTTGTGAACTTGGGGGAGAAAGTCCTCAGCTCTGCAGCAGTCAAACCAGATCAAAACCCTTCTGAAGGTGTGAGTTCAGATTGCCATGTTTCTCTGTTCCTCTGCCTTTCATGGAGCCTAGTGTTAGAAACAAAACAGATGCCGTCTTCTCCCACTGAAGAACAATGCCTGGATGGGATGCTGTTGTTAAAAGATCAGGAGCAATAGAAAAGGGAAGGAGGAAACGGGTTGATCATATAGATGCAACCCCTATTCCAAGGAAGCCTGGGTTGAACAGAAATGACAACAGTTAACAGAAAAGGAAAGAAAAAGACAGAAACTGGAGGTGTACAGAAGAGCAGACACCTCAGGTCCTTTTAAGGAGAAATATTTGGGGGTAAAAAAATATTTAAAATAAATAAATAAGCAATCTCGCTCACCTTTGCCATGATGTCGGCATATGCCATGTACAGATAATCTTCTTCCAGTTTTCTAAAACAAAGCAAAGTGCAAAGCAAAGTGTTCTGCTTATATATCGCCCCATACCACTTTTAAGTATTCTCTGGGCGGTTTACAAATTACAGCATGCAGGCTACACATTGCCCCTCCCCAGCAAGCTGGGTACTCATTTTACCGACCTTGGAAGGATGGAAGCCTGAGTGAACCTTGAGCCTGCTACCTGGGATTGAACCCCAGGCCGTGAGCACAGTTTTACCTGCAGGACAGGCATTGAACCACTACGCCACAAGGCAGACAAACCTCAGGATCTGAACTCCCATGGCCCCATGTCTCACCCTCGGCAAAAACCTCCCCTTCCTGCCGGGACTTACGTCTTCTCGGTCAATGCTGTCCTGCTAAAATGCAGGATGAGCTGGTGCAGAGGGTCAGGTTTCTTTTCTGCCTCCTCTTCCTCTTCCTCCTCTTCCTCTCCTGGTTTCTGCAACCCACCCAGGCCAGAAAGAGAGAGAGAGAGAGAGAGAGAGAGAAAGAGAGAGATGGGGCAGGGGGCGGGGAATAAAAGTAAGGTGAGATTAGATATCGTTAGTCTAAACAGCTCTGACAAGAAGGGAGCAGGCTCAGAAGCAGCTCAAGAAGGTAGGGAAGAATACAAATAAAACCACACCAGCAACAAATGTCTAAAAATCGGGAAAATTCCCAAACAACCCTAGAAACAGAACTAGAGGTGATGAACCTCCAAAACCACATGCCATGAATTTCCAAAATAAACAGTTATATCAAAATGTGTACCAACAAGGCGCTGCAGATCAGCCCCAAGGAAGGCTAATGGTTGTTTCCAAGTGGGAAAACATCCAATTCCTCTCTTCCCCAAGCCACTCCTTCAAGTGTCAAGAGGAATCTTGAAAGGTCGAAAAGTGGGGATTTTTGAAAAGCTGAATGGTGTATCCACAGGGTTTTGTGAGCAACAAATCTCAACTTATTGTGCATTTATGTTTTTATTACCTTTGGTTTGTTGTAAACCATCCAGACTGGCTATGTTACCAGAAGGGTAGTATAGAAATTGATTGATTGATTGATTGATTGATTGATTGAATGAATGAATGAATGAATGATGGTAGTAGAAATTAAGAATAGGTACCCCCTTGAGATCTATTTCCCCTGTTTTACCCTCAAGACTCACAGACAAATCATCAATCATCCTGTCTTCAAAGGGGTGCTCTTCTGTGAGGATCCATGACAACTTGTAGCTCTCCAGGAACATGTTGCAGGCACGGTGTCTAGAAAGCAGAAAGGCAGATTACAAGCTGGCCAAGACATGCCCGACCGTACTTGCTTTTTCACTGAGAGGATGGAGTCTGGACAAGATGCTACCATTTCAAAGAGCTGCTTTTAACCTATAAAGTCCAACATGTCTGTGAAGGCTGCTTTTAACCTATAAAGTCCAAAATGTCTGTGAAGATTCTCAGTCATCCAGGTGGGTTTATCTGGAAGTTGAGTCATGGCTACTGGACCTCTTTTTCTTGAGAGATAGAAATGTTTCGCTGCTCATCCAAACAGCTTCATCAGTCTATAAAGACCACAACAGCTTGGGCCCAAGCTAGCTCAAGGACTATGTCTCCATTTATGAGCCTGTTGGCGTGTTAAGAGCATCATGACAGGCCTTTCCCTCTGTCTCGCCATCTACAAAACTGCATTTTGTGATGTGGACACAGGAGAGGGCTTTCTCCACTGCTGCTCCCAGATTGAGGAACTCCGTCCCCCACAAAAAGATAGAATGATCCCATTGTTTCTGTTTTTCCGCATGCAGGCAAAGACTTTTCTCTCCTGGCCAGCTCTCCCTCACAGTGACAACCCGGCCTCAGTGGCGGTTTTAAAAGGATGGTTGTGCCTTATTGCGTTGAATCTGTTTTGGGTATTGGTTTTGTTTACTCTTTTAGAAGGGCACATGTTTCATACTTTTCACTATGTGTCCACTTACTGGTTTTAGGTTCTAATATTGTCTTTTAATGACACAAGCCTCCTTCTTAAGGAGCGGGGAGGTGCAAGATTATTTAAATTAAATAAATAAGAAATAAAAGGGTTGATGCTGGTCCCCAAAATGGAACCATGGCGTGGCCACGAGGTTCCTGTATCCTCCACGGGGGCGGTAGTCTGGATCAAACCAGAGGGAAATGGGTAGACTAGCATTGGACGGATTCCCACCACCTCCCCTGGTCTTACTCACCTGGGCAAGTTGTACAAGGGCGTCATGCGGAAGCAGGCCACCACGGCGCGCCGCCGTTGCTTGGAGAGGAGTTTATGCCACACGGCTTTCTTGGACTTGTACGGGTGCTCCGTCTGTGGGGCAGGGACAAGGCTGAAAACACTCCACATCCCCTCCTCCCCAGCTTCTTCCTTCCCCCTGGTTTGTTCTGCAGCCCAGCCGCCAGAAGGCACCTGGTGAGACTTCTTTGACTGGAATGGGTCCCCCTCCCCGCTGCTGGCTGCCTCCATTGAACATCGTGAATTTCTATAAATCTTATCGTGGCTTTGTTCCTCCTTAAT
Organism: Phrynocephalus forsythii; assembly: GCA_029282475.1. Classification (NCBI taxonomy): domain Eukaryota; kingdom Metazoa; phylum Chordata; class Lepidosauria; order Squamata; family Agamidae; genus Phrynocephalus; species Phrynocephalus forsythii. Next base: position 2,923,418 of record JAPFRF010000023.1, read on the forward strand.
ATAATCTGCAAACCCAAATGTACAAAGCGTGAGTGTCTCCAGCCTCCAAGTTACTAACAAAAGGCTCTCTTGTCGCCTTGTAAGTCATCCTTTCCAGGTGTTGTCGGCCTGTGCAGGGGTTCCTCTCTAAGGGCCAATCGGCTGCAAGGAACGGCAACTAAGATGCCAACTGGGGCGATGGTAATCCTCTATAATAAGAGAAGCAGCTTAGCAGTTGCCGAGAATGCCTGGCAGTTCCTTTGGTCACTGGCTAAGCCTCCCTGTTTTCATCTGCCCATACCTGCTCCAGGTGGAACAGCACGGCGGAGACTTCTTGAACGCGTTTCACAATCTTCTCCGGGTTGTTGCAGTCCTCAGCTTTGCCGGACATCTCTTTGTAGAGAGCCATCTGCCAGCGCATGGATGAGGAGTTCTCACACTGCAAAGGAGAGAGGGGCATTTGTGTGTGTGTGTGTGTGTGTGTGTGTGTGTGTGTGTGTGTGTGTGTGTGTGTGTGTGTGTGTGTGTGTTGTGTGTGTGTGTGTGTGTGTGTGTGTGTGTGTAAGTGTGGCAGACCAACAGGGGAAGCAGCCAATGTTCACCCAGCAGGCAGGGCTCACCTTGCCCCATCCATCCCATCTCCCAATCCCTCTAGGGCTGGATGTGCAACTATTGCAGAGCTCCCCTGACAGCCAAGGAGCAAAAGCCATCTCCCAGAAAACAGGGCATAAAGACAGTTCCCTCAGAGGGCCTGCCAGGACATCAGCACCTAAGAAGAGCCATCCTGCTGGATCAGGCCCAAGGCCCATCTAGTCCAGCTTCCTGGATCTCACAGTGGCCCCACCAGATGTGTCTGGGAGCGCACGAGACTAGATCTCTGTCTCCTGATCCCAGTCCCCTGCCTCTCTGGCCCTTGAAGTACCCCGGTATTAAGCCTGGAGATTACACATATCTCCATCATGGTTTGTCACCTGTGATGGACTTTTCCTCCAGGAATCTGTCCAATCCCCTTTTGAAGGCATCCAGGCCAGATGCCATCCCCACCTCCTGTGGCAGGGAGTTCCACAGACGAACGTATTTGGGACAGAAGGAGGCCGGTGGCATAAACCAGGCAGAAGAAATGCCTTCACACTGAGAGACCGTGAGGCTGAGTAATCCAAGGGCTAGCCTGGGACATAGGAAACTGACAGTCTTGCTCCCACAGGCTCATGAAATTCAGCCGCTGATCTTGGAAGTGTCCGAACAAACTGTGCTGGCACTCACCTTGCCTTGAAGGTGCAGGTTGTTGTTGAGGAATTCGCGCACCTCCTCATCAGTGTCTTTCTACATAAGCGGGGAAAAGAAGCTTGTTCACACGAGCAGAGGAGAGCAACAATTTTCACACTTACTTTCCTTGGGAACGCATGCCTGAGAATCTACGCGGCTCACACCAGAATTGTGACTTTTTACATTTGTACATGATTTTTTTGTTTGTTTTGCAGGGGTAGGTGGAGATTTTTATTAATAAAGATTGCATTTAGTTCCAAGCTACCTAAAAAAAAGTTGAATTCTAAAATAGACAGGGATAGAAATAAATTATATAAATAACAATTTAAAAAACAACAGAGAAATTATATTAAATGTAATTGTGAAGCTATGTCCAGGGCATATGTGTCTCTGAGTCAGCAGCAGTCTTGCCTGTTGGGAAAAACTGAAGCTAATTGTTCCTTCGTCCCAACATAGGCTGCTTTTACACAACCCCTAAAATCAGAGGCAAAGGGCTCCCAGATGCGGAGCTTAAATTGTTTTCCCACCAGCAGCGGACTTTAAAAAAAAGTACGCCCACGCCCACTTAAGCGTGCCCCAGCGCATTTTACAAGTACCTGGTCTCCGGAGGTAAAAAAATTCCAATGTGGATTGTAAAGCTGTGGATGCCGGGCTCTCCTCGCCTTCTGTTTGTTTTTGTTGTCCCTACCACCCCTTTAACAGACAGGAATCCCTACTGGGCTGCTCTGATGGCAGAGGGAGGTGAGCGGAGGTGAGCCTGCATTTTTCTCCCTTTTTTTCTCCCTCCCCTCAGTGCAGACATGAGCAATGGAGTGTGGAAGGGTGGGAACACAGGAAGCGAACAAAACCCCATGATCTCTGGTCCAAATTTAAGTTGCCAGCGGATTTTAGAGGTTGTGTACAAGCGCCCAAAGAGGCTGAATTTGGAACAAAATGCACCAATCAAAGGCCAAGCTGGCAGGAGGATCCTGGGAGGTTTAGGCTAGGTAAAGCAATGCCTCAAAACTTGGGTAGACTGTATCTCCCTGATTAGACTACCTGGTTCAGTAAATCCCTTGCAGCTGTGACTAGAGGTGTCAGTTGGGCCTTCGGGTGTGGAAGAGGTGCCTCTGCCTTACTAGCTTACCTTACACTCTAGCCACCTACACACTCCTGTATTTCCAGTCACACTCATGTATTTCCAGGGTGTGAATGCTGGACTGTAAAGAAAGCTGATAGGGCTGGATGGCGTGTGTGTGTGTGTGTGTGTGTGTGTGTGTGTGTGTGTGTGTGTGTGTGTGTGTGTGTGTGTGTGTGTGTGTGTGTGTGTGTGTGTGTGTGTCAGAAAGGTGGATGGCCAGAAAGATGAAGAAATGGGCCCTTGATGAAATCAAGCCTCAGGAGTCAACAAGGATGAAACTGGTACTTTGCTCACGTCCTGAGAAGGTAATCAATTTCTGCACCACCACCCCTTGAAAATACCATCATGCAGGGAAAGTTGGAGGGGAGCAGGGAAAGAGGAAGAGAAAATAGGAGATGGACGGACTTCCTAAAGGAAGGCACAGGGTTGGCCTTGCAAGAGCTGGGCAAGGCAATGGAGGAGATCGCTCATTTGTAATCACACACCTCAACGGTACATGACAGCAACAACCTACAGGAAAGGCATGGCACTCCTGGGAACCCCCAATTCCTCCTGCGCAGCTCCCATGCAAACCCTCCTGGGCTCTTCCTGCCCCACTCACCAGGGCGTAGCGTATCTTGGCCAGGTTGATCAGCTCCTGATCGGTGGGTGAGCACATGTTCAGGCCGATGGGGAGCATCTTCTTGAGGGTGGCCACGATGAGAGAGGTCTGGACGGAGTAACGGTCCCCGCGGCGCTTTTTCTTGTGTCGCTCCTGGTCCGAGCCGCCCGACTGGACGAGGAGAGGAAGACGAGAAGTGTGTGTGTGGGGGGACACTTTAATGGGGAAGGGAAGGAGCCCCCCTTGGCTCAGGCGTCCCCCGAGCATGCCAAGAAGAGATCGGCTGGGCAAAAGCTTCATGGCCAAGCACCGCTCCAACGTGGGGACGCAGGAATACGTAGGGCAGAGGTCAGACAAGTTCCGTTTTTGAATGACGGCTCCCAAGACAGCCCAGCTGGCAGGGCCATCCGGAGGATCCTGGGAGCTGCCGTCTCAAAGTTCAAAACTTCCCAAAGTTTGCGAGAGGGCCCTCGGAGGGAAGACTCAAAAGATCTTGCCTGGGGAGCAGGTGGATGGGGTGCCCTTTGTAAAAGAGGACAGAAGAGCCACAGGGACCGCAAACCCATGGATCAACCCCACAGGGGGCTAAGACCTAGAATCCATACACAGGAGGGCCTTTTGAGACACCCGTGGGGATTTCAGACTGGAGGGCAAGGGCCTGTCTGTTGCCACTTCTGAGGTATTTTTAATGCCAGGGGGATGTGGATCAATTGAAACCCACCAGCATGCACGAGCTTAATTTGGAATCTCAGAGAAGGTTGGAAAATGTTAAGATCTGCTTTAATAATACCAGCACCAAATTCTCTTATGCTTGGGTGACTTGGGATTCTGCCACCCACATGGAAGGGAAGAAATTATGGACTCTCAAAGATCTAGATTGGCATAAAATGGAGCAGTCAACACCCCACTCCTCCCCCTAGCGAAACAAGGAACAAGACAAACCAAGATTCCTCCCTCCACACTGCAGCCCCCAGGCCTACGTTCTCCTACAGTCAGCCTTGCAAAAGAAAAAGAAAAAGAAAAAAGAAGAAAAAAGAGCCTTTGCCACCTCTACACATTACTGCACACAAGACACACAGCACTGTTGGTAGCCAAGACACATAATCGGCCATGTGTGGCATCGCGAAAAACCATCTCCCTTCCTCCCACAGGGTGGTACGGCAATTGGTGATGGAGGATGTCACAGCCAGCTGGATTATGAGGGACTTGGGATGGGTGAGAAACCGGGATGGCAAATAGAAGGTACCCTGAAAACATGGTTCCAGATTAAGGGAAGGAAGGGAGGATTAAAGATAGGCAAAGAAGGAAGGAAGGATTAAAGATAGGCAAGGAGAAACAAGGAAGGAAGGAAGGAAGGAAGGAAGGAAGGAAGGAAGGAAGGAAGGAAGGAAGGAAGGAAGGAAGGAAGGAAGGAAGGAAGGAAGGATTAAATATAGGCAGGGAGAAACAAAGAAGGAAGGAAGGAAAGAAAGAAGGAAGGAAGGAAGATAGGCAGGGACAAGCAAGGAAAGAAGGAAGGAAGGATTAAAGAAAGGAAGGAAGGAAGGAAGGAAGGATGGAAGGAAGGAAGGAAGGAAGGAAGCTCCAACACATGCCAAGAGAAGACTGGAACTTCTCAGCACAAAACAACATGGGTGCTTTCAGGGAGGGGGGTCACTCGAGGTCAAAGATTTCAGGGAAGCCTGCCCAGTGAAGACGGCTTCAGCACGACAAGACAGCCCAAGTAACGGAGGCAAGGGCAGTCCCATCAAACGGGGCCTCTTGATGGCTCATTGAGGCCAACCCATCGGATGCATGATGCGTTGCTGCCAGAGCTGCGGAAAGCCACTGCGCTCCTGCCATCCTCCATGCAGCCGTGCCCCCTTCCCTCTCCCCCCCCACAGCCCCTCAGATTGTTTTCGGAAGGGTTCCCTCCGGTCTCCTGAGGGGGGGGAGGGAGAAGGGAGGGTCGCGGCAGAGATGTGCGTTGCGCCATGCTGTCTCCGCGTGGGCCAAGAATGACAACAGCAGAGGGGTGGTGGTAGGGAGACAATGGAACGGCTGTCGTTGGTTCTAACCTGGCTATCTCCAGACTAAACTCACATACGGTGCAGGGAGAAGAGGAGAGACAAGACAGAAGAGGAGAAAACAAGGTTAGATGGAGCTGAACCCCCGCCGCTCGCGCCACGGACTCAGAAAAAGGAACTTGGGTGGGATCCAAGAGGCCCTAAAGATTCTCCGTGGGTTCTTCAGCTTCATCTTCTCCGGCCCCAACCAAGGGATTGAACCCAAGAGTAAGAAATGTTGCTCACGAAGGAGTCGCCAGCATGGAAAACCGGGTGGGATTTGGTTGTTGTCGACTCTTGCCTTTCCCCCCTTCTCAAAAAACAAAGTCAAGTTTCTAGTCCTGGCCACAGGAGTAAAAACGGGCCAGCAGGAGCAAGGCATCCAGACGTTTATGTGTCTTGGCTCCCTAGCTTATTTTCTTTCCACTACCTCTTTAGTTTGCCCCCTTTTTTTTCTCTCCTCACTACCTTGATCTCAACTTGTGGGCAGCTCACATTTTCTGAACGGTGCAAATATAGAGCTTAAGGAATGACACAGACGGATGGTGGTGGTGATGATCATGGGTCCAATAAAAAGGTCCAACAACCGGCCTGTCTTATTCGGACTTTCCTAGCAGGTAAGTTGCGTCCAAGGTTATGGGGGAGAGGCGACAGGGCCCTTCCAGAGGCAGCTCCTGTAACACGGATTGTGGAATGGCTGGCAGAGGAGCAGAAAGAAGAGCTGGGGGCAATGAATGTGGCTCTCTCCAAATCCACCAGATTGGGGAGGGGGGGCAAGGGAGAAGCATTCGGGACAGGAAAGGCACTCCACAGGGAAAGGACATTACAAACAAATAAGAAGCTTCCCCATTTCCGCAGAGGGATCTGTCATCCAATACTAATCATGTTACATGACTTGAACAACCTGCATAACCACTTATGGAATACGTGAGCATTGTTACAGCAGTCTCAGGTTCTTTTGGAAGAGTAAAAGGAGATGGGTTTGCAACTGAGGGATAAAGGCTGCTTGTGAGAGCCTCTCAAAGCTCTCGCCTCTGCTGAGATGTAAACTAGCAGATTGATTGCTGCTTCCTAGCAGGCTGGTACACGACCCGACCAGACAGTGCAATGCCAGCCCGTAAGACTGAGGAGGGGTTCTTCCTCCCTAGAATCAAAGCCCACAGGATGCTTTGTCAAAGGGTCTTGCATGCATCCTCCCCTCTCCCATGACAAACATTTTGGCCTCCGGAGAGTGGGGAGACCAGCACTGAGGGAGACGCCCTCCATCTCACCCACCCTTCCTGTCCCTCGTAAGGCGTGCATTCCTCCTCCTCCTCACCTTGGACATTTTGCTCTTGCTGTCAGCCGTCAGGAAGGACATGTTGTTGATTTCATTCTGCACCACAAAGTTCTGCTCTTCCCGCTTGAAGTTCTGCAGGGTGGAAGAGGAAGAGACAAGCCGTGCTTTTGCTCTGTAGTGGTGGATGGGTGGGTGTCTATAAGACACGTCAATTGGCATTCTGGCTCTGGGTGGCTTCTGATCACCCATGTCCCCTGCATGGGAGGCTCTGCTCGCTTAAAAAACCCAAACCAAACTGGTGATCTGTCATGGAACAATCTCACTGAGCAAGATAACAGGGGTTATGCAGCCTTCTTTGCTGGCTGTGAAGGAAACTACCCCCTAACAGTTCAAGCTTCAAGGCCCCCAAAGTGTAGGTCTGCCATTGATGCCCTGTAGAAGTCTACCACTCACATTATTCTACCCCCACAAAGGTGCAGTCCATGACGAGGAGGAGAGGTCCAGGAATGAGCTAATTCCTAGATGGCTCCTTTTTGTGTGGACCACAAACAGGCTGACAGACCACAGGATATGAGGGCCCCCTACAAAGCCAAACCCAGAATCCTCTCTGAAGCTGCAGAAGGGCCGCTGTGTGCACAGTCTCAGGACCACAAAACTTGGAGAGAAGGGTTCACCCACCGGATGCTACTTCATGGGCATCCATGCAACCACCAGGGGCTTACTCACATGAGACTTGGACCAGTAAATGAAGACCTCTCCGACCATACGGAAAAGCTCCTCAGCATCTGAGTCCGGCACCGTCAACCAGTTGGCCCTGTGGTTCCAACAAGAACACTCAGTGCATGGTTTTTTCCTACTGGGGGAAGATACTTGGGAAGGGGGAGGCTGCTTGCTTTTCTACTAAAATTCTGTCCCCCCCCCCAAACATGATGGGGGCTTGGCAGCAGCCACAGCTAAATGCAAAATGTTGGCTAGGAGAGGGAGCAAGTTGGCACACAAAATCCAGGAACCAAAGGATAATGCTTCTACACCTGCCCTCGTAAATGCTTAAAACACTCACTGAGCAGTTTAAAATTTCATTTTGCAAAGTCACACATTTGCCCCCACTTGGGGAATCAATATATCAATCTCTTCAAACACAGAAGAGCTGAGTCGAACTCAAGATGCTTCCCTGGACCCGTCAGGATCAAACTCAGCTTGTGAGCAGAATCTTGACTGAAGTACTGCAGTCTAACCACCATGCCACGAAGCATGGTACCACTATTACTACTATTATTACTATCACTTCTGTTGAGTTACAAGTCTCTGTTGAAAAACACACACCAATGCCCACCTCCTCCAGGCTGCAGTACCTGTTGTTGTCAACGTAACGGATGAGGAGCGGGTAGAGCGCATAGAGGTCCCGGCAGAGGACGGAGAACTCATCCCGGATCAGCATCTCAGAGTCCTCAGATTCAGACTTGGCCTCCAGCCGCAGCTGCTCCTCTTCGGCCACCACTTTCCCAGCCCGCTTCTTCAGCTTCTCCATGGTGGGAATGAAGTGAGAACGGAGCAGCTCCGGCTTTGCTTTGCTGACAATGGGTTGAGCGAAAACTGTGTGGGAGGGAAGGGAGAGACTGCCACAAATCCCAAGGCAACGCACCCCCACCACACACACACACACACACACACACACACACACACACACACACACACACACACACACACACACACACACACACAAATATACAGTATTTGGTGAATCTTCTGAAGATTGGCTCTTCCTCCAAATCACCACCCTGCTCTCCCTGGGTTTTACAAGCAAAGGCCCCTTAGGCACAAGCCAGTTCTATTGCACCTCACTTCCTCCTCTCAGGCTGTTGTAGCCACTGAAGAGAAGTCCCTTCCAATTTTGGGAAAAGCTCCTTGGGCCTCAAAGAAGCCGCCGCCAACCTAAAAACAACTTGCCTCTCAGGAAGGCTGCAGAGAGATCAGGCAGTGCACAGGGACCTCTGGCACACACCTGCTCTGAACTGAGAGGAGAAAGTTCATGATTGAGACCGGACATCTTCTTTCACCAGCATCAGCCTCCGTTCCTTCAGGGTCTTCTGGAAGGCTCAAGGAGTACAAGCCCCTCCGATTGCTTCAGACGTCTCTCGGGCAGGAATGCCCCTGCCTGAAAACCCAAATCTTTCCCTAACCCCTGCCAGCTACAGATCTGGTGTTTGCTCCTTGGAACAGCCTATGTCCCTCCTGGCCTCTGGCACCTGTAGTTCAAGGCTCTGCAGGTGGATGGGAAAGGCAGAGATCTTATAGAGTCAGTAATCACAGTGGACGCTAGGTCTCAGGATATAGAAAACCCAAACAGTTTTTATCCTAGCTAAGCATCAAGATGGTGACCATGTTCTACATCGAGAGACCTAGTGTCTTGCTCTGATTTCTCACATCACCAGATGTACCAGTTCCCTGTGTTTCTACATATCCTATAGCAGTGGTGGTGAACCTTAGGCACTCCAGATGTTTTGGACCACAACTCCCACAATCCTTTGTCATTGGCAATAGAGGCTTGGAATTCTGGGAGTTGTGGCCCAAAAACATCTGGAGTTTGCCACCACTGTCCTATAGAGACCTGCCTCTTGTTCGCAGCATTCTTGGTGGATTCTATTTTTGATACCTGGAACTTCCAGGACTTCAGCTGCTGGACAGCTCCATGGCTGAAGTCTACAGTTACAGAGCTAGAGACTGGGTCCCTGCAGGGGCTCCTTGAGAGCAGTTGGAGTCACTGGTCTGAAAGTCCCCTTCCAGCTTGCCGTTCTAAGAAAGAGACACCTGGTTCTGCAAATGAGTCTGGCCATGTCACCCAGCACTGCTGGATCGAGCCAGAAAGCTCTTGTGCATAGACAAACTGCCCTCTTTCTTCAAATACTCCAGGCGGTGCATGGTTCCGCATTTTGCTTTGCTGCACGAGCTGTGTTCTTCTCCACCTACCCAGTACCACCCCAAAAAGGAGCCAGCCCCAGACTTCCCATCCTCCTACCTGCCAGCCGCTTCATCCAGGACGCCTCGTCGATGCCTAGGTTGTTGACGATGATCTTCAAGATGTTGCCCAGCAAGCTGTTGAGTTGGTCGGACGTCACTTCGGTGCACCAGGGGCCTTGGGGGTTGGTTTCAGGGCCCCGCTCCCACCAGCGTGGCAAGTAGTTGCACAGCATGGGCAAGGTGACCTCGATCACGTGGGGCATCTCCGTGTAGCGGGCCCCGGACTCTGCCAGCCCACCAATCTCCTTCATGAGCTTGTCCAGAACGGGGATGTCCGGACACATCTCCTCCACGCAGTTTGGCAGGCCCAGGACTGGAGACGTAAAAGAAGAGGAAGAAGGGGACTGAACTCTGGGATGTAGAACACAGATGTGGAAAGTCTAAAGGATCGCCCTCAACTGGAGAGACTTTCCCCTCCATCCTTTGTTTGTTTGCTTGTTTTATTTCTAGGCCACCTTTCTCCTGCTAAGGGGACCCAAGGCAGCTCACAATATTAAAAAGAACAGAATAAGTGAAACATTAAGAGGGGGGATTAAACTGCATACAAATTAAAGTGCAATTGAATAATGAAAAGCAAGTAAGAGTTAAAAACTATCCAAACTTTAAAAAGGCATTCGAGAATCAACTAGGATTGTAAAAAGCCTGCCTGGAGAGATGGGTCTCCAGCTGTTGGCAGAAGGAGAGAAGGGCCACATTCAGTGTCCCCACCCCAATAAATGGTGCTTCCTTACAAAAACCTGTTTTAATTTCTCTTTCATTCATAAGATGAATCTTCCAGACCAAAGATACAGATCCTCAGGATCCAGGATGACTCTGGGATGTTTGAGGTCCCCCTAGGACCCACAACGATTCTCCAAAGGCCATACTAGCTTCCCCATCACAGCCTGGTTGTGCTGGCCCTAGATGCTCATCCTGATGAATGTGAGTTTTTGTGCTCAAGAGACATGACCCTGGTCCTTATCGTTGTTTGGGGGCACCTGGACTGGCCATGATGACCCACCCCTCTGAGTGAGGGGAAGGAGAGGGGCCGAGGAGGGCAGGGGAAGAGGAAAAGGCAAGGGGGGCATTTAGGATGTGGCTGTGCCAAGAACCCAGTCAGAAAAAGAGAGGAAACGGGGAGGCAAGTTTCAAATCAAGAGAGCCAGAGCTGTGGCCCAGTGCATTTTCCCCCTTCTACTGACACTCACTAGCTCGTTCCCGTGGCGATTTGGTGGTGTAGACGGAGAAAGGGTTGTACTCATTGAGGTGAGGCTCCAAGAAAGCTACGGGCATCGCTGCGGCCAGTCGCGCCAGGCATTCCCCAAGTTGTGGCCGTTGCCTGCAGGGGATGAGACAGACAAGGCAGTGGATCTCATCCATCCATCCATCCATCCGTCCGTCTGTCCGTCCGTCCACCCACCCAGCCAGCCAGCCAGCCAGCCAGCCAGCCAGCCGCCCAACCATCCACCCACCCACCCACCCACCAACAGGCTCAAGGGGCATCCCGTGTTCTTGCACTCACCTCTCCACATAAGGATTTTTGGTGGTGCCCAGGGAGTAAATACTGCATAGTGTCCGGTAGCAAGAGACTTGCACGTCATCCACTGCAGAAACAGAAAAGAACAAGGTGGAGGTTTTCCCCATCAGAACCGCCCTCTGCCATTAGGCAGAAATACCCAAGGCTTTCGTATTTCCCCCATCCCTTTCCCTGGCGTCTTTGAAAGCTGGGGTCGCACTGTGCTGATCACTCCCGGTCCAAAATAGGACTGCACTTCCAAGGCTGGGTTTTCCACCTGGGATGCAGTGAAGAGGAGAGGAAGTGAATTGACAGGCAAAAGCGGCCACTTGACAAATGCATTGTTTGGTGAGGTCAGGAAAACAGAGTTATTCCTGCAGACGGGGATCGTATGCAGCGCAGCCTTCCTTCTCTTGGCTGGGAATGTGGGCCCCTAAGCTGGAGGGCCCCCACATTCCTTGTGTCAACAATGGCCACCAAGCCCAGGCCCAGCTTGATCCCGAGGGTCCAACCCCGTCCCCTCTCCTCCTTCGTGGCTCACAGATGACGTCGTCCCCGAACTGGTGCTGGGCGATGTGCTCGAAGAGGGAGGTCAGCACCGGCAACAAGGCAACCGTCGTGTAGGTGATGTTCTGGCCCACGCCCTTGACCTGGGTGCGAGACTGCGACACTTTGCCGAGCTTAAGGTTCTCAACCATCTTCTCGATGTCGTCCGAGGCGCCTTCAAAGAATGAGCGCAGCCCGGCCTTCACGATCTCGGGGCCCGATTTCATCACTGTCCTGAAAAAGAACAAAGACAAAAGAAAAAAAAACCCCCACAATCCAGATGGCTGCACACTTAAGGGATAGAGACACCTTAGCCTCTCCTTTGCTGGCAATGTAGCATGCAATCAAACTTATTTTTTAAAGGGAAACAAAAGCTCCCTTTGGGTTGACTCAGTCCGTTCAATTTAATTTAAGCAGGCAGCTTTTGAAAAATACATGTCATTACAACTGCAGGTCGCAATGTTGCACCTTATGTGAAAATGTCTTCCCTCCTATTTTCATGCATATTGTAGGCGGAGAAGCCTGTTCCAGGATGTGCTGGCTGGTGGTGGTGGGGCAACATAGTATCCGAACCCAAAGGAAGTTGAGTTTTGCTCTAGAACTCTTGTTTACATTCCAGTATATTTAACCTTGTAACCAACCCTGTCTCCCTCACCTCCGGCCACTTTATAGCTCTTCAAGCCTGACACTTTCTTAAACCAGCCACAACAGTTTCTTAGCCTCAGGTTTGGTTTCTAAAACATATGCTTTTTAGCACGTGCTTGACTGATACATCTAAGGGACTTCCGTTACAGCCGTTTTCAGAAACAAATACATGTTTGTCTGTTTCAGTAAAAACAAGAAAGAGTCTCCTGATGCCTTGATAAGATTTACCCAGATTTACTTTAACACAAGCATCTGTAGATTACATGTCCTTTGATGCAGGAGGGTGCATTTTGAAGAAATGGTTCCTAGCCCATGGAAACCTCAGGCCCCGAAACAAAACACATTGTAATACAAGGAGAGACCCCGGTCCCAGGATGTAACAATTATAGTGTGTACTTTATTCCAAGTAAAAGCCTGATGCATTTCGGCTTAGCCTTTTTGGCGTTCTTCAAGGGCTATATTACATGAATTTGACTGCATGAAAAGCTTACAATGTTCAGAGAAAACAATGTTACAATTTTCTTCCTGTTTTGTTGAATGACCCATGAAGAAAGTTGGAAACACTAAACCAAAACATGTTGGGCTTTTAATTTTCAATAAAGTGCACAATGCAATTTTTACACCCTGGGACCGGAAACTCATCTTGCATTACAGCTTTTTGTTACGAAGATATTTGCTAGTATTAAAGGTGCCACGAGGCATATATTCTAAAGATGTAAATTTGTTTCCCCTCCCCTTTATTTTTTTCTTATACCTGGAGTGGGAAAAGCTCATGATACGCATGTCTTTAGAGCTCTTGCTTGCAGGGCTGGGGGTTAAAATTGGGAGCAATCAGGAAGCTTACTCACCTGGCATCCAAAGAGCGAGCAAGGATATGCAGGCAGTTCACCACGGCAGCTGCATCCGTGCCTGATGGGAGACAAAATATCTTGGCTCACTACCTGGGTTATTACGGCACATGGCCCAGGGTGGGAGAAATAGGGTGCCATGGCTGGAAGGAGCAGAGGTAGGGCAGCATGCTGGTCCATGGATCAGGGGCAAGGCGGGAGGAAGCCAGGACCCCAGGAAGGGCAGCCCCACTTGGATGCTGCTTCAACCCCACAGAGATGGGGAGGAATGAAACCCTTTCCCAGCGGCTGCTTACCAAAGAGAGACACCCGGTGCCTGACCAAAGCTGCGAGTTTGCAGAAAAGGCTGAAGGGCAGAAAAGAGAGGCAGAAGCAGAGGATGAAAAGACCCCCCACACACACACACTGGAAAGAAAGGACCACACAGCGGGAAAGACAGGAGGAGAGGAGAGGAAGGGGAAACCGGGGGTGGGGGTGGGGGTGGGGGTGGAATCTGAGTCTTGGTGAGTCTGCCAGGAAAGGGCTTCAGTTGGGCTTTTTCCAACTGGATGCCTTTCAGACATATTGGGTTATAGTTTCCCGTGGTCCCCAGCCATACTTCTCGAGGTCACCTCTAGGGTGGGGGAAGAAGCTAATATTCCATGACCCCCTGCTAATTCCATCCCCATAGAGCAGAGCTGGGAAAACTGTATCCTTCCAGATGTTTTGGACCACAGCTCCAAGAATCCCTAGCCTATATTGCCAGTGACAAAAGAGTGTGGAAGTTGTGGTCCAAAGCATCTGGAGGGCCAAAGGTTCCCCCTCACCCATGCCGTATAGGAAACCTAGAATTTAGAGCAACAAGCAGATTCAAGGAGGAAAAGAACCCATCAAGTGGGAGAAAATGGGATTCCAAAAGAGACCATCCAGAAAGCATTTCACTCGGAGACTCACATGATAGTAAAGTCATATATTCTAAATGCCTAATTTGTAGGCATTTAGATTTCAAAAGTAAATTGCCAGAATTTAATGTTCCAAACCTTTTGATCTCAGTTTTTAACACTCAGAGCCTTTTTATACTCTACAAACAATCAAGTTGTGTCCTGTGCGGAGATTGACTCTACATGGAGTGACAGGTAATTCAGGTTTCCTAAGGAGCTGACATGTAAAATGAGTATGTTTGCAAGCATCAACGTGCACCTAAAAAGTCCATTGGAAAAGGGCTTGGTTCTCACCTGGTTATCATCTCCTTCTCCTTATTAGAGGCATGGCCTCCACTGCCTAGGACTTTGGCCGGGGTGGACAGGAAGTAGAGGCAGTGATTGGTGAAGTACTGGTTGATTAGTGGCAGCAAGATCTGAAAGGGAGAAAAAAATTAGCAAGAATAAAAATAAAAATCTACAACCCTGTAGTCCTTCAGAAAGCTCAGGAGGGACGTCCAATCATATTCCTCCAAGGACTGTCCTTACAACTAATGCTGCAGTATGTATTATGCCCACAGGTGACACCCTAGCAGCCTAAACCCTTCTTATCCATTAAAAGTCTTCGTCATTCATGATGAACACTAGGCAGAAACAGCTCACGGGTTTCCAGTCGTGCCAATACATTTTTATTGTTAAAATAATAACTTCTTATCCAAGTCAATGTCTAGGCAAATACACAGAGAGACAAAAAGGCAAACCTTTGCAAAGAACTTTATCTCTTGTTCGTGAGGGGATTTCTCCACCCGTCCGCTGCTCACCACAGCCTCTGAGATAGAAAAACAACAACAACCCAGTGAACATCACCAAAAGGTGGGAAACATAACCCTAACCCTTCACCCCTTTCCCCCCGTTGCTTTTAATAACCTGTGTGCTGTCAAGTCAGTTCTGATTTAGGCTGACCATTTCCAGGGTTTTCCAGAATTCCAGGCAAAACCCAAAGAAACAAAACAAAAGGCAAAAACATGTGGCACCTTAAAGACTAAGTATTATATTTTAGCTTTTATGGATCAAGTCTACTTCTTTGGACATAGGGCAACAGAATGAAATGTTGAACGAAATGTCACTTTCACAACAAATCTTCACTGAATCTTGGGTGTATGACACATTTACAAGCAGTGATTTTGCTGGTGTTGTTTTAGGAATTCTCGCACAGATTAGTGTGGCTACCTCTTCCAAAACTACACCTTGGAAATGGTTTTCCATGTAGAAAATGCCCAGGAATGATTTACCGGGCTCTGAGGCTCTGCTCCCAGAAGACGCAGTGGGGAATCAAACTCTCAAGCTCCTGCTCCTACCTCCTCGAGCTATCCAGCCAGTTGTAGCCCTTTGGGCCGTTGAAAAAGGGCGACGTCTAGCCATTCTCAGCTATGAAAATCCAGAGTGGATTCAGGCTTCCCAATCAGAACATGGTTGGGGATCCTGCTTCTTGATCTCCCACCTGGATTATTAACACACTGAGCTCCCACATAGAGTGTACCTGGGGCAAAACCAAACTTAACAAAGCAGAACAAACAAAACCCAACCCAAACAAACAAACAAAAACCCACTGCAAACAAACAAACCCCAAACCCTCTTCTTTACCGAGGTGGGCAATGAACTCCTGAGAGATGTCCATCCACTTCAGCAGCTGCTGCAGGAACCCGTAAGCAAAGCGTTTCTCAATGGAGGACGTGTCCAACTCCATGTCTTTCAATCCTCTGGAAGAAATGTTAGGAATGGACACCAGGTATGAGTGAGCAACATTTGCATCTTGTTTTGGGTGTCTCCAATCCACAGCATGCCCTATAAATGCCACTTGCTTTCAAGAAACACCTTTGAAGGACATTTTTTTCCCTTTTAATATATTTAATATTTCCAGGCTCTGGATAATTGAATCCATAGATATCAGTCCTGTGGATAAGGGAGGCTACTGCAGTTTATGTACAGAAGGCATGGCTTTATGGAGAAAAATATGGAGAGAGAATTCTCAAGGGTTGCACCCTCTGCCTAAGGAAACCCCTCCAGGCTGTTCCAGGTGAGGCCACAAGCTGAAATGACATTTCCCGGTGTCTCTGTTCAGAACGTACAATAACCCTTTCCATGTGGACTTCCTGCCTGCCTGAACATCCTCCGTTTCCCTTCTGGCTCACCTTGTGACTGCGTAGCCGTTAAGTTGCAGGAATTTGAGCAACTCCTGGGCCTTTTCTCTGTCCCGGGCTTTCTCCTTGGCGGTGAGGGTGTCGTACGGCACCAGGAGGGGGTGAGTGCCTCCCCCTTGAGGCAGGAAAGGGAGAGAAAGAGGAAGCATCAGACTTGGGGAAGACTCAGGGACAAAGGGGTTGGGGAGGAGCCGAAGAAGGATGGGTGGGCAGTCTCACCTTTGGCTTCCAGCTCCAACTTCTTCTTGCGCCCCCAGGTGTTGTGGTAGTTCTCAGCCAACTGCTCGGCCATGGCCTGGGAAGAGAGACCCACAACAAAGGGCAGAGAAGGTCAGGCCAGACACTCCAGGTTAGACAGAATGCAGTTCCATCAAGCCCTAAGACAGTGGTGGCGAACCTTTGGCAATCCAGATGTTTTGGACCACAACTCCCAGAATTCCAAGCCTGTATTGCCAACGGCAAAGAACTGTGGGAGTTGTGGTCCAAAACATTTTGGGTGCCGAATGTTTGCCACCACTGCCCTAAGAGAACCGCACATCATGTAGTGTGGCGGTTTTACGATCCTTCCTCTAGAATTGCATCCTCCACACGTTGCGTGACTAAAAACCGACAATGAAGACACTGTTCTCTTTGTTCTCCTTTTGCAAATTGTGTGTTCTCTATTTTGTGAATTTACACTGACTGCCCCATCGCTTCGGCTCCTGTTTTTCAGCCTATCCATCCCTTTGTTGTTGTGTTACTCACCTGCAGCTCCCTGGAAAGAGTCACTCCACTGAGGTCAATAGGCTGAGGGTTGTAACCGTGGCTGGGGTCATACGTCTACGGAGAACATAAAAAAACAGGGGAATATGGTGTTTACTGGTTCCTGAGGCAACTCTCTTCTGCTTCTTATCAATGTACAGTGCTAGACTAGGCCAGGTGTGTTAGAAACCCCCCTCCCTTCTGGAACAGCAGGAGGAGTCAGGAGTCCTGATTGCAAACTGCCCTGCAATTAATTTACTTTTAATTCCCAGTCTGCTGGCCCTAGGTTTCCCCCTCTTTGATAACCATCTGTTTTGAGCGCCGGCACAGTATAGTAAGAGGCCAAAATTGCCAAGCTGGAGCCCACCAGATGGGCTAGAGTAGAGTTCCTGTAACCCACAATCTGTATGCAAAAACGTGAGAGTTTTGCAGTGGTGCAAGTTGAAATCCAACAAACAGGAGGTGAGGTTGAGGGATCCTGCAGGGAGATCTTTTCCACACCTCCATGCCTTTTGAGCCTTCTATACGGAAATCCATGTACATGCTCATGGCGCAGAGGTTAAATGCCTGTACTGCAGGTAAAACTGTGCTCACGTCACAACCTGGGGTTCAATCCCAGGTAGCAGGCTCATGGTTGACTCAGCCTTCCATCCTTCTGAGGTTGGCAGAATGAGTACTCAGCTTGCTGGGGGGGGGCAATGTGTAGCCTGTACAATTAAACTGTAAACTGCCCAGAGACTACTTGAAGTGGTATAAGCAGACCACTTTGCTTTTGCTTTATCCATGGCAGCAGGGTCCACTTATTCATTTATCCAGTCTGAAAATATAAAAAATATTTAAAGAAAAAAACCTAGAAAAAAAACCTATTTCCAGACACTAGAGGGAATCAGAGACCATTCCAGTGTGACTTGTTAGATAATAATACAGTACATGGCATGGCCTTTGGCACCCTTGGTGGCCATCCCGGGTAATGCACATGGAAACAATTTTTCTGGGTTTTTTTTATTACACCCCTCTCTCTTGTTCACTGTTATCCACGGTTTTCAGTATCCATGGGGAGGGGGCTCGGAACCAATCCCCAGAGGATATGGGAGTCCCTGGATGACTGATTAATACCCCCTTGATTATTATTTGAAGCAAAACAGTATTCCTTATCTGTTTTTTTTTGTCCAGTTAGACAAGGAAAAATGTAGAAGGAGAACTACAAACTAGGATATTTCAGGGACAGATTTGGATTGAGAAAAATGGGAGTGGGAAAAGGGCTTAACAATACCCTCCCTCTCAAAATTGCAATATCTTCAGTTACTTTTCATTTGGGGAGAGGAAACGTTTGGCCCTCCTCCCTCCCTCCCGCCTCAAAGGTTCCTCCTTTTCTAGAAAGCTGACGGAGGCAAACCTGGGTCTGTGAAATTTTGCGGGTCTTCTTTTTCTCGCTCTTCTCCTCCTCCCCTTCGCGTGCCTTCTCAATGGTCCACTCCCAGGCAATCATGGCTTTCAAAGACTCCTTGATGGGCCAGCGGTAAATTTCCTTGTCCTACAGGAGGCAACGAAGAATCCGAGTGACAGGCAAGGGAAGCGGGAGGACACGGGCGCTACAAAAGCTACCAAGCGGAAGTCTGGTCTCCTCTCGTCTTTCCTTCTGGGCCAGAAGGAGCTCCTAGCGATTACAAAACTAGGAAGAATATTTCAGCCAGATGAGCAGAGGCATCTGAGGCAGAGTTAAGAAAGAACTCTCTGGTCTAGGGAGACTTTCGGTCTATATCCTAATCCTTGAAAGGCTCTGAGGAGCCAAGTCTGTGTTGCAGATCTGATGCCTTCAGAAGGTTATCCTGCTCTCCTAAGGAGTTATGGATTTACCACGCCAACCTTTCCTGTTCTGCCATCACTTGGGTTTTTTCCTTTGACTTCCTAGTTTTATTGGTTTGCGCACAGTCTGCCATCTGTTCTTATATTATTTTATATTTATTTTGGATGCAAACCACCCATGGTAGTGTCCAGCACTAATTAGGCAGTATACAGGTTTATTAGACCGACCGACCGATATCTGATCTCTTAACTTTATACCCACCCTACCCCATCTCTAAATGTGGTACCAAATCTAAGCTCTCACATTAATGTAACTTCAATCCTAATCCTAAACTTATGCCTAACCACAACATTAACCCTAGCCCTCACCTTAATTCTAACCCTGACCCATTATTTTTGCAGGAAGGACAAGGAGAGGGTCTTACCTTCTCTGAGAATGTTTTATAGGGCCGTAGCATGGGGCTTGTCTTGGCCTCTTCGTCCAGGGTCTCCCCAAAACTCCAGTTATTCTGGATCTGTGAGCCAAAGACCCAAGAGGTGTTACATCTTCTCCGTACCAGCTGAGAAGCAGAAAGTCTCTGTTTGCCTTCACCAGCAGCCTCCCCTCAGTCTGGCTGTGAGATTATGGGAGCAGCAGCCCAGCACATCAGGAAGGCAGCCGCTTAGGGGAGGGCTGGTCGATGGAAAAGGAGACAAAGAGCCACAAGGCCACGCCAACTCCACAATGAAGCCGCCACCCCCTTACCTTATCAAAGGCCCACTTCTCATGCGTGTACTCCGCATATTTGTTGATGAAGGAGTCCAGCTTCTCAGGAATGATGACACTGTGGGGTGGCACAGGAAGAGGCATTTAGCGGCTGGCTATCATAGTGGACTAAGGCTTCTGGAAAATGTCAGCTGCAAAGTCGGCAGCTCTGCGGTTCAAATGCTGGGTGCCACGCAGCGGAGTGAGCTCCCGCTGTTAATCCCAGCTCCTGACAATCTAGCAGTTCAAAAGCATGTGAAATGCAAGGAGATAAATAGGTACCACCGTAAAAAGCGGGAAGGTAAAGCAGTGTTTCCTTGCAGCCATGCCGGCCACGTGGCCACGGACTTGCACAACACTGGCTCTTTGGCTTGAATATGGAGAGGAGCACCGCCCCTAGAGTCGGACACGACTAGCACGCATGTGTGGGGAAAACCTTTACCTTTACCTTGTCATAGTGGAAGGCAGGCAAAGCAGCGATGGCACTGCAGAGGCTCACAGGGGCGGACGCTGGAACCCTTCTCTTCGCGTTGGGTTAACAGAATGCAGTTATGCTGGAGAAACTCATCCTAGATCACTAGGCTATGCTATCTGGGGAGGCTAGCAATTACAGCCCCCCCCAAAAAAACATCCACCTCTTTAGAGCATACCTGCATGCCTTCCACTCAGGTCCAGGGGTGTGGGTCTTGGCATAGGTCATACGCAAGAATAGCTGCCCCTAGCTCCCACGAATATGCACACACACACACCCAACATGACAACGTGCCTTCTCCTGGCTGTGGACAACAGCATATCAACAGTGAGGAATGACATCATCAAACGAGGCCAAATCGCACTCACTTGAGCGTCTCCACGGGCTTGGGGTCAAAGTTGCCCTCTGCGTCCACAGAGGCTTTCTTTTCGGTCTTGGAGGAGTAGCTGGCGTCCACGTAGTCAGGCGGGATGGCCCCTGCAATGGCACACAGGCAGGGCATGGCGAGCTTGTAGAGTTCAGAATCAAATTTCTGGGCACCGGAAGGGAGAGAAGAAGAGGCCAGAGAGAAAAGCGATTCAGTGAGAGGGAAAGCGATCCATGCCAGCCCATCAAGTGACAATCTTTCCAAGCCATTTTGCTACGTCTAAGTCGCCCTCCCAGTTCAAATTTCATTGCCTCTTTCCAACCTCACTGATTCGATGGGTCGACTCTAGTTGGCAGTGGCCACATGACTGAGGATTTATACGGCAGCTCCCATCAGGTCTAGGCAGGTGAGACAGCAGTGAAGAATGCTGGGAGTTGCGGTCCGACAAAATCTATGCTAGGCCATCCAGGTGAAGACCCTGTTGCTCACCTTGTGGGATAACGACTCAAAGATGCCCCAAAAAAGTTTCCTGGTGAGGTGGAGCTCCTCCTCAGAGGTGACCCCGTAGTTGGCCCAGCCGGTAGGAAGGCAGTAGTACTTCCAGCAACGTTCATAGTGGTTGGTCAGGAGCTGGGGAAAGGGAAGAAAGAGGGAGGTCAGCAGAGTCACAAGGCTGTTTGCTGCATCCGAGAGAGAGAGAGAGAGAGAGAGAGAGAGAGAGAGAGAGACTCTTCCATGCAAGGAGGCTATTATTATAAAAACAATGAATTAAGTAAGTAATCATACTTTTATCCTGCCGACCTAGCAGGACGGTCACTGCTCTCTCTGAACAGATTGCATACAGAAAGCATAAATATAGAAACACCAACCCTCCACCACCAACTAGACCTCTCAACAAAGAGAGAAAATACTTCAAAAGAAAAATCCCCAGGACAGGAGACAGACAAAACAACAAAAACCAAACCAAACCAAACCAAAACAACAACACACAAAGCAAATTATAACAACACAATAAAGCATCAAGCAAAGAGGATGCCCTGAAAAGCTTCTTTGGAGAGGGATGCTTGGACAGATTTTCTAAATACGATGAGGGAGGGGGCACTCCCCTGCTGGCAGGGCATTCTCTAAAGTAGCCACTTGACGTTCACTGGGCAGCCTGATCCTTCTGCCCGATACATGGGAGACACCCGTAGTTATGCATCCATCCATGCATCCACCACAAGCTGGAGATGTTATTTCATTTGGACTATAATTTGTGGAACCACCCAGCCGCCATGGTCTCTCCTGCCTACACACACAGACACACACCACGATTTACCTTCAGAGACATCTTGGCAAACTCATTGAGGATGGGCACGTCAAACACCAGCCGGCGCAGGAGGTGTTGAAGCATAGAAGGCCGGATATACCTGGAAAGGGGCAGGAGGAAAGTCACAAATGGAGTACTTACTTATTTATTTATTTATTTATTTGGAAGTTGAGTCATGGCTACTGGACTTCTTTTTTGAGAGATAGAAACGTTTCGCTGCTCATCCAAACAGCTTCACATTTATTTATTTATTTATTTATTTATTTATTTATTTATTTATTTATTTATTTATTTATTTATTTATTTGATTGATTGATTGATTGATTTCTGTACCACCCATTCAGCTACAGGATTACTTGCAGGAAAGCCCAGCCAGGCCTTACAGAAAGATCCAGCGGAACCAGCCTTACGGGAAAGAATGGGTTTTGTTTTGTCATGATTAGAGATGGGGAGGAATAAAGAAACGAATCAAAGATATTAAGAATATATTGATCTCTCTTTGCTTTTACTTTTAAAAAAATACTAACGCTATGCTTTGCCATTCTGAATTTCCAAAGTGAGTGGCCCGAAAGCCTGGGCATGAAACGTAACCGCGACATAAGTGACTCTGACGACATTGGGTGATAACCATCAGTTTGCTAGGGGCCAGGATCATCCCAGGGTTTGCGCCCCCAGGGCTCATTGCAGGGCCCAGGATCCACAGGCATTGCTGAGGCAGTTCAAAATGGTGGGGGCTTCCCCCACTCCCTCCACCCACCGCCCAGATGATCACATGCTGGCTAGTGGGGCATTCTGCAAGGTCTCCCGCTCCCCCCCCCACCTGCCCCTTTGGGGGATGTGGTCCGGCCCCCAGCCTGCAAAGAGGCCATCAGGCCCCTACCTCAGGCACTCCTCAATGACATCCCTCTGAGCCTTGGTGAGGGAGCGCCCACGGGACAGGCGGTAGATGGTATGCAGCATGGAGTCCACCATAATGGCCCGGTGCTCGGTGCCGGCAAAAAGAGGGGCGCACTTGGTGATGAGGGGCAGCACAGCAGAGCAGAGGTAGCGGTTCAAAGCCAGGGCCATCTCAGTCGTGCTGAAGGCAGCCTGAGGTGGGAGAACAAAGAGGCACGAGGGGTCCTGGGTGGAAGCTCACGACAGCTCCTGAAGTAGGACGAGGAGGTGGGACTCCACCCTAAGAGCCTGGAGAGCAGCTACCAATCAAGGCTGATAATACAGCTGGACCCCTGCCTCTGCGCGGAATCGGAATCAAGCCACCCCCACCCCGCAGGCGCTGAAAAGAGCGGATAATAGCAAAGGCTATTTTAAAAGCAAGTGTCATACCCAGCATGGTCTCTGCCTCCCTCTAGTGGCCCATTCCGGGAACTTTATCTTTGAAAATACAGTAGGACCCCTGTATCCACTGATTCATTATCCACTGATTCAGTTATCCACGGTTGGCAGAGGAAAAAATAAATAAATAATTCTGCAGCCACAAAGCAAGCTACTGTCATAAAACAGCAGCTGTAAATCAAGCTCCTGTTGCAAACAGCAGCTGTAAAGCAAGTTACTATCACAAAACAGCAGTTTTGGGGACATTTTGGCGTTTCCTCTTATCCACGGTTTTCATTATCCACGGGAAGGCTTGGAACCAATCCCCAGCGGATACTGGGGTCCTACTGTATGTACAATATTTCTCAAATTTTTCTTTTAATGTATTCAGGCCATGGATGAGTGAATCCATGGATACTGATGCCGTGGATAACTGTAGCAGGCTGAAGGGGCCTGTAGTCGGACTGACTATAAGTTAACGGTTCATGACAGTAGGAAGACTGTAGCTCAGTGTTCTAACGGTTTCGCAAAGAGGTCCCAGCATCTCTTTTTTTAAAAAGAACGTGGGATAGAAGAGACGAGATCCTGGGGAAGATTCTTCCAGTCCAAGCCTAACTCTAAAACAGGAGCACGCCTGATCAGGAGAGAAACAAGGCAGACCCCTGAACTTCTGACACAGATAGAGGGGTTTATGAGCAGAAAGAAGCCTGGTATTCTTGCTCCTCCTGGGACGTATTCTAAAACTGACTGGTCTGATGCTTGATCTTCAATTTCCTAGATGAGGAAGGCTATTCCACCACCACGACCCCAAGCACTAAAGATTGTCACCATGACCGTGGTACAGGAACCGTTCCCATCCTGCGCGGACCCTCACCGTGTCCAAGGAAGCTGCTGCTCTCATGTCAGGCAAGAAGCCCACCTCCAGCACGTGCAGGAGGAAGTCCTGGTTGTCAATGCCGTAGACCCGGTCCAAGAACAACACCATGGGAGCTTTGTGGTCGGGCACGAAGCTTGCGGACATCTTGGGCTCAATGACGTTGCCGTCTCGAGAAGGCAAGGGAACAACGTAAGCAACAGACTTCAGGTGTGGGGTGAAAAGGTTGCGGGGGGAGAAAGCAAGGCTTTTCTGAAGCTTTGGGGAGCAGCGAGTGGGCATATCAGAATGAACAACGACTTGAATGTGGAGTTTGTTTGTTTGTTTGACAAAGAGGGAAACAGTAAATGAAACATCCTGGAATTGCTCTTTTGCCCCTTCTGGCCTCCTTACCTTTGCCAAACGAAGGGATCTGCAGCGGGAGACTGATGACCCCAACTAGGTCTTCGATGGGGACCAAGGAGCGCAGGATGGCCCTGATACGGAGGGCTTCTCCCTTCCCGGCTTGGATGAGCTGCTCAAAGGAGAAAAGTTAAGTCAAAAAGCAGCCAGCCAGCTGGGGTGGACTCAGAAACCCTAGAGCAAATTGGGAGGAAAGGTGTCGGAGAGTGGGAGCCGTCCAAAAGGAAGCCAGTGGGCAGATAGGCAGGATCGGTGTTCAGGTGGGATGCACCAAATGCCAAAACAAACAAACAAACAAACAAACATGCATGTTGTTTTTCTGAGGAAAGGAAATGGGGACCCCTTCCCTCAGATTTAGGGTGATGAAAGGAGCACGTTTGGGTGCTTACATGCATCTCAGGGGCACAACGTCCCAGCAAGTCGATAAGGGC
The DNA here is from genome assembly GCA_029282475.1 of Phrynocephalus forsythii. NCBI lineage: Eukaryota > Metazoa > Chordata > Lepidosauria > Squamata > Agamidae > Phrynocephalus > Phrynocephalus forsythii. The sequence continues at coordinate 2,947,821 of JAPFRF010000023.1, forward strand.
AGCGTAGAAAGACATGACTGCATTGCCCAAATGCACCCGGTACTCCTCGTGGGCTTCCTCTCCCCCAAACCTGGGTGAGAGAGAAAAAGAAAGACATGGGGAGGAAGAGGGTGGGTGAGGAATCATCAGCCCTACACGCAGCAAAGGGAAGGGATCCCAGGGGGAAGGGCAGAACAAAAGGGTCCCGTTGCAAAAACCCAAAGCTGGGCGTAAAACATTTACTGATTTCATTTGCTTAAATATTTTTTTCTGCCCTGCCTTTCCCCTGAAAAGGGCCAGCCTGTGTGAGGAAAGGCATACAATAAGGCAACTAACAGCCAGAGAGTTCAGCTCAGAAGAATGAAAAATGCAGAATGCAGCTACATATTCCAAATATTCCATTGCTTATAAACTTTCCAAATGATCAGCTCTTTCTTTCAAATACCCATGTTCCAAGCCCTCACGGATAGGCAAGGGGGAGAAAAAACAAGCAGGAAGAAAAGGAAAAACAAGGAAGCAGGTGTCATGTCAGGATGAAAAACCTAGCTTGGCATCAAGGGATTGGCCCTAGGTCCGTCTGAAGAAACCAGGGGTGGAGGGTGTGTCTGAAGGTTGTCATGGAGCATATGCAGGAGGCAACATGGCGGCAGGGAGGAGCAGTGCTGGAAAAGTTCCTTTGGGGGACTACAATTCCCATAATCCCCCAAGGAGCACGGCATTTTCCAGATCTAGTTGATGCAGATCAACTAGAAAAGCCTTGGGGTCGGGTCTACTCATTTCATTTTGGTGGTGGTGGTGGGGTGGTGGTGGGGGTGGGGAACAGGGCTCTACAACTGTTGCTTTACCCTATAATGCAGACCCTTCATCCTGACCTACCAGCCCCAGCTTTAACAAAACCTATGCTGATGTCCTAAACGAGTTCCGCATCCTAGCTTTACAAAGTGTTTCATGGCAAGGGTGCCCGTGGGCCACGCCCGTTCCCCTTCACGTACAGCTCCCGGCGCCGGTCCTTCTTGACCGTGGGCCCATCGCGGGCGGGGTCCTGGGAGATCTGGATGGCCTCCTCTATGGCCGCCAACAGTCCGTTGCCGCCTTCCCCTCGCAGGGCCGGCCCGAAGCACTCGGGACGCCGGATTAACAGACGCACCACCACGTTGGCGTTCTCTTCCACGCTCTCCCCTGTGGAGGGACGGCAGGCGGTTGAAGGAGAGAAAAGGAGACAACTGGGAAGCAAAAATTAAAGCCAGCAGCAAGGGGTGGGAGGAGACAGGACAACTACTCAGAATAAGGGCTCTAGTCCTCATGGCTGTGGTGCAAAATCTCAATCTCTGTGGATGGCTTCCAGACCAGTCTCGTAACGGGAGCAAGTAGTACAACGGGATTCTTGAAAGGGAAAAGGAGGTGGCTGAGGATTCTATGGGCCCTTTTTGGGTTGCGGCAGGGACAATTCTAACATCGCGGCTATTGGAATCCGTCCCGCTTGAACCTCCCAGCCAAGCTCACCGTTGACAAAAACCGTGAAGCGCAGGAAGTCCAGGTAGCGCTCGCCTCCGCAGGGGTTCCAGCCGATGTCAGGGTAACCCTTGGAGAGCAGCATGGGGCAACTCTGCAGGCCTGCTCCGGCCAGGTAGGTCACCACCTAGAAGGAACGGAAAACACCTGCCAGGTTATCTGGAAATGGAGTCATGGCAACTGGAGTCCTTTTTCTTGTTAGGTTGAAACATTTTTGCAACACATCCAAGTAGCTTATTCCATCTCAGGAAAGTTGGTAGGAGATCTCCAATTTGTATTCCAATTTACTGGGATCTGAATAGACTCACTAAATGGGCAATGGTCAGGGGGTGTGAAAGTCACACTTCTGTAGCTCCTCCCTGCACCCATTAAGCTTGGGCCGTTAGCAGTGGTCTTCCTTCCTGGGGGAAGGAGGAAGTGGTCCTGATTTTTCAGGGGATACATGAAAGGGTGTCATGATAAATAGGAGATAAACTGTGCCTAAGTCCTCTGTCCCTGTCAGGTTTGCTATTTCCTGCCTTTAAAGATCTTGAATTTTGGGGGTAATGGTGTGTGTAACACTGCATGGCGAGGGTAGAATCTACTGAAAAGGAAAATTGCCATCCCTAGAGGTTTCTGGGGCAGCAGCAGATCTTTTTGGGGGAGGTTGATGAAATTTTAGGGAGACAGAAGGGCAGGGAACCCTGAAGGGTGAAAGACTGGGGGTGGGTGGGTGGGGAAGCACCACACTTGGTTCTTCTTTAGACAGAGAAAGGAATTGTGTTTAGAAGGAATATAATGCACATCATGAAACATAATAAAGGGATGCAGGTACCAGACAAAGCTGTGTCCATAAGCATCAAAACTTAAAGGACATTTCATTGACCTCTGCCATTGTTTCAGTAACCAGCTACAACCCAGCTGCCCGGGAAAGGAAGAGGAGGGATGCTGTGGCTAGGAAACCCTAACCAAGCCCATCCCTCCTTCCTCACTAAATTGGACAAAAGAGAGGCTATTTTAGCAAGAGCAGCTGCTGTGGGGGGCTGGGGAAAGAAGAAAATGGAAGGCAGCAATAGCTTTGTCTGGGCTTAAAGGGGAAGGAGCGGAGGAGACTTGGAAAAGAGTTTCCCTTCTTATCTTCATAATGAGTATCCAGAGGCCAAAGGTTGGACCCCCCCCCGCCTCCTCTTCCCACCATGCACTCCCTGGGTTTGGCAGCTCTCTGTTGGCCAACGGCTCACGCTGCTACCTTCTCCAGGTCTTGTTCCTGCAGTGCCAGGGCCAGCTCATTGTTATCGATGACAGAAGCCGCAGCCACGTCTAAGGGAGTGGATCCACGCATGCCTGGAAAGTCAATCAGAAGGTAAGCAGGCCTCCTCCAAAGCTCAAGGTGAGAGAGTGTTTGGGAGGCCAAGGAAACACCGAGGGGGGGGAGAGGGCTCAGGGCTTCAGAAATGGGAGGTGGGATGACACAACAAGCGAGTGACCTGTACTTGTCCACCTTAGAAACATGAATGAATGAATGAATGAATAAATGAAAAGAATGAATGAATGAATGGGTGGATGGATGAATGGCCTACAAATACACCTCTGAGTTTTCATTACTGGGCTGACACTGTTGCTGTTTTCCCAGTAGAATGGACATTTAAAAGTGACTTCTCAGGCCTTAATGATCTGTCTTAAATAGCCACAAGTCCACATTTTACAACTCACTGAAGGCTTCGCTTTTTAGCCAGGTCAACAGACACCGCAACAATGAAGAAACATACAGTTTAGACGGAGTAGATTCACATCCAGTATTTTAAGAAAATTCCTGAAGGAACCTCCTTTTCCTTCCCAGGAAGAACCCACAAATTCCTCAGATACCTTTCTTGTCCATTTGATTTAAACAGGTTTGGCAGGTTTGCTTGAAAACCTACCAACCTGGTCTATGAGAGGCAAAAGCTGATGTGGTTGAACATGGATGATACCATACATCGCCATAAGTCTTGGGAGAAAAACCACCATCTGTCTCAGCTTCTTTGTCAACATGACTTTCTCGCGCCTAGTCATCCTCATCCTGATAGCATATGCAAGGCTGTACTGGAGAGTCATCATTCACAGTGCATCTCCCATGTCACCTAAGGATTTAAATCCTTCCTGGTCTTGTCCTCACATGTGACCATAAGGAAACAAAAAAGGCCTTCTCTCTGCCCCCATCACCCCTGGGTGATGTGTTTCAACAGCAGACCAGAACGAGCATGTTTTCTCGTCCATATTAGGCAACATTTCGCCCACAGTGATCCAACACCAGCATTATTTATGCCCCTCCTCCAGTCGTAGTTGGGCGCTCACCCAGTCCGATGCCGCTGTTCTCCAGCAAGTAGCTGAGATGGTCAAACATGGAGCGTTGGTTCTGGCGGCTGATGCGGCAAAAGTAGCACAGGAAGCGGCAGCAGTTGGTCACCATCTTGGGGAAACGGATCTCCTGATCAGGGATAAGAGAGATTCCCTTAGATTGTTGCTGAATGTCCGCCTGGTCTCACCCCTCCATCTTCTTTTTGCTTCCACTCAAGTGGCTCAAGACAGTTTCGTGCATTAGATTGTCTCACAGATTCACGAAGAGGGGTGTGTCAATGTTATCAGAGTACATTAGGGACAAACTGGAGCCATCCAATTGGGTAGAAACGTGATCCAAGGACCCCCCCCCCCGGTTATGAGGCACAGAATTAGGAAATGGAGACTTTAACAAAAATTGCTCCTCAAAAGTGGATGCTCCAATGTGAACTTGAAAATTTATTACTTCTAGGTGTATTTCTAAGCCACTTAGAAAACTTAAGTTTGATATAAGCGGAGATCAAAGTCAAACAAATAATAAGACATTTCTGAAAAAAAAAAGGGATATTCTTAGACACTTGTGAGGCTGCTTGTCCATCCAAAAGACTTACAGTATTGTCACTGAAAAACCGATATTTGGGAGAGAAAGAGACATCTATTAACTAGGGAAAGTTATGAAAGGGAGAGGTGGCCAAGCAAAACCTGGGGCCTGCAATCAAGGGATGCTGACATTTCAGCCCACAGCACCAGCCAAGAGTAAACAAGTCAAAAGTTTTGGCCATAAGAGTTTGGTCACTCCTGGGAGAGCTTTGATTTACACAAGAGGCACTACGAGGTGGTCAAGGGGACAGCCTTGGATTGTAGTTGAGGAACCAGTTTCTGACAAGTGAGAAGTAGCACTACACCTAAGACCGGAGATGCCCGGGCTGCCACCACCTCCCTCCGGCCACCGTCAGCCAGGGAATGAGGGCATCTGCTGAATGAAAGCTAAACTTGCTTACCTTTGAATCTCCTCCTCCCAGCACATTCACCATGACCTCCATGACGGTTTCATGCATGCCCAAGGCTCGCATCAGGTTGGGATGCTGGTAGAAGACTTTGTTGTTCATAATATTGCTGCCCGAAAGAAAGACACAGAGGAGGGAGGCCATCAAGAGAACAGGCAACGCAGCACGAGGACTCAGAGAAAGACGGTATGGTACAGGAGGCCATCAGTGGCAGAGGAAGACGGACGGGATGGTAGAGAAGAGGGGGTGGCCAAGAGAAACTCCAAGTGAGAAGGCTGAGGCCTGGTGCCTACTCAGAGGGGAAAACTAGGAACCACCAAACGTGGCTCGGAAGAACTCCTGCCTGAAACCTTAGGGAGGCCCTGCCAGTCTGGAGTGGACAACAGGGGGCTAGACAGAGCCACGGCTTAAGTCACCATGAAGTTGCTCTGATGTGCCCTTGCAAAGAGAGGCAGAACCTCAGCGCTCCCAGGGGGTCGCCCTTCAGGGGTGAGCAGAAGATAAGATGCCTAGTAGATGAAGGAGGAAGTCATGACCCAGGAAGGGGGAAGGGGAGAGGGTCAGGGACAGAAATGCCTACCCAATACTCTGTATCATCAGGTTCTCCTCCTCGGGCCCCATCTGGACGATGAGCAGCGAGCGGATCTGGCCCAGGCACTCCAGCAAGCTCATGGTGTCGACCACTGAGTTGGCGTTGATGGTGTAAGCCTTGGGCAGGGCGCGGATGAGCTCGCCGAGGCCGTCGTATTGCCGGTGCAGAAGGCTGAACATCACCCGCACCAGCTCTGGGCTCTGGATGAAGGACTCTTGGGCCCAGTGGATCATGGTGTGTGAGATCAGCTCCTGGAGAGTGCCTGCGCAGAAGGGGAGAGGGAGGCACTAGTTTACACTATGCAACAGCAATGGATAGTAAAAGCTGCAACGCCCGGCACCCACGCCCAGGAGTGCTGACTTTCAGCAAAGCCACCCCTTAGGTACTGATCTCCTCTCCACATCCGACCCCCTCGGTGACACCTACTGGGTTTGGGCTCCTCCGAGGGAGGCTGTTCCTCGTCTGTCTCCTCCTTCTTCTTGCGAAAGTTCACGATCTTCTCCACTAAGCTCATCAGTCGCCGGCGGAAGGAGGTGTCTTCCTCTTCCTCTTCCTCCTCGCCCTCTTCTTGGATCCCTGTTGGGGAGCGCACAGAGCTTGGTGAAAGTGGAGGACAGCCCTCACACACACATCTGGAAGATGAGTCAGGCCACTGGACTTCTTTTTCTTGAGAGACAGACTGACGAAGCTGCTTGGATGAGCAGCAGAATGTTTCGATCTCTCAAGAAAAAGAAGTCCGGTTGCCATGACTCAACTTCCAGATAAAACTCACCTGGATGACTGAGAAACTTCACAGACACCTCCCCCCAACACACACACTCTGCTGGATCTGGTATCTGGCATCAATGGGCATGCACCTCAATTACATTAGGGTTTGGAATTTGATTAAAAGAGATTTGGAAACATGGAATAGACTGAATCTGTCATTGATGGGAAGAATTTCGGTGATAAAGATGAACGTGCTACCAAGGTTGTTATTTTTATTTCAAATGATCCCAATAATTAAAGGGACAGGCCACTTTAAGGAATGGCAGAAGATATTGTCTAAATTCGTCTGGCAAGGCAAGAGACCGAGAATAAGATTTAAATTATTAACAGATGCTAAGGAAAGGGGAGGTTTTGCCATGCCAGACCTGAGATTATATTATGAAGTGGCCTGCCTCGGTTGGATAAAAGAATGGATAACTTTAGTTGATGGAGATCTTTTGGATTTAGAAGGTCATGACAATAGATTTGGTTGGCACGCTTATCTTTGGTATGATAAAGTGAAAGTACATAAAAGTTTTATGAATCACGTAATTAGAAAGTCATTACTTCAAGTCTGGGAAAGATTGAAACCTTTATTAGAGAGACACACCCCGAGGTGGTTATCTCCGATTGAAGCATTGGCGATCAAAAGGAAAGATGCAGAAGGAGTGGGGATCACATATGGGGATGTGTTATTCTTCTCAGAAAAAGGCCCAAGACTGAAATCTTATGAACTGTTAAAAGAGAGGTTAACAGGTTGGTTTCAATACTATCAGTTACACGACACTTTTCAGAAAGACAGAAGGATGTCTGGATTTGGAGAGAAGGAATCCAAGTTTCAAACCATAATTATGGGCCCAAAAAGAAATTGTTGACTAGATTATATAATTTTTTGTTGGAGTTGAATTTAAAAGATGAACAAGTCAAAGAATGTATGATAAAATGGGCTATGGATTTGGGTCATAATATTGAGTTAGATGTGTGGGAAAGATTGTGGAAAAAGAATATGAAGTTTACCGCATGTACTTTGATAAAAGAAAACTTGTTGAAAATGATGTATAGATGGTATATTACTCCAACGAAATTAGCAAAGATGTACAGGATGAAAGATGATTATTGTTGGAAATGTAAAAAGAAACAAGGTGACTTTTATCATATGTGGTGGACTTGTGAGAAAGTGAAGGAGTATTGGGCATGGATATATGATGAACTCAAAAAGATGTTAAAGTGTACATTCCCAAAACGACCTGAACTTTTTCTGTTAGGGTTGGTGGATAATGAAATTAAAGGAGCAGACAGGACGTTATTTTTATATGCAACAGCAGCGGCACGAATGCTCCTGGCCCAGAATTGGAAGACAACGTATATACCGTCTTTGGATGAATGGAGGGCGAAATTACTGGACTTTGCAGAGATGGCCAGACTGACTTGCAGATTGAGGGATCAAGACAACCAGAGGTTCCAAAATGACTGGCAAAAATTTAAGAACTACATGGAGATCAACTGTAATGAATTAAAGACTCTTTCCGGATTAGGATAGAACTCGAAGGACTATTACCTACTTTTAGAACCTTTTCTATAAGTATATAGAATGGGTTCGTTGGAAAGGAAGGCTGGGAGATGAGCAACGTTAAAACCGCAAGAAGAACAGAGGGAAGCCGAACTTTAGTGATAGATTGACTTTATATGGTTAATGTTTTGAATATGTTCTTTTTTCTTTTGTATTTTAAATTCTTTAATAAAAATGTTAATAAAAAAAAAAAGAAACTTATTTCTTCTTATAGATGTAAACTGACTCAGATGTAATAATTTAAAATCTGAATAAACTTTATTAATAAAACAGGCATGCACCTCAAGTTCACACACACACACACACACACACACACACACACACACACACACACACCATGAGTGGAATTTGGCACCTAAGACACGAGAGGGTTTCTTGCCCTACCTCCCATTTTTTAATTTTTAAAGCAAGCCTCAAGAGCGCTCATGGCAAACCTTCAGCACTCCAGATGTTTTGGATCACAACTCCCAGAAATGCAAGCCTGTACTGCTAATGACAAAGGACTGTGGGAGTTGTGGTCCAAAACATCTGGAGTGCCAAAGGTTCATCACTGCAGCTCTAGAGCATTGGTTCCCAACTTTTGGTTCCCAGATGTTCTTGGACGAAAACTCCTAGAAGTCTCCCCTACCAGCTGTACTGGTTGGGATTTCTGGGTGTTGGAAGTGCAAGAACATCTGGGGAGCTGCTGTTCTTAGTCCTTAATCCCCTGTAAAGGAGCAGGCCAGCCCCTGTAACAGCCTGAAGAAAGCTTAGCAGGTTGGATGGAATCTTCCTTTGTCAGCCTATGAGTTCTTCTTCAAGACTAGAAGAAATCTGAGTCCAATTATGTAAAATAAGGATGGCACACGACAAACCTGCTTCATGATTTGCATCATATATTTGGGTTTTGTGTTTCAGAATAAGTCACCATGGCACAGAATGTATTTATTTAGCATCCAAAGCACCTCACATCTAGTCTGCTGCTGAGCCTGCATTCCATTGCACCTCAATTCATTTTAAAAACACATATATATTATTAGGTTTCTTTTAAAAGGGGTACACTTGGGGAAAGGGGTTTGGGAAGGAGCAACCCAGTCTGACAAATTATTCAACATCAAGACATTTTAGAACTCTCCCTTGTTAGTTACTCAGATTACCATTGCAATAATTTAGCATTTTTTCCTTCGCCAATCTGTGGAGGGTACTTGCAGGCTAAGGTGCCTGCAACCACCACATGGATCCAGTTGTCTTGGTTTCAAATGGGGGAATTCTGTTTTCCTGCTTTTCAGACTGCAGCATCCACCAGCCACCCCGATTCCACATCTGGAGGGCTACACATGCCTGGTCTACCCCGTAATTCTATTTGATGTGAAGATGACCAGTGGGGAGGGGGCGGCAGGCTCCTTACCGCAGTGAGCCAACAAGTCAGCATGAAACTCCAACAGTTCGTCACGGATCTCGTCAGGCACCGGGCACTCTTCCTCGTCAGCTCCATTCTTAAAATGCAGCAGCATGTTAATCTGTTGTGAAAAGAAGACACTGCTTGCCGCCGATGTAGAGTGGAGGCTGTATACACTGCCAGGAGGATGCTTTGTTTTAAGGTCATTGTCTATGCGTTTTTAACTGCAGGCTACCTTGACTTTCGTTTTGATGCAAGAGCCTCGTGGCACAGTGCTTAAAGGCCTGTCCTGCAGCTAAAACTGTGCTCACGACCTGGGGTTCAATCCCAGATAGATGGCTCAAGGTTAACTCGGCCTTCTATCCTTCGAAGGTTGGTAAAATGAGTACCCAGCTCGCTGGGGGTGTGGTGGGGCAATGTGTAGCCTGCATAATTAAAAAATTGTACAAACCCCAGAGAGTGATTGAGGCACTTTGGGGTAGAATATAAGCAGAACACTTTGCTTTTTTTGCTTTGCTTTTTATTGAGAAGGGAAACATTAAGGCTACGTACAATGCAAATTAAGGACGTTTGTAGGGTGCTTTGCAGTAAAGGCGGGGTACTTGGAGGGCTCAGAGGCCTAACAAATGCCTTATGGCCAGCTGAACACCTTAGAAAATATGCTAGGATGCTCATCCACACACATGGTTTTTGTGGCTGAGAGGCTGATATGAGAATTATCCCCTGAGGAGGGAAACATTGGAAACCCCATTGAAGTAACATAATAAATCTCTTTGATCACTTAGAAAATGAGAAATACCACGACAAAGGGATTGCTGTTCGAGCTAAACACATCCCCCCACTGGCCCTGGGTGCAGTCCAGGATTAGCATTGACTTCTAAAATTTATGCAGTCCCAGGCTTTCCCCTGCGTGAGGCCTCTTTCTTTTTCTCTGAGCCCTTCGTTCGGTACCTGCTCTTGCGGGGGAGAGCGGAATTCCCGGGTGCGCCGGGCCGTCTCGGCGGCCGACATGTTGAAGTCCTGCATGAGGGTGTTGTAGCGCTGGCGCTGGTTGGTCTGCAGGTTGTCCACGTAGCGTTCGGAGAAGGCGATCATGGCTTCGACGCGGTGCTGGAGCTCCCGGTCGCAGAAGAACTGCAGGAGGTGGCACATCTGTGGGGAGACCGGTGGTGGGGGGGGGTGGGGGGAGAGAGAGATGGGGAGAAGGGGCAGCGGAAGCAATCAGACATTTGTGGAAGCCGCCTCCCTTATTCCGCTCGTCTAAAACATCTGGGAAGGGCCAGCCAAGGGCTCCCCGGGCCACGCTTGCTGGCCAAGGGAAGGAAACTGGCAACCCGCCACCTTTACCTGCAGCTTCACCGATTCAGGCAGCTTCATCTGCAGGAGGCCTTCCTCAAAGCCCTCCTCTTCCTCTTTGGCTTCGGCTTCTCCGGCCTCAATGGCTTTGAGCTCTCTCTTGTCGCCTTCCCCGGCCTCCTCCTTCTGTCCCCCTCCGGCCTCTTTTTCTGCCGCGTAGTCTTCGTCTTCCTCCCCTTCTGCAGCCGCCAGCTCTTCCTCCTCGGCCAGCTCTTCTCCTTCTTCGGCTTCCTCGCCGCCACCAGCAGGCCCTTCCTCCTCCTCCTCCCCTTCCTTGGCCTCCGTGAAGACGTTGGGCTCAATCATTTTGAGGATGTGGCGCACGTCTTCGTCCTCAAAGATGCCCATGATGAGAAGGGTGCAGATCAGCTTGAGGACCGGCACGAACTGGAACTCCACGCTGCCCCCGACGGGGTCACGGGTGTGCTGCCCGCCGTCTTGGACAGCCTCCGTCAACATGTTGATGGCCTTCACCTTCAGAATGTCCAAGGGGATGGAAGGGCTGAGCTGGTACAGCTCGGAGCTGGTGCTGACGAAGCAGGTGTCAGCAAAGTGCAGAGGAGGGCGTAAGCAGGTGCTCATGCCCACCCCGGGCAAACCCGGCTTCTTGGAACCGTCTGGGAAAAGTGTGATGCTCTTGGTCTCGTCCGTCATGGGGACGATGAACTCGCTGTTCATCATCAGGCGGGAGCGCTTGGCCGACTCCAGGTGCATGCTGATGAGCAGGTCATAGTAGCCGCTGCGGAGCAGGCCGGGCAGGTGGTTGCTCTCAATGGTGTACAGCAGCTGCGACTCGTCCACGTGGCTGCACAGGGCGTGCGCCACCCGGTTGTTGCCCAAGGCACAGACCGCGCAGTACAGCTTCAGGGTGTGCGAGTGGAATTTCAGCAGGTCCAGGCGCTCGGAGAGCTCCAAGATGTCAATGCACCTGCAAGAGGGTAGAAAAGACAATAGCCCAGGCAAGGGCACAGGGAGGCGTGGGGGGCCCTTGTGTTGGCCACTGGAGAACATAAGCTGGAATTCAGAACGGCTGCATGAGAGGAGATTTCTAAGGCGCCTTATCGCTTATAAATGCCTTTTAAATACTGGTTTTACTTAATGCTTTAATGTAATAATTGTTCAATACTTTCTAAAATATTTGTGCACCAACCTTTTCCAGCTTTTAAATCTTGTGGTTTAATGACGCAACATGCTTTGGATTCTTTTAAAGGAGAAAGTCAGAGTAAAATATTTTAAATAAAATAAGAACAAATAAGAGGTATTGGGGAACTGTTGGAGAACAGAGTTGTTTAGCTCGCTGGCTGCATAGCCAGAGGTGAGGAGTTCCCCACTTGTGACCTCCGATCATCCTTTTTATACCCCTCTGAACTTGTTCTGATTTGTTGCCACCCTTCTTACAGTGTGGTGTTCAGAACAGGACACAGTACTCTAGAGGAGACCTAACCTAATTCTGCCTGCCACTCTCAGCTGTAACAAACTATAGTCTTTATTTCTTGGAGTATGACTACCCTTCTACTACGTCTTATAATTTCTTTGGATGGGTACGAACCCGCAGTTCGGTGATTCGGCAGCATTGCAGATTTGCTGGAGTCCCGGCTTCCCTTGCCCCGCCATTCTCCGGCAGGTGCCCACTCAGGGCTGGGAAACTGCCCTGCTGCCTCTGAGCGGGTGCCCAAGAGAGGGGCTGAGGCAAGGGAAACCAAGGGCGCCCACAGATCAGCGGTGCTGCCAAAGCATGGCTCGTGCCCATATCTATTTGTCTTTCTCTTCTAATTTTGGCTTGCCAGATCTTGTCCATGGATGATGAAGGCCAGCTGTACCTTTCTTTATGGGATGGCGTAACCTCAGCCACAGAGATTAACACTTAAGTCCAGAATTGGACTTTCTGCTTCTGCTTCTGTCAGGGAAAACAGGAGGCTCACCGGCTTTCTTCCGGGATGTGGAGAGCCATCATGATGTTGGGCTCTGTGCATTCCACCATCCAACCATGGCGGTCACTGAAGCGAGCAACGTCCACCCGCAGAAAGTCATTGGGCATCCGGCTCCAGGTCATTGGTGTAAGGGTCTGGATGGCCAGTCGTGGCGGGCACTGGGGTTCCGGATTCTTCCTCTCACTGCGGAACATGGCGGCTGAGATCGGCATGATGTTCTGTCCGAGGAAGAGAAGAGAATGAAAGCAGTGGTTCAGAGAGGTACAACTCCCAAGGTCTCCTTTTGCCTATGACGGGTGTAATTTGGAGGGGCAGGCCTTACCTTCAGCTTGCCCAGTTCAAACTGGATGACATTCTGGCTTGTTGGGAGAGCAAAGACGGCAGGAAACAGCTTGGTGTTTGGCTCTACCTGGAGAAAGACAGGTATATAAACAGACACCACAAAATGGGAGGAGAAACGTCCTACGTTTGAAGGACACCAAACCTTTTAGCCTTTGCCACTTCCTATGGCAGCAAATCCTAGAAATTAACGTTGCATTGGGCATGGAGGAGCCTTAATTGTGTCCCACTAACGACCCCTCCAACAGTCCTCTGGGAAAGATGTTTTGCCCTTCCATCATGAAAGCATCTGACTCACCTGGAAGAAAGTGTTGACCTCTTTTCCGTTGGCTGTGAAGGTCATGAGGCCCGCCGCCAGGTCAACGAGGCAACCGATGACGAGGTCCACAGTGCTGACCCGGGTCTGTTGGGTGTTGCTGACAAAGTCTCCCCCCCAGACCATGTAGCAGTTGCTCCTCTTAATGCTGGTGAAAGACGAAAGGTGGTTGAGGTCTCTGGCCAACCATGAATTTCCTAAAGTACTTCCAGCTTCTTTCACAGTTTGGGACCTCAGCACACAGCAGGATGCCTTCGTCCACTCAGAACTGCCCATCCCACTCTCTCTTCACAGGTAGGCCAACTGAGGGCGATGACTCCAAGGGAAGTCCAGAAGGTACAAACAAGAAACTGGGCCCCACATCCCTGGAATGACCTACGACCAGACATCTGCCTGGCTCCCTCCTTGATTTCTTACAAGAAACCTCTCAAAACATTTTTGTTCCAACAGGCTTACCAGAGTCAGCCAACCTGAGATCCTGAGAGAGTATTAGCCTTGTATATTTATTTATGCCTGCTTGGTCTATTTTAAACTGTTTAATTATTAACTGTTCACATCCTTGTTTTAATTTATCTCTGTTTAAATTTGGAGCACTCTGTTACCTATTTGTTTCATTGTGCTATGAATCACCACAAACAATAACTGGATCTATTGAATGGATGGATGGATGGATGGATGGATGGATGGATGGATGGATGGATGGATGGATGGATGGGCAGAGCAGTAAGCTACAGAGTGCCTGGGATATAACTCCCATCAGCCACAGACAGGATATGTGATGGTCAGTGATGATGGGAGTTCAAGTCTAATAATATTGGGACTTCTAGGGCTGCACCCCAGTGGCCTCCAGTTTGTCAGGCCTGCTTTCAGTCCTTCCCTCCTTCCCCATCAGAGAGACCCTCGACGTACAGCACGTGTGGCTGAGCCTCACCTGTCGTGAATGTTCCCCTTGTCGTCGCCCATGGTAACCGTGACGCTGCGCACCTTGGTGAGGTCAAAATTCATGTCGTGCTGGTGATAGTCAGGTGTGACCCAGCCTACCCAAACACAGGTGGGCTCCTGGCCCGCAAAGATCCGGACTGAGTAGTAATACTGAGAGGAATGGAAGGAAAGAATGGCGCAAGTCTTATCAAAAAAATCTGCTTTTGAATTTAAACTAAGTGTGGTTCCTAATTAGATCAAAAGTGGACAAACTGTGGTTAATTTGAACCATGGCTTCTTGTAAGGGTGAGAAACCTCTATCAACCAGAGGACTGAGTTCTATTTCAAAGACATTAATGGGTGCCAAACAGCAGAACCAAGGACAAAATGGAAGGACTACCTGGACCACTATATTTTAGAATAATGTTTTAACATCTAAAAGCCTTAGACGGATAGAAGAATCCTGTATAAAACCAGGGAAGGCACCAAATGACTGCATCATGGAGAAGGGGGACTGGGTTATCTGGAAACCCCCATTCATTCCCATGACCCAAGGGTCTTCATTCTGGTTTGCTGAAACAAGCTACAATTAAGCTCTAGTTTCTAATACTAGCTTGGTCCAACTAACCCTAGTTCCCAACCCAGCTCTGTGTTTGGATATAAATACAACCAGTAATCATTTTCAACTAGGAAACAACTGCTTTCCAGCTCCTCCTCTAGTCTGAATTTGAGAATGGGGGAAAAGTCAGCAGCAGGGCTTAAATCATTTCACATTTGTCATTTCAAGCTATAATCACAAGATTCAGAACTAATTACTGAGTTCCCATGGCATCAAAAAGGCCCTCTATGCTGTTATGGTGCAGCAAAACACTTCCTCAAGTCAAGCTCTCCAAACCACCAAAGGTCTTATATTACCGTTGTGGTATTCATGATGACTTCTGGGTCATCTCGGTCATCTGGAACGACCTCTTCTTCCAGTCGGGGTACGGTCGGGACTACAGGAGCAGGTGTAATGAAGGTGGTAGCCTTCTTGGCTTTGAAGAGGAAGCTAGGAAATGTTCCAAATGGAAAGATCATAAAACTGTAGGTGATGTGCCCTCCAAAATAATAACACCCAATGCCCTATGGCATATGTTCTTGGATAATGAGTGCTTCTAAGTTCAAAGGGACTGGCTTTTAGGGTTCTCCCAACACATTTTGCTTCCAGAGGCCAGAGACAAAATGGCACCCCATCCACACCACTCCCCAATGGCTACTAGAGTGGTTGTTGTTGTTTTGTCGTACAGTTGGGAGTGACTCTTCATGGCCCCATGTCCAAGGAGTTTTCTTGGCAGGAATACTGGAGTGGCTTGCCAGTTCCTACTCCAGGTATCTACAGCACCTGGTGCGCTCTGGTGGTCTCCCATCCAAGTACTAGCCAGGGCTGACCCTGCTTAGCTTCCAAATTTTCATTTCAGTTTCAGCACGTGGCTCCACAGCTCTTTCTGGATAACAGCCAGTAAAAACATCAGTCTACACCAGGGGTTCTCAACCTAAGGCCCCGGGGCCGGATGCGGCCCCCCAAGGTCCTGAATCCGGCCCCTGGGACCAATTGCAACCCCCCACCTACCCCCTGTTTTGTGAGCAAGCCAACCTCCGCAGCTGCTTTTGGACTGTGATCCGGCCCCCAGTGGTGTCTGGGTGGTAGTGGACCGGCCCGCTGGTTGAAAACTTTGAGGACCCCTGGTCTACACCCATGATTCCCAACTTGAGCTCCTCAGATGTTCTTGGACTCCAGCTCCCAGAAATCCTGGCCCACACAGCTCATGGTGAAGGCTTCTGGGAGTTTTAGTCCAAGAACATATGGAGATCCGAGGTTGGGAACCACCGCTGTACATCCTTACAGCCCTCACCCGCGTTTGGTCTTGCTTTTTTCCGTGGATGCATCTTTTTCGTTCTCCGTCTTGGGGGGCTCCTTCGGGGGCTCCCTGGGGGCGCCAGGAGGAGCAGGGCCCTGCTTCTCCTTCTCCGCCTCTTCCGTCTCCTTGCGGCTAGCGGTTTTCTTCAGCTGCTCAAACTCCGAATCCAGGTCGATGTCTTTGACCTCGTCCTCGGGGATGGTGAGGGCGTGGGTGAGCGGGGTGGTGCCGGCGGTGACCTTGAATTTCTCGTAGAACTCCACAGGCATGCTGAGGCGCAGGAAGAGGAGCTCCACCACTGCGTTCTGCGAGCCAAAGGTCTTGTGGGTCAGCTTCAGGCATGGTGGGTTATCCACGGTGCCATCGATCCGTGACACCTACGAGAGAAAGAAGGGAAGAAGAGATGTAGGGAGACTCTTTTGCTAGTGTCTTTCCAACGATGTCCTGGGACATATCTGGTGTTTCTTGGAGTCTGGCCAGTCTTCCTCTAGATTCAAAGATCACAAAGAGCAAACTAACATCCCCAAAAGACCACTTGCTCACCACGGCTGATCTTTCTTCAAAAGATGCAAACACGCCCTTGTAGTTAGAAATGCTCTCTTGGAAGGCAGGACGTTTGGAAACCACTGCCCATGGCAAGGAGGTTTCATTTGCTCACAGGTGCTTCCCTTTTGGCTGTCTCTCATCTCCAAATTTTAAACTATTGGCATTCTTCTCCCTCCATTGCAGCACCTGGTCCGGCACCGCCATCACTCCTATGAGCCTTTGCTCTTTATATTTTCCAAACAGCTTCTGCTTGCTGTGAACCCAAGATCTCTCTCTCTGGGCGGCGGATGCCGGCATTTCCCTCTGTGGCTCCAGAAGTCTTCACCTTAATTCTGAAAAACCTGGACCCCGTCCCAGTGCCGTGCTCTCTTTGCAAACCAGACCTCCTACGCTCATGTGTCTTCCATGACTTGGCCCCCTCGTAATTCCCTCAGAAGCCCACCTTCCCTTCCTCTGGCTACTTTCCTCACAGGATTCCCAATTTCCCACCTGAAAAGGAGTTTTGCTCAAAAACTCAGTTTTAGACCTCTCTCTTCCACCAACATTGAGCCTCAGAGAGCATATTTCAGTGTTTCAAAACCTGTGGGTCCCCAGATGTTCCTGGACTGCAACTCCCAGAAATCCCTTCCAGCACAGCAAGTGGTGGAGGCTTCTGGGAGTTGCAGTCCAGGAACATCTGGGGATCCACAGGTTGAGAAGCAATGGCTTATTTGCTATCTTATTTTCAGCCCCTAAACAACTCTCAAGCCCCCCCAAAAAAACCCCAGGTGCCCCTTTTCTGGTGCCTTTGCTCTGGTCCCCTATCCCCTGCGCTCACCTCGTAATGAGGGTGCTCCATCGGCACAAGGGAGAACTGAGGCAGGCTCTTGCTGAACCACATAGTGATGTCCCGCTTCATGTTGATGGCAAATGGCTCGAAGCCTTCCTGCAGGCCGCAGATGGTGAAATACCGCAAGCTGCTGACATCTTGGCCCAGGTTGAGGCGCCCGACCTGCGACAAACCCAGGCTGCAGACGGGGATAAAGCCTGCCAGCGACGGGGAGAGGAAAAAGCAAAATGTTCTGCTGATATGCTGCCCCATACATAGCACTTCAAGCACTCTCTGGGTGGTTTGCAATTAAATTATGCAGGCTACCCAGAGAATCTGGGTCTCCTGGTTTCCTTCCATCATTTCCCCTATTTTGGATTTTGGATTTTAATTAATCAATGTAATTTTACTTTAATTTTATTTTAGAGACTGTCTTTCTCCCAGTATCTGGACCTACAGTGATTCACAACAAGATTAAAAAGACTGTATGGGCAAAAGAACAACAAAGGTTCCCACTTTTTGAGAGCTCCTCTTCGAATCTCATCCCAGTGTGTCCAACCGACAAGGGAGAATGCCAAACCCAACGGATGCTCACCATCCCCGATTTCAATGTCTTTGAAGGCCACGTCCGATCCTGAATCACTCATCAGCACTTCCCCATTGAGGGTGAACATGATGTTGTTCTCAGTGAAGTCAATCATGCAGCCCACGACATCCCCTGACTGCCAGGGGCGCCCGAAGGGTTCGCTGCCTATATGCCAGCGTTGGCCCTAAAGGGCAGGAGACAAAAGGAAATGGGTGACAAGGTGGCAAGGGATGGATCCAGGCTGAGGTGGTGACACCAAAAATCATCTGTAGGTTCTGGTTGCGTGGCTGGTACTCAGAGGGGGTAACCAAGGAATCCGTGGAATAAGGAGGCAGGGGTAGGGAAGCATCCTGCCTAAAACCCCAGGGACCCACTGTTGCCAGACAGAGTTGACATTACTACATTACAGTCCGCTCTGGTGTTGAAAAATACAAACACAATTATAAAGAGTGCTATGCATAGCATGGTCTCCGGCACACTCCAGTGGCCAGTTCTGGTAACTTCATCATTAAAATATGTATTTTGGGGGTTGTTTTTATTCCCCTTTTAATATATTTAATATTTTCAGAACTTGGCTAAGTGAATCAGCAATTACTGATCCCATGGATAAAGATGTCCAATTGTCTAGAGATAAATTGGATTCATGGCCCCACTAAATCAACGTTCACCGGGGGGGGGGGGAGATAGACAGTCCTCTCTTACTCACCCGATGTCCGTTGAAGACATAGGAAAGGTCATCGGCTCCCAGATCCATGTCAGGCCGCACATTTGGCCGGGCCCAGCCCACACGCATCTCCCCTGTGGTGACCGCCTCAAATTCAAAGTACCATTTGCCAGATTTCACTGCATAGAACTGTTCGGCCCTGAAGATGCGTACTTTCTCGGACCGGGTCTTGCTCTGATCTTGACCAGCTGAGGAAGCCAGGAAAAGGCACATGGGTGAATGGGTAGTTCTCTTGACCTACAGACCTTCCACAAATTCTGACACCCCTTTTGTCCTCTCCTTTCCAGAGAACCAATCAACATGTTCAGGGAAACCATACTAGAACATCTGAGTTAATCTTGGAAACCCACCCATTTAAATATCTCTCTCTCTCTCTCTCTCTCTCTCTCTCTCTCTATCTATCTATCTATCTATCTATCTATTTGTGATAGGTCAGGGAGAAAACTTGAGCATAATAACTACAACCCCTCTCTCAAAGGGCCCTCCAGCTAAACAGACCTGGCTTTTAGGCATCTTGAGGGACCTCGATTGACAAAGTAAGACATCCAGACCAGAAGGTTCTTGTGACTCTTCTGGTTTTTATCTGCCTCCCTCGTCCTTCCTCTCCCAATGAACTGGGCAGAACAAGTTAAGGTGAAGGTTCCCTCCACACTTGTGTGCTAGTCGTGCCCAACTCCAGGGGATGTGCTCCTCTCTGTTTCCAAGCCAAACAGCCAGTGTAGTGCATGGCCATGGCCATGTGGCCAGCATGGCTGAACGCATTTCTGTGAATGGAACACTGTTTACCTTCCTGCTTTTTATGGTGGTGCCTATTTATCTACTTGCACTTACATGCTTTTGAACTGCTAGGTTGGCAGGAGCTGGGGTTAACTGACAGCGGGCGCTCGCTCAGCTGCATGACACCTGGGATTCGAACCGCTGAGGTGCCGACTTTGCAGCTGACATTTCAGTGCTCTGGCCTGCTGAGCCACCATTGCCATTGGGTGGAACAGGGAACCCTGCAAATGAGAACGCTTACTGGTTTCCTGATCCGGCGGCTCAATGTTGTAGCCGTAGCCAATGAGGGTGCGTACTGCTTCACGCAAGCTATCCCGGTTCGTTTTCTTGGTCCGTTCGTCTAACAGGCTGTACGGGACCAGGCGGGGGTTGCGTTTGTTTTTGATGTCCTAAAACGGGTGGAGAAGAAGGAGGGAGAACATGTACGCACAGCAAGCTACAACGGACCAGACTAGGCAACTGAAAGGAAAAAGGCATAGGAGCTTTTTCTGCCTTTGGCCACAAGATCCTGCCTCGGAGTCTCGCAGGTCCAACAAGGAGGTCTCCTGCATTTTCCAAAGGGCTTTGTCAACTCCTGGCATCTTATGTCAAAGACACCTTCTAAATATCAACCTCTGGTCAGCGCAACCCCCTCGAGAATCCCACACCTGCACAGCGCTGTAGGTCCAGCCCTGTTGGACGCGATCTCTCGCCCAGACGTTGTGCCCATTCTCGGCCAGTTTGTCCACCAAAGTATTCTGGGCTGGCGTCAGCTTGATGTGGTTGAGATCCAAGGGGGCTGGCTTATAGCCGTTGGACATCATGTACCTGCCCAGGAGGGAACCAAAGTGGGGCTTTAGAACAGGGATAGGCTGGCGACTCACAGCGTTACGGTTAAAGCCTTCTGCAGATGATCAGTTCATGCTTACAGAGGGCAGGCCGACCACCTACGTTTTGGGAAGCTTTGTTTTCTTGAGGTTCTCTTCTGCCTTCTCGTCTGCCATCCCCACGTGGCAGCCGAGAGCGAGTAAAGTCCTGCAAGGGGGCAGAAGGAGAGTTGAATTGCGTTCTTCACAGCCATCCATCCAAAGGCGAAAGTGAGGGAAACTCATGGTCAACTTACTTGAGTGTCTCTCCTGACATCTGGAGGTTGTAGTTGCGCTCCGGTTCAGGCAGGCTGTGGAAATCCAGCAAGCAAGGGTGCAGGCGTTTGTTGTCATCCCGGATCTAAAAAAGGCACAGAAACAAACATCTCAAGGGTTCCTGTCAAAGTCCAGCTCAAGAACAGCGGGGAAACATTTTAAGTCCACTTCCTCTGGGCGGAGAGAAGACATTCAAAGAGAGGAAAAGTCGTGTTTCAACGTCTACAAAGACAAGGGCAGGATTCAGGGGCTCAAACGTCATATTGCCAGGCAGCAAAAACTTACGGTTCCATAGGTCCACCCTTGCTCAATGCGGGTTAAGGCCCAAAGCTCATGGATATTCTCTGCTAGCTTCTCACGAATCCGCTCCAGATGTGGGGGCAATACAATCTGTAGAGAAGTGAAAGAGAGACACTAGCTGAGAGCTTGAAAGTATGATAAAAAAACAAAGACTGCTAACTAACTCTTGTCTGAAACAACTTTCACCCAGTTGATTGTGTCAAAAACTATAAACTGAAGTTTATTTCCCCACCCCGCCTTATGCCCAAACTCCTTAAGATGAGTGTCTCATCATAAATTAGCCAAGAGAGAGAGAGAGAGAGAGAGAGAGAGAGAGAGAGAGACAGAGATTTGATTTGATTTAGGTACCACTCATCTTACTACCAAGGCCACCCTGGGTGGTTTACAACAGGGCAGAACAATAACAAGCAACATCAAATTGTTCAAAACACACCAAATCAATGAGAATGACCTGACTTAAAATTTCATATACCACATTGACAAAACCGTTAACGTTCAATAAAAACAGTCAAGATGGCTGAGTGGTTGGCACAGAAGCTTGTGATATCGTGAAAAGCATGACGTCAGATCGTACCACTCACCATGGACATATTTTACCAAAGCAAAGTGTTCTGCTTATATACCGCCCCATACCACTTCAAGTAGTCTCTGGGCGGTTTACAGTTTAATTACAGCATGCAGGCTACACATTGCCACCCCCCCCTCAGCAAGCGACCTTAGGCAGATGGAAGGCTGAGTGAACCTTGAGCCTGCTACCTGGGATTGAACCCCAGGTCATGAGCACAGTTTTACCTGCAGTACAGGCATTTAACCACTGTGCTTTGAGAAAAGCTAGGAGAAGTGAGGATCATGCCAAATGAGCCCTGGCTGAATATAATTATTTCTGTCAAATTGCAGAATGGGGGCTTCCCTGAAGGAGGGACTTCCAGGGCCTGGGACCAGCCACCAAGAGAGACCCCAACCCACTGGTCCTACTAACCCTAGTAGAGGCCAGGATGTAGGACACAGAGCCTGTTTACCTGGATGGTGTCAACAGGGTACGGGGTGAAGGCAGTGTGGGACAGAGACTGGGTGGGGCCCAGAAGATTCCGGAACCCGTTGAAGTCATGCTTGTACTCCTTGATGGGCTCCACACGCATCTTGTCCCGTGGCAAGAGGGCCTCATAGCACGGGGCGTATCCTGGCGGCGGAAGGAACTTAAAATCTCCGTGACGCCCCCCAAGGAGGAATCGCACCCTAGTAGGAAAGGAAAGGGAAAGTTCAGCACTGGTAGTATTCATGCAAGGGGGGGAGACAAACAAACCAGAGGTTCAGAAAGTGTAAGCTGCTTTGAAGGTCCTTGAGTAGAAAAGCAGGCTAGAAACATGAATCAATATGTGTTGCTATTAAAAAATAATAATATCCAAGGAATGGTTGATCAAAATCAAAACAACGACTCAATTGTTAATTTATTTTGCATTTAAGATTAAACCCGCTGCCTTTTCTTCCTTCATGAAGTGCTAAAAGATCCGAAGAATGTAACCGTTTCTAAGATGTGGATGCTAGGATCACTGGCTCGACCTGTCAGTGTGGAGGTAGAGAGCATGGATCTTAAACAGACAGAAGAGAAGGTCCTAACAGTCCAGTGGTTGTCTAATGAAAGACAAGCGCCACTGGTTTCCAGGCGCCATACTCCCCAGGGAGCCTGTGTTCTTTCCATGCCCACTGGGTGGGACTTACTTGACGCCGGCAGAAAAGCTGACCACGGGGAAGAAGAGGCCATCCAGGTTGAAGTTCTCAAACATGCCCTGGACGGGGAAACCGTTGATGCGAAAGGAGATACTGGGCACGCTCAGGTCGAGGCAGCAGCTCACCACGTCATCTGCCCCCAGAATGTGCTGCCCGGGGGAGGCCACAGACCGAGCCACGCGGCCTACAGCCGAGGAGAGAGGAGGCAGGAGGTGGTTTGTTTTAAAAAAGAAAAAAAAAACCATGATGTTTAGATTGATGACACCCGCTGAGGACTGCATGCAACCCACAGAGCTTGTGCAAACCAAGGGCAGGGGTCTATTATTTGTAGGATTTGCACCAAGCCAACAATGGGGCCAAGTTTATCTTGTTTTTAATCACTCCCTGCCCTGTTTTCTCTTTTACAGAAACCATTCTGCTTTTGTTAGGTGTGGAAAGGGACCACCCTGATAGTGCAGAACAAACCCGTTAATGGGAATCATCAAGACCACTAAGGGGATGTGTCATTCCAAGGCTTTGTAACCCATCGGCCTACGTTGCACTGCTTTAGCATCCTAAAACCCACCGTTATTCTTTCTGCTGCATCACGCTCATCCCAGCAACCGGCTGACACGACCCCTCTCGCCCCGAGCTGTGTGTTCCCTTGCGTGTTCGTTAATCCCAGCACGCTGGTCCCCCTACCTGACCACAGGTGCAGGCCGTCAAAGCCGAAGGAGTAGAGGTCATCCCCCACGCCGTTGCCGCCCCAGCCTTCCCCGCCCCCTGGGTAGGGGTTGTATCCCTCTGCCATGGCCCAGCCAACCCGCAGGTGAGTGGCCTGCGACGTCACAAACGGCTCCACGTAATCCACGATCAGCTCGTAGTACCACTTCTTGTACTGGGTGGAGCCTTCGTGGGTGCCCAGAAAGATGTTGGGGCGCATACTGTTGAAAAGGTGGGGGGGCAAAAGGGGGAGTCAGTTGTAGTTTTGCCCAGTTTCCTATTTCCCAGATTTCATGTTTGCTGCCCCCACCCCCATTGCCCTCATTAGCTTTCATTGTGCAAACACTACTGCTAATAATCATGTGCTGTCAAGTCTGAATTGTGGTGACCCCTCCCAGGGTTTTCCAGGTAGAGAGTAACTCAGAAGTGGTTTAACATTCCCTTTTATTCCTGGGGGGGGGGGCTGCCCTGGGATTGTGCAGTTTGCTCAAGGCTACACAGGCTGGCTCTTGTCCCAGGAGGCACTTCAGGGAACTGAACTCCCAAACCTCTGGCTCCAGAGCCAGATCCCTAAACCACAGAGCTACTTAGCCAACTCACTGTGTAAAGGTGATGTGAAAGTCTGTATGTCTCTTGGAGCACATTTCAGTTAATGCATTCCTTAAGGAGAAAAGGTCAAGGTTCTCCCTGACAGTTAAGTGCTGCCGTTTCCAACTTGAGGAACTGGTGCTCATCTTTGTTTATAAACAGAAGAGCAAATGGTTTGTCCCTAGATATATTTCCCTGGCCCTGTGGATGACACGGCTAAGTGTGTGAGTGCACAGAACTCCATTTCCTTCCCACCGAAGTGGCACCTGTTTATCTACCTGCCTTTTCACCTGCTTTTGGGCGGCTAGTTTGGCAGGACTTTTAAGGAGAAAGGTGGGGTGCAAACATTTGAAACAAATAGATACGCCTTTTAAAACACATTTTTCTTTGGACTACAGAAGTGCATCACAGAATGAGAAGAAATGTAAGGAGAGCAAGAGTGACTTAGGAGCAAAGAGGACATTCAGAAAAAGAGGGCTGAAAAAACAGACACATAAATACATGTTGCAGCAGCAAACAGAGGTAATAAAGATGTTGCAACCAAGGGCTGCATGCACTCCAGGGTAAAGAAAAGTGAATACTTTGTAATCTGAAATCTGGATTTTGCTACAAGTATCCAGCAGGAAACTCGCAACATTGGCATAATTCGTTTTGTAATATTTGCAGTTACAATTCAGCTATTTGGATCAAATAGAGGGGCAATCTGTTCAGGAGGGAATCTTTCTCCATCTGGATTCTGAGAGTTTAGCAGACATTGGCCATATGTCTTGGGAACTGAAAAGGGCCAGGAAAGATTGCTTTTTCTAAATAAAACCTGAGGCTCTGGAAAGCGCGACAATGTTTCTAAATCCATATTCTTTGCTCTTCTCTGCTCTGAGAAGTTTGCTTTCTCTAAGGCTGATGGGCAAAAATTACAGAGAAAGACCAACCTGGTGACGTAGTTGATAAGTTTGGTCTGTAAGAGCAGGTCCCTCCCTGGGAGCAAGTTCTCGGTGATCAGGTTTTGGTTCGAACGGACGGCCACCCCATTGCAGACGCAAAGAGAGCAGAGGACATCCAAGACCTGCCCAGATGGGAAGGAACAAGAGGAACAATTTATCTCTGGGCATAGCAAACTGGGCAGGAGCACCATCTCGGTAGCTCCAAACAAAACGCTGAAGTGATGAGAAGGATATTTCTTCTCATTTCAAGGCCTTTAATGCTTTTCAAGGTGGGAGGTAACAGGGTGATGCAATGATACCAAAAATAACTTTGCTTGCTAAATATTTTGTAGAACGGGACAGGTGCATTCATATTCCATCAGGTTCCATTTATGTCCCAGAAGGGCCCTGCAAACTCTTAATCTCTCAGCCCACCTTGCCTCCAGTATCTTAAGAACATAAAAACATAAGAAGAGCCCTGCTGGATCAGGCCAAAGGCCCATCTAGTCCAGCTTCCTGTATCTCACAGGGGCCCCACCAGATGCGTTTGGGAGCGCATGAGACTAGATCTCTGTCTCCTGAGACCAGTCCCCTGCATCTGGCCCTTGAAGTACCCCCGTTTTAAGCCTGGAGATGACACATCCCCATCATGGTTTGTCACCTGAGATGGACTTTTCCTCCAGGAATCTGTCCAGTCCCCTTTTGAAGGCATCCAGGCCAGATGCCATCGCCACCTCCTGTGGCAGGGAGTTCCACAGTGGCAAGTCTAGTGGTGGTGGTGGTGGTGAAATCTCTTGCACAGAAATTGAAGAGGTCTGTCCTTGCAGAAGGATGCTAATTACCAGGTGGCGTATGTTTGTTCAATGGGCAGGAGCCCAGCTCAACATACCTTATGGTTGCGCCCATGTTTGTCCAGCAGGGAAATGATGGACTTGATGTGGTTCTCCTGGATGATATTAAGCACTTCGGGACTTTCAATGAGCACACAGTATAAAACCTCCAAGATCCCTGAAGAAACGAGAAGCGCATTTAAAGAGACAGCCAGTGCACTGGTATGTAAGTGCATTATAAGGGCATGTTCCTCTACAGCAGTCATTGGAGACAAAGGAGCATTAAGAAGGGAGATCCCAATGGGGTGCAGCAGATGGAACGCCAAATCCATCTTGCTCCAGACAGCTTTCTGTTCATCCCGCTTGCTTCCCTCACTGTAGGTGCCCAGCGGCCCCCTTCTCCCAATTACCAGCCACCCTAAATACAGATTTCTGGGAGCTATAGTTGTCCAATGGTAGCTTTTTCCAGTTTCTGCAAACATTCCAGCACTTGGCTGCAGGAAATTCATAAGGCAACAACAAAGAGCCTTGTGGTGCAGTGGTTAAACTGCTGTCCTGCAGCTAGAGCTGTGCCCACAAACTGGGGTTCAATCTCAGGTTAAAGGTTCAAGGTTCGCTCAGCCTTCCATCCTTCTGAGGTTGGTAAAATGAGGGCCCAGGTCACTGGTGATGGTGGTGGTGGTAATGGAATGCAATATGAACCCTGCATAATTGCTTGTAAACTGCCCAGAGAGTTCTTTAAGTGCTATGGGATGGTATAAAAGCAGCTTGTTTTGCCTTTTTTAAAAATATGAGACCTCTTCTTGTCCAGTTTCACTGGACCCTTTAATCCAGATGCAAGGTGTTTCCATTTGTAGCTTTCTCACACTTCCTCAGTGGTTAGTTTCTTTTCTTCTCACCATAAGAAATCAATTAGGGAGAGAAAGACTGAGTAATTGCTTAGACTAAGGACACAAGGAACCATCTGACAGGAAGGATGTTTACTCCTTGTCACCGCTGAGAACTAGTGGGGTGTTGTGGCTGAATGATCATTGAGGACTAGTGAGTTTCATGTTCATTTTCCTGATGAGCTCTGAAGCTTACAGGTGGACCATGAGTTATTCTGTCTCTCCCAGCCTCACCCAACACACATAATTGTGTTGGAGAGGACAAGGGCCTCGTATACCAGCTTGAGTTCTTAGGAGGAAACATTAAAAGATAAATCATCTACCATACAAAAGGAATCAGCCAATGACAATCAGTCAAAACCTGCTCACCAGAGGAGGCCTCCAGTCGGTCCAGCTTGCTAACCAACCAGTCCAGATTATGGGAGAAAAGGGCACAATTGGTGCGGTTCCCACGGATCAAGGAGGCTGCAGGGCACAAAGCAGACAGAAGATGGAACAGTTATTATCATCTATTTAGTTGCACAAAATTATGGGACTGACCTAATCTTTGTACAGTCCCACAAAGTTGGCATGGCAGGCAATCTGGCAGGGGTACCAGTGTTGCTGTTTTTTAATTCAGGGCCATTTTGTGGTTTGCAGAAAGGCTAGAAACAAGCCTGGGGGACCGACACTCTTTTTGTTTCCAGCCCGGTCTGGTTTCTCTCTTGCATGGAGAACACACACAGATTGGAGGTCCCCCCCAGAAGCTTCTCTCTTCAGGGTCTGGAGAAACTGGCAAGCCCAGGATAACACAACTGATTAAGATCTTGAACTAATAAAGAAGTTAAGTGTGCTTTTGGTGAGCAAAAAATGTTCGCTGACCTAAGAGATCTAACAAAAGCTTTGTTGCTTTGACGCAGGCAAGAATGGGACCAAGTGAAGCCCCTCCCACTTGTATAAACGCTGCACAAAATCATTTGCAGGAATGCACCTCTGGAGGGCAATTCTGGTGGTGGTGGGGAAGTCTCTTCCACAGAAATGGAAGAGGTGCGTCCTTGTAAAGGTACCTGCTGGCACACTGACCCAGGGAGTAGGAGGAGCTGCACTGGGTGTTGTCTCGTGTAAAAGGGACTCCTAATGTCATTTAATGGTGGATTCAATGCTACAGGCACCCATGGCATTACTCTCCTGGAAGCTATGCAGGAACTGCATATCTTACTTCTTCAAATCTCAAGTTCTAATGCCAAAGACAGAACCAAAATCCAAGCTGAAATGGGACTTCTAAATCTGTACCGTTCATCCTGTTGAGCTGCCCTGAGCAAATGAGCCCCCTCCCATCCTGCTTCACTCCAGGAGTCTCTCTGGTGATGGATGGAAATGGGCCCCGGCAGCTGCTACACCGGAGCCCTTCTCCAGGCATCCATACCGAGCAGCTCGTAGAGCAGGTTGACAATTTCCTTCCAGGACTCTGCCGCTTCTTCCCCGGCGTATTCGGCAAAGTGAGCGGCCGTGCTGTAGACGTTGAGCCGGTCGATGCAGTTGAGGACAAGAGTGATCATGCCCTGCAAAAGAGGAGAGAGGCCGCTCAGAGGTCACAGCACCTCCGGCCTCCAGCCTAGAAAGCCCCTCCTTTGAAATGCCGCAATCCACGTGGCTTTATTAAAATGGTGGGTGGTGGTGGGGAGCAGAAAGGGTTTGCAAATTGCATTTCAAAGAAACACGCAAAGGAAAGCAAGAGCAGATCCAATGAGGAGAACCGACCGAACAGAAAAGAAAACAACAGAGGAGAAAGAGAATCAACCTCAACCTAGCACTGAAGGCAAGCAGCAGGACTAAAGCCACCCTCCTGGGCTCTGCCCCCCCCCCTAGTTTACCTCTTCCTGGAAGAGGTTTTGCCGGTTTTTGAGCGAACGGAGCTTGGTCTGTTTCTCCTCATGCTGTAGCTCCTCCTCTGGGTGCTGGAAGTAGTTGATCAAGTCCTGCAAGCTAAGAATCATCCCGTCGATGGGCAGCGTCACTGGGGTGCTTGACTTGATCTTTCCGCTGAGGGTGTCCAGGCCCCTGGAGAGTGGAGGAAGAAGGGCAAGGCCTGAAGAAGCTGTGAAGATGGGGAGGAGTCCCCTCCTCGGGGTGGCAGCAAAACAAAGGCTGAGTTTACTCCACATCCCCCCTGCCCAGTGATCAGGCTCCTCGCCTTCTAAGCTTCCCTGTTCCCGCCTCCCAACATACAAACAGAAGCAGACACCTTAAGTCTTGCTACTGCTCCAACTTTGGTTGACTGTTCATTTCCCTCCTCAGGGATTTCTATGTGTGCCAGGTGGGCGGCCTTTGCCGTCATCTCTGTGGTGTCTCCAATTCTGGAGAAGCTGCGAATCCCCACTCTTGAGTTTAGTCTCAGAGCTGTCCGACATTGCTAAACGGATTTTGGAGCAGAATCCAGCACCCTGGATAGCTCCTGAGCAAGGTAGATTACAGTGAGGTCACCAGCTGCCCTCGTTTAGATTGGTGGACTTGTGCCTTTACACACTTCAAAAATGGTGGAGCCCAAAGCCGGTATGATCAGGCACAGGGTCTGGCAATAAAAATGCTGGTACCAATAAAAATGCAGTTCCCCGCCTGCCTCTCTCCTGACTCCCAAATGCAGACTGTGTTGCTGCTGTCTTGAGTGTTGTGAGACTCTCCCTTCATATGAGTTGCACTGTGTCTCTTTTCCCCAGCAGGAATGTCTGTGAACATTCTGTAATGTCACAGCAGATCGACCGTGGCTGGGAGAGGGGGACACCAGGTAACTGTTCAAATCTATCTGGCAATTCTCAAACATCTAATTCCACCTGCTCTGCCCCCCCCTTTCCCCAAGAGTAGAATCGGTTCAAGACCTACTTGATGAACTGGTTGTACAGCCCGGAGGTGCTGTAGATCATCCGAGCTGCTTGAGACTCCTCATGTTGGCAGCGGGTCAGTGAGAGAGCGTCATCCATGTGTCCCTCCTGATGCAAGATGGCCTGCAGAGAACAAGAGTCGGTTCCACCTTATGGTAACCCTACCAGGTGCTCACAAATTCTTTTCACCAGTTCCTTCTTGCTAGTGGTGCTTTCTGGAACCAAGCCGCAGAGGTAGTGGGGCATGTAATCCCATCAGCCCCACATGCTGTGGGGTGATCTTGGCGAACCCTCCTCTGTAGGGCATGGTGGGGATTTGAACTCTTGACCCCCTGGCTCCACAGCCACCCATTCCACTCACCATCCCAGCTGTGTTGACAGATGAACAAACAGAGAGACGAAATAATGAAACGCCCATTGAAAAAGAGATTGAGAGACGTCAAATTTCTGGAAACTTTTTTTGGGGGACAAAATGGGGAAATTGTTTTCTCCCAATGTTTCTGTTTTTTTCCAGTTTTTTCCCCTCATGGCTTCAAAACTTTACATCTCAACTTGGAAGTACACTCAGTGCCAGAATGCTGCTTCCCCATCAAATCAAAAGGCATTTGACAAATAAGTCCATGCATTCCCAGCCTTGGGTCCCCAGGTGTTCCTGATCTGGAGCTCCCCAAAATCCTGGCCTTCAGCTTGTGCTGAAGGCTTCTGGGCATTTTAGTCCACGAGCATTTGGGGAACCAAGGTGAGGAAGTGCTGAACTAGTGGGACAACAACAGGGCTGGGAAGAGGATGTTGGCTGAGGTGGGATTATGGGCGACGTGAAGTCCAGGGCCTCCTTGAGCTGTCTTTGGGTGGTTCTTGTCTGCCTCCAGAGTTTCCAACCCAGCCCAGCAAGACTCACCCTTCTTTTGAGCAGCCCCAGGCGCAGCGCCTTGGCATCGGCTGCCGCGTACGTCACCCAGAGACCACTGTCCACATGCTGCACGAAGCACATGGACTCGCCGTACTTGATCTCAGGTGCTCCCATCCCCTCCACGTCCCGCTTGGGGGTCACATCCAGCTTTTCCTGTCAGGTAAGAGAGAGAGATGGAGACGGCGTATGTGTGTGAACAGCGTGAGAACAGAGGGCCCGGCTCATAAGGGGATTCACGTCATAAAGCTGAAACTAGGAAGGAAATGGTTTTGCAAAGTGAGGTCAGCGAGTTTCCTTTCCATAGCTTCAGAGGCTGGAGCTGCTGGGAGAACATCAGAAAGAGAAATAGGCATCCAGAAAGAGAGAATTACATTTGCCTCCAAAGACATACTGTATATAGCAGAGAACTCTCCTTACCTTACCTTTATATTATGCTGACTCTAGTCATTGTTCTATTGGGTTGTGATCTTAATGCCATAATTTATCTTTTTAGTACCATCATATCCAGAGAACTAGGAGCGAAATTAGTGAATAAATTAATTTACACTGAAATAAATTAAATTACATTGAATCGAATCAAGCTCTTTTGTGCAGGAAGCCTCAGGGAACATGAGTGCTACTTTAAAGGCAGTGGGGTTCCTTGCAGAGGGATCTCTCTCACCTTGGAGGCCCGGAAGCAAAAAGCAGTGGCCTTGGTATTGGCTTTCTCCGCATCCACCACCACCAGACCTTTCTCCTCGGTCAAGGCCAGGTAGTGTCCTGTGGTGACGTGGCGAACACGGAAGGGCTGCCCCCACTTCATGTGACTGCCGCTCCAGCTGAAGGGGTAGAGAGTTATGATTTAGAGAAATATAACACATTTCCAACAGAGCCTCGGGTTTAGCGTGAGGACTAGAGGGATCAAAGGTCCAGAAACTTTGGTAACTTAGATGTTCTTGGACACGAAATCCCAGAAGCCTTCACCACCAGCTGTGCTCCCCAGGATTTCTGGGTATTGTAGTTCAAGAATAGCTTTCTTTTTTTTCTGGTTCCCTTCCACCCCACCCCACCCCAACAATGTTTCTGGAATTTTTACATCTCTAATTAGTACTACTGAGCTTAGGGTGTCATTTTTTCCCCGCTCAAATATCCAAAATTACTTTTCTAGTCTCCGTCTACATGGATAAATTCTGGAAGGCTGAAGTGGCCATAGCAGCTGCCCGGCTTTCAGCCCATTACAGCACAACCGGCTGGCAAGCCAGTAGGACAAGGAGTGGGTACCCTACAGAAATAGCAAGAGGGTGGAGGAACAGACAGGCAGGGTGGTGGCGGTGGCAGTGACCGAGCAAGGCATTTGCCTGGAGGGCGCCTGGTGGGGTGGGTGCTGGCAAACGTCCCCTGCTTTGTGAGGCACATTGAGGTGAACTCATGGAGCCCCAAAGACACTGAGCTGGTGGAGACCGTGTCCAGAGGCTCTAGCATCTTTTGTCACAAGCGAGGGTCCTGAGGCAGACAAGGTGAGGCAGGAGGACCTTCTTGGGCAGAGAGAAAGCACCCAAGAAAGCAGGGCTTGCCTGATGCGCAAGGGCTCCAGGCGCCAGAGCGAGCGCGCCTGGGAACAGACAGCTCCACCTTCATAGTTCACCACCCTGCAGGAAGAGGTAAGAGAGGGAGTCAGTGAAAAGGTTAGGACAACTTGTTCAACAGCAGGGCACAAAACCGGAAAAGAAACTTCTGCATTTCCCTTCCCTATCAACCATTCACTATTTCTGGACTTTTAGACTACAAAGGTCTTCAGGGATGTTCCTGTCTCTTTCTGATTCCTCCTCTTCCTCCTCATCGATCATGCTTACCTGCGCTGCTCTTCATTCTGGTCTGTGGTAGAGATGGTGAGGCATTCATCCATGTGGCCATGGAAGAGGCGCATAACATGGCCGCCAGTGACGCACCCTGAATGGAAAAGAAAAAGAGGGAGGAAAGATAATGTGTCAGTGATCTGATATTGAAGGAACATCTTCCTCAAATCTTGCCCTGCCATTCTTTCATGCCACATCCTGGCACCTGGAAAAAAAAATGAAATTTTTAGGGTGACATTTCACTCTTAAGTGTGACCTAGGCAAATGCACAGAGACAAAAATACCAGAATTACCATCCCCACGCCCCCAACAAATCATTGAGAGAGGCATTTCTGCCTTTGAGAATGGCAAAACCAAAACAAAACAAAGTACAAAGCCACCAAAGAATAATGCCATGGGGTGAGCAGAAAAAATCCAGATGGCTAGTTTTGGCTCTAGCATGATCAAGGTTCCTGACCCCTTTCCTAGGAGATC
The DNA here is from genome assembly GCA_029282475.1 of Phrynocephalus forsythii. Taxonomy (NCBI): domain Eukaryota; kingdom Metazoa; phylum Chordata; class Lepidosauria; order Squamata; family Agamidae; genus Phrynocephalus; species Phrynocephalus forsythii. Next base: position 2,980,256 of record JAPFRF010000023.1, read on the forward strand.
CTAGATTAGAAGGGAGGTGAGCAGAGAAAATTTAATTTCTCTTGTTTTATTTCATTGCATTGTATATTGCGCCTTTGATCCAACACGGGAATCAAAGCAGTGCCCAAGCAGTTGTCCATTCCATGTGCTGATCCAAACCAGACTGGCTTAGATTCAACGAAGTTCCAGCATCGTGCGTACTCATACTATATGCCAGGAAAACACATACCTTCTTCACAGCCTGAGCAGATGGGATTCATGTTCCACAGAGTCTGCATGAAGGAGGCATCGACCTGGAGTTCTCCGCTGGCTGTAGACAAGTGCTAGAGAACAGGAAGCATGTCAGTGAGGAACAGAACAAGAGGGAAAAGAAAAACAGGACAATCACAAAGATTTGAATGCCACAAGGAATTCAGTTGTGGCGTAATCCGGTCCTAAGGCTTAACCTCTTGGGGCCAACTTGTGAGGATCAGATTAAGAAGTCTAAGGTCTCAGGCATCTTAGGAACGGTGCTTTAGATGGGACGAGAGAAAGCCAGTGAGAATGGGGAAGACTCCAGAATGCAGAGGAGCCCTGCTACAACCCAAGATTGTCTTTGTTAACGAGTAAGCACCCAGTCTCTTTTACTTCCCAATACATTTTAAAAAGCTGCCTAGATGCCCTCAGCACATCCAGTCTCGCCTGATCTTGGAAGCTAAGCAGGATCGGCCCTGGCTAGTACTTGGATGGGCGACCACCAGGGAATACCAGGTTTTGTAGGCACCTAGAGTAGGAAAGGGCAAACCACTCCAGTATTCCTGCCAAGAAAACTCCATGGGCATGGAGTCATGAAGAGTCAGTCACGACTGTAGCAACACAACAACAACATTTAAAAAATGGATCCCTGCCTAGTTTGCTTACTGAGAAAATCACATCATTCCAGAGCTTTAAAAGTACGGAATGCCTGTGTTTGTAACTTAAGATTTCTTCAGCCATTCTGTACCCCCTTAAACTTCCTCACCAGGACATTTCTGACCACGGAGTTGAGCCAAGTGCTTAGATACACTCATTCAAGGGACAGCTGCCCTAAACCAAAGCTCTGCCCCATCCCAAGCTGTACGCACCAGGTACCGCTCAGAGGAGACGCTGACGAGAATGAGGTCATCCCCGACGCGCACTTTCTCTCCTTCCGATCGCTGCTTGGAGGCAGGGTGGATGGTCCACCAACAGGCTTCTCCTGGAGATTAGGGCACAGACAAGGAGCTATGGCGGGGCTCTGCACAAGTCCAGTCCATAGGCCGACAGGCAGCCTCCGGGGACTCAAAGTATGCGCCACCACCCCACCCGGAACACCACACACCACCATTTGAAAATATATTGGAACCAAATGAATAAATAAATAAATAAATAAATAAATAAATAAATAAATAAATAAATAAAAAAAACAAACATTTTGCTCAGAATGTCCCCTTGGACCCTCTGGGAGTGAGAGAAGCCATTCTTCCTTGTTTTGCCCACTCTGTGTAAATGGTAATCCTCCAGAAAACCTGGAAAGGTTCGGCCAGTATTTATGGTATGGAAATAATTTAAGTTTTTCCTCAAGCCCCTCTCCTCCCCCCACACTTTTATTTAAAGAGCAGGGGTTCAAGCCTTTACAGCTGCGGACACTTCTGAGAGCAGGTAAGAGAAATTTGTAGGTGCCTCAGAAGACTGGAGGAGCAAGCTACTGAATGAGACAGTTATGAGAGAGTAAAGTTTCTGCATAACATCTTGCCCCTTCCAGCAGAGTTGAGAGCAAATTATATGATGCAAAAACTGTAGTAAGAGGGAGGGAATGGGGTGGGGTGAAGGAAAATGTAAGGTAAATTATGCAGATCTGTTCAATATCCACAATTTATACAGGTCATGGAATTTTACCTTTTTCTTAGCATGGGATTTTAATTAGGCAAGTGCCATTTATGTTACTGCACCCATGGATAACTCTTTTTTGAATCTTTCCTTGGGGATTTGACACAATCGTGTTACCAATAAACTGCACTGGGAATTAATAACCAGAATTTTCTGTACCTAGCATTTGCAAACAAGACTCTCTCTCCCCCTCCCTCCCTCTCTCTGTCTCTCTCTCTCTATTTTGAGTAAGCGACCTCCTACCTGTTGCATCTTCTTGAAGGCCCACATCAAATGCAAGTTTATCCGTCAGGGAGCGGGATGTTGTAAGGCAGCTTAAATACTTTAAAAAGGGGAAAAATGAGATACAAAGACATTCACAGAGCATTCTTGGACATTCTCGGCCTAAAAGGGACAAACCCTCCACCCTGCACCTTAAATGGCAGCTTTAAGATGTCAGGTGTGAAGACTCAACTCTTCCTAACTTGCTTGCAAGTGACAAGTGAGGAGTCAACCTCAGATGTAACATGGATCTTGTTCTCAAGTCCCCGTTGATTCAACTGCTCCCACCAGCAGCAAGAAATAGTGGCAGCAATGCAACAATTAATGCAAGATTTCTTGGATTAAAAAAATCCCTTCTTCAGGGATGTTAATCCACAAACATTTACATTAACGTGTGTGAGGGATTTTTTTAATGGCCCAATAAAGGTGTCACCATTTTCTGGATTGGCATTGTGTAATGAATGTTTTTGTTTTTGGAGCCACAGACTGTATGCTGGGTTCTACAGAAACGTGTTCAACTCTTTGGCCCAAAAAGGGCCATCACACCCAATTCCTGTCTCAGTGAGGCTTCCTTTCTCTTTGTTCTTCTGCCAACAGGCAAAATCTGTTTCTCTTCATCAATCCTTCAGCAAGAAAGCCAGCCTGCTACTGTGTGGGTGGGAAATTTGTCAGTTTTGGGCTTCTGGGGATGTATTTCTTGTGTTTGAAAAGTGTTACCGAAATAGGAAAAGTAAGTCCATAAGCAACTTCACCAGAAGCTGGAGACAAGTCACAGCCATGCCTGTTGCCCGTTCCCTAGAAACGTTTGAGTCACCGCAGGATTTTGGGACTTGACAAAACAGGCCCATTTAGGCCCAATTCAACAAAGCAATTCTAATGCTCCTCCAGTGGCATCAGCCAGTGACTGTGATATAATATCGAGTTATTATTGGCCAAATGAAATTGCACAGGGATATCTAGTGAAATAATTTCAGCCATAAATCTCAGTAATGGGAAGCTAGTGAGCGCATGCACTTGACTGAAAGGGTGGCCAAGCAAGGCCAACGGTCCACACATGCACAAATGCACACAAGTCCTGTGCCTCTCTTTTCCAATCCCCGTCTCTTTCCTTTCCCCTTGAAATGTTGTTGTCACAGAAGGAAAACACGACCATCCCCTCCCCTCCCTGGATGACCTCAGCTTCTTCACTTAGAAGGTACACTTGGCCTCTAGAACATCTCTCAGCCCTTTCAATGTTTGACGCCTTCTTGGCATAGAAATCGTGCCTGCTTCTCTTGCAGCCGCTTTCTGCATTCCTTGCAATTTCTGCATCCCAAGCAGAAGACATATGACGTGACAGAAAAGGAATCTGCTTGGCTCAGGGGTGAGGACATGAGTGCAAAATGGACCCGCCGCCTTCGCCTCAGCTGAACGCCATCCCAACCTCACGGGGGAACCAGCCTACATGGCCTCATGCTCCCCTGGTGCTGCAGCCTCCCTCTTTTCCCTCCAGGGAAAACTGCCCAGCCTCCGTGAAATCCTGCCCCCTTACCATGCCGCTGTGGGAATGCCGGAGAAGAATGGCGTGTCCGTAAAGAAGAGTCCGGTGTCCGCCACCTTGAGAAGACTGGGGATGGCAAGGCGGAAAGGAAATGGGAATTAATCTGTGTATCCAGACATTTCACCACCACCCCAGCAGGCCTAGTCTGAATCCCACCCCTCAGCACACTGCAAATCCTTCCTTTAAGGCAGTAGTTCCCCAACCTCCTCTGCTGTAACATTTTGGCAAACCCAACACACACACACACACACACACACACACACACACACACACACACACACACACACACACACACACACACACACACACACACACACACACACACACACCATGGAACTCCCTCATGACAAAAAAGAAAAAGAAAATCTCAACAATATATTGAGGGTTTGGGGGTTTTTCCCCTTGTGGAATCCTCCAGAAGCTGCAATACGTCTACACAAAACAAGGTGAAGGAGTTCCCACAATCCATACAATCCAAACCCTCCCATAGAGGAGTATTAAAAAAAAAAACATTTTCTGGCACTTCCGTGCAGCTCCCTATGATTGTGAATTCACACCCAGACAACCCTGGCTTGTGAAAGTTACCCACTCTGCTCTATGGATACAGTAGGACCCCCATATCAGCGGATTTAGAGTCCCCATCTAAATCCCAGGTAGCCAGCTTAAGGTTGACTCAGCCTTCCTACCCCATAGCATGATATAGTGGCCAGTTCTGGTAGTATGCATTAAAATATGTTGGTGGGTGTTTCTCCCCATTTACTATATTATATATTTAGCATTTACTATTATCTACAGATTTCAGTATCCATTGGGATCCCAGAACCAATCCCCCATGGATACAGGGGCCCTATTGTATTCATCAGCACTCTGCGATGTTTCACAAGGTCTCAGTCCTTGTCCAAGGTAAAAACTCCCAAATGGCTCTGCGTTGTTCACACTACATTATTGAGGCTTTCTGTTTACTGGAAAGGAGTATGTAGCACTGAGCAAAGTCTTCTAAGACCGAGCCAGGGAGAACATGGCAGAGCAGCAACGAGCATAATTGGCCCTTCCTTGCTAGCCCTGGGAAGAGCCAGAAAACTAAAGGTCCTTCCCGTAACAGCCTACAAACAAAAATGTTTGACCCAGAGCAGATTTTTAGCCCTTGACAAGGATCTACTATTTTACTTTGCCATAAAAATTAGCAACAGCTCACCAAAGGCATTTCCAAACACATTTCCCTTACGAATATTTTCATCAAGTCAAGGAGGGGGTTTTTACCCTCCTTGAATGCACACACAGTTTTCATACACAGCACTCCAGTCAGTGTATACATTGTTGTTTCTTCACCATTTTTCTTCACAACAATTTGAAGCCACCACTGTTACAACACACATACACATGTTTATAACTGAATATATACAACAGGACATATCAGTAAAACATATCTGTGACAGTCCCTTGTACAGGTTGCTTCTAACTGTAAACATGGTAATATTTACCTGCACGGCTTTCTACAATACTCATAACCGTTGTAGTCATCATATGTTTGCAGTCCATATGGCTGTAACCCTCTGGTTACGTTTCTACTGTGTCTATGTGACCATTAATGCAAAGGTCATATGCTAGCAATAGATACTGGTAAGAAATACTTGCAACCTGTGATCACACAATATTCTTTATGGCAACATCTTTCCCAAACTTCAGAGAGCTGAGGCACACTGTGTCTGAATTAAAGCTAGAGGCATGTTCTCCTATTACAGCTGAGAAAATTAATTCTTCAGGTGTAAAGATAAAGAATGCCAGCCATTTTAATTCAGGATTAAATTGATTGATTGATTTTTCAAGAGCTCCCCCCCCCCATGATCTTCTCACCATGCCTCCCCTAAGCCGACATCTTGAGATGAAGGACAAAGAGGAGGTCCTTGGCTGAGTTTCAGGCATGGAGTGGGGATTGTCCTCTGAGTGGGGGAATTATTATGTGGCCTCTTTGTAATGGGTTGAGACTGGATCACTCCCTCACCCCTAACAGAGTTAAATGCAGGAGACAACTCCAACAATGGTATGTCCAGAGGACTCCCGGAGAAACTCAAAGATCTCATAAATGTATTCCTTAGAGCGATTAACTCAAGACACAAAAGTGTGCACAAAGTTTGGGAAGGGCCAGACATGGTCATGACAGCAGATGTTAGGGCATGGGGCCTTAACGATAATGATGATCATCATTATCAAAACCAGCTAAATATGGTCCATATGCCTATAGGAAATAGGATTGGTGCACTACAGGTAAAATCACTGCAGTATATAAGACCACTCTCTTTCCTTTGGACCACTGATGCAACCGCAGAACTGGATGGATCTAGGTTCCCACAAGTTCATTACATTTGTGAACAGCATACATTTCATGGCAACATACTGGGGATCATTGTGTTATTCCCCCCTCCCCAATTAAGTTGCTTCTAGCCCAATACTGCATGGGTGTTTTCCTTGTAGGGCTATGTGGAGCAGCAGGGGACATGATCTCCATGTGCAAACACAACCATTCCAGTTCTGTGACTATTTCCCGTTCTGTGACTGTCACCAGTACAGAGGTCCTTCGAAAGGATGCTCCAAACCATTTTAGAAGAAGCCAACATTTCAGAGAACAAGGGGAGTCAAGGCAGTGCAGCAGGGTGGGATGGAGAGTTGGCCCCCAGGGCCCCCTGGTTGGATCCTTATCAGCTTGTAAAATCTCCATACCAAACACCTTGAGCAAAACTGTCCCTCCCACAGCCACCCCATCTCATGGTGCCAGGGCCATGCCCCCTGAGCTGGGAGGGCTCCTCCTTGCTCCCATGTAAGAACCATGCAGAGAAATGGGGTCTAGTTGAGGAATAGGTAACCACAACCAAAGGAGGAGGAATCTAGTGGGGAAGGTGTGTCGGAGTAAAGGACGTGGAATGTGATGGGCAGGGCAGGATTACTTATTAGGGGAAGAAAAGGGGGTTCCACCAGGTTTCAATCAAGAGGGGAAAGTAGAAGTCTCTTCCCAGGTCATCTTATTAATTTCCCTCTCAAGCAGGGACGTTTTATTCATAAAAGGTAGTTTTAATATTCAGAAAGTAGCTAATTATGTGCTCCCTGAGTGGCTGAAGACACATCAACAACATCATATAGCCTAAATCCATGGAAAGGGGAGTTAGTAGTTTAGGGGAAAGAACAATTGTTGACCCCCCCCACCCCCCGGCCTCCATTTTCTTCAACCACTGAGTGATTCCCAGCCTTGGGGGACCCAGTATGTTCTTGGACCACAACTCCCAGACGTTTTCACCACCAGCTGTGTTGGCCAGGATTTCTGGGAGCTGTAGTCCAAGAAGACCTGGGCAACCGAATGTTGGGAAGCACTGGCAGGGGTGCCACGCATTTCATTGACCCTTTTCCTTTGCATTTAAGCAAAGCCCAGCCCTTCATCACTACAACAGCGAACCCTCTGCCACCCGAATCTTTTTGCCTTTGCCTAGGTAGGCAGTATACCAATAAAATAAAATAAATAAATAAAATTTAGGAGAAGGCTGTGAAATTAAGAAGGGCTCTATGCTCTCCACCCACATTGGAGGTCAGGCTTTCACCTCTAACACTGCTTCTATTCCTGACTTTCCCGCCATGTGTAGAATGATCTCTCCAGTTAAATTTGCCAGACTCCCTGCATTGGGCGTTTCTGCATATACTAAATGTTTGTTTGTTTGCTCAAACATTCCCCTGATTAGGTTTCTAGTTATGAAAGTTACCTGTTGCCCTGAATTTTAACAAATTGTTTCTAATGAATTACTTTTTATTTTTAAATCACTATTTTGTTATTCTTTGCCACTGGTTTTCTTGTAACTTTTTTGTTATAAAACACATAGAAATTTTTTAATAGTGGAATTAAGAGCTTTCTTTACTATATATGGGAATGGCTTCAGGTTTGATGTGTTTATATATATATAAATATATATATATATAAATTTGGGGTGGTGGAAACCCCCCAGGAGATGGAAAGGTGATGGATGTACACACCAAAACAGGGCAGGGATAAGGGGTTTTAGAAACGAAGGGTGTGGATGGGATCACAGCACTGAAGATGGCACCTACCCACTTGTCCAAGTCAAGACCCTAGAAGGTCAGCCGGCCAAAATGAGAAGCCAAAGAAAAGAAGAGGAAGAAAAGATGAACAATGATTGATACTCAGACCATAAGCACACACGGACTGCAGGGTATCTGGGAGACAGCGGCCATCCTAGTGGTTGCCCTAAGGCAGTGTTGGCAAACCTAGGGCACAGGTGCCAAAAGTGGCACTCAGAGCCCTTTCTGCAGGCACCCGACATCAGGTTAAATTGCTGTATTGGCACTTTGCGAAAAATTAGTGGGTTTTGAATTGCAGTTTGGGCACTCGGTCTCTAAAAGGTTCGCCATCACTGCTCTAAGCCCACTAGATCTTGCCTGATTTCAGAAGACGGAGATGAGAGTGCTAGCAAAAGCTTTGCCAAGTGACACCTGTTCACTGGTAAAACTATCAAAGGCAGATGAGCATACCCAATGGGTTGCTTCCACACTAGAGCCTTTAAGCGCTGCTAGGGCACCTCTTTTCCTTATCCCATTAGAAGCAGAATGGCTCAAACACCACTTAATCAGGTTTGTACCAGTGTGAAGAACTGAAAGTCCAAAAGCTCCTGGCAAGACGAATCTTTCTTAGTTGCAAATGGCTGGAGAAATCAATTTCTCCAAAAACTTTTGGACTGTACATCTAATAGTAACTTTCCTTGGGAAATCCATTTTGCCAAGACCTTTGGACTTTCAGTTCTTCACACTGGTACCTGTCTGATGAAGTGGTACCGATGATTCATGAAAGCTCATGTATGATATGATTATTTTAAGTTCTTTATAACAGTATTGCCTATTCTTGCATTTGTATTTTATTTTGCACTGACAACACATTTCCCTTTTATTTCAGTTTAATAACTTCCATTCATCCTGTTATACTGCTACAGCACAATTTTGCAAATAATAATAATAATAATAATAATAATAATAATAATAATAATAATAATAATAATAATAATAATAATAATAATAATAATAATAATAATAAAAGGGGCCAAGTAACTTAACTTCTACCCTAACAAGGAACAGACACTTCCAATTAAAGGGCAATTCATCGCCAACTCCCCAGTGGCATGGAAAAGCCACAAGGAGCTACTAATTAAAGGTGCACTAGCCCTCAAGACCCTTAACAGTGCCTTCTTGGTCCACACTGGGCCAACTGGCACTGCAGCTATGTTTTAGTGGGGGAGGAAACCACCCCCAAGGAGGCCTGAAAAAAACAACACAGGTGAAGATACCAAAACACAAACAAAGGGGTCATATTACTGTCTGATAATGAAGATTTCAAGACAGATAGTGTGGAAGCAACTTCTGCCAATAGACAGGGACTAGCCTTTACCCCTTAGCCTTCATCCTTATTTCCCCATCTATACCATTATGGACTTCTCACCGTTTCCCTGGCTTCCAGCTGTAATATTACAATGTGTGGCAGATAGACTCTCCCTTTCAAATCTTAAAGGGCAAAAACCTATCCTCTAGAGGCACACACATAATTTCATCCTAGACAGACGAGTGGTCACGCACCTCCCAAGGCAACCACTGCCCCTTGACAATCTATGCAAGGAGAAAAATGTTTCCAGGTCTTACCTCGGAGCCCACCTCCACCGTGTTGGCAAGCATCTCCTGCAGGGCTCGCACAGATAACGACTGTTCCAGGATGAGGCAGCATATCGCGAGATCCGGAGGGACTTTCTGTGTGAAGGGAGAACAGAGACTTGTGTGTGTGTGTGTGTGTGTGTGTGTTTTAAAAGGGAGTATCTATCCATCCATCCATCCATCCATCCATCTACCTTCCTACCTACCCACCTACCTACCTATCATCTGTCTGTCTGTCTGCCTGTCTCTGTCTCTGTCTCCACTCCTTCCTTTCTCCCCTAATTCCCTTCACTCTGATATCTCAGTAACCAAGGTAAGCTGGAAGCAAAAGAAGACTATTTTAAGCTAAACCCAATGTTAGCTTAAAATAGAAAAGACCCCAATGGAACATGCCTAAGTCTTGCTTTACTAAGAGCCTTTTCACACGACCCCTAAGATCCGCTGGCCACTTAAATTCGGACCAGAGATCTTGGGGGTTTGTTGCTGTTTCTGTGTTCCCACCCCCTCCTCACTCTTGGCTGCTGTCTGCGTGAGGGGAGGGAGAAAAAAAAGAAAGAAAAGAATGCCGCTTACCTCCGTTCTGCCCTCTCACTCTGTTCCCGGCCCTGCATTCAGATCTCTTAAAGGGGAGGGGGGCAAAAAACCAGCAAACAGAAGCGAGGAGAGCCCGGCACCCACTACGTTAGATCCGCATCAGGGATTTTTCACCCCCGGAAAGCAGATACCCGAAAAGTGCACTGGGACGCGCTTAGGTGGGCGTGGTCGCACTTAATTTTCTGTAAACTCCGGAGCTGGTGGGGAAACAATTTTAAGCTCCGGAGCTGGGAGCCATTTGCCGCGGAGCTTAGGGATCGTGTGAAAAGGCTCTAAAAGTCCATTGATCCATTGGTCTATTCATTGGAATTTGGCCTATAAACTGAGGTTAAATCTCCAATGTTTTTCTTCTTTCTTTAATACTATGGATGTCTATGACTTATTATAGGCAAAATTATAAACAAATTAAAATGTTGAGATTGTTGGGCTCTTTTTTGCTATTAGTGGGTTACAGGAACATGAACATCAATCCAAGGGACAGCCTTCTAAATAATCTATGGTTAGATTTTCTTTTGGTTAATTACCAGCCAGAGTCTGACACAACGCTTCCTTGGAGGAACAGCAGTCATTTTTCTGACTTGGATCACAACAACCCAATCTGTGGTGCCTCATTCAACGCTAGCCATTCTACCCAAGCAATAAGCTGCTATACAGCCCTCTCAGTTCTCCCTTTCCTCAGACAGTACCTGAGCGTTGGACGTAGGTTCCAGATAACACAGGCGGTTCCCAAAGCCTTCGGAAGCGAGGCATAGCTTCAGCTGTTCTTTCAAGATCGTGGCTGAACACTGAAGGACAACTTCATCATCCTGAGACAAAGAAAGAAAGAAAAAGTAAGCTCAAAATTATTAATACCATTATGTGAAGGGGAAAATGCTATGCAAATGTGCATATTCTTATAAAGTAGCACTGCACCCTTCCCTGGTCCTGCCTGTGGTATTTCATATAATTCACGTGCAGATAACTACTCATGACATCACTATGAAAATTAAGCATCGCTTAATGAGGATCACAGGCAAGAAAACTTGCTAAATGTTTGAGTACTCCACTGGTGTCTAACACAGCTATGGGTGAGCCCGTGGGCCAGTAAAAGGAAAAGTACGCTGGTAACATCTGTGGACAAAATTTTATTTAGCCAAAAAACAAAATGGTCACTGAGTGAAGCATATACAGTATATCTCTCAGAACAGATAATAACTGCAAGTGATTTGGGGTGTGCATGGAGAATCAACGTGCTTTTATATGTACTTGTTGCTAGCTCTAGTACAGAAAGTTTACAACTTGTGGGAATCCTACAACCACAAGCCCTCTTGAGCTGCTGGATTGCTCAGTATATGGCTGTGGAGTTCAGTTCTCTAGTGTCTCTCCTTGACAATGGCTGTTCTTGATGATCTTCTATAAACATTGTATTCTTTTTCCTGTTTTTTGTGCACTACAAAAATATGTGCAGTGTGCATAGGAATTTGGTCATAGTTTTTATAAACTATAGTCCAGGCCCCAGCAGTGTCTGAGGGACAGTGAACCGCCCCTCTGTTTAAAAACATTGAGGACCCCTGTTCTATTGGGTCCCTTTTAGCTCCTCATTTCTTAGATTATTGTAATATTATTACTATTGATGTTCCTTAGTAGGCTGAAGATCCATATCACAAACTGTGAACATGATTATTAAAAACCTTCACCACAACCTGTGTCTGGCATGAACCATCTCTAACGGCCTGCCAGTTCACAAGGAAATGCCATAGTGAAATGCTCTCAACATGTTTCTAGATTAAGCGCCCCAGTCCCCACCTCCTTAGCTTGTGAAAATCAAAAGGGACACAGCAGATCCTTTTGCATAATGGACAGAAGCAGGTGGCCTACGGTCTTGTTTTCGTCCTGGTCCCAGGGAGAAGGGAATGGCAAACAGCCAGTCTAGGTACTTGAATGCTGGACACAGGAGAGGAAACATGCTTTGATAAGTCCATGCTGAAGCATCCATTTTTAAACAGGTGGGAGGGACATCTCAATCTTTCCAGGCTGTCCTTAAAACCTTATAGGTTTGCTGTTTTCCTTTTTCCAAACTAAAACAATCTGCATTCAAACTAGCAGAAGTAAAAAGATGCAAGGTACTGGATAGGATTTGAAACCTTTGCTGCTTGGGGTTTTTTTTTTTTTGTCTGTTTCTACAAGGGAGGAAGGTGGCCAATCATTCTGGTTACAGTTCCAGGTTTTCCATGATTTGACTAAGACATTTTACAGTCTTAAGCCATCGTTGCTTCCAACGCCCAGAGAACCTTGGCTACTGGATGGCAAAGAAACAGACCTCAAGATACAGTGCATATATTATCTGCAGAACAAGGAAAGTCCCAAAGACTCTTGAGTAAACAGAATCCAAAATGGGACAGCTGGTGAACTGTTCTGTGACAATTCAGTGACAGGCAAGCCATCTTGAGGACGCTAGGGACCCTGCCTGAGTTTCTGCGAGATGAGGTTACCAATCCCCTGTGCTGGCTGCTGCCTCTCCTTCCTCTGCTGCTTCCAGTACCATACATACCTTAGTGATAAATCAGGAGGTTTGCATGCAGATAACTTATGGTTGAAATCCTACTCAGAAAGATCAGATAGCCAGTGGTAAAGACATGATTTGGCCACATATCCTTGGGATCTGACATTAGCCCAGCCACAAACTAGTTGTGCTCGACCGGCCAACTGCCTGCTCCCTGTGATGCTTTGCTCTCTCTAGAACAGGGCTTCCCACAACCTGGGAATTGTGTGACCCTCAAGGGATCACAAAGTGTTTTCTGGTGGGGTAGTGAGTTGTCTTATATGTGTAGTCCTTTTGTAGTGATGTGTAGCCTTGTGGTCAGATGGATGGAATAGATAGATAGATAGATAGATAGATAGATAGATAGATAGATAGATAGATAGATAGATAGATAGATAGATAGATAGATAGATAGATAGATAGATAGATAGATAGATAGATTTTTCCTTGACCCTTCTGGATATTCAAGCTAGTGTATGTATATGTATGAGATACAGGTCCTTTGGTGGAGAAAAAAAGGTTTTATTTTAGAGAAGGGGATGACTTTGCCTCATTAAAAATGCCTTTTATACAAACCATAAAAAGCTTTTTTTTGTTATGCAACTATGTTTTTTAAATAGATATATCTTAGTATATTTTTATTTTAAATATTAATGTTTTTAAAATGTAAACCATTAAAAAGTAGTGGGAGGGTGTTGCACATTACTTGCAGCAGGACATGGCTTTAAAAAAAACATCTTTTCATGATGGTTTTATATTAGGTCTCACAATTTATCTTTTTTACATTTTGTTTGTTTATGTTGTCATTTATTGTTGTCTTGAATGCTGTAAGCCATTGAGAGAACGTCCATCTGACAGATGGGTGGAATATTAAATAAATAAATAAATAAATAAATAAATAAATAAATAAATAAATCTAGATGCTATACTGATTTTCTGACCCTACATACATGCACATACATGCACATAGCTGCAGAAAGTAACATCAGGAAGCAGAAAAGTATTCAGGTTTAGGACACTTGTAAACTGCCCAAGCACCTAAGAACTATAAAAAATGGCAGCCCCTTCCTTTAAAAAAATAGAACAACAAATAAAAATGACTATTAATTATATAGTTTTAATAACACACTTAAAAAGGAGGGGCTGCCAAACAATGGGAATTTAATTAATTAAGTTAATTTAATTAATTAACAATTGTATTATTTAACATATTGTAAACTAGTGGTGCCAAGAAGTTCTTAAGCAAATCAACCCACTTATTCATCTGCTTGGCATCTTTCTTTGCTCCTTGCTTTGCTTCCACCATTTTGTTGTCTACAATTGCTGTTTCTTGGCTTTGTTTATCAGTGTTGCTTGTGTGGACTTTATTTCACCTATTTTCATTTTGTTTTTATCTATCTGTAAAAAGTGTATTCCACCAAAGGAGTGGCAAGCAAGCAAGTAATTTCTGGTGGCAAAAATGACAAAACTGGGGTTGCAAGCTACTATTAATATCTTCATTTAGTCACCAAGCCTAATTTACCTCACAGGGTTGCTCTGAGGGCTAACAAGGCAATTTCACTGAAGGAAATGTGAGGCCAAGAGACAATTCAACATAACCATTATGTACCATTATGAGAACAAAGATGAACAAATTATTATTAACAGCGCACATGCCTTATTCTGAACACAATAATCTTTAGAAGATGGGGGTCACCTTTTCACAAGAGAAGGGCAGGAGAGCAATGGAGGCATTAGGGAAGGTCTCAAAATAAACACAAAGGCCCTTAAACCTCAACATTTCAAATTTTCCCCTTTGATTAAACAACTTAAATCTACATATCCAGGGATTAAAACCAAGGAAAGCTTAAGGCCTCATGGAACAACCCCACCTCTCATCCATTTATCCTTAAGACTTTGCTTCTTTTTTCTCTCCCCATATGAACGCTCCCAAACAGCACCTATTTACCAAGAAGTGGGTACCACAAACAGGGATGGGACCCTTGCATGCTACTTTTAAGGGAAAATAAATATCTATTTTTTTTAAAAAAAATCCTGTTCTTATTTTAAGACAAATTTTAAAATATCAGGCAACCCCCCCCAAAAAAAGAAAAAATACAAAAACTTCTTGGCTTGTCCACAAAAGTCCACATTAAAACATGAAGGTTAGATTTGAAGGTGCAACAAGGTTTTTGTCTTTTTTTAGCTTTTCATTTCATTTTTCTTCAGGTTTTGCCTGCTATGTTTGCGGAGACGAACCCGGTGGCCTCTTCTAAAATTTAAAATGTCTTAGATTAAGAAAGAAATCATGGAGTGGCCTCCTCCATTGGTGAATTGCCACTTAATTGCCCCAATATATATTATTTTCTGTTCCTCTATTCCACTGATCATGGGGGTGGAAACAGTTTTTCAGTTTCCACCCCCATTTCCCCTTTTAAAAAGCAGCTTGGTTCGGAGCTTGGTGTGCAAAAGCGAGAGGAAAGCCAGGAGCTACTTCATTAAAAATAATGACAATAATTGATTCTGCATTTTCCAACTGTGGGACTGCAACAGTTCCCTGGTTCCCTTGCTTGCTTCAGCCCACCTTCGCAAGAAGGGGGTTCCCTCGGGGAAGCAGAAGGAGAACAGCCATTTGGGAACTCTTTTTAGTTTTCGGGAAAATGAACTGCTATTCTTTCATTGGAAGCAGAGAGGGGGTGAATATGAATTTTCTGCCCATGTGGACAAAACACTCAAGGCATCATAACTTCACCTCATGGCCTCACCTCTAGGTGTTGTGCAACAATGCCTGAAATTTTATACATGAATGTCCCTCACGCGAACCTAAGTGCCCCTAAGTCCACCTCATCCAAGTATTGTATCCTTAATTCACCTTCCCTGCTTTCTAGCTTATAGCACAGTGATACAAATATAAATATAAATGTATATAAATCAACAGCATCTCAGGCAAGATTCTTCTCAGTCCCTGAAAGATACAGTTGTTCACTGAAATCAAACGCTTAAAACAGCATATCCTTGGCTGTGGACATATGGATATTTTGTTCTTATGTTTTGGTTTTTTTGTTACCATTAGATAACAATTTTGGTGTGGAGAGTGGAGGCCTGTCCCCCTATTATATACACCATACAGAGTGGTGCTCTTCACTAACTGGGGGGTATAAAAACCAAATAAATAAATAAATAAATAAATAAATAAATAAATAAATAAATAAATAAATAAATGATGAACAAAAGATAGTGTTTCAGCACTTTCGTCTTCCTCAGTTTCTCTGGTAAAAGTACTGAATGCTGTTTGTAAGGTGGAATATAAATATTTGTACTGTACAAATATAAATGGTATAATTTGCCAATTCTGCTGTAATGTAATACTTTGAGCCAATCCTCAGTACTGTAATTTTCAAGTAGCAATGTCTAAACCTGCTCCCTCAGTGCTCTTGGACTACATTTCCCAGAAGCCCTCACTGCTGAATGAGTTGACTAGGGCTTCTGGAAATTGTAGTTTACCAACATCTGGATGGACTGTTGCTATAATTCATGATATCAGAGTTCGAAGCCTAGTATAACATCTCCCATTAGAACTAGACCTCTAAGGTTTTCGCTATTTTTGAAAAATAAACCCAAGGAACCGAAAGTGTCTCTTTATGCAGTATAACATGGGTTGATGGTTCCCCTCAGGTGCCTAAAACCAAGGTCTTAAATGTCTCCCCACAACGAAGGGCAAGGCCACGGTTTGCCAAGTTGACAACCAAGCACTGCTCCGGTGCCTTTTAAAGCAACCGGGCTGAAACCCAACAGGTTGGGCTTTCCTCAGTTGGCACTTTTCAGGATGACAAAATGGTGGTAACTCTGGATAGTTAAGGGGAACCTGTCCTTGACTTCAGATTTTGGTCCAAAAGCTCAGAGAATGGGATCCTACTGACTTTATTTATTTATTTATTTATTTATTTATTTATTTATTTATTTATTTATTTATTTATACCCTCCCTTTCTCCCTGAAAGGACCCAAGGCAACTTGGCAACCTGACACACAGAATACATTTCTTTTTAGTACCACATGACAGGCAACACTAAATGTCATGGGCTAGGGATAAAAAGACAGGATTCCTTTTGTTGTGTAGCCAAAATAATGAAATAGCTGGCGTTCCTGAACCTTTAGTAGCAGCCTGGAAGAGAAAATTTCAGCAGGAGTGACTTGCCACCCTGAAGTATTATTTTATGCAAAAGTACACAGGCCCTGCTTCTTTTTGCCTCAAGTCAGAGGGCATTTTCCCCCAAGTCATGTTTATGCTCATGATCCCCCACCCCGGGCTTATTTTTTGACTCTTTTTAGAAAATGCTTTGACTGGAAACAAAAGCATGTAGCTTGTTGCAGGCGCTAAAAACCTCTTAATGGCTAAATAATAATACGGCCAGGTCTGCAAGATTAAGAACACCTTAGCTTGTCACTTCCTACAGCTGCCATGAAGGGCACAAAAAGCAGGAGGGCAGGCCGGTCAAAGCAATGAGAAAAGCAAACAAATCTGGAACACTGCCAAATGGGAGAATGACTCAGAAATTGGATTTCGAAGGGCAGCCTCCATCAGTCACCTGCCCGCTATTTCTCTGCAACACTGACAGCATAATAATTGATGATTGCATACAGTGGAGTCAATTGTGACATAAAGAGAACCCTTTTCAGGGGTTTTTATGCCGAAAAAATACACAGATGGGGATTTATCGATTGACTTCTTCTGCTTGCCCAAAAGGACACCCAGGCTGGCCCTTCTCTCCCTGGAGGCCCAGCGGGGAATCGAACTCCCAACCTCTTGGTTCCACAGACTGAGCCCTAAACCCTTGAGCGGTTTAGCTGGCTCACATAAACAAATTATTGTTTTAATTGTCCATTGCCTTTTTAACATTTTAACTGCTTTAATTGTTCATGTTAATCGTAAGCCGCCTAGAGATCTTTGGGTAGTGGGCGGCATATAAGTTGTATAAATAAATAAATAAATAAATAAATAAATAAATAAATAAATAAATAAATAAATACAGGCCTCAAATTCATGACATAGCCTCAGCACATCTGGGCTTTGTTCCACCAACAGAAAAGAAAAGAAAAGAAAAGAAAAAAGAAATGGAGAAATAAACCTGAAAAGAGGGAAAAGTCCAATCCCTAAATCTAAAATTTCTGCATAACTTTCTTTTTTTGCAGAATTCCAGTTGTAGTTCAGATCATTGCACAGTAGACCTAGGAACACTGAAACTCTATTTTTAATTGTCCCGTCTTTGCTGTGCTTCCACAAGCAATGACCTTTCTCTTCAGGCAGGCTTTCCCCTCAGTGACTGCTGTTCGTATTGTTTTAAAATGTGGTCACTTGTTGCTTTCAAATGCCTTTTATCACTGATTTTATTCAAGGGGGGGGCAGTGAGACTTCTCCTCCTGCCTTGGGCAGCAAGAGTACTTTGGCTGCTGTGTGTATTGTGTCGTTACAGTCGTGACCGACTCTTCGTGACTCCATGTCCATGGAGTTTTCTTGGCAGGAATACTGGAGTGGCTTGCCAGTTCCTACTCCAGGCGCCTACAACGCCTGGTATTCCTTGGTGGTCTCCCATCCAAGTACTCACCAGGGCCGACCCTGCTTAGCTTCCAAAACCAGGCAAGATCAGATGTGCTGAGGGCATCAAGGCACTTCGGCTGCTATATTTTTTGCCTTTGCCTTTCCAGGTTTCTGCCTGCAGCTAAATTCCCAGGCAGAAATTCCATGTAGACACTTCCATCCTTCTTGTAGAGATGCTTCTAAATATTTCCCCACCTCCTCACCAAATGAGGGCCAGGAAATAAGCTTAGAGGCAACCTTCTCCACAATAATAATAATAATAATAATAATAATAATAATAATAATAATAATAATAATAATAATAATAATAATAATAATAAATTTGCCGTAAAACATACTACAGTGCCTTGGCCTACAGTTGGGAAATTACTGCATTAATCCCTCCAAGTGAGAGCAATTAATCAAGCTTTGGGAAATGACTAAAATAGCAAACCTGACGGCGTATAACAAATCTCAGAGAAATCCGTGGAGGATTCTCAGCCTCACTGAAATGTGGGCTTCAATAGCTAGTTTTATTAATAGCCAAGACAAGACTCAGTTCACTTATATGCAATATTTATATTTCATTTAGCTAACGAGCTGGCATGTAGCCCTTCCCATTTGCATCATGCCTGGAGAGGAACTGATGACATGGTTTGAAATTCAGCAGTAAAAAGTGGGAAAATGTTTCAGGAGGGAGAGAGAGAGAGAGAGAGAGAGAGAGAGAGAGAGAGAGAGAGAGAGAGAGAGAGGAAGAAAAGTGAATCTGTGTTTTCTTTTTGGCTTGAGAGCCCGGATTTGACAGGCCTGTCTCGTCCTCACAGCTGAACTATATCTTACAGGTATATCTTTTTAGAAGCCAAAACCTGCTACAGCTGTTTTCAAAACAGGAAGGGTATTGGCCCTGTTTCAGGATGTTTAACTGAGGCTTGGCAAAAGAAACAAAAAGAAAGATTTACAGCACTTTTAGAAGGATCTGATTTATTTCAATGTGAAGGTTTGTAGACTGCAATCCACTTCTCAAGACCCTACCTACATGAACACCTGCTCCCTTTCCCCAAATGCAAAAAATAGCAAAGTAATATGCAAAGTGTGGGAGTAGTAAAAAGCTCTTGCTATGACAATCAGATGCCTCTTGGCAGTTACTGTCATTCCCTCTTCTAACGACGGGGCATCTATAACACATAATTTTATCCACAACTCTGGCTGCTTTGTACGACTCAGAATTTCTCAGCTTCAGTTCCCCTTCTATAAGGAGGGAGGAAAAATTAACCCCCACACACAACTGTTGCAAAAGTAAAAGTAGCAACAACAGACACAAGTGTTGTACATATTGTAATGCACGAGATACACCCATTTATCAAAATATATATACCCATTTGACAAGTCCTATTCCACCCCACCTTTTATCTCTGCCTGTCCTTCCCCCACCCCACTCTCCTTCATTCCATCTAGCAGGCCTCCAGACTAAAACATCTCTTCACCCACCCCACAGCCATCATCCTTCCCAGGGATCAAGTTTCACAGCAGACCTATTTCTGCCCAAGAGAGAAATGTGCACCATCAGCTCTGGGTTTTGCTCTGCTCCCAGAGAGATTCGTCTCTCTCCTCGTTCTTTCAGCCTCTCTCACTCCTCCCTCCCGTCCCCTGCCGGCATGCCACCAGTCCCACTAACCCATAACCCGTTTGCAAAGGAAGATGCACTCCCAAAGGCCTACCCCAGAAGGTGCTGTCAAGGTGTTAGAAATCTTTAAAGGAGAAACGAGAGCAGACATTCTCTTGTTTGTATATCTACCCATCAATGAGCAGGTCATTTATACAAATGCTTCCTGACCGAATTTGGTCTTTATGGAAAGGGGAATAGGTCTAGTTCAATTCTGGCTGCCTACTCACCACTTCCTGGGCGACCCCATTACACACAGGGCTGCACAAGGCAATAATAGCTCACCACCCTACAGGCATTGTTAGACCTTTTGGGCATGGAAAACTATGGAATGGTTTAATGCCGAGTTATGGAAGGATGCGTTCCATCCAACATTTACCGTGTTTTGGAGAGAGATAAACCTAACAAGCTATCAAGACTGGCACATTTAGGCGGCACCTCTGAGGTTCAGTTCACGCGTGCACAAATGCTGCCCGTTTCACAGCGCCGACACGGAATTGCCGCAGCATGAAGCAAAACATGACCTCTGAAAACACTCCTGTTTGAGGCGAGGCGAAGGCAGGACCCCACCAAACACACGCAACTGCCTTCAAACAGATCAACGTGCACGTCCCAACCAGTCCTTTGAGACTCGTCCATATAACCTGTCCTTTTCCCGATTCCCTCTTTCTTGCTTTCTTTCCTGGTCCGCCTAACCCCCCGGTCTCACCCCATTTGTTCTTCTATAGGCAACAACTGAAGAATGTTGAGAATCACACAGAACCTGAAAGAGTTTTATAGTGAGAGCTCTAAAAATCAAATTAGAACTTAAGCCAGAGCTTTTTTTTTTACTTAATATAGTAGATAGGTGCATTTCACAGGATCAAAATTACCTACTACAACATATAATTGTAACAGCTAGGATCCTGTATGCGCAGTTTTGGAAGCAAGCTGAAATTCCAGCAGAGGAAAATCTGTGTGGCAAGATAAGAGACTGTATGGAAATGGATAAACTTGCCGGTTATTTGAAAGAAGACTACGAAAAACTCTTTGCTAGAAGATGGCAAGACATGGCAGCTGCACTTGAAAACTGTTAAGCTAGTTATATTCAATGACACATAGCATTAGTTGTATTAAATGGTATCTGGTCATTGTTTTTGAACTGTATCCAATGTACCTATTTCCCCCCTACTTCCCTTCCCTTTTCTCCCCTTTTCCCATTTCTTTCCTTTCCTTCCTATTTTAAAAGAAACCAATAAAACCTTTAAAAAGAGAGAGAATCACACAGAACCTGGCCTGTTTTTTTAAGAGGAAGAAACAAAGAAGGGGAAAGAGAGAGAGATCTGAAGGAAGGGCTGTTAATAATTTTCAAAAGCCATTAAGGAAAACCCCACGAGCTGGAACAGGTTAATAGGCTACCACAGCCACACTTCACCCAGCGCAGTGTCTCCAAAAAAGTTCCTTGCTAAGGACACACGGACAGCTTAAAATAGGAAGCGACCGTTCTCTGGAGGAATCGCTAGCGCTTCACAGTTCTTGTGTGTGGGGGGGAACAACCCAATTAGATAGGGAGACTTTTTGCTTTCTGCCCTCCTAAGGGGAAGCACCCTTAAAACATGGGTTTTTATAGACAAGACTCCAGGCATTCCCCAAAAGATTTTTTTAAGGCCTTCTCTAATGGTGACCTTGCTGTATATACATTTGGTACTGGAAAGAG
The DNA here is from genome assembly GCA_029282475.1 of Phrynocephalus forsythii. Lineage (NCBI taxonomy): Eukaryota > Metazoa > Chordata > Lepidosauria > Squamata > Agamidae > Phrynocephalus > Phrynocephalus forsythii. Next base: position 3,001,646 of record JAPFRF010000023.1, read on the forward strand.
AGAGAACAGTCTGCTTTTTTCTGTGGTTTTCTCCACCACCTTGGGTCAACCTGATACGATCTCCATCACCCCCTCCTTTGCCAGTCCCACATGCCTTAGCAGGAGGGGCCGATGGAGTATTTTGGGAGACTACACCTGTTCCAAGCGTTCCTGCCAGCTTCGGGTAAGCACATAGCTTAAAGCCAGGGAACTTGCTGACATACACACAGAGACACACACAGAAGCCATATGGATTTGTAAAGAATGCATTTCAGGCACCCGAAAAACCCCACCCCTAGGCAGAAGCTCTCCCTTGAACTCCACGGAGGCAGATGGGCCCCCCCAGGACCCCTAGATCCACAAAGTTTTGGGGCAGAGTGGAGTTGCCCCAGGGGGACGGGGCTCCTTGGAATTGAAGAGGGAATTTTGCATTTTTGCAAACTGCATCCCAGGGTGAGAAAGGGGTATGCCTGTCTCGGTATGCAACAGACAACGTCTAGCAATGGTTTCTTAATGAACGTGGACTTGTTGCCGCACGTTATGGCGTTTGCACCACTGTGCCACCTGATTTCGGCTTCTATTTTATGCCACCTGCATGCCCAAAGGCAGGAGAATCCCGTGGAATTCGGAAGAGGCGCAAAAGCGACCCTCCAGGGTTTGATGCTGTGCTCAAGTCCAGCACAATGCTGATGGAGCAGGTGGTGGCCCCACCACCACTGGGAGAAGCTGCCGGGTGGGGCATTAAGCACATCAGTGTGGTGCCAGCACCAGAACTGAGAAAGTTGCCTTTAAAAAGAAACTCACCGCATTGCCCTGCAGTGAGGTAGCCTGTAATTTGTTGTCTTTTGTGTTATTAGCATTGCCTCCCCTACTGGCCAGAAAAAGACAGGGGCATGTTCTCTAGTTCCCACTAGTGGCTACTTCTGATACTGCGCTTTAGACGCTACAGTGGATTGTGGCAGGCAGGTCCTGCAATACAGAGGAACCAGTCCAGAAGAGGTATTTGGACCAAGCCACAGCTCAGCAGCCGGGGGACTTACCTTTGCTAAGGATGCATCACTGTCATGCATTCTATGAATTTATATATTTTGCATCCCCTTTCTCAGACAATGGAGAGACCTCTCACCTGAGCTTTCAAAGGGCATGGTGGCAGGTGTCCATTGACGCCACCCCTATACAGTTGGCTGGTCATTTACCTTTCCAATTTCCATTTTAAACCACAGGTATCAGAAAACAACAACAACACTGTTTTAAAATAAACTTGTTTCTTTGTTTACAACTTGATCCAAAGCACCTCTTGAATCTTGATATTCTCAAGCCTTACCAATATGTGGCTGTTTAACCAGATGCAGAATTAAGTTTTTTCCTGTTCTGTACAGAACTCAGAACTTGGAAGTCTTACCACTTTGGACTACAACTCCCAGGATTCCTCAGCCAGTCATCGCCATAGCACTGCCTGTAGAATTATGGGAACTGAAGTCCCCCCAAAATAACATTTTCAAACTCTTTGCCCTGGCCTTGCTAATTATTTCAGTCCTGCCCTGAACAAACGGATCAGTCCTACTAAATGTTTTCTTAAAAATATTTTTTAAAAAGCAGAGGTGTGCCAGTTTGTGGGGGTTTTGTGGGCTACAACTACAGGGCAGCTATATTCTGGGAGTTATTTCGACCCTGACCCCACAAGATGGCACTGCTCCAAGAAAAGGCAAGTTTCTAGTCCCTATGGACCAACAGCTCAATGCCAGACCACCGGAGGCCTCCAGAGGCCCCTGGATTTCAAAAATGCCGAGCTTCTTGATATTTCCATGGTTTGCAGGAGGCAGGAAATCCAAACAGCAGGACAAAAGGCACTGAACAACATGTGTCTTGTGAACCTCATCTGTGTTTGAGAACTTGCCAAGGAAACTCACGGTGTGAAATAAATCAGCTCCCCACTTCCCCATCTTTAAAGAGTAACAGTAACCCATCTACAGGACATCTGAGGAATTGTGCGGGAAGATGCCAGTTCTCTTTGACTGGCCTCGTGCAAACTTCTAAGCCCCCATGTTGCTATTTACCTCCCCAGCTCCTCCTGCCTTTATCCCCTCACCCGTCTCTCAAGACTCAAGCATCCCGTTCAGAATAAAACACGGGAGCACCAAGGAACGGAGGCTCTTAGTCATGTCTGGATGTGGCTTAATCAACCATGACGTTGGATTTCTTGAGAGGAGAATCTCGGAATTTGTTTCTCAGCTGGGGGGGGGGGACAAGCCCAAAGGATGAGTCAACAATGCAACCCATGTCCAAGGGTTCTGGGACTATCCTGGGATGCGTCAAAAACAGAGCTCTTCACCCAAGTTTGGGAAGTTCATAGCATTTCTGCCGACACGGTGAGCAAAGACCGACGGATGGAGATGGCTCTGTCTGAATGGAAAGAGCTTCCTTGTCGATTTACAACCCCGGATTCTAAATGCTGTATATGTAGTACATGTACCACCTGCTGGTCTATCGTTCCAGCCTTGACAGGATGGATGATCCATGGGGCTTCTTTTTTTTTTTTGACTACAGCTCCCAGGGACAGGCTACACATTGCCTTGCCTAGATGCCCTGCGTAAGCACATCCGATCTTGCCTGATTTCGGAAGCTAAGCAGGGCCTGAGCCTGGTTAGTCCTTGGATGGGAGACCATCAGGAGGATACCAGGTGCTGTAGGTGCCTGGAGTAGGAAGTGGCAAGCCACTCCAGTATTCCTGCCAAGAAAACTCCATGGACATGGAGTCACAAAGAGTGGGTCGCGACTGTAACGACATAACACATTGCCTTTGCATTAACTTCTGTGGCTGCCTTCACCCATGTTCACTGCAGGGGGCTGTTTCCCATATTTATTTATTTATTTATTTATTTATTTGATGTTTATACTGCCCATCTAGTCCTAAGGCTACTCTGGGCACTTTGCAACATAGAATAGCAATATAACTAAGAAACACAAACAAATAACATAATATAAACAAAATAATTATAACTTACTTAGAATGTATTTTTTCTCCTTTTTCTTTCTATTACCGTACTATTTATTTATTCATTCATTCATTCATTCATTCATTCATTCAACTTATATGCCGCCCACTACCCAAAGGTCTACTACTACTACTACTACTACTACTACTACTACTACTACTACTACTACTACTACTACTACTACTACTACTACTACTATCCCTCATTACTGTAAGCCACCTTGGGTCCTTTTCCAAGGAGAAAGGCGGGGTAAAAATACTCTAAAATAAATAAATTAAACAAATAAACACGCTTTCTAAGAGAGGCAGTCAGGACTTAATTCCAGAAAATGTGGCAGTTAAGAAGGAACAGGGGAGTTTAAAATATATGTCCACAAAGACATACCCAGCCCCTAACCCTTCCACAGATATCCAGGTCTAAGCTTGTCTCCTGTAGCAACCCCCTCCACCCACGCCAAGCCAACCTTCTATAAACCTGCCAGCCAAGGCGGTGCAGCCTACCCATGGGAGAACAAGGTGAGGTCTTCAGTTCTCCCTGACGGCCCAGCCTCTTGACCAAAGACCGTCCCCACTCCCATTGGCTTGACCCCTTGCGGCAGGAAGGGAAGCATCTACCATGGCCACTCCCTCGTTAAACCTGAGCTGCCAGCCGGCCTGGTGGTGATGAACGACACACCCAGCTGTCACATCAGGATAAATAAAGTTTAGTAACTGGAGAGGCTGCTCGGCAAAAGGATCAGTGTTAAATCTGCTGGAGCTGCCTGGGAGACAGAAAAGGGGCTTCCACTCAAAGGAAGTGGCCGTCTTTGGAACCTCTTGGGCTGAATTTCTAGAGGTGTTGGGTTGGGCAGCCAACATACCCATGGATGTATGGCATTTTATTTGACCTAAGCTTGCAATCCATTAAATTGTACATCCACGTGAAAACATGTTCACCTGTTAGGGAGAGGCAGAACTCTTGGTTGTTTCTGTTTACCAGCCTCAAGGAACCAGTGGCACCAATGGTGATGGAAAGCACTAACCTTCTCTAAAGACCCATGGGGTGGCAGTAAATTTGTCATACTGCCCGCCCCATAGCCAGCTCTTCTCACAAAAAGAATCCAAAAACCCAGGCAGCTGGATCATGTCATCAAATGACAGACTGGGTCTTTTGTAAGGCTCGTGGCTCTTAATTACCTATCCAAACAAAAGCACCCACATATACGCAGCACGAGAGTGGGGCAAGCTTTCAACTCTATGCTGTCCCTGAGAAACCCTTTCTTCTCCCAACTGCAGCAAAGATTTGAGAGGACAAGAGGTTTCGGAGAACGGTGAGTGAGATAATAAACTCTGCTATTCAGAATGCCCCAGGGTTTTGACCCTGCCAGCCCTAACTCCGCTCTACCCTTGCTGTCTGCTAGACCACCAAGGGCAGCGGTTGTCACAATCCACGCCTCAACCTCTCCACATCATTTGGTAGACCACCTTTGGATTGAAGGGACGAGACGCGGCGAACAGGAACCCAGGTGACACCTTTGAGAACTCTGGGGAGGAGGAGAGGAGGGGTCTAACCCAGCCTTTCTCCATTACGCGCCCAACCCCAATGCCACCTGTTCCCCGGCTGTGGCCAACGTCCCGCCGACAAAAGGGCGATCTCTAATTTTAGCCCCCACCCAGAAGGGGCGAGAGGAAAGGAGGCCAGGAGACCATAAACCCCTCTGGGAATTTGGAGTTGGGGGGGGGGAGCTTTCTCTTCTGGAACACAGAGGGAGGCCCAGGAAGGAGAGGGGGTCCCAGACAGTAGTATCCCCTAAGGGGAGGGGTGTGTGAAGCCCAAATTAACCCAGCTCAGCAATGATTTCTGGCATTTTATATATATTTTATGGGACCTCTACATCTTTCCAAGGCTCCTTTCCAGAGCCAAATCCCCCTTCCCTGAACTGAAACCGGGACTGCCTTCTTGGACAAAACGCCTCCTGCATCGATTTCCCCAAGTCTAGGGTTTGTCTCCCTATAAAGTGCCCCAGATGCTTTCAAAATACAAGTGGGACCCCCCCCCACACACACACACATACTCGGAAGACCTGTCTGAAGTCTGAAGCCCCCAGCAGGTGTGTGAGAAGTTCACCTGGGGGGGGGAGGAAGTCCCCCAAACCTTAACCCCTTGCCTGCGAAGCCACCTGGTCTCACCTGAGACGGCCCCTCCCATTCTGGGGTGCAGGGCAACTTCGTGATCTGCCCCCTTTTTTTTTTGCAGCCAAACTCTTAACCCCCCCCTCAAACTTTAATTCTGGTGCTCTCTCCCCCTTTCCTGCCAAATTGGGCCCAGTTTCTTCCCCCCCCCAAAAAAAAGCTTCAAAAGCCCTATTCCTCCTCCTCCCCCCTTCCACACCAGCCTGGAGATGAAGACCCCAACTTTCTTCCACTTGTCCCTCCCCCCCCCCCGGCTAGCCCCTCATTCCTCCCTCGGCGCCCCCTCCCTCACCGGGACGCCCCTTCCTCCTGAATCCTTCAAGTCTCTCTTTCAACCTTTCAACTCTCCTCTTCCTCCTCCCCCACCCTGCACCACACCGCAGGTTTTTTTTCCGGGGGGGACACACACTCCAGTATCCCCGATGCTGGCTTTGCACCCTCCCTTTGCACCCCATCTCTCTTCATTCCCCCCCCGGGGGGGGCTTCCCTTCCTCTCCCCCAACCCCAAATTCTCCTTCTCCCCTTCCATTCCCCGACCCCCCCCCTACGTCCCTAGCCATCCAGCCCCCCTCCACAATCTCATATCCCCCCCCTCCGCCCCCCGACGAGGAGGAAGACTCACGGTCCGGAGGAACTGGACGTCGTCTTCTCCTTCCCCGGCTCCTTCGGCCATGGCGGGGGCTGGTGGGGGGGGGGTTGTTGCAGACCCGGGGGCTGGTGTGTGGGGGTTGCGGTTTGCAGGCGCCGGGGGCGGCGGCGGGGGTCTGGTGCCGGCTTAATCAGTGGCAGCGGCCGCCCGGGAGGAGCCGCGGCGGAGAGACACTAAAAAGCGGAGCATCCCGGCTGCCGGCGAGAGCCAGCCCGGCCTCCCCGCCCCCGGACCGCCCCTGGGTGGGAAAAGGAGAGGCCGGCAAGGGAGCCGGGTTTTTTTGGGGGGGGGTGGCGGAGGAGGAGGAGGCCAGGCTGCGGTGGATCGGTCTCCTCCTCTTCCCTCCCTCCCTCCTTCCGAAGCGCTGCAGGGCGCTTCCGTGGAGCCTCCACCGTCAGGAGCAGTCTATCGCGCCCTTCTGGACCCCTAGCGAGGCAGCCCCCCGCCCCGGTGGCTTTCCAGCGCTCTGCCTCGGGGGCTTGAAAGACCCTACGTCGGTCAGTTCTTTCTTTCTTTCTTTTTTCTTTCTTTCTTTCTTTCTTTCTTTCTTTCTTTCTTTCTTCAATTGAAAATATTTTGCCTCGCCTTTCTCTGTGGGAAGGACCCACGGACTCAAGGCAAACCTTTTAGAGACCAACTGCGATTCAAAAACTCACTTTTTTTTTTTGCAAAATGCCAATACAGCCATTTAACCTCAATACAGGTGGCTGTGAAGGGGCAATGTCCAGCGCCCACAGAAAGGGCTCCGAGGGCCACCTTTGGCACCCGTGCCGTAGGTTCACCATCACTGCTGTATAGGGAGTTGGAGGCAAGGAGCGTGCAACAGGTGTGAAGAAACATCAAAGAAAACATTCAAAAGCCTTTTCTCCTGTGAGCTGTGTGTGTGTGTGTGTGTGTGTGTGTGTGTGCACTTTGCTTGCCCCTCTCTCTCTTATCTCCACAACACCCCTGTGGTGTAGACCAGATTCAGATGGCATGACTGGCCCATGGGAGAGGTGTTTCGAACCCAATTCTCAGTGCCTTGTGCTGGGTCTCCTCCTTGGAGCATCTGTTGCTGGAATGAATCAAGGCCTCTTAGGTATATTCCCACCCTTATTTAGCTTTAAAATGAGGATCCATTTACAACATCTCCTATTAAGCACTTCAGAACCTCTTCTAATCATGTTCTGAATGACCTTTAGTTGTTGCTTTTAGGTTTTGCCTGTTCCTGACTCATCCTTACTAAAACCGTTTGAAGGCAAGTCAGCCTTAAATATTTCAAAACAGAATGCCCTTTTGCCATTCAGGGGAGAGAAATCTAGTAGTTGGAGCTGCTGGAAAGGAATCAGTCCATATACCTGGAATCATACCTAACAACCTCCCAGAAACCAAGAATGTGTGACTTCTGGTCTTTCACCACTATAAATACATAAACCACTGATTTTATAAGTGGCCTCGGTTATCCACAGTAAATTGTAACTATCCTTAAGGATTTGAAGATAGAAGATGTTTCTAATCCTTCAGTTCCTACTTATGGTCTCTCCATTAGGGCACTGAAAAAGACACCGTTGGTTTCAGGTTACAGCATCTGCTGCTTATGAGCTAAATAAATAAGAATCTATGTCCATCTTAAGTTTTCCACTCTGTTAATTGTCACAGCCATGCACGCCACCTGCTGATAGAAAAATAAGGGTCCCCCCTTATGGCTTTAAATAAATAACTTAAGGACACACTGACTTTGAGCGTGCAAAATAGATCACGCTCAAGATGGACTGTTATCATCACCCACCACTTCTGGAAACTCAAGATCTTACAAAGGGACGAGAAATAATCTTAAAACACATCTGTTTCCAGGCCTAGTATTTGCTGTTGTTCTTCTGGCCTGCCAGCAGGAGTTTTAAAAAACAACAACCAAAAGCACGATTCTTTGCCAGCTGCCCAAATCCCAAGCAGTCGCTAGTTCCGAAAACATAGAAGGTGAAAGGGCTGAGGGAGTCGGCACTACACAGCCTGCAGTGTTGAGCCAGGCCAGACGGGAGAAGAGCAATAAGAAAAAAATCTTAAATTCTGCAGAGTCATGCAGGTGAAAAGAACACAGAAACACAGACCAACAGAAGGGAATAGGCATGGTGGATCCTTCCTTCCTTCCTTCCTTCCTTCCTTCCTTGGATAATAGAAATCTATTAATCTGACAAAACTAACACAGTTTTACCTACAGCCATCTGCCTCATAGTTTTAAACAATTTAAAACATCTGCTTATATGTTGTTTCAGTTGCTAAAATGTTTAAATATTGATATTTGATATTATTGTCTGATTGTAATGATGTTAATGTCTTGGCCCTATTGTCAGATGGGCAGTATAAAAAAGCTATAAACAAACAAATATTAGCTAGCTAGCTATCTTGTTACTAAATTTTGGGGCAATATCCACATTTCTCAAAAGCAACTATGTACTCTCTCCGTATCAAGAAAGAAACAAATAAATATCAACAAACTAGCCTCTGGTTTGTTTTATCTCCAGCATGTTTATGTACACAATCCATACTTTCGATTATATACTTCATAACAACTCACTCTTTCTGGGGAATCCAGCTTCACTAAATGTGTTATGAATGCTGAAAGTAAGATTAGAAGGAACAGAAACACTTGGAAAGAGAACATTATATGGCTTGAAAGCCCTGGGACCCCAACCCTAACCTTAATACACCCTTGCCACAGGGCTGTAAAAATATCACCATGCTGAACAGCTGTCAGGCACTAAACTAGTTGGACTGGGAAATCTATACAGTTAGTGTGTTCTTAGAAGCGGAGCTCTCCTGCGCAATAAAAGATATTTGGTTGTCCTAGCATGAGTTTCTCTCTCACCTCATTATCCAAATGAGATGGCTTTTATTTGGTGATTGGGCACCAGGAGATTAGCACAGGCTTCACTTGCAAGTCTGTGGTGTTGCTTTGAAGGAACCGTGTGCCTGGAGGGAAAATGTAACACCAGGAGAAACACACGTTCCGGATTGTCCAATTTGACCCCCAGTCTCAGGCCACTTCTTATATTCCAGCACATATATTTTGCATGTACAGTTTCACTATACTTTTGCTACAGAACCATTGGAAACGTAGTCCTGCTTGGTTGCAAAGGCCTACCCCACCTCTGGGAATTCTCTGGGAACAATTCTCTGGGAACAATTCTGGCAATTCTCTGGGAACGGGAAGGAACTGTACAACGTTATGAACTTTGTGGCACAGTGCTTAAACTGAAGTACTGCAATCAAAACTCTGCTCACAACCTGAAGTTTAATCCCAGATCTCAAATCTGACTCAGCCGTCTAGCTTTCCGAAGTCAATAAAACGAGCAGCCAGCTCGCTGGGGGATGGGGCAATGTCTAGCCTGTATCATTACTTGTAAACCACTCAGAGAGTGATTTAAAAGCAATGGGGCGGTGTATAAGCAGGATGCTCTGGGGTTGTTTGCTTTGCTTTGCTTTGGTTTGCTGGTTATTTCATTTGCTTGTGAACTAAACTAAAACAGCCAATACCCTTTCTATGTGTACTCACACTGTGGTTCTAGCAAAATAAGAACAAGACTTTCTAGTAAATTAGTCTTCGTTCAAATTGGCCGAGATAAAAAAACCTGCCTCTGCAAATAAATTTTCCAGCGGCCAACAGACCCCTTTCCCCGCTTGGTGCTGAACCGTTCTGTGAAACCACGAAGCTGGCAGCAGATGCCAAGCCAAGAGAAAAGTAGGAAGGTGCAACTTTTAAAATCAACTTTCTTCCAGGCTTCATGTTAGCATTCACTGCCGAATTATTCACCCCTGCTGCTCTGATTCAGTGCCAGACCCACCCCTGCAGATTTCTTCACAGCAAACCCAAACATCCCGCCCGCCTGCCGCGAAAACCTGTTTCCCAACCCAAAACATTTTGGTTGATAATAAAAATATTATTTTTAAACAAAACTCACTTAAACACTTTCCCCTTGGATGAGAAATCCAGGTTATGTAAGGACTTCCCCCCTCCCCTTTGCTTTATTCCACTGGAAAATAAATTCGAAGGACTAAAAGAAATAACAGAACAGAAGGAGAAATGATAGTGGCACCCTTCATTCTATTTATAGAACCAGAATATTAAAATAAGTTCCCAGGGGAGGGGAAGGTATTATAGGAACAACTCCTAGAATTTTCTTTTGAATTTGTCATAAATTTACTTTCAGGCCTTCCTGCTTCCAGAAACTCTTTGGTTTATCAAATGTAGATTCTTCTTCTCCTTAACCCCCAGTCCATCTTATATCAATGCTACAGAGGACAGCTCTTGGAATTACCCTATTTGCCCTTTTAACTTATTGTCCAGAGAAGTTAACTAGCAAACAAAGAACCAGGCTGTGAGCTGTACAGAAAGAATTAATTCCTGGGTCGGGCAACAGATCAAGATCAGCTGGTTCAAACCAAATGGTGGTTGAGGGAGGCAAATTCTGTCACCCTTGAAAGGCTAACAGATTATTTTAGTGTCAGCTTTTGTGGCTCCAAATCTACTTCTCCCTCAGAAGAAAAGAGTGGTGAAAGTCTTCTGGGCCCAGAACAAAGTCTACCAAGGAATCCCATTATTATTAAACCCATAGGATATTACAGAAAGATGAATTCTCAATACAGTGGACTCTCGTATAACATAAAATCTGTACAACATAAAAAATTCCGGAGCTAGGAGAAATTTGCTTAACAGAATCGCCTATGGAGCGAATCTGTACAACATAAAAATGGTCGCGATTAGGGATTACAGTACTCCGCTTTCAATGCATTCCTATGGGAAATTTGTATAAAGGAAAATTTGCTTAACATAATTTCATTTGGAAAGAATTAATTTCTTTATACAAGGTACCACTGTATATGGCATGCACTAAGGAGACAGTTGAAGTGCGATGGTGGGCCGCATGGATACCCAGAAGCTGTTTCTGCAGTTTTCCTTCCATGCACAATTTCTTTACAGCTGGATTTCACTCTAAATTATCACACTTTGCAGTTCAGTTTCCAATAAAGGAATTATTTTGCAGCCAGTGTAAATAGTACGCTGCCTTGGATGCAACACACTTTGACAGGGGCAGGTGAGCAAAAGATGCTAGCCTGCGACAGGAAGCAAAACCCTGTGGCTGCGTCTCCCCCCCTTTCTAAAATCCACTATTTCTACATTTCGTCTCTAGGAAATCAGCTCCACTCAAGAAAGACTCCACTCAGAAAGAAAAGTGTCACTTAACGCAACCGCCATCTTGCAATATTTCTTGCTTTTAATGATTCAGTGTCAGGGTTGATAAAACCGCATAAAGACGCAAACATGTATTACTTCAAAACTGATTTTAAAAAAAAAAATTACCACGTACTGTATATTAGAAATCAGAATGGCACTAGCTCGCGCTCTGGAGGGAGACGGAGGAAATGCAGATTTGGACGACCAGGCTGCAGAGGTGATGATGGCATATTCCGTGCACAGCCAGAGAGGGCAAGGTTAGGGAAGGCTGCCTTACGATAGACAGACAGCCACGAATGGGTTTTGCTTTTCAATTTTTCTTCTTTCTTCCCCCCCGTCCCCCAGTAATTTGGGAAAGGAGTCCAAAGGAACCAAAACAGAGACAGAGAGTTCCCTTGCTCTGCATTGCAAGTTCCCGGCAGTCTTGAGAAGCCAAATATCAAATGTTCAGCTCTTGCTTGTTGGTGACCTGGGATTTGCACCCTGATGTTGTACTGCGCACGCACACACAATCAATGAGGAGCAAAATATAATCGGGAGCAAAATAAAAGTAGAAAGCCATCCGGGACTCTTTAGCTGGTTGAGAAAAGCCAGGGTGAATAAGCACATGGTCTCGGCATCCCTCATTAAGAGGTTTTGTGCTAAAATGTCCAACAAGGAACTTAGAAGAAAAGTAGCCCATGGGAAAAAAAGGAGGCAGGGTATTAATTCAAGATGCCTGAAAGAGAGCTAGAATTGGTGTCTAGATTGCGATCTTGTTAATTGGGAAATGATGAATGACACCACACGGCTTGAAGAATCATCAAGGCTTTTTTTATATATATATATATATACTGTATAAAGATACCTATCACCTTAATCAATTCCCAACCCAGAATTGTGACAAAAGGTATAACAAACTGTAATGAATGTGGATATTGCCAGTTCAACCCGGGCTAGGCATAGCCGCCATGAACAACAGCCTGAGACAGAACCATCATCCGACTGATCTGGCTAGTTGGGGGCCAGCTTTTTGCTTCAGATCCTGGTGACTCAATTGGCTGTGGAACGGGGGATGATGGAACACAGCCGGAGACTACAATGAGCCCTAGTAGTAGAGCAGAGGTAAGTGGGAGCTATAGAAGTGACCGCTTTTTTGGATGGCAAAATGCTGTGGTAGGTAGGCTCATCTGGAAGTTTTCTAACGAAAAGTAACTCCGGCGACACCCTGCGCCCTGCCAAAGTGTACCTAGCATGAGTTCTCTGGAAGAGCAACCTTTGATGGTTCAGCTTTCAGAGGAGGGCTTTGCCCGTCTCTCTTTCTCAGGCCGGCAAATGCCATCACGATGTGCTTCCGGGTGACACAGACCTGCCTCCCGTAGGCTTTGAAAGATTTCAGGGCGCTTTGCGGAGTCTGCCCAGACAGAATCCTGGCTTGGGCGGTGGTCTGCCCAGCGAGGGCTGCCTCTTCCTCCTCCTGTCGCCCAGCCGGTAAAGGTAGACCGCTTTCGTGGCTGACGGAGCGGCCAAACCGGCGGCCGCCCTTGCGCATGGGAGGGCTGAGCCGCAGGGCGTTTCCCCCTTCCTTGGTCCAGGAGGAAGAGATGCGTTGCAGGCCTAGGGTCAGGCGCCTCAGGGCACTCGGGGGCCCCTCGTTGAGATTCCCCCCAGGAGAAAAACGGCCGTCATCAGAGACATCTGTCACGGAGAGAAGCGGACCTTGGAGCAAGTGATCGGCCCCGTCCTCTGGGCAACTCGCCCCACTGCTGTCCACCAGTGTCACGTGGACCTCAGGGGCAACCACCGGCCTCGTGCCTGTCAAGGCAACCTTTGCAAGAGGCTCAGAAGGCATCTGCTGGTCTTCATGACCTCCAGGGCAGAAAACAGCCCTTCCCGGAGAGACAGCAGCCTCCCTCCCCTCGGTGGCCACCCTCATGGACAGATCTTCAGGCCAGCTCAACGATCGGCGGAGGGATCGAAGGCTAGGAAAACCATCCGAGCGGGTGATCGGCCCCAGAGTGCACCGACAGGTCGCAGCCACGCATGGAACGCCTGCGTTTGGGGAGGGAGGTGTGCAAGCAATTCTGCTGGACGGCCGGTTTGGTGACCCTAAATAACAGCAATAATAAGGGGGGTGAGGAAGGAGGAGATGATGACCACCGCCATCACCACGACGACGACAACAACAACCTTTAGTTCCTGGGAGCAGAGTCCTCAGATACCCACTCATTCATTGGGGGACAAACAACCAAGAGTTTTGTGACACTGTAAAAACTGGCAAGTTTTGTTTCCATTAAGTCTTTGTGGCCTGCACCCCTTCATTTTTTCAGATGGAAGATGCATTTAGTGTTGATGCAGAAATTTAGCCTGGAAAATTCTGCAGCCACTAGAAAAAGGTGCAGAAGCAAAACAAAGAAAGAAAGAGGACCACTCCCTTTTTGCAAACCACAGTCATCCCATAGTTTTGGTCCCTGGCCATGGAGCCAGAGTTTGAGATTTTGATTCTCCGTCATGCCTTATGGGATCAGAGCCAGCCTGGGTGGCTTTGGGCAAGTTACACATTCCAAAGGCAACCGCAGAAGAAGGGAAGGGGAAACTACTTCTGAGTAGTCTGTACAGGGGAAAGCCTGAAAAAAGGCTCCCCTTGAGTCAGAACGGACTCGAGAGCATACAGCGATTGGCTGGCATGGCCTCCAATGCCGAAGAGTTCGCACTGAAGAGTTCAGCAGAAACACAACTGCACAATGTTCAAGGCAACGGTAAGGCTGCTCTGCACTCTGCCACGCCTGCTACTTGACCCCCACCTGCGGGACTCACCTTTTCCTGCTTCCCCGTGCTCACCAGACTGTGCCTGGGCACATCTCGGATGCAAGGCTGGGCCTTCTTGCGTCTCCCCCGCTTTCTTCCTCACGAGAAGCTGGCCGTCGGGTTCTGATACTTTGGCCGAGAGCATCTGCAAGGCAGAGAAGACAGAAAATCAGGAACTGATTATGGGCGTTTATACACAACCCCTAAACTCCGGGGCAAATGGCTCTCAGCTCTGGAGCTTTAAAATGTTTCCCTACCAGCTCCGGAGTTTACAGGAAATTAGGTGTGACCACGCCCACTTTAGCACGTCCCAGCGCACCTTTCAAGTACCTGCTCTCTGGAGGTGAAAATTCTTTGATGCGGTGTAACGATAGTGAGTGTGGGGCTCTCCTCGCTTCTGTTTGTTGTTTTTTGGCTCCCGCCCCTTTAAGAGCTACTTAAGAGACTGGAATGTTGCCGCAGCAAGAGCGAGAGGCAGAATGGAGGTGAGCGGCATGCTTTTCTTTCTCTTTTTCTCCCTCCCCTCACGCAGCCAGCAGCCAGGAAGTGCGGAGGGGTGGGGACACAGAAAGAGCGACGAACCCCTAAGATCTCTGGTCCAAATTTAAATGGCCAGCGGATCGCAGGGGTCGTGTGAAAAGGCCCTAAGAGTCAACTGTGCAGCTCACTGAAGCAGAGAATCATGAAGTCGGAAGGGGGTCTAAAAAGGCCACCGAGGTCCAAACTTGTGCTCAAGGCAGCGTAGCAAAGCAAAGGATCTCTGCCAGCCGGTGTTCTAGATTTCTCTTGCATGCCTTCAGCTGGCTGCCTACGCTAGTTGCCTAGTCAATTGTTGCCCCCTTGTGGGTAAGAGTGGGAAGTTCAGAACGACAAAAGCAACGCTGCAGTTCCTTGGCGGGGTCACTCACTTGAGAAGGAGGCACCGGAGCTTTGCTGCCCCGGGAGAAGATGCGTAAAGACTTGTGCCCCTTGTTCTTGCACTCAGAAGAGGCCGGGGAGCAGCAGGGCGGAGTGCGGACAGAGTGTTTTCTGAAAGGAAAGGAGAAGGCAGTAGTTGTAATCATTCCAGGCTTAGAAGGTAGCCTTTAAAAAAAGGAACATGTTGCATTACTTATTACAGAAGGATCACAGTTCTGCATCTCTCATGGACGCTGCTTTCCTACTGCAATAAATATATTGAATGCTATTAGAGATGGGAATGAAATGGAAAAAATAGTGTTTCATTTCTATAGTAGTTGTGTTTTGTTTCATTTGTAACACATTTTTAAAATAGTTTTATTACAAAACAAAACAAAACAAAACAAAACACTATGCTCCTCTGGGTCCTAGAGGGACAAAATGGCAGGGGAACTTCCTAAGGGGTTCACGGTAAGCCCCCCCAAATTTGGAAAGGTTTGGGGGTCAGGGAGCTGAGTTAATAAGCTCCAAAGGGGGTGCCCTAGGAAAAATAATCTTTCTAATTGGATTTGGATGCCAAGCCACAGAGGCGCTAATTGTCTGCCCGATCGGCTTCCTACTCAATTAGAAATATTTTTTTTCCTAGGGGCACCCCCTTTGGAGCCTAATAACTCAGCCCCCTGACCCCCAAACCTTCCAAATTTCGGAGGCATACAGGGAAGAGCTTGAGCGCCCTGCCATTGATTCCTCTAGGACAAGTTGTTTCATTCTACAGGGAAAAAATGGCATTTCATTACAAAACGAAACAAAACGCGTCCTACCGTTTTCGGTAACAAAGTAATTTGTTACCTAACAAAACGACAAAACAGCTTTTCGTTTTTCGTTTCATGCCCATCTCTAAACGCTACACATAGTATGGTCTCTTGCTCCATCTAGTGGCCAGTTCTGGCAACTACATCCTGGAAGCACATGTAAATAGGTATTTCTGGGTTGGTTGGTTGGTTTTTAAAATATTTTCAGCCAGTGGATAAGTGAATCAGCAGATATTGGTCCCACAGATAGGGGGTGTCCTACTGTAGTCTGCTCAGGTCTCATCCCATTTTCATCACTGGGGAAGTTGTTTTGTTGCTCATTATCCATGGAAAGAGCCCCCAGGCACCCCACCTCTGAGAGTGTTTCCTGCCACTGCTTCGTCTCTTGTGAATTTTCCCGGATGGGGCTTTCGGGGGGTCTGCTCTCGTGTCGGAGACTGGAGTCTGAGTCCCTGCTGGAGAAAACTGGAGCAGAGTTTGCAGGGACTAGGTTGGCGGATGACAAGGTGACAAAAGAAGAGAGAGAGAGAGCAGAGTTACAGTGTTTTATGGGCATTTGTATGCATTTCACTCCTCCTTTTTCTTCCTGGAATCAACTGGAATTATGACAACTTAATAGTAGGGCTGGATCAAGCCGCGCATAACTTCGTAATGAATACATTGTCTGTCTCTCACGCAACGAACCCACAGATGAAATGGATCACTGCATATTGACAGTCTGGCTTGGCAGAGTAGAACGGGCATTACAGGAAGCCCCCCACTATCTTATTTATTTATTTATTTATTTATTTATTTATATTTATTTTTATACTTATTAACCACCTGATTTTCCCTCGGGGACTCTGGGCAGTTTACAACAAATCACCAAACAAATTGCCCAAACACAACCCCATAATAAACAAACAAGAATAAAATGTAAAAACAATAAACAACAATAACACCGCAACATAAAATCCAGCAAGAGGAGGGCTGGGATAAAAACAATGCAACCAACACACAACACACAGTCGTATACTCAAATTACCAAAACATCCCATAAAGAGCCAGGTCTTTAAAGCTCTCTCTCTAGCTTGCAAGAAGCACCGACGGCCAACGCACCAGAAGAGATTTTTTTGAACTTGGCTTGTGCCTCCCCCGCTGATATTTGTGCCACCTTCTCTGGCGAAAAGTTCTGCAGCACCCTCCATCTTGCGTCCCTGCCGCGCCACCTTTGTAGCCTTTTGTGAGCCTCAGGAAGGATGCTGCCTGACCTTGTGTTTTTCTACTCCAGATATCGGGAGCCCTAACAAGAAGCATGCTTTATATGCAGAAGAAAGATAATTACCCTGGGCAGGATTTAGATCTCCTGGTTGATCGGACGGCTCCCTGTCCTTCCCGTCAAAGGGGTCAGCATCGTCTGAATCCAAAATCGATCTCCTGGAAGAGGGAGAAGTGTCTTTTTGATTGTTCGACCGCTGCCTGATATTCCTGATACTGTTTGAAGTATGTTACCATATCTTTATTTTTAATCATTCCCTTGGAACAATAGGAAAACGGTCAGCTAAGGGACACACTGCATTGTTCTGGAACTAGGCCAGGGTAAACCAATGCAAGTTTCTGTGTTATACAGGACTCTTCATCAGGCAGGATTACTGTACACTGAAGTTGATGACATTCTCTTGCCCCCACCCCCTACCCCACACTTTTCCTCCTTTGAACACAAGGAAACAATGGGCCCGGTTTAGAGGAAGAGAAAGCAGTGAAGTTGGGAAGATTGAGACGGAGAACTGGAAGGAATTTGGAAGGGAAGATCTTGCATAACCAGACAAAATTGCTGCAGACCCTCCGTGAGCCATGAGTGACCTTCCGTTGGGTCGTTGCCTCAACCAACAGGGTTCCAACCTAAACTGCCAGATAGCCAAACAGGAGGTTCCTCCTACTCAGATCTAAACCCAAAGGATGTCAGGGTTGGTGGATCAGACCGTGATATCGGGAGATCCGGGTTCACCGCCCAAACCTCACCCAGTGAGCCATGGAACTCAAGAGGTGAAGTTCTGGCCAGTCGCGTTCCCTTTGGTATACCTCGCAGGGATGTCGCGAGGGGCCGTGTGGATGGGGGTTATCCGCACACGCTGTCTCGAGCTGACCGGAAGAAGCGGTTGCAAGAAGGCCAAAGCCTACCTCTTCTTAGCCGAAAGCTCCGTCGTCCAGGCGACGTCATCATCGGAGGCTTTCCTCTTGGAGTTGAAAGGTGTTTCCCAAGTCGTGTTCTTACCCAAGGTGTCTGTGACAAAAAGGGAAGAGTGTCAAGGCAGATCCCACGCGAGGAAAACACGGCTTTATCAGCAATTAAGCAACAAATATATAATATTTACTTGTGCTTGACACAGAGCAGTGCAGCAGTAACGTAGATAAAATGTCAGTATTGATATAAAGGGTTGCAGAGTTAGGCTAACAGAAAGACAATGACAATGAATAGAGTAAAAACTCATATATTCATATATACATCAAAATATACACAGCATAACAACCAGGCATTATATACAATATAGCAAACAGACAGAGTGTGGGGTAAACTGTTCTCACCATAACAGTCCCCAGTAACAAATGGCAAGCTAGTGCTTTTTATACTATTCAGCACTCATAAGATCTGATGCAATCACTAATTAACAATCTGATGCAATCTGATCTAACCATTACAAATCATGATGTTATAATCAGTTCCACCTGCACTTCATCACTTAACATGCCTGTGATTACTAGTCTCTAACACTTGTGGATTAACATCATGACACTGCAGAATCTAACTGCCTCCATTTTACAATTCTTATTTACACATTCTGTTAAATATACATAACATATCAACTTTTACATATCTGTGGGGGATTGCAGTGGTGGTGGTGGTGGTGGTGGTGGTGGTGGTGGTGGATGAGAGAATAGGCAACACAACCCGATAAAATGTTCCTGCTCCTTAGCCACAATGGAACTGTATCTATATTGCCCTTGGGACATGCGGCACCTTTTACATCGGCTGGCTTCAACAAGGGCCCTTTTACACGGCCTCTAAAATCTGCTGGCAACTTAAATTTGGACCAGAGATCTTGGGGGTTTGCTTCTCTTCCTGTGTTCCCACCCTTCCGCACTCCATTGCTCCTGTCTGCGTTGAGGGGAGGGAGAAAAAAGGGAGAAAAGAATGCAGGCTCACCTCCGTTTGCCGTCAGAGTAGCCCTGTAGGGATTCCAGACTGTTAAAGGGGCAGGAGGACAATGAAAACAAACAGAAGGCAAGGAGAGCCCGGCATCCACAGCTTTACAATCCACATCGGAAATTTTTTTTTTACCTCTGGAGACCAGGTACTTGTAAAATGCGCTGGGGCGCACTTAGGTGGGCGTGGTCGTACTTAATTTTTCTTAAAGTCCGCAGCTGGTGGGAAAACAATTTTAAGCTCCACATCTAGGAGCACTTTGCCTCGGCTTTTAGGGGTCGTGTAAAAGCAGCCTTGGTGAAAAACTCAGAAGGCATTGGATTACAGCTTTCAAAGACCGCTCGTGCCCTGGATCTTGGTGAGCCATCAGCCCAATAGCAGACCTTCAGTTAGAGAAACCCTTCTCAACTTTGGGTCCCCAGATGTTTTTAGACTGCAACTCCCAGAGATCCCGGCCAGGACAGCTGGTGATAAAGGCTTCTGGGAGTTTGAGTCCAAGAACATCTGAAGACCCACAGGTTGAGAACCACTGGACTTCCTGACCTTTACAGAAGGACACACGGCTGCCCCGTCCATCTACAGAACAAAATTTGAACAAAAGGTGTACAGATTTGTGTGTGCATGGCGGGATTGGACTACATCTCCCATAATATCCCAGGCAGCAGAGAGGAATTCCAGGAATCCTAAACCTAAAATCTGCCCCATCCCAGGATGCTGGTCATCTACTCACCACCACTGATCTCCGGGCAAGGAGCCGTGCAAAAGGCTTGGCCAGCTTTGAACTTGCTCAAGGCCTCAGTCACAATGTCTGCAAGGAAGAAGGGGGTGGGGGTGGGGGTAGAACAGTAGGGTTCTAAAATACAAGGCCACTCCCCCAACCCCAGCAAGGTGTTTCAGCCCCACAAAGGCTTCTGCCATAGGGGAAAAAAAATCTCTCTCCAGTAATGTTACACTTAGGATCCCTGGAAAACATGGATGATAGCAAATGCTTCGTTACCCAATGGATCCATTGCATGCTCTTCTGGTAACTTCACCATTAGAAAAATGTGTTTTTGGGATTTTTCTTTTCTTTTCTTTTTAATATGTCCAGACCGCAGATAAATGAATCAGCAATACTGGTCACATGGATACGAAGGTCCTACTGTACTTTAAAGCAATGCAATCGGGGCGGTTCATTACATGTACAGTGGTACCTTGTATAAAGGAATTAATTCGTTCCAAATGAAATTATGTTAAGCAAATTTTCCTTTATACACATTTCCCATAGGAATGCATTGAAAACAGAGTGATCCCATTTTTATGTTTTTATGTTGTTACAGATTTCATCTCCAGAAATTTTTATGTTGTACCAATTGTATGTTATACAAACCGTTTGTTATACAAGGGCCCACTGTATATCCAAAAAGGGGCATATCTGCTTTGGAACAAAGGTAATGGCTTTGCAAAACCTCTTTGCGTGATCTCCAGAAGTTGAGTCTGAGGAAGCTATTTAGATGAGTAGTGAAATGTTTCAATCTCACAAGAAAGGAAGTCCAGTTGCCATGACTCAACTTCAGGATAACCTCACCTGGATTGCTGAGAATCTTCACAGATTCTTTGCATGCTGATTTATCAACACAGAGGCAGAATTTGCAATTATTTCCATCATTTGCATAGAACTCTAGATCAAACTCCCTTGAGTGGGCAAGGCTGTTTGTTGCTGGTCCAAACAGTGCTACCTGTGGACTGGCAATTTTAAGGTCCCTGATTTCTTTCTTTTATATATATAGATATTTAAAATGTTTGAATTAGGCTAGGCAGCCTTTTAGACACTTAAAATGGGGGGGGGCACTCTGAATCCACAGTGCTTCCAAGAAGCATTATGGGGTGGGAGACCAAGTGGCTGTGAATTGTTTGCCGACGCTTAACATTTTAAGAACATGATGCTTGGACCGAGTCCTTTTACTGCATTCATCTTGACCTCCAGGAGTCACTTTCTAAGAGGGGGAAAAAGCCACATTGCAGAACAGGCTGACGACCAAGATTCCCACTCAAGAACAGGGGGGCAATGCTTGAAAGAGTGCTTACCAAAAAATTAATTACAAAATGGAACATTTTTTTCGGTCTTCCAGCTGGCTGCCAGACAAACCTGGGTTGCAGCATTTTAGCACGATTCAGACCAGATGACGCAAGGGGCTACCAGCGGAGTGGACGAATTGGCTAGCACCTGGAATGTCACCAATACGATTTGGATTTTTTATACATATAAAGGAAGAATAACGGCAAATTCTGAATACATTCCTTTGACTTCCAAGCTGAGATCCAGCAACAACAACATCTATAATCAAACCGGAGTGAGTTGGGCTCCACGGCACTCACTGCCCATGCTGCGTCGCCGTCTCCTCCTCCCTTCCAGCATCCTCTCTTTGGGACCTTCTGGCTCGGGTGGGGGCTGCTCATCCTTGCTGTCCTGGCTTGCAAAAGCGACTCGAACTTTTTCCAGGAGAGGTTGGGGGGCCGTGCCTGAGAGCGAGGGGAAATGATCCATTGCAACATGAGAAAGCGTGGAGGGACTCAACAAATCCAACATGTAGCTGAACGACGACGGTTAGAGATGGGCACGAACTGCTCATTCGGCAGTTCGTGCGGGTTCGTTTATGGGCCAAACAGGTGATTGGTACTTCCCAGGCCCACCTCCTCCAGCCAGAGCCCACTCAGGCTGCTCGCTGCCCCTGTCGCCTGCCTGTCAGCTCCTGCCACCACCACCACCTCCTCCTCCTCCAGTACCATCTCAGACAGAGGCCAAGGATTCCTTTACTGGAGTCAGGCCAGCTGTTTCTGCTCATGCGCCCACCTATCAGTTGAGGGGTGGGGGTCTTGCACAGAAAGACAGCAGGACCTCCGTATCCACTGATTCAGTTATCCACGGTTGGCAGAGGGGGGATTAAGTAATTCAGCAGCCCCAAAGCAAGCTGTAAAGCAAGCTGTTGTCACAAACAGCATCTGTAAAGCAAGCTACTGTCATAAACAGTGGCCATAAAGCAAGCTATTGTCAGGAAACAGCAGTCATAAAGCAAGCTACTGTCAGGAAACAGCAGTTTGGGGTTGGGTGGGCAGGTATTTTCTCTTATCCATGATTTTCATTATCCACAATTTTCATTATCCACTGGAAGGCCTGGAACCAATCCCCATCAGATACTGGGGTCCTACTGTAACAGGCCCAACTCCCAGGAGGTAAGCCAGGGCTCCTGTGCCCCAAGATGGCAGCAGAGGTGGCGGAAGAAGAGGCAACGGGGACCAAACAGAGACGTGACGAGGGCAGGAGGTGAGGCAGTTGTAAGTGCGTGGACAAATTTTGTGCTCTCTAAAATTTTTGCACCGATGGCATCCGGAAGGAAATTTTCCAGACTTGGCACTTAGGTTCTCCACAAGGGGGGAGCATTGCAAGTTGGCTGCATACATGCAAACACACACACACACACACACACACACACACACACACACACACACACACACACACACACACACACACACACACACACACACACACCCTCCTCCCTCCTCAGTGCTTGCTGGACTAGATTGAGTTTCCGTCCTTGGCGTCTCCACGAGCAAGCAACTTACCGATCTCGGAGGCGCGGCTGAGCAACAGCCGGACGACTGCGGCCTGCCTCTGAAGTGGCCCGTCCTCCTGGCTGCTCAGCTGGCCGCACAGTTCGGTGGCAAAGAGGTTGGGGGCGAAGACGACGGCCAGGTTGGCCAGATCCATTTTGTTCTGTGCGCACCTGGAAAGAAGCCCAAAGAAGGTGACGAAACTGGTCCTGGGGGTGGTCAATGAGTACCAGTCCCTTGAGAAAGAGGGAGATTGATATGGGTTGTGTAACTTTGACTGCATTGATTGTCGGTGCAGTAGCTTCCTGCCTTTGTGAGCTGGTGCCTCACTAATTTACTCTGTTACAAAACTGGGGCTCTAGCATGATGGCGGGCGGGGGGGGGGAGCAATCCAAAAAACCCTTCTTTTCCCCCAAGAAAATCAGTACATTTGTGGGCATTTGCTATTATATGTATCACTTGGAGAAAAAATTTCAAGCGCACAATAATTACTGTACAGCAGTTTCTGTTGGACGTCAACAAAAGAGCATGAATAATAATAAGTGAAACTTGGAAATCCCCTTTAAAATACCTAGTAACCAGTAAGCACTTGCTCATTACACACACACACAAAGTAATGGTGATCCTACTTGGTGCATTCCTTATGCAGTGTAATTTTGTTCTGTATGTCTCCAATAGGGATTCTCTTTTCCAGAACTAGTTACAGGTTAACGGTGTTTCCTTTGGAGCTGGCAGCCATTTGCTGCGGAGTTTAGGGGTCGTGTACAAAGGGCCAAAGTCATAATGAAATTATGTTGCAGAGGATTTGTTTGGCATCCTCGCTATCTCCTTTTTAAGAAACATCTTAAGACATGGCTTTTTAGGAAGGCTTTCCCTAGTTATTAGTTTCTCCCGTTATGTCTTGCTGCTCATTTCTTTCTTGTCTCTTCTGGTCTCTCTTGGATCTTAACTGATTTGACTGGCTTAGTATGGTTATTTTGTTTTATATTGCATTTTTAATACATTACCGTGTTTAAATGGTTGTACCTAGAGGCTCTAACTAAGCAGATCCGCTCTCGCCTGATTTCGGAAGCTAAGCAGGGTCGGCCCTGGTTAGTATTTGGATGGGAGACCCCCAGGGAATACCAGGTGCTGTAGGCGCCTGGAATAGGAACTGGCAAACCACTCCAGTATTCCTGCCAAGAAAAACTCCATGGACATGGGGTCGTGAAGACAGTCGGTCACGACTGTAATGACACAACACAACACAACACAAACACACACACGTACACACACACACACACACACACACCTTTTTAAACCCTGAAAACCGCCCAGAGTGGCCTTTGCTGCCTGATGGTGCGGTACATAAATCTAATAAATGAATAAATGAATAGGTAATATAGGAACAACCATCGTAGCTCTGCACAGCTGGAAGGGGCCCTACGGGTCATCCAGCCAAGCCCCAGTGAAGGAGGCGCAGTGGGGAATTGAACTCGCAGCCTTTGCCTTCGCAGCCAGATGCCTAAAAACCAATGAGCTATCCCGTCTTTTTAAAAAGGATGCCTCACCCCCCCCGCCAGCTTCCATCTCTCCCCCCCCCCCGCCGCCCCCAAGGCCCACCTGGCCGCCACATCCTGCAGGAAGCAAAAGAGGTAGCGAAGGACAGCGGCACTCCTCGGGGGCAGCAGGCAGGTGAGGAGTTGGGCCAGAGAGCTCCGGTGGCCCCCCTCCTCTTCATCCTCCTCTTCCCCTCCTCCTCCTCTTCTTCCTCCTCCTCCTTGCTGGGTCTGGCAGAGAGGCCCCTGAAGCTGGGCTGGGATCAGAGGCTCTGGCAAATCTCGCAGGAACTGCTTGACCAACGTGGCCACGTCACACGGCAGGGCCATCTCCAGGCAGCGCTCGCCGGCTTCCAGGCGCCTCTGGAAGGACATAAGGACATCAGAAGAGCCCTGCTGAATTGGGACAAAGGCCCATCTGGTCCAGGTTCCTGTATCTCACAGTGGCCACACCAGACTAGATCTCTGTCTCCTAATCCCACTCCCCTGCATCTGGTCCTTGAAGTACCCCGGGTTTAAGCCTGGAGATGACACATCTCCCTCATGGTGTGTAAACTGTGAGGGACTTTTCCTCCAGGAATCTGTCCAATCCCCTTTTGAAGGCATCCAGGCCAGATGCCATCACCACCTCCTGTGGCAGGGAGTTCCACAGACTAACAACGCACTGGATTAAAAAAAATCTTTTGTCTGTTCTCACTCTCCCAGCCCTCAATTTGAGTGGATGTCCCCTAGTTCTGGTATTTTGTGAGAGGGAGAAGAGCGTCTCTCTATCCACTTGACTCATGCCCTACTCATGTTCCTTAATAACGACAGGACAGGTAGAAGGTTATCTAGGTAGAATCAAAACACCACCAGAAGAATGGCTGCTCAAACGTCATTTGTGTAAATCCACCCTAAACCCAGAGAAAACACCCTATTGTGCACTTATGGTAGAGAATCATCTTTCAAGCTAGGGGAGTTGCCTGTGGACCCTGGCACTTCCCAAGACTTTCTGAATTTCACAACCAACCAACCACCCAATTCTAAACAAATTTTGATCCTCAGAAATGCATATCTGCATTATTTCCATTGCCAAACCGCTCCACAGGGGAAATAACCCAGATTGCGACAATTTTAAAATGGGCAGATAGTTCGTGAAGACGGATTAAAGTTGAGGAGGAAAACAGCCTTCCTCCAAGACTTTAAAAAATGCCTTTTCCCAACCTCTGCGTGTTTGTGCAGAGACGAGAGACAAGGGCTGTAAAATATATATATATTACTGGCAAAAAGATTGCTTAAGATCCTCTGTCTTTCCGCAACATCTCCCGATTTGCGTTTCGACACCCCTCACCTACGTCATCTGCTGGTGGGGCCTCTGAGAGCAAAGAGGAGAACAGGCAGAGAACAGATCCCTGGGGTCAAAGGTCAGAAATGGGGGAAGGTTATCTATCTGTGGTTGTCTGTCCGAGATCTAGGTATCCTATTTAATATCTGGTTTCTTGTGTTTTTATATTTTTTCCTTTTACAGATGAGCTAACCCAAATTGCAAGCAGGGATGCCAGGCGTTCAAGCGGGGGATAGGGAGAAGGAATGAAGAGCCGCTAAAAATTTCCCCAAGATAATCTATCTTACTGGGAGATTCTAGCCACTGCAGTGACCTCTTCTATTTAAGTTCAGATCTTTCCAAGAGAAGATGCCATGTCAGGGCTTCCTGCAAATCCTACAGTCCCGTGGTGGTTACATGCCCGGAAATAATTTCTGATTTACAGCAACCCTACAGATCTACGAAAGGGCCCCTCAAGGGCAGCCCTGCCCAGCTTCCTAAACCAGCTTGCAAAAATCAAAGCCGTGTCTTCCTTTTCTGAGTCCACCCCTCTCACGCTGCTTCCTCCTCACTCTCTGCTGCTGTCATCTGTCACCAGGGTTACTGCTTGTTTCCGCGAGTCTCGTCTTCTCGCGCGGTGCCTCAAGTCCAATAATAACAACCACCTCGGTTTAGCCGTATTTGGTCACTCCGTGCTTTACCTTTAAAGCTTTGATGCGTGTCAGAGAGCCGCACTTTCGGAAAAGCCCTTCGATATGAAGGTGGGGCCGGAGTAGATCGCAAGCATCCACCAGGAACCTTGGGGTTATAAAAGCAAAGGAGCACCAATGGTGTGAAACCACAGCAATGTAGAAAGTTACTTTTAAAAGCTCACGACAGTGTTCAGAAGCAATTCCGTGCTGTTTCCAATTGCAATGCTAGAGAAGTAATTTAAGCTTGTTTTTTTTTTTTTTTTTGCATTGCCCACCCTGTTTCACCTGCACCTGCCCATCATGGCAGTCCCTAAAGCAACATCCTCCTGAGAAGTTCAAAACCCATCATATCTGCAAGCCACCTGTAGCAATTCTGATCCCCACTAGGAACAGGTCTTTTGTAAGGCCATTGGATCTTAATTGCCCATTCGAAACAAAGCCACTGAAAATCACTTTGCATTATAATATTTTTTTTTTACTGTTGCTAGCAAAATACAAAACTAGACATATTTTTCTTCTGCAGGTACAGTGTGGAACATAGCCAACCTCAAAGGTGTGGAGAAAGCTTGAGGAAAGTGGCTGATCCAAAGCTTCAAGTATTTCAGCACTGGCCTATATCACTGAAGATGGGTCATTCTCACATCTATTTTATTTCTGCCCCATCTCAACAGAGGGTATCGCATTTGGCAAAAACCTAGGGAAATTACCCAGAATTCCTGCTGGGCTGCCCATCTCTCTCTCTCTAGTGGAGAGGGAGGCATTCTGGGAAGTAGTGGTAGATTCCTTGCTGTTCATGGACAGGACATTAATTAATTTAGAGGTATTGTTCTCATTGTTTGGTGCACTGATGGGTTGGAGTTGTCTGGTTGTTGTTTTTTTCAGGCATCCACACATGGATTTCCCTGGAAGAGGCTAACTCTCCCCCTCTTTAAACCTGTGTCGGGGGTTCTACTATTTTGGTGTGAATTTGAGATCTCTAGCTTGGTCTTTACTCAGCAGGTGTGGTTGCTTGGAATGGGCTAAACTAGAACACTGCAGCTCATCCAACTATCAAGTTCCGATATTCTGAAGATGCTTTAGAGCGGTGGTTCTCAACCTGTGGGTAACCAGATGTTCCTGGACTGCAAATCCCAGAAATCCTGGCCAGCTCAGCTAGTGATGAAGTTTTCTGGGAGTTGCAGTCCAGGAACATCTGCGGACCCACAGGTTGAGAACCACTGTTTTAGAGTATCTTCAGGATATCTGACACTTCCCCTGATCATCTGTGGAGGGTCAGGGGAAGTGAAATTATTTTTTTCATGTCTGCTAGATCATCACTGAAGTGACGAATCGCTTTGATTAAATCAACACCACTTCTTTTTCTTTGCCTGTCTGCATTTTGCCAATCGAAACCATGGCTGTGGGCAGTTTCTCGACAGTCAGAGGACGATCGGGGAAGCGCTGATTTGAAGCAAACCTGGCTGCAAAGTGTTGTTTGCCAAATGTCACACTGCTCCTCTCCCCTGACCTCAAATGACCCTCGGGAGCCCGATCCAGCCTGCAGCAAAACAGCCCGCCTGGACAGGCCTGAGATCGCAGCCTGGCATGTGTGCGTGTGTGTGTGCTCAAAATTACTCACTCCGGCACTCCTGGTACGCGGTCGGAAATCGGCAGCGAGTGCAGTGGGACACCAAACAGACCCCCAGCGCGAGGAGCTTCTGTGGGGCTCTCCTGGAAGGAAAGAAACCCCAATTAAACTGGCGGGTTGTCATCCTAATTATTAGGACCTAATATTTTGGAACAGCGAACTCTTTTCGCTCACCTTCTGCAAAGCAGAGCCGTAACCCTGCTCCACTGTTTCAAAATTGCCACTCAACTGGCGTGGATTGGGAGAAGTCAAGACTTACAGAACCCTCCCACCCCAAACAAAACTGAATAAAGACAAGAACCAGAAGATAAGGACTGCTGAGCCCCCTGTATGTTTTTCCCTAGATGCTTTAACAGTTCGGAAAAGGTCCTCATTTATTTATTTATTTATTGCACCACTCACCTCCTTGGTAGGGCTGGTTGTCCACGGCTGGACATGAACACCATGCTTTCTAAGATAGTGGATGATGGCAGGGAGCAGATCCCCCTCCTCCAAACTAGGCATGGCTCTGGCGCAGTAGGCTCAACGACCCACCGCAAGCCTGCATAACCAAACACAACCTTCCCTTCACCAATAAGAAACAAGGATAGAAAGTTTGGCCCCGGGGAGGGCAGATCCAGGAGGGAAAGCGTACAAGAACCAGGGTGTTCCCTTGGGGGGGGGAGGAAGCACGAGCGGCCAGAAGCTCAGCTTTCGATAACCACTGCCCGCGTTCCTCTGCGCAAAAGGGCTTTGCACAAATAGGAAAAGCAATCCCTGTTACTTTCCAGGTTCACAAACCAGGGAGATTATACATCTCAGGAGCCCAACTCGGTTGCTAATCTTTAATGCAAAAAAATAAAAATAAAAAAATAAAATAAAAATCAAACGTTGCATTTCATTCTGCAGCACACCTCATCCCTGTCTGTCCTGCCCGCGAAGATAAGAAAGAAAAGGGGTAAAAAGAAAAAGTAAGAAAAGGGGGGGGGAGCCCTGTGCTTTTCCCCTTAAGAAAAGCCAGAAAGATGGAAAACCTTGCTAGGTTTGGATGAAATGTGATCTCCCCATGGAAGCCACAAACCTCTCCCCTCTTATTCTGGGAAACAGGGCTCAAAGGAAGTGGTTCATTTATAAGTTCCTTCTGGGAGGCTGAGGTGGTGTTTAAAGGGACATATACTTCCCTTTAAAATGCAGATAGCTCCTGAAGGTAGAGAAATAGCACTTGGTGCAAAGGATGGAGTTTAAAGTCGAACCAAAATCAGAACATTCATTTCCTAACTGAACTGGAGCAAGGAGGTCTCATGGGCTACAGATGCGATGACGATGAGTCAAGGACCTCAGAGCTGGTCAAGTTGATCTTTTGATTGCCAACGAATCAATCAACTTTTTTCTGCTTCCCCCCCCCCCCAGCAGTGGGGGAGCTTTCCAAGGAAATATTCTCACCTGCTCCTGTTTTGAAAACTTACCTGCTGGTTAAAATAGGGCGTGGAGGCGCCTTTGTTTCTTTAAAGCTGGACACACCAAGCACTCTGAGATGGTCCCTTTTTGGAGCCAAAGAAACTAGAAGCACCCAGCAAAACCCAAGTAGACCTGAGTATTATTCACTTAAAACAAACAGCCTGGAAGTAGGGGTTGTTGTTTTTTTGGACAATAAGCACTGAGCAAAATGGCATGCCCAACTCCAAATACAGGACCCAATGCCTTTTTACTCATTTATTTTCTCATCTTCTTTGGGGCTAGTAAAGAGAAGAGAGGAACCATAAAATAATATCCCCAAGACAAATAACAAAAACATTTCAATTGCATTCCATAGTGTGGCCACACAAAAAAAAGTAGACAACAAGGCCTCCGGGTCTTTTTAGCAGTGCGGAGAAGAGGAAATTTCAGCAGATCTCGCTTGTCAGGCAAGCTTAACCAGCTGAAATACCTGTTTCCGTGGAATTTTTTTTAAAGCACAGTGGCCAGCCTCTGTATTTTTTTTTTGTTCGGGGCCATCCAGTGGACTCCAACCCATGGTGACCCGATGAAGGAGCCGTGTCCAAAATGTCCCATCCTCAGCTGCCCCTGCGAAGCTCTTGCAGATTGACGCCTGTGGTTTCCTTTAGGGAGTGAGTCTATCTCGTGTTTGGTCTCCTTCATTTCCTGCTGCCTTCCACATCCCCCAGCCTTATGGCTCCCCCCCCCGAGAATCTTGCCTTTTTGAGATGGGTCCAAATGAGGACAACTTCAGTCCAACATGTTTGACCCCCCCAAAAGCCCAGGCCTGAATTGTCCCGGGACCCACTTGTTGATCTTTCTAGCAGTCCAAGGGTATCCATCCACAAAGATTTCCTTCAGCACCTTTAAAACAAATCATTTTTTTGTTCTAGTCAGCTTTCTTTACTGTCCAGCTTTTACACCCGTACGTGGTGATCACAAATACAGGCGTGTGGACGATGTTGGTTTTGGCCACTACAGTGACACATCTTTACACATCATAATCTTTTCTGGTTCATTCATGGTTGCCTGTTCCAATTCTCCGTCTTCTTGACTGCAGTTTCCATTTGAATTGACAACGACTGAACTAAGGCATACAAAATCTCTCTTTCAGTTTCTTCATTGGCAAAACCTAATATATATATACGCACGTTCGTAATCGTCTTCCTGTTAACGATGTCTGTATTTATTAGCCACTGCAACTTATTTCCAAAATTCACTACGTGGCCTCATTATAGTTAACTAGGATACCGGCTTTTACTTGTTTATAAAAGCTCCCCAAACAAGGTATCCAATCAGTGGCGTCAAAAGACGGGTGGGTGTTTTACAGCCTTCCATTCTGCTCCTGGCTTTGAGGTGGAAACCTGGTTTAGGAACAGAGGAGGAGGAGACCATGCAGATAAGAACACTTTTATTTTTGTTTGGTTTTTAAAGCCTGAATTCCTCAGCTGCTATAACAAGTGGAGGTAATAAAAGTTACCTTTTTGGACTCCCAACAACTCCTGGCCAGTACAGAGAAGGGAAGTAATCCTCCTCAAAAATGGAATAGTTCTCCTCTCTCAAAGTAGAGAGAGAGAGAGAGAGAGAGAACAAAAGTCAGGACTCTGTCGAATTACTCCAATCCTGAATGTTGGATTGATTAATGCAGGTTGTGAAGGGCAGCATTTTCCATCATCTGCATCCACCTCTTCTCTCCTTGGAAGAGCCTGGAATTGGTGTCATTCTTCCTTCTCTTGATCTGTGATGTGGGGTACAGAAGTTCCAAGACCTCAGAACTTGACACCTCATGAAGGCCAAGGAGTGGCAAAACTTTCCCGGTTGGATTTCTGCCTCCCAGGAAGCACGAGAATCCTGCTTTGTGAAAAGCACACACCAAAGGCTGTTTTCTCTCTCTCTGTTTCTGACAGAATTTGGGTTGGTAGTTTTTGTTTTTTTCAACCTCCCTTCCTCGCTTGCGTGTGTTTCACACACACACACACACACACACACACACACACACACACACACACACACACACACACACACACACACACACACACACACTCCATGCAACTCACCAGTTCCTTTTAACTGCATGTCAGCAGAAAGGCAACCAGTTGTCTTTTGAGTCAGCCGGCTTTGCGGAAAGGTTGCCAACAGCCCCGAGCACCGCTTGCCATTCCAGGGAGCGGGGTTGTGGCAGCAGGATGATGGGGAGGACGAAGGCAAGACAGAGATGTTTCGGCTAGAAAAGCCCAAAGAATCCCCAAATCAAACCAAATCAGACCAAAACCCTCAAGAGGACTGCGTTGGTGAGTGGGAAGAAAACCATGATCTGTCGAGAAAGCAAACGGTGAGCAGAACATCCTCAAACCTTTGTTTTCTTTTCCTCTCTGGTGATTTTTCCTGAAACTTTATGAATTGCCTGGAGGAGACCTCCCAGAATTGGGCCCTCCTGGTTGAGGATTCAAGGCTTTGTATATATTTTTTAAAGTTGCATTTCTATAATCTAGTATTGTAAACACCCTCCCCACCCCAGAGTGGGACTGTTGCCAGATTGGCAGTGCTAGGGAATTTTTATTTAGACCCCCCCTTCCCCTTCTGATTTCGCAAAGGACAAGCGTTACCTCCCCTGTGGGTTTGGTGTCAGACGAAACATAGGCTTTCTAACATTGGGGGCGACACTGGGTGGAGAACAGGGCTCCCACTCGTTCAAAGGGCCAGAAAAAAGTCAGCAGGGGAAGATTTTATAATACAGTACAGTATATACATTGAGTTTTTTGAAAATAAAAATCTCCCTTTGCACAGAGAGGTTGACAGATCGTGAAGTCTGACCAGGGAGATTTGTAACCGAGCTTTTGCACCTTTTAAGTGCCATTGCCCATGTCCAGGGGAGAGTTCACCCATAACATCAACGGCAGCTCTCACGGCCATCTTTTACCTCGTAGTCGGAGCTACTGGCTTGCCAAGATTCCTCCTTTTTAAACTTGAGCCAGGAAGGAGAACGCAGATGTTTTTCCCCCTAAAACCACAGCTGGCAACCTTTGGTTCCCAGATGTTTCAGCAGCCACTTTCCCAGAATCACCTGGCTGGCACGGTCGATGGTGAGCGATTCTGAGAATTCAACTCCAACATATTTGCCGTACCAAGCGTTTCCAAAGAAAAGGCAAATCAATGTATGGGATCAAGTGTGTGTGTGTGTGTGGGGGGGTGTTTGCAGAATGCCTCACCCTGAAATACGGCAGTGAGAGAAACTTCCCAGCTAGAGTGCAGACAGTGTGGCAATCAGCGTGCGAAGCTATGCCTCATTTCAGTGCAGGAAGGCAGAGAGCATAGGTTCAGGTTGGCATCATGTCCAGGAGAGCAGAAAGCACCACAGAGGAAGTAGCAACGGCGGCAAGAACAGGGAAAGCAGATTGTCTGGTGTGTGGATGGAGGATGGATCACATACACAATATGAGATGGTCATCCCAGGATCTTGTAGATCGGTGGCTTGCCAACCTTAAGTGACCCGGGTGTTCTTGGACTACCATTCCCAGAACCCTTCTCCACCAACTGATAGATAAATCTTTATTGTCATTGTCCTGTTCAGAACAACGAGATTGAAAGAATCTCGTATTTATACAATGACAATAAATTCCATTCCATTCCATTCCAATCTACACCAGCTTTTACAGGACCTAACAGTACAGTCATACATAAATATCTATCCCCCATCACACATACACACATTTAACCCACTAACACACTTAAAAACTCTAAAAACCTTTTTTAAAAAACGCTAAAAACTCTAAAAAATTTGCTTCTAGGAGTTGCTCCAAACTTGCAAAAAATTTATGGCTTGGAATAAGAGTTCCAGATCCTGACTAGGGGGATTCTGGAATCCATGGTAACCTGGTACAAACATTATTTATTTATTTATTTATTTATTTATTTATTTATTTATTTATTTATTTATTTATGTCTGTTTTTAAGCCTATTGTGTGAACCGCCCAGAGTTCCTTTGGGAAATGGGAGCAGTATACAAATGCAAAAATAAATAAAATTTATTTATTTATTTATTTATTTATTTATTTATTTATTTATTTATTTATTTCCCATCTGGCTATAAGGCCAGTCTGGGCAGTTTAGAATAATGAAGTTGGAAGGGGCTACAAGGTCATCAAATTCAACCCCCCCCCCAGCTCAATGAAGGAGTACAAATCAAAGGATCGCTGCCAGGTGGTTGTTGAAGTTCCTCTGGAACAACAAACACTCATGCCAAAGACACAAACAGAAAATTAAGCAAAATTAAAACACAAATTATGACCAACTCCAAAACCTAACCCCAATGGCCAAAAAGTGAGCTGAGAGAAGACTACACCCAAGCCAATGGTTCTGAAAGTCACAGGTTGGAACATTTCCAAAGCAAAGCAAAACAAAACAAAACACAAAAAAAACCTGTGGCACCTCAAAGACCAACATATTGTAATGCAAGCTTTGTGGACCCAGTCCACTTCTTCAGACGCATGGCAACAATGGAATGAAACGTGGAATGAAAGATCAGTTTCATACTCAGTATTCAGAGGCCCTGGGGTGTATGGTACTACATTTACGTGCAGTGATTTGGCTTGTTTAAGGGCAATTTTCAGGGAATTTTTACAACAGAGCAGGGGAGAGGGAAGAGAGAGGAGGAAGTGAAGACGGGGAGGGGCGCTTAAAAGTCAACTTCATGATGTCCCTCCTTCTGACATCATATTAGATCTCCCTCTCCGTGAGCTAGGGTATTGTTTTCTCACATGGATCTCCATCTACTGCATGCTTTAAACTACAACCGCTATCGTTTACAAGTGTTGTGAGAAGTCTGTCCTGCCCATACTAGAAAACTCATGTCCTGGCTGTGCGAAGACCCATTTCTTAGAGGCCAACAATGGCCTCATGGGATGGATGATGGGCACTTTGGTTCGGTTGATGTGAGAACTCTTTCTTTCTTTCTTTTGCAGGAAATCGCGAGCCGAAGCCTCTCACGGGGTGGATACCGGCACCATTCCAGGCACTGGGGGCAAGATCTATCGGCGGAAGAGCCGACGGCGCATGACTTGTCCTAACCCCCGGGAGATCAACCAGGCTTTGGCCTCTATCAGCCTGGGAGAGCTGAATCGATCGTGCACTTTGGAGGAACTGGTTGACAAATGCTTGCGCTCCTTTGGTAACCTGGCCCCGGTGGAGGTGGGAGGGCGGGCGGGTAAGGCACGGAGGCCCCTGCTGCCGACCAGAGGCAGGGCTGGTGCAGCTTTGTCTGCACATCAACCTGGGAGTGTTCCAGATACCAAATGGAACGGGGGGGGGGGATGGTGGTGGAATCAATTTCCGCCTTCCAGTAAGGACATGAAAACTGTTGCTCTCTAAATGCTGAGAGGCTCCAGCCAGAATGATGGGACCTGGAGTCCAAGGGTTCTGCACCCTTGCCCGTGTCACGTCTGGCTGCCCAGAGACAGAACACGTGGCCTGCTTGCAATTTATTTACCGTATATACTCGAGTATAAGTCGACCCGAGTATAAGTTGGGGGCCCTAATTTAAACCCCCCAAACTGGGAAAATTTATTGACTCAAGTATAAGCCTAGGGTGGGAAATGCAGCAGGGCCTGGCAACTCCTCCTTTGTGAGCTGTGTGTGTGTGTGTGTGTGATGTTTAAAATGACTTTTAGCCACTGAGGCAAGTGCTTGAGTTGGTGGCTAAAAGTCATTTTAAACATTGTTTTAAAATGACTTTTTAAAAAGTCATTATAAACATGGGGGGTCAGGAGAAGTGGCACGCAATGTTTAAAACGACTTTTAGCCACCGACCCAAACTTGCCTCAGTGGCTAAAAGTATTGACCCGAATATAAGCCAAGGACCCCTTTTTTCAGCCCAAAATTAAGGCTGAAAAACTAGGCTTATATTCGAGTATATACAGTATTTTCCCCTCCTAGCTTATTGCTTGAGATAGCATTTTGCCTCTAGCAAAGCAAATCAGCCTTGGGGCTGACCATTAGGGGGGGAAAGTGGAGGATTTGAACATGCTGTACTTATATGTCATGCATTTTTAATAATAAGCTGCGGCGTGGTGTTTAATTATAACAAGTTTTGGAAGAGGTAGCCGTGTTAGTCTGTGCAAGAATTCCAGGCAAAAATCAAAGAAACAGAACAAAACAAAAGATGAAAATCTGTGACACTTTATGGTTAGTCTTTAAGCTGCCACATGTTTTTGTCTTTTGTTTCTTTGATTCCTGCTTGGGTTTATAACAAGGTTACTGTATGTTTGGGAAATGCTTGGGAGTGACTACAGTTAGAAGCAACAGGTATCTGTTGTTTAGTTTGGGGTAATGTAACTACTGATAAAGTTGTAGATGCATCGCAGGACACCTAGTTACTTTCAAAAGTTACTTTTAAAGCAGGTTTCTTGAAGAGTACTTGCTTATCAGGAGAAGGATCTTTTGGGTTTCTCTTTTCTACAGATTGCTGTGGGTTGGAACCAACTTGATGACACATATTATGATTAGGGTTAGGGTTAGGGTGTTTTTCTGGTTCCCATCCCACCCGCTGCCTACTGGAAACGACAAGACAAATGGTTAATGAAGTGCAGTGTAATTAACTACAGTGGACCCTTGTATAACAAACAGTTTGTATAACATAAAATCTGGACAGCATAGAAAATTCCGGAGATAGGGGGAAATTTGCTTAACATAATCGCCTATGGGGCGAATCCGTCCAACATAAAAATGGGATTACTCTGTTTTCAATGCACTCCTATGGGAGATTTGTATAAAGGAAAATTTGCTTACCATAATTTCATTGGGAACGAATTAATTCTTTTATACAAGGTACCGCTGTATTTGAGCATTCAGAGTAACGTTGAGAAGAAGGGCAATCAGCCTGCTGACGACTAACTAACGCAGGAAGGTCCTTTCAAAAGTTAAATTTCCAAACAATGAGTTCAGGGACATTCCCTTACTTAAGCCCCTTCCTGATTTATTGTGGTCCTAACCAGCCACCCCCACCAGCCCAGTTTTCGCTGGACATTCTGGCCCCAAGCTTATGCTTAGTCTTTCTTCTCCTGGTCTAGATTTGGAAGGAAATCTGTGCTCCAGCGACTTCATGGTCAACATGATATTGACCGTCCATAGCTGGGTGGTATCGTCTGCAGAGCTGGCCCGCCTCCTCCTCACTTTATATCCTTTTCTAGAGAGTAACGGCCGAAGGTTACAGAAGCCACTTAAAGCACTGCTTCTCAAATGCTTGCTGTTAGAGGCCTGGGAGTCAGAACTGGCTTAGAGCGACCCAAATGGGGCTTTCAAGATGAGAGGTTTAAGGAGTGATTTCTACCCGTTCCACTGCCCCAGTGAGTTTCACACATGTCAGAGTGTGGGTTCGAACCCTTTTCGTCAGTCCTAGTCTGTCATTCTCCCCACAATGCTACACTAGAGATTTCTATGTGCTTTGGAGAAATGAGATAGGGTACACAAGGAGAGCTTTAAGGCTACTACAGGCTGCCAAAAAGACAGTGGGTTCTAAATTGAGCCTCACTCTTGCTACAAATTAGAACAACTCATCTGTTGAGATGAAATGGTACCAACTGTGCAATATCCTGAATTGTTTGTTTGTTTTCTTTTCCCTTTCTTGCTATTTTTTATTGTTCAGAATATTCCTTCCTTCCTTCCTTCCTTCCTTCCTTCCTTCTTTCTTTCCTTCCGTCCTTCCCACTTATATGCTGCCCCACAGTGCTTGGAGCACTCTCTGGATGGTTTCCAATGTATTTATTCTTGTTGTTTTTGTTACTTCTTTCTTTCTTTCTTTCTTTCTTTCTTTCTTTCTTTCTTTCTTTCTTTCTTTAAATTATATATATTTATTTTTCAACACATCAGAGGGTAACTAAAGGGAACAGGAAATAGGTAAGGGTTCTAAAGGTAAAAAAAAAAAGAGGGAGAGCTTAAGTGGCGTGTTTACAATCCCCCCCATGTTTGGGCAATAACAGCTACAGGTTATATTTTTAATTGTTTTCATGCAGACAAACTGATACACTGTATTGTCACAGTGTGCTCTATACGTGTCGATTTTGCAAAGATGCCATTGCACAGCTCCACTCCCAACCCCCCACCCTGCTTCTCAAAAACGTTTCTCCAGACTCTTTATGGTTGTGTAAGGCAAGCTGCCCTGTTAACTTCCTATAGGCTTAAAAGAAACGATTATGTCCCTCGTGGGTCCCTCACAGTGCATTGAATTTTGGTAGCAACTCTGACAAGTTGACAGGGAAGTAGATTCCTGGAAGTTAGGACACCCCCCCCCCCACCGCCGTCCAGGACTCCTGGGTCCTTTCCTCTAAATTGAAAGAGACGACACTTAACTCAATTGTCTACATATCAAGCGGCAGGCAAGGAGAAACAGCAGGAGCGTCAGCTGCTAATCTGTCACTTGATCCGGTCTGTGTTCCTTATCATTCCCCTTCTCTCCTCTCCCCCCCCCCAACCCTTCTTGCTAGCCGGAAGCACCTTTTTTGTCCCATGATGTTGTGGACCTCACCTGCGGCTCCTAAGAACCTAAGAAGAGCCCCGCTGAATCAGGCCAAAGGCCCATCTAGTCCAGCTTCCTGTATCTCCCAGTGGCCCCCACCAGATGTGTCTGGAAGTGCACGAGACTAGATCTCTGTCTCCTGATCCCACTCCCCTGCATCTGGCCCTTGAAGGACCCCGGTTTTAAGCCTGGAGATGACACATCTCCATCGTGGTTTGTAACCTGTGATGGACTTCTCCTCCAGGAATCTGTCCAATCCTCTTTTGAAGGCATCCGGGCCAGATGCCATCCCCACACCCTGTGGCAGGGAGTTCCACAGACTAACAACACTCCTGGCTGAAACTTTTGCTCCGGCCCTCAGGTATTGGCTCACCAACTATCCGGAGGCTTTCCACCTCGACCCACACCTGGAGGAGGCCGTCGCGGAGATCTTGGAGGTGGTGAGGAAAGAAGGCAGCGAAGAACAGTGCCACCTGCTCGACATGTCTAGCACGTAAGTCCAACGCCCGCCTGTTTCAGGCGTTGCTCCTGAAACTTAAGAGCGAGGGTGAATGGCGAGGGGAAGGGGGGAAGGCAACACAAGACCAAGGGCACCAATTTCCACAGCACGGGAGCTAGGTGAAGAAAAGCTCCTCCTTAGCAATCAGATGCTTTCACAAGTTAAGGAATTTCCCCTTCTAATGACAAGTGGTCTGTAACTGCATCATACAGCCCTTGGTGCCGTTATTCCTGTCGTATGTCTGACTTGCCCTTAGAGATGCACCCCACACCTCTCCACTTGCTGATTCCTAGAATTCTGGCTCTTCACAATTCCTCCACTACAAATCCTGCCCATGGTACTTGTATCAAATGAAGAACGCAGGAGCCCTGGTCTCTCACGGTCCCTGTCCACCTGCCCTTACCGGCACCAGACTAACTCATGCAGCTCCTTCCCCAGAAGCTGAAGCATCTCTAAGGTTTCCTCAGAGCAAATTAAGGGACCTCGGCACCTAACCCCTGCCTGCCTTCTGGGCTCACTTTGTTCCAGGGTGACTCACACATGGAGCCGTTCGCTCAGCTGCCAAGCCAGCCCCGGCTGTGGCAAGAAGAGAAAAGTCTCTCTGCTTTTCGATCACCTTGACGTGGACGAACTAGCGAACCACCTGAGCTACCTCGAGTTCAAACTGTTTTGCCGCCTGACGGTACGGGTGACCTCTGGCTCTGTCCACTGGATCACCGTTGAAACCTTTGATATTGTAGTTTTGGGGGTCATAGCACCCCCTTATCAGGATCTCGCCGGTTGAGATCATGAGCAGAAGTTGACCGACAGTCCCTGGTGACTCTTGAGTAACAGTGCTAGCACAACGATAGCTTTTTTGGCCTTTGCACGGCCAACGGCAACTCAGCTAGCCTTCTGTGGCAACGACCACGCCTGGGGAATCGTGCTTAGAATGCTACTGAGAAAGTGAGGGCCACCCACCCTTCTGCTCTGCATGCATGGCTTCTGATCATGGGAGTGCTGGGTTTCCAGTTTGAAAAATGCCCTGCCCTAAAGGTATCACCAGTGGAAGATTTCTAGGGAGATAGCCGGATCTGTCACCACAACAGTTCTAAACCAATACTTGCGTGTAGTAGATGTCAAGCCTCAAGTACTGCTGCTGTAGCTGAGATCAGGAGAGATTCCCTATCAGATTAGAAGCCGGTGTGTGTGTGTGTGTGTGTGTGTGTGTGTGTGTGTGTGTGTGTGTGTGTGTGTGTGTGTGTGTGTGTGTGTGTGTGTGTGTGTGTGTGAGAGAGAGAGAGAGAGAGAGAGAGTTTCGTCTTCTTATCCCTGTGGGCAACTAGCACTGAATTCTGCCACCTGCCTTGGGGTGGAAAAAAAATTGCTGCCTGTATTATGGTACACAATAGAACCACCCAGACGCCTGCCACACTACCCGGCCCTACATATTGGGAAAAGGGAGAACATTTGTGTATGGGGCAAAGCAGATGAAAGAGAAAGCTTTGGCCATTAGGAACAGTGCTGACTTAATCAGTAAAGAATGAATAAATACCCTCTAAAGTCTTTTGCCACCATGTATGTTGCAAACTATTTTGCTTTTGTTTGTTTGTTTGATGACTGCCCATCCAGAAGAAATAGCCTCCGTCTGTGTGTGGATTACGTTGACTCCTAATCACGAAGCTGCCCTTGTAATCTCATTTGGCTCATTTGGTTATAAATGGCTGGCGACTCAAGAGTGTGGGCATAGACCTGTGGACAACTGCTTTGTCCATCTCATTTTCTGTTGTTGCTGTTGCCTGTTTTTGGAGGTAATGGTTCTCTGTTGCCTTGCCCCTGCTTTTTTCTTTTTCTTTTCCCTGACTAGTTGTGAGGATTCTGTAGAGCTGTGCTGGGTCTAGCTTGAGAAACCAGAATGGGAAATCGGACACGAAAGAACCCACATGATGTGGACATCCCTGGGTGTACAAAGTAAAAAAAAAAAGTAGTAGTACAGTACTCATTTTTTTACCCTGCACTACCTTAATTTTAAACCATCCCCTTGTTATTTCCTTGGGCAGTACCTGGACTTCCGGAATTATGTCCTTCGCGGATCCGTGCAGGGAAGTCCGGCACTGGAAAGGGCCATTGCGCTGTGTAACAGCATCTCCCAATGGGTGCAGGTTATGATCCTCAACCGACCGACGCCCCAGCAACGAGCGGAGGTCTTCACCAAGTTCGTTCACGTTACTCAGGTAAGGCTGCAGGCTTGCGACATGGCGCCGTTTTGCTGGAAGAGAAAGCCAGTGGAAAGAGGAGAAGGAACCCTGGGGGGGGGGGGAATCACAAATGCTGGAAAGCTTTGCCGGAAGGGTGTAAAAACGTGGGCATTTCTGTCCTGGAGAAAGGAGGGTTCATATTTATGCTTGCATTTTTTTGTCTTTGTTTAATTTCTGTAAACCACCCAGAGTGGACTTGTTGCTAGATAGTGCGGCATATAAATCGAATGAATGAATGAATGAATGAATGAATGAATGAATGAATGAGGTTGATGAGATGACAGCCTTCAAAAATCTGAAGCAGACCTTGTTCAGAGAGATGCAGATTTGAGCATTAGGAGAAACACCAGCACCTCCAGAACTTACCTTGGAGGGCTATGGAAGTGATTCTTGTGTTTGATGGAAGGCATCGCTGGGGTGGTCTTCTCTGCTGCACAGCCTGCACGGAACGGAGGACGGAATAGAGATGATCTCTAGGATCTTTCTGCCTTTCTGATTCTCTGAGAAGGGACAAGGGGTTTCCCTGCTTAACTTAGCACTTGGAATGAGGAGAACTGCTTATACTTGAGGGGAATGGCTTCTGTTTAT
The DNA here is from genome assembly GCA_029282475.1 of Phrynocephalus forsythii. Taxonomy (NCBI): domain Eukaryota; kingdom Metazoa; phylum Chordata; class Lepidosauria; order Squamata; family Agamidae; genus Phrynocephalus; species Phrynocephalus forsythii. Next base: position 3,042,372 of record JAPFRF010000023.1, read on the forward strand.
GTGGGGATGTGGGGCAGAGACCAGTCTATGCCTGATGCTTAGCCTGTTGGCTTTAGGTGCACCAGGGGGAAGGTCTTGGCAGTTTGGTTCAGATGGGGTGGGTGGGTGAGCCTGGTGCCACTTGGCATAGATGGTGTCCCTATTCACCTAATGTGCACAGCTTTCCCTTATTTCCAACTGCTCTGCTTTTCGGGCTCCAAAGCAGTCTAGCCTTTCTGCATGTCTGCGGTTGCTGGCTGAGAAACTCCATACACAGGAGCTGAAATCTCTTACCCAATGCGCTCTTAGTGGGGATGGAACGGTTTGGTGGCAAGGAAGGAAATTCTGTGGACAGAATCAAAATAACGTGCTCCCTGAGGAGCTGTAAGAGCGAAACAAACACACACACACCAAAAAAGGAAGGAAAGGACACAAACTTCTATAATATGTGACTAATTGCTGACCTTATCACATCCAATTTCTCTGCTGCGTGTACCTAGAACTTTTAAAACTTGTTGTGTTGTGTCGTTACATTCGTGACTGACTCTTCATGACCCCATGTCCATGGAGTTTTCTTGGCAGGAATACTGGAGTGGCTTGCCAGTTCCTACTCCAGGCGCCTACAGCACTTGGTATTCCCTGGTGGTCTCCCATCCAAGTCCTAACCAGGGCCGACCCTGCTTAGTTTCCGAAATCGGTTGTGCATTAGGGCATCTAGGCAGCTTCTTAAAACTTAGCCCTAAGAAATTAAGGTTCAAGAAATGGAAGGGTGAACAGGTGTGTGTGTGTGTGTGTGTGTGTGTGTGTGTGTGTGTGTCTTCTAAAAAAATAGTTGGCACCCATAAGATGTTTGGAAGGACCCTAAAATAATTTTAACCTTAGGACTCCGGCATTGGATGGGATCCTTGGATCTGCCAATGAGGCCTTGGGGTGGGTGGGAATCGAACTCCCAAACTCTGGGCTTTGCAGTTAAGAGACCTCAACGACGGAGCTATCCAGTATGGCCGTCTTCTTCCTTATTGCACCCCATTTCTTTTTCTTCTTCTTCTTCCAGAAACTAAGGCAGCTGCAAAACTTCAACACGCTCATGGCCGTCGTGGGCGGACTGTGCCACAGCGCCATTGCCCGGCTCAAGGACACGCATGCTGTGCTTCCTACTGAGGCCACCAAGGTAGAGGACTGGCAAGTCTGGGAAGGGTAGAATGGATTAACTGGGGCAGAGGAGCGTGATAGAAATCAGGCCAACTCCTTTTCCCTCTGAAGGAGCACCTCAATGTCTGGAATTCCAGACTGGACCCTCTGGAGATGTTGTTCTCCAAGCAACTTCTTCAAATAACCCAGAATTTGCTGACCAGCCTCCCTGGGTTGGATGCTTGGAGCATCACCTGGAGACCATACTGAAAGATCATTAGCGCACATCTCCAGGCTACCGAGGAAATGAAATGTGCCTGCCGAAAGTTGAGCTCTGCTTAGGCTGCTCCTCCTTCCTCTTCTCTCCACCCAGGCGCTGTCCGAAATGACCGAGCTGCTCTCGTCCAGTGGGAATTACGGGCCGTATCGGCGGGAATACGCCAACTGCGAAGGCTTCAAGATCCCCATCGTGGGCGTTCACCTCAAGGATCTGGTGATGCTGCACGAAGCCTTCCCTGACCGGGTGGAAGGCGGGCGACTCAACCTGAGCAAGCTCCAGAGCCTGTACGAGCCGGCGAGGGAGCTGCGGATGCTCCAGCGGGCCGAGACCCCGTTCCAAGCGAATAAAGATCTCGTCCATCTCCTTACGGTGAGAGACCCACAGGCATGGGGTCGGATGCATCTGCTGTACGGAGATGCCAGGCACCCACAACTCCCAGAAATGCCAGAGTAACTCCTAGTGCACAGGATGTGCAAAACAGCTCCAGGTGTTGTGTGTGTGTCTGCTGGGATTTGTAGTCCATTGGTCTCAGGGAGGCTGCCATCTGCTCCTTGCCGTTGGAAAAGGCAAGATGCTACCAGTTTTGAACCAACCACAAACAGGACCGCTCGGCTGAAGTCATGGTCAGCAATCCAGACTTTAAAAATGGAGCAGAATAGGGATGCAAATACCGTTGCCTAGCAACCACTCCTCTATGCCTCAAGGGCGACCCCTAAGGGCTTAGGAAACCTTTTTTTGGTTGGAGGACTATGGCTCCCATAACTTTGCAAAAGTGCTATGACAGTTGCAGGGTGCTGGAATTTGAAGCAGTATTTCCAAATTCCGGGAGTTATTTTTTTTAAACGTGACTCAATATTTGTAGGCCTTGGGTTGCCTAGCAACTATTACCAGCCGGAAGTTGGGCCATAGAGATTGCATGGCCCCACAGGAGGTTAAATCCTGCATGTCCTAACACAGATCTCTGAGGCTTCCTCTGTAATGTCTCCTCTGGTTCATCAGCACACATGCCTAGCTGTTGCCTAGCAACCAGAGTCAGGGAAACACACCCTACTTTTTAGGCCTAGGGCTGGCCCTACCATTAGGCACATTGATGCAGCCATTTTGGAGCATCTCGAAAACTTGGCCTGTGGTGTTTTTTCCCCTTTTCTTTGGAGATTGGGATGCCATTCGCTTCTCTGTCTTCAGGTGGCAAAATTTATTCAACTAACCCACCTGGCAGACCCGAGGCCCGATTCTGACACAAGTCTTTGCACCTGCTGTAGATTGCACAGGCACTGAATAGGTGCTTTTCATGTTCTTGTTTTCCACAACAGGAAAAAAAAAAGTAGAAATTCACTTTTGGTTTCACCCCCCGCTTCCCCTGAAAAAGGACAGAGATAAACAAAAGCAAAATCTTGCCAAGAGAATCATCCCTCCCCCTCCTTTTTTGGATCAAAACTACTCTGTGTGTATATTGATGGGTACATGCAGAGGGATGTAGGGGTGGGTAGGTCCAGGACTGTGCAAAAATGCACATTTGTGGGGTTCGGGGACTTCAGTTCAAGAAAGTAACATAAGAGCCTGAAGAAGTATTTATTTATTTATATTTCTATACCAACCCCTTTAATGCAAACGGCACTACCCGGGGTGCCTTACAAAATGGTCAGTCATAAAAAACAACTGAAAAATACAATTAAAATACAATTAAAAAGTAATATGGAACACATTTAAAACGGCCATTAACAAAACCTACTTGATGGCCAATACAAAAATGCCCATAAAAAATAAAAATGAAATATCCCCCAGTAACATCTCCTTGGTTTCTGTATGTAGAATATATGTTTTGGGGGTGTAGTATAAGTGTATATGACCCTTCCCCTCAGCCATTGATATATTTTGGGTTGGCTCTGTGCATGTGCACATCTATCCATTGCATTAGCTAAAGCGCTAATGATGTTTTCCGGCCAATGGTAATGTGAGATAGACAGTGTACATGGCAATGTTTCCTTCATTCTAGAACCTTTATGCTATCTCTTTCAGCTTTCTCTGGATCTGTACTACACCGACGAGGAGATCTACACACTCTCATATGCCCGTGAACCTCGCTACCCAAAGTCGCTGGTAAGTGGGCCAGGAAGCCCATGCAAGGAATTTTCTTTTCTTTAGAGAGGAAGATCTCCTTTCTAAGGCTTTCCTTGTCACTTCTCCTCTTTCCAATCTCAACCACCTCCTTTTCTTCTCTCCGTGAAGCCCGCTGCACCATTCAGACCCCCTGTAGTTCTGGAGTGGGCGCCCAGAGTAACCCACAAGCCCGACCGCATCACCATCCGGCGGCACGTCCAGAAAATGGTTGAGGTAAGCTCTTGCCAAACCAACGAGGAAGGGGGCAACCATGGGGACTTTCCTTAGCCTTGATACAGTTTGCCTAGTGAAGAGAAGTCAAGAGCACATTTTCCCGAAAGAGACGCAATTCCTTCAAACTTCTGTGCCGGAGCAATCCACTTGCCAAGGAGGCCCTCCTGTGACCCATCACGAAATGGAAACAAGCTTCTTGGCCACGTACAGAGTTGAGAAACGGTTGAGCTAGGATATAGAGGCATTTATATCCTCTGAAGGGGGTTCCTTTGCATGTTAACTCATTTATGTGACATGTTTATATTCCAGCTTGCTCCTAACCATCTCAAGGCAGTACACCTGGCTCCCTTTCACAACAGGCCTGCAAAGTAGGGTATGATGCAAGTGAGCGGCCCCATTAGCTTCGTAGCCTTGTAGGGATTTGAAACGGGATACGCCGAGTACTAGGGCTTTTTGGTGGCGGCAGAGGAAGTCGCTGGATCTGTTTGGCGGTGGCCACAGCCTGATACCACACCTTGTATTCTTGGACTGGGGACATTACTTCTTGTTCTTCGCTTGTGTCTGGATCGTTTGGTATTTGAGGCACACGGCGTGGGGTTCCGCGGAGCACGTTTTGCTGCTGTATGACTCTGGAGAAAACAGGCGGGCCCCTTGTGTTTCTGTGTCTCTTCCTGCTTCTCTCCTCCCCTTTCTGAGAAGGAAGAGGCTCAAATCCGGCCACTTCAACCACTTCCTTTTCTAGAAATAACGTTTGCTTCTCAGGCAGCCTGGGGGTGGGTGGGGGGAAGGTGCCAAGAGATGTTATGTTCTTGCAGACGCGAACTAGGGCACGTGACACACTCATGGTCGTGGCCAAGGCACCGAAGCCCCTATGGAAACTTGCCACCAGCCACGTTCAGGAGCTCAGCGTTTCGCTGTCACTGCATGAAAACAACCGACCCTGCAGAGCTGTTCTTCTCAAAACGGCAAGATCAGGCTCTTTTGCAGGACTAAACTGGAGATGTGCTGTTTGTGGCTCTCTGGATTTTTACGCCATCCTCCCTTTTGTCTGTTCCCAGCGTGTTGTTAGTCTGTGGAACTCCCTGCCTCAGGAGGTGGTGATGGCATCTGGCCTGGATGCTTTCGAAAGGGGATTGGACAGATTCCTGGAGGAAAAGTCCATCCCAGGTTACAAACCATGATGGAGATGTGTCATCTCCAGGCTTAAAACCAGGGTACTTCAAGGGCCAGATGCAGGGGACTGGGATCAGGAGACAGAGATCGAGTCTCGTGCGCTCCCAGAAGCATCTGGTGGGGGCCACTGTGAGATCCAGGAAGCTGGACTAGATGGGCCTTGGGCCTGATCCAGCACGACTCTTCTTATGTTCTTAAATCAGGGCCTGATCTCTGTGGCCCTGAAGATGTTTGGAGACTACAGCACAAGTCATATCTCCCCACAGGTGATGTTGGGCAGAGCTGATGGAAGTTGAAGGCAACTAAAAGAAAATTAAAAGTTTAATGAAGGTTGCATCTGTAAAAATGGCTTTCCCCAAAACGGTTATCTACCCATTCCAGGAGCTAATAAGTTTAGATGCCTGCTAGCATTATAAGAAACCGGCCGTTTTCCTCCAAGTTCTCAATTTTTTTTTATGTGCCTCGTTGATGCCATTGCCTACTTAATTCTCAGGGACCTTTTCTTCTGTTTTTCGTTGTCCGCTAGACTGTGTTTAAGAATTATGACCCCGAACAACATGGCTATATCTCTCAGGAGGATTTTGAGACCATTTCTACCAGTTTCCCCTTCGCCTTCTATGGACTTGAAAAAGAGCGGTAAGCAATTGGGTGCAGAAAGGTCTCTAATTGTCGTTAAGGATGGGAGACAGGACCTTGGTACGTATCGGAAGAAATTCTGCGGAGGGGAGGAGGAGAAATCTCTTGATATTAGGACTCAAGAGTCATCTTCAGAGGAGGCTTTTAGGTTCCTCCTGCTCTCTCAGATGCCTTGCAGCTGGAGTGGACGACGGGCATAGGTTGCGCTGGGGTTCAAGCGACAACTCTGCAGCCACCAGCCTGGTGCCACCAAGAGGCACAACGGAAGCTCCTGGTAGAAGCCCCAGAAGCTTATCAGGGACTCTTCTCAGAGGTCACTGGCATCAGATAAGCTGCAGAGCGTTTCTAGAAGACAGATGTTGCAGGAGGGGTGGAGAGGCATCTCTGTGCCCGTAGCCTGTTTGCTCAGTGAGCCTCAAAGGGATGTCTGCAAACTCCCCAGAATTTTCTTCAAGAAGTAGAGATGAGGAGGGGGTCCTGTGTTTTGAAGCCTCCATGGGGGCAGCCATGGGTTCTCCCTATGGATCTGTCCCTTCATCAAGGAGTGAGATTTGACTCTCCTCGAGTCAAATAAATCTGGTGCTCCAGCTCAAAGAAATGTATTTAATTCAAGCCAAAAATGCATTTAATTCAAGAAAAACCCCAGGGTTTTGTAGGATGCAGGCAGGGCAGTTCAGGTGGAATCCAGCAGCTAGAACGATGCTGCCTGGTTACATGCCGGCCTCTTTCTCCTTCCTGGGGCCACAGCAAAGGAACCTGGAGCCGGGAGGAGCTGTCGGAGTATTTCATGCAGGCCTGCGCCATCGTCTCCAAGCTGGGCCTCGGCTACCTGCACGACTTCCACGAGGCCACTTTCAAGAAGCCCACCTTCTGTGACAGCTGCAACGGCTTTGTGAGTTTCCAACATCCCTGCCGCCCTCCTGCTGTGGGGTTGGCAACCCTCAAAGTGGGGGGTGCGGGTGGGCAAATCTGAAATCCAGCCTGGAGGAGCCGAGATAGAACTGGGGTCTCCCAAATGTGGCATAATGGATACAGAGACTCAAAAGCCCTGCATTCAAATCCCTAGAATCTTCAGTCTCTCACTTAACCGTGAAGGTTGACCCAAGTCCGCTCTGGTTTGACGACACCTAGCAAAACGCGGTACATAAAAGCGCTTCCGTCCCTCTGGTGTCGCTGCCTTTGCGGCTTCTGTAGCTACTTGTCTGGTTGTTTGCTGTGATCATCATGAGGACTAGAAGCTAGGTAAAAGGTAAAGGTTCCTCCCGCACATGCGTGCTAGTCGTGTCCGAGTCTAGGGGGCGGTGCTCATCTCCGCATTCAAGCTGAAGAGCCAGTGTTGTGCAAGTCCATGGCCACGTGGCCGGCGTGGCTGCAAGGAAACACTACTTTAACTTCCCGCTTTTTACAGCGGTACCTGTTTATCTACAGTACTTGCAGTGACATGCTTTTGGACTGCTAGGTTGGCAGGAGCTGGGGTTCTCAGCAGGACAACCCCAGCTCCTCTGCGTGGCACCCGGGATTCGAACCGCCGAGCTGCCGACTTTGCAGCCAACAGTTTTCGGAAGCCTTTTTAGTCCACTGAGCCACCACGCCCCTAGGTCACTATTTGGGAAACGGAAGTAAGAATTCCTAGAAGGCTTGGGGGGGTAGTCTTCATTACTGGGACTGGCACCGCATTGCATCCGGGGGACTCAACCACAATCCTCCTCCTCGTCGCATTGTCATTGTCATCACATTGTCATCAATCGGGAGAACCACCACCGGCCACTAACATGTTCTCTCTTGCTCTGTTTTAGCTGTGGGGAGTCTCCAAGCAGGGATACAGATGTAAAGGTAAGCCTGCCCCCTGCTGGGCTGTGGAAAGAATGATGGGATTTTAAACTCCCTGACATGAGAATCTTTTGGTGGTCCAGAAATGTTGGGACCACATCACAACACCAACTTTTGGGCGCCTTATTTGTGCTTGGCAGCTGTCAGTCTGGTGACAGAGCCATGCCGGAGGCTGGTTCTGCATTCTTGTTAACGCGGCAAGAACTGCTGATGTTTCCTTCGACCCCGGCACCTCTTCGCTGCCCTGGTTTTTCCAAAAGTGTATCTAAAATCAAAGATGTGACCCTACACAGGTGTAAGAGAGCCTCAGGTGCATCCCTTGTGCATGGGATAGTAAACTGTGCCTTGAAGCATCCCCCCCTCTCTTGAAAGAGTGATTAAAGTTTCTGTAAGTTGGAAGCAACGCAAGAGGCAAGAGCAAACGGCTCTTTTGAAATCGGCTGTGTGTTTTGTGTGTGTGTGCGCGCGCGCACGTGCCACATACAAAATAGCCGGAAGGCACCGGCAGAATCCATCCCCCACGTGTATCTCCCAACCTACACGTTCCCCTTTCTTCTCTCGTGCAGACTGCGGCATGATATGTCACAAGCACTGCAAGGATCAGGTGGAGGTGGAATGTCAGCGGCGCCTCTGCTCCTCTTCCTCTGACAGCACTCTCTCTCGGGTCCCCACGCCCGCCGCCAGCCACACGCCAAGCTCTGGTAAGAGGCCGCGGACACCGGCCAGGGGAGCCTCGTGCAGGAGGGGTGTGAGACGGGGCCACCGGGCCACTCATGCGGGCAGGCAGGAACTCACTTTTGAAGCTGGCTTTGCAACTGAAGACGGCTCGTGGATAATGTTTATTTATTAAGTTTTCATACTGCCCATCTAGCCCAAGGGATACTCTGAATAACAAAGGAAGACCTGGTGCATTTCAAGCAAGGCAGAGAGGGAAACCGTCTCAATTAAAGCAACAACGGTTGAGAAAAGGCACCCTTACGCGCAAGTCAGGCTGGGCATGCTGCTATCAAGAATTGTTCATCTTGGAGGTTTCTAGGAGCGTGGTTTTAGGTCTTGAACCCCAAATCAGCATTTTTATGGCTGAATGCTGGTCAATCACCAGTGTATCCTATTACAGATTTAATCTAACTTGGAGGTTTTCTCTGGTTTTATTTCTTATTTCTTAATTGTTGTTTATTAGTGAATCTTGGTTTATGTGGTGGATGCTTTTATTGTAAGCCGCCTGGGGTAGCAGCAGCCTGGCTGCTAGATGGGTGGGATGAATAAAGAAACAAAACAAGCAAACAAGCAGTTTAAACCTTGTCAAAGCTGATAAAAGCAGCCTGATGTTGAGGACTCTCTGACAGCATCCAGACACTCTTTTTGAAATTCTCCAAACTTCTGTGAGCATCACGGTTCCTATTTTAGTTCAAGGGGCTCACCCAGTTTCGCCTGGATCGTTGCTTTAGCGCCGCCTGTCCCAGTAGCCACACTGGCAGGAGGTGACGGGGTGCAGTTCTCCCTTCCCCGTGGAAGTTCTGCATTCAGCAAGGGGTGGTGGGGGAGGACTGGTTTAGGATAAACTGAGCGGCTGCCATTCAGCGCCTGCATTTCTGATCCCGCTGCAGGCTTGGAGGAAGAGGCCTTTCTCTTCCCGCCGGGACAGGAGCGGAGCAAGAGTCCCCTTGCCACGTTGGCGAGCGCTGACGGCGGACGGCGGATGAAGCACGCCGGCACCCAAACGGAGGAGAGGAGCCCTGCAGCGGAGAGGTGGACGGAGGCACTCACGAAAGCAGGCGGCCACAGCAAGAGTCGGAGGCAGCTGCTGGAACAGCTGAAGGAACTGGAAGAGGTGAGGATACCTATGCGGGGTCAAGGCCGTGTCCCTGGCATCTTTCTAGGAGTAAATGACGACAGATTGAGGATGCTGTTTTAGGCATCAGCAATCTCCAGATCTTGTGAGGTGCTATTTCCCCCTCTGTTTGGCACCGGTTCGGCCTCATCTCCAGCCCTGCGTCCAGTTCTGGACACTGCAGTTAAAAAAGGACGATGCCAAACTGGAACCAGTTGTGAGGAGGGCGACAAGGAGGACAAGGGGGCTGGCAATCAAGCCCTAGCAGGCAAGACGGAAAGAACTGGGCCCGTTTAGTCTTGGCAAACAGTCGACCAAGGGAGGCAGCATTTTTTCAAATATTTGAAGGGCTGCCCTAAAGAGGAGGGGCAGGATCTGATCTCGATCATCCATTGAGTGCAAGGCACGCGGCAACAGGCTTCAAGGTACAGGAAGACAGATTTCAGCTGTAGATCAGGAAAAACATCCTGGCTGTTAGAGCACTAAGGCAGTGGAACCCACAACCTCAGGAGGCGAGGCAATGAAGCAGTCAAGAGAAATTCAGACAACCCCCCTGGCAGGTATCTGATGATTTGTAATTCCTGCTTTGAGAAGGGTTTTTTTTAAATTCATTCATTCATTCATTCATTCATTCATTCATTCATTCATAAATACATGTATATGCCGCCCGTCCTCTAGGTTGAAATTGATGGCTTTCTAGACCCTGTGTATATGTGTGTGTTGTGTTGTTACGGTCGTGAACGACCCTTCGTGACTCCATGTCCATGGAGGTTTCTTGGCAGGGATATTGGAGTGGTTTGCCAGTTCCTACTCCAGGCGCCTACAGCACCTGGTATTCCCTGGTGGTCTCCCATCCGAGTACTAACCAGGGCCGACCCTGCTTAGCCTCCGAAATCAGGTGAGATCGGATGTGCTTAGACCCTGTCCAACTCCATATTTCTATGTCACGCCTGGCCCGGGCTGCTCTGGTCCTTGGAGAAATGAAGCACTGAGAGGCAGTGTTGAACCAATACCACCTGGGTGTGTGTGTGTCTTGACCAGGCTGATAAATCTGCTGGGTGCAAGAGGGGGTCAACAGGATCAGTCACACCATTTAGGGCTTCTAGAAGCCAAGGCCCTTCCACTAACACCCATTTGAACAAGATCCACGTTAGGTGGAATTAGGCTGACCTCCTCTTCAAAAGTCCGGACGAAGAGCCAAAGGGTCTGATCAGCCCCAGTTGCAACTCTTCTGAGGCTACATGGCTAGCTGGTTCTGCCGACCTTAGCCACCTCCTGCCTTGTTCCCCCTGCAGCCTAGGTGGGTCGCCGCGGATGCTCAGCCCCTGTAAAGCTCAACTATAAACAAAGCTGGTGGGGAAATGAGCAGGGAACCCTCTCTAAGCGCCCTCTGTCTTGCAGGAACGGGCCAGGCTTGCCCTGGTCAACCAGCGCCTCCAGAAACGCAACGTGCAGCTGGAAGCCGAGAACAGCCGTCTGCTCAAGGAAGCCGCTGGCCTCCCGTCCCTCTCCTGCTGGAAGGCGTGGGCCACCTGCAACTCCCACGCCCCTCCCAAGCCAAAGTGAACAGGCTGGAGCTGCAGGAGAGGTGGGTCAAAAGACACCCCCCCAAAAAAGACCCCTCACAGCCTGGATGTGAGAAGACCTCAAGGAAACAACGGACCTCGAAGGCTGTTTACCCGGACTGGGCCTTCCTCTCAGGAGTCCCGGCTGATGTTTTTGCTACGGGAACCAGTGGTGAGCCGACCATTGGGTTCTTTTATTCTGCTGTTTCTCAGTAAGAAGGCACCTTACGGACAGCCTTCGACAGCTCCCGCGACCAGGTGGACAAAACAAGACTGGCTGAACGCTTATTGGAAAGGAGACGGCCTTTAAGTTGAGAGCCTCAAGATCGGCAGTGGAAGGGGCCAAACAAATCTGCTACAGAAGGAACAAATAAATGTCTATTTCTGGTTTTTCCCTTCCTCTTGCCTAATTGCCAACTACACCCATGGCTCCTCCACTCCCCAAGTGGGTCTGCAGTTGCTGGTCTGGGAAAAGGTGAGGTAGACGTTAGCTGTTTCATAACAGGGCATGAGTCAAGTGGATAGAGGGACCCTCTTCTCCCTCTCACAAAATACCAGAACTAGGGGACATCCACTCAGATTGAGGGCTGGGAGAGTGAGAACAGACAAAATAATTTTTTTTTTACCCAGCATGTTGTTAGCCCGTGGAACTCCCTGCCACAGGAGGTGGTGATGGCATCTGGCCTGAATGCCTTCAAAAGGGGACTGGACAGATTCCTGGAGGAGAAGTCCATCCCAGGTGACAAACCATGATGGAGATGTGTCATCTCCAGGCTTAAAACCAGGGTCCTTCAAGGGCCAGATGCAGGGGAGTGGGATCAGGAGAGAGATATCTAGTCTCGTGTGCTTCCAGAGGCATCTGGTGGGGCCACTGTGAGATACAGGAAGCTGGACTAGATGGGCCTTTGGCCTGATCCAGCAGGGCTCTTCTGATGTTCTTATGTACAAGTCTCTTTTCAAATCAGGCTCCTATAATGTCAGAGCTGAGCCCCTTCTCCTTCAGAAAACCTTCCAAACAACAGGGTGACCACCACCACTCCCGTATCAGTGGGGATCAAGTCTAAGCCCCTGCTCCATGGATGCTGAAAAATGCAGATTATAGCCAAACACTATTATAATAACAAATGCTCTACATAGCATGTTCTTTGGCTCCCTCTAGCAGCCTCTTCTGTTAACTTCGGCTTTAGAAATAGTTATTTCTAGGATTTTTGTTTTACCTCTTTTTAGATTGTGGATAAGTAAACCAGCAGATTCCCCAACCTGTGGATAAAGGGGTCTTTCTGTACTGCCAATTTTTAAAAATAGTTTTGATTCTCTACAACACAGAGAGCAACCTCAAAGACAGATGGGCAGGCATGAAATGAAAATATGGTGAAAAAAGCATATTTACAGGAGGTGTGAGAATTTGAAGAGAAAAATTAATACCAGGGCTTTATCTGGGCTATGATGCACCCGGTCTTGTAATCTGGATTGTGTTCCAAACCCCCAGTCAGAATTGGTATATAGCTGGATTAACCTCACTATTTCAACCCATACGGGCACCATGAAAACAAGAGACAAGATTAAATTTTTGTATCCAAATTATTTCAGCAACTCTCGCCCAAACAATGACTTCACATGAAACTTTCCCTTATATTTTGTCCCTCCTCAAACATAAAAGAGGACTTTCCACCTCCACATTCACCAGTAAAAACCAAATATAGAGAAGAAAAACCAGCCCATTAACGGCACTGTGTGCTCTCAGGCTGCCTTAATTTTCTGTGGCCTGGAGGTTAGGTTTCCACATCTTTTAGACTCCAGGTTACCTACGCAGACCCAGTACGCCTTCTTAACAGCAGAAGGGTAATGGGGTGTGCTTTTCCTTGCTCCAGCAGGATCATGCATGCTGGTGACTAAATAATGCAGCAGAATACTGGACATGGTGCAAGCTAATCTTCAGTAGCTCTCCTTTACCAGAAAGCAGAACTTAAAAGAATAGTCCAGTGACATCCAGCGGCACCTGGCCTGGCAGCAAACTGCCATAAAAAGGGGAGACCACTAGGCATACCTGTGGCTCATCAAAGCCGCCACGCTGCCCCCTCTGCTCTGAGTCGGGCAAAACCCCACATATTTGTTTTAAACCGGTTTCACCTCCATTTTAGGAAAGTTTCGTCCGGAGAACCACCCGGGAGAAGACTGAGCTTAGTTTGGCTCGCTCAGTGAGAAGGGAACTCACAAGATCTTGGGATCTGCCCTCCGTAGTTCCCTCTCTAAAGCCTCCAGCAGCCTAAGCGGGAGGAGGTCGGGATGGTGCCATCATTTCTTCTTCTTCTTCCCTCGCTTGCCCCAGCGCTGGCTGCTGCCTCCTCCTCCTCCTCCCGCTCGTCTCTTTTCCCATGTCGGCATAGGAGGCTCAATCTCGTTGGGGCGGCCACCCCGGTCTGGGACGTCACCCGTCAGTAGTACCTGTAGAGAAGGGAGAAGATGTTACCCCAAAAGCATCACTCCTCTGTGGGGGCGGCGTTGCGATGTGGAGGACCCCTCTCAGCTCATTGGCATCCTTCAGTCTCGAAAGACTATGGTATCATGCCTGGAGTAGAGATCCTAAGAACAACACCTAGTGTGACTAAATAGACCAATTCGGGAATGGCAGTCTCTACCGCACTGGGGACAGATGTATTCTGTTTCTTGCCCGGTCCTCGAGTTTCGTTCTTTCCGTGCCTGCCTCTTTTCCTCTGCCTGTTGGACAAATGCCTCTTCAAATTTATGTAGACCATGCTGTATCTCTTGCTTCCAGACAGTGCGACCGGAGGTCAGGATTTCCCATCTGTTGAGGTCCATTCCCAAGGCCTTCAGGTCCCTCTTACAGATATCCTTATAGCGCAGCTCTGGTCTCCCTCTGGGGCGCTTTCCCTGCACTAGTTCTCCATACAGAAGGTCTTCTGGGATCCGTCCGTCATCCCTTCTCACAACGTGTCCAAGCCAGCGTAGGCGTCGCTGTTTCAATAAAGTGTACATGCTAGGGATTCCAGCTCGATTCAGGACTATGCTATTTGGAACTTTGTCGTACCTCTCTCAGCACATGCCCCACTTTTGAACTTGAAAAGATCTGCTGCATCCTGTTGGGAGAGACCGCTTCATGCATTCCGGATCTCCCAATCGGTTTTCGGAGGAAGAGGGTGGGGTTTTTAATAAGCTCCTGTGAGTGACAGGAGCCCTCCCCTCCCACCCACCAGATGCAGAAAAATGTAGATTGCAGTGAAAGCCACTGTGATAGCAAATACTAGCCATAGCACAGTCTCTGGTTCCCTCTAGTGGCCTGATAACTTCATCTTTAAAAATATATATTTCTAAGATCTTACATTTTACACTATTAATATTTTCAGATCATAGGTAAATAACTCAGTGGATACTGACTGATGGATAAAGGGGTCCTACTTCTAATTTTGTAAAAAAAAACCTTCAAAACAATATGGTAGCTTTAAAAATGTATTGAAGTTGCTTCTTTGCACCTAAAATGCGTAACATAAGGGGATTTTTTAAAGTCACAAAGTGTGGGTTTGTGCTGTTGTACCCAGTGCTCCCGGGCGAGGGATGGTGTCCTGGAAGTTCCCTCCCCAATCGACTTGTGAAGGCAGCGGCTGCTCAGTGGGTTTGCATGGGAAGAAGACGTCCTAACTCCCTCCTCCATCCCGTCCGCAGTGATCCACATTCAAATATTTCCTAATCGGGAAATATTTGAGCAAAACAGAAGCTAAGAAAACTCTCCAGCCTGTACCTTGTTGATGGCACAGCTGGTCTTGTCCCGGGAGGCTCCGCTGCTGGTCTTGACGATGCGGGAGAAGTCCTCTCGAGCTGCCAAGAGGTGAGCCAGGGTGACGAGAGAATGTCCTGGCAGAGGTTGCCGTAAGTGTTTGAAAGCTTCTGCCATTGCTGCCGCGTGCTCCTGGCAGGGGTAAGAATTACAGGAGCTAAACCGGACAGCTGCCACTGATCCGAGATGCCCACGTGGCATCGTGCCTTCCCCCAAGGGAAGCCCTGCCCGTCTTGTGCTGCCTCCTTCTCTTTCTCACCTGGGCCCTCTCGGACCAATGGAAGGATGCGATGGTGACATCTAAGCGGGTGACCATCATGTGTTTGCGGCATTGATACTCCGTCTGTAGGGTTTCACGGATGTTCTCCAAGGCGGCCTAGTGGGAGGAGACGAGGAGGAGAGGGAGGCACAGAAATTCATCGGCATCCATCACAAGCATACCTGCCTGTGAACCCATTTGGAGGGAAAACGGTAACCCTAAACGCAAAAGTGACGGCTATTGCTTACAGCAAAAGGCTTCCATGAACTTGCAAAGCAACGTTTGTGTGTCTGACTACAATCCCCAGAATGCCATGGGGCAGACCCTTCCCAGGTCTGGCTGGTACTCACCCATTCTTCCGAGCTCAGCGGGGTCTTTAGAAGGGGCGCCATCGGGGGGTGCACGGGGGGTAGCGTGGAAAGCACCTCTGAAATCTAAGGAGGAGACCATAAATTTAACTGTTTGGGGAAGAGAGGAAACAAAACAACAAGGTGTACATTTTGAGAGGGGCCAAAGCTGTGTGGCGGGGGCGGGGGGGGCAAGATTTTCCCATGCCCTCCTTCCAAATGAGGTATGACCCACCCATGTGGGGGGGGAACGTTTTTTCAAAATTGAACACTTAATAGGATGAGGGGATCCAATGCTTGAAAGAATTGCAGCCAAACACCCTGGAGGTTCTCAGGGATCCTTTCAGCAACCTCGCTAAATATGTCAACCGTTCTGAATCTCATGTTCTCCCGAGGTGCTTGACCGGAGATGTTCACAAGCCATCAACCAAGCTAATCTATTTTATCCTCATTACTCAGTAGCTGAAACTGGGGATTATTTGCCAGTGGGCAGTGAGTTTCTAGCAAAGGTCAAATCGGGAATGGGTGGCGGCCTTTGCTTTTAGCCACTGCCCTGTCCTGAGGTCTCAAAAAGCCTCTGCAAATCCCATCTCTCTCTCTCTCTCTCTCTCTCTCTCTCTCTCACACACACACACACACACACACACACACACACACACACACACACACACCTCTTCCAGCTACCAGGTTCTCATATAGGCAAGTCCATTCACCCATGCCCACCTTGGATTCTATATCTTCCATGCACTGGTGGATGGAACGGCGTTGATCTGGTTCCGGCATTCCCAGAGCCTGGCAGATCAGTCGGAGCTCACGCATCGCCTCGCCAGATCTGTCTTGATCCTCCGGGGAAGGGGGCTTTTTCCGAGCATGCAGCTGGGCCGCCAGCAGCTCTGAGCTCAAGAAGTCTGGAAGTTGGGGGGGGTGCAATTGAGGGTTGGGCAGGTCGACAGAATTAGATGTTCCCTCTTAAAAATCACAATGGAATCCGCGTTTGTGGGGGATGTACAACGGCCCCCAGAGTGAAGGGTCAGTGTGCATTTTTAATAGCCCACGACGTAAGATAAGAACCAGAGGAGGCTGGGCAACCCCCTTGGATTTGGATTCCTGATTTGGACGTGATGGACTTGTGGGAACCTCCCCAGTTCTATGATTCTAAGGCTCAGTTGCTGAATAAGCAGGGGGAGCAAATAAGAACCACTCCTTTTTTCTCGGCAGCTGAAAAGACATCAACAGGTGAACCAGCCGGGAGAAATATAAGCACCCAAGTCATACTTGGTTTATGATTTCACTGAATCCCCAAATAATGAAGTTGGAAGGAGCTTACAAGGCCATCGAGTGCCACACCCCATCCCCCAAACAATGGATGAGCAGAAGAGGGGATCCAGTACAGCATCTTGACCACGGCCATTGGTGTTGCCAACATCCGGACTGTCCTTTGCTAGTTACGTAAAGCATGGCATCCTTTTTTGCCCACTTGCACTGTGGGTGTGATGTTGTGCAGCAATATTGGGCCACTTCCTGTTCTTTTGAATCAAACCCCAATATCCCACATTCATAAACCAGAGCAAAAGCAAAGTGTTCTGCTTATATACTGCCCCATACCACTTCAAGTAGTCTCGGGGCGGTTTAAAGGTTTTTTTTTAAATTATAGTATGCAGGCTACACATCCCCCCCCCACAAGCTAGGTACTCATTTTACCGACCTCGGAAGGATGGAAGGCTGAGTCAACCATGAGCCAGCTGCCTGGGATTGAACCCAAGGTGGTGAGCACAGTTTGACCTGCAGTACAGGCATTTAACTACTGCGCCACGAGGCTCTTTTATTTTTATTTCTGAAGAACTGAATTACTTGAGTGTGCATTCTCTTCCAGGAATGCCCAAGGCTGCCAGCTACCAGTCACGCCAACATGGGAGTCCCCTGTTCTTTAAACAACTGACCAATCTCTCCAACTTGTCAGAGCCACAACACATTCTACCTCCACTAGCCAGCGCAATGGCAAAATAATGCAGGCACATTCATCTCTCTCCTCTGTCCCTTTCTGCAGTCGGGAAGAACCCCCCACCCCACCCATGACTAAATCTCTTGTTGATCGAGAGTTCCTGCGGATCCCAACCGTCTGCAATTACAAAGAAGGGGCTGACGTCTCTCTCGACTTACACAGCAGCTGGAGGCAGCTCTCAGGGGTGCCGAATCTGGCTGTCACATCTCCGGTCATTAGCAAGGGATACGGACAGCAAAGCTCTGTGAGAAGGCCACTCATTTCGATCTGGAAGATCTCGGCATCTTCGGGACCTAAAACAAGCAATGGCTTGAGAAGACCCTTATATGCTGGAAAAAAATACCCTTTCCTCTTCAAGGAGGAATGAATTGACAGCTCATGCACAGATAAATCTAGAACACTGAATCACAGGATTTGAGGGGGTCTTGGACATGACCCCCCGCCAACGTTTTGCTTGCTGCAACGATCATTGGAAGGAAACCATCTCTCCTGCCTTTGTTAGAAGGGCCACCAATTGAAGGAGAGCTGAACCTCACCCCACAGACAAGTGGGTCCACTCTACCTGCCAGAAGATCTCCAAATGGCCAAACCGACACGTACCCTTCGACAACATAAAACTCCTTACATCAAGCTCCTGATCTGGAATAATACTGACCCTCCAGACCACCTGGAAGGCACCTGATCTGGCTTGGTTTTGAAATTAATCAGGCCCAAACCTAGTTAGAGAGAACGCCAGAATTTTCAAGAGAGTGGTTCCCAGCCTTGGGTAGCCCAGGTACACTAGGACCGCAGCTCCCAGAAACTTCAGCCAGCACACTTAGTGGGGAAAGCTTCTGGGAACTGCAGTCCAAGAACATCTGGGTTACCCAAGGCCAGAAACCACTGTCCCAGTAGCACAAGGCAAGGGCGCGCCTTGAAACCAGGTAGACTTGCTGTCGCTAGTCTGACCTGTGAAGGCTGGGGTTAGATTTACCAATGGTCTGCCTGTGCATCGGGCAAGCTATTTTGTTACTAAAAGGACTTTGCCCTTTTCTACCTGGTATCAGACTACTGTATCGGACTCTCCTTCCCCATTCCCTCCAATGGGTATCGCTATATATGAGCGTAGTATACACAGCCGCACCCAACCCAGATAACCTTCTGAGACAAACAGGATCTGTGCGGTTTCTGCTCAGAGCTTACCTGCCACTTGTCTGGAAAAAAGGTGCCTGAGGGGGGATATGATTGAGACGTACAAAATAATGCAGGGCGTGAGTAAAGTGGATACGGGGGGGGGGGGCTCTTCTCCCTCTCACCAAATACCAGAACTAGGGGACATCCACTCAAATTGTGGGCTAGGAGAGTAAGAACAGACAAAAGAAAATATTTTTTCACCCAGCGCGTTGTCTGTCTGTGGAACTCCCTGCCACTGGAGGTGGGGATGGCATCTGGCCCGGATGCCTTCAAAAGGGGGATTGGACAGATTCCTGGAGGAAACATCCATCCCAGGTTGCAAACCATGATGGAGATGTGTCATCTCCAGGCTTAAAACCAGGGTACTTCAAGGGCCAGATGCAGGGGAGTGGTATCAGGAGACAGAGATCTAGTCTCGTGCGCTCCCAAACGCATCTGGTGGGGCCACTGTGTGATACAGGAAGCTGGACTAGATGGGCCTTTGGCCTGATCCAGCAGGGCTCTTCTTATGTTCTTATGTATTTTGCTACTAAAAGGACTTTGCCCTTTTCCACCTGGTATCAGACTATTGCATCGGACTCTCCTTCCCCATTCCCTCCAATGGGTATGGCTATATATGAGCGTAATATACGCAGCCGCACCCAATCCAGATAACCTTCTGAGACAAACAGGATCTGTGCGGTTCCTGCTCAGAGCTTACCTGCCACTGGTGTGAGCCGAAGTCCCCACGCGGCCATCCTCCTGCTCTCCCTCTTCCCACCTGAGGAAGTCTTCCATGATACCCGTTTCTCGGTTTGACACTCACCCCCGCCCCTCCTCCCAAAAACCTGGGGCCTACCTTGAGTCGGGTTCACGTCTTCTTCGAGAGGGCAAAGGGCTCGGAGCTCTGACACAAGCCACGAGCAGAGCCCCGTAAACTGGGGGCTGGAGATGCCCCCCTCAGCCACCTGGGCAAAGGCTTCCATAGACAGGCACCTGGCAGGGAAAAAGGACAAAGGGAGACCCACGCGTTGGTCCATCGGAGGATCGGCAAGTAGCCTCACCGCCCGGTTTCATTTCTAATCCTGGGCCCCATTCGAACCACACCATATGGTAGTTCCAAGTGTACACTACTCCACTCCCCAGTGAAACAGAGAATGCTGAAAAACACAGATAACAGCAAATGCTATATAGATTGACTGGTTTCTGGCTCCTCGGATGGCTGATTCAGGTAACTTCACCTTCCGAATTACATCCATAGGGACCCTATATCCGCAGCACGAGCATTTACATTTTCACTTCTCCACAGCCTGAAAACATCCTTATTGTAAGCCACCTTGGGTCCTTTTCCAAGGAGAAAAGTGGGGTAAAAATATTCTAAATAAAATAAAATAAAATACATTTATTTATTTATTTATTTATTTATTTATTTATTTATTTATTTATTTATTTATTTATTTATGTGCAACCACTAAATTTTATTATTATACTGGCTAAAATCACTTTACTAAAAAATAATATTTACTAAAATAAATGAATAAATGAATAAATGAATAAATAAAACGCCCTGGGTTTCCCCCCCACCACCACCACAAGCCTGGAGAGGTGAAGGATCTGTAGTTTTTAAAAAGGTAACTTTTCCCAAGGGTCTCTTTAACACACACACACACCCCTCTCTTACCGCTCATCTGCCTGCCCTTCCATGGCTTCACCTCCTGCTCTCACTTCCTGGTGGCACCCACGCATGCGCGCGTCGCTGGTGCCGACGGCAGCGGCCATTGGCTCACGCGCGGGACCGCCTCCGAACGGAGGAAGGGCTTTTTCATTCGTCGGGCCTCTAAGCCAATGAAATCCTTTCTTGGCTTTATTAAAAAAAAGAGAGGAAAGAAATGAAAGAAACACTTCCACCCACGTCTCATCCCTTAGAGCGACGGGCTCTTTCATTGGCTCTCCCGCTGTCACGTGCACTCCTCGAGCCGGTCCTCGCCTCGCGGCTTTCTTCATTGGCTAAAACAGTAAAAAAAAAAAAGAGAGACGCCCTCTCGTAGCAACCGACAGCGTGCCCCGCCTACGCCCCTTCCTCGGCCAATTAAACGTTTCCTGTCACATTACCACCAACCCAAAAAAATAGACTTCAGCCAATTAAAAGCCACAGTAGCGCAGACCCCTCCCTTTTCGCCATGGCAACCGTCCAGGCCGCGGGGCTGATCAACAACCCTCCCGCCCAATCAGAGGCTCGCCCTCCC
Organism: Phrynocephalus forsythii; assembly: GCA_029282475.1. NCBI lineage: Eukaryota > Metazoa > Chordata > Lepidosauria > Squamata > Agamidae > Phrynocephalus > Phrynocephalus forsythii. Next base: position 3,062,930 of record JAPFRF010000023.1, read on the forward strand.
CGGCTGGGCTGGAGAGCGGGGGCGGCCCTGGGCGGGAAGGCGCGCGCTCGCCCTTCTCCTCCTCAGGGCTGCGTGCCCCTGAGCATGTGCAGAGGGTTACACTCCTCTGCCGCCCTGTGCCAAGGTGAAAAGCCTTCCTCCAAGGAAGGATGCCAGGGCCAAAATGCTCCTGAGCATGTGCAAAGTATAACCAACACACACACACACACACACACCTGTTCAAGGTGAAGGCCTTCCTCCAAGCAAGGAGGCCAGGGCTAAAATACTCCTGAGCATGTGCAGAGTATCACACCCACACCAGTTCTTGAGCCTGCAAGCAAGCATGCCAATAAGGCCAAAATGTTCCTTAGCTGGTGCAGAGTATTCCTGCTCCCCCCCTCCTGTTCAAGGTGAAAGCCTTCCTCCAAGGAAGGATGCCTGGGCCAAAATGCTTCTGAGCATGTGCAGAGTATATAACACGCACACCAGTTCTTGGGCTTCCAAGCAAGGATGCCAGGGCACATGCTCCTGTGCAGAGAGCTTTGCTCTCATTAACAAATTGTGCCAGATGAATTCAGTATGACTGTGGGAGAGTTTGTAGGTTTATGCAAAAGCAAGCAAGCGAACAAACAAAGTAGTGTTTGTTTGCAAGACTGTCTGAAGGGTGGACAGTCTTTTATACCCGTTGCCCACCAGCATCCGCCCTGGTTTTTATGGGTGGTGGTGATACTAATGGGATTGTTCTGCATTTTTGAATTTAGTAGCCAGGCAAAAAAGAGCATCTGTTGCGTCTAGGAATTGCTCTAAAGAAACATGCATGTATTACTTTAAAATGCCACCAACATGTGAAGCAAACATGTATTTCGTGGGATCTCCCCCCTCTCTCCTTCCCCTCCTGCTTCTATGAGTAATTATTTTCAACCATTTATTGCTTTAGCTTTAAATAGGACCAAAGGGGAGAAACTGCCACCCACCTTCCCCTTGAGAACAAGAAGCAAACACACGTCCACTTTGTTTCCATGTGCGTGTGATTTTTTTTCCTTTTTAATTTACAACATACATTTTAAATAGAACATTCTTTTTCCAGTGTCCTCTGAACCAGGCTTTTTAGAACCTTTTCAAAATACACAGAAATTACAATATTGAATATACAAATCTGATAAAATACTGGTAAGAGCAAAGAAGGTCGGAGTGGCAACCGTCAAAAAGAAAAAAAAGTTTGCAGTGTTCACTGCCTTCCCTTGGCTCATCACTAACCTCCCTTTTCTTGGAACAATAGATTTTTTTTTAAGCACAGAATAAAAACAGTCTCAGGCAACAAGGTGCCAAAACTCCCTTAACACGGCCTTTTCATCTTCCCACTTCCTGCGGGTTTTTCTAATACCGCCTTCGCACCTGGCGTTAAGGATCCAAGAGTGAAGGATCGGGCCCACGCTCCAAAGATTTCACTCCGGATTTGAGTGAGAGGCCCTCAAGAGAAGCAAAGAGACAGAACTGAGAAGTCTTGGAAGTCTAATTTACTTATTTAAAAAAATTATATCCCGCCTTGGGGACCTGCGTCTTCATGTCCCTTCTACAGCTTGCTCTAAGCATTCTGGATGAAAGGAAAGGCGGGATGTCTAGGGTTACTGGATTACTAGTGCAGTAAAAAGGATGGAAATGGCAGAGAGATAAATATGACCCAAGGCACAAATCTCACAGGATTACTGTATATACTCAAATATAAGCCTAGTTTTTCAGCCCTAATTTTGGGCTGAAAAAAGGGGCCCTCAATTTATATTTTATTTATTTATTTATTTATATAGCTTATCATGACCCCTCCTCTGCATCATAGGGGAACGGCGCACGATGTTTAAAATGACTTTTAGCCACCGACCCAAGCACTTGCATCAGTGGCTAAAAGTCATTTTAAACATCACACACCACTCCCCCAGCTTGCAAAGGAGGAGCTGCCAGGCCCTGCTGCATTTCCCACCCTAGACTGATACTCAAGTCAATACTATTCCCCAGTTTTTGGGGGTTAAATTAGCGGCCTCGACTTATACTTGGGTCGACTTACACTCGCGTATATACGGTAAGTTTATTGGCCTGTCTAGGTTCTCCTTCAAAGATATCCAGGTCCCAACTTATGCAGGCCCTGTTTTAATTGGGGGAAGCAAGGACGGCATTGTAGGGCCAGTCGGAGGACAGAGGAAGATTATTTTCAACCCATGACTTCTTTGCCCTGTGTTAAATTTCTTATTGTCAGCTCCTTGGGGCAGGGGCCAGACCCTCCTGGGCTTTCTTGGCTAAGCATCCTAAGCAAAAGGTAAGGTGTTTTTTTCCCCTGGGCTGTCCGTGCCCACGGAGAGGAGGGCGCGCCTGTGTGCGCAGTTTGGAAAGTGGACCCCAGCGCTTGTCTAACCTTTCACTGCTCAGGACTATTAGAATATGCTCTACCTCCATCTCACCAAAGGCCTTTTTACACGACCCCTAAGATCTGCTGGCCCCTTAAATTTGGACCAGAGATCTTAGGGCTTTGTCGCTCTTAGTGCATCTCCATCCCTCCGTACTTCCTGGCTGCGGCTGCGTGAGGGGAGGGAGGAAAAAAGGGACAGAAGAATAAATGCTGCGGGGGGGGGGGAGCCCCGGCCACTTCCTGGTTCCTCTTAAAGGGGCGGGAGGCAAAAAAAAAAAAGAAGCAGCGAGGAGAGCCCAGCACATCCGCATCAAATATTTTTCACCTCCCAAGATCAGGTACAAGAAAAGTGCGCTGGGACGCGCTTAGGTGGGCGGGGTCGCACTTAATTGTCTGCAAACTCTGGAGCTGGTGGGGAAACATTTTAAAGCTCCGGAGCTTGCAGCCATTTGCAGCGGAGCTTAGGGGTCGTGTATAAACGCCCCAAGATGCTTCACATTGGTTCTGTCCGCCTCCCAAATTAGTTCACACACACTGAGACGCTGACTAGTAGGGTTTAAAACTGCATCGTTAAAAAGAAAAAAGAAAAAGAGCAGCAGTGATGTTGGCTTTTTAACAAAAAAAAAGGCATGAAAGGGTAAAGCAGTATTGATCTATATTATTAAATAGATCTGAAAAGCTAACCTCAGGATGTGCCAGGCAGCTAGTTCATCAGAAGAAAACACTGCCCAGGGTTTTGGTAGGGTTTATCATGTGACTTCAAAGTGCTCTTAGGTCATTGCCTCCTGTACTACACGTGTGGCATCTCCAGCCACGATTTCTACTTTAATATCGACTCTCAAGGCTCTACAGCCAGGCATGTCCAAACTTTGGCCCTCCAGATGTTTTGGACAACTCCCACAGTCCTTTGACATTGGCAAGCTAAGCTTAGAATTCTGAGAGTTGTGATCCAAAACATCAGGAGGGCCGAAGTTTGGACATGTCTGCTCTACACACTCTTTCTTCCTTAGTCCATCAGCCAACCAGACAGGTCCAGAAGCAATCTATGGCAGACTTAACGGAACTCTTTACACTGTTGTAATGTACTGTCCCCATCCAGAAATAAAGGTTTTTAGGGTAATCCGAACAAATGGACTGAACAGCCTTTTAGAAGTCAAGGTTGCTCTGTGAATCACAGATTATCCTGTCTAGTCACCCTGCATGAGACTACCCTATCTATTGTTTACAAAAAATCCCCCAAACGCAAGCCCTTTCCCCTTTTTAAAAAAAATTGGGATTCTATTCTCTCGATTTAAAAAAAAAAAAGCTCTTGTTGGTTCCTGTGTCCCAGTATTAAAACCTTATAAAAGGTGCTCCCAGACAAATTTACATACATAGAAACAGAAGGGATAGAGGGGCAGCAATGGCAATAAGGTGTACCCTGTAAACCGAACCTTGTCTGCATAAAACACTGTTACTAAGAGAGCGCTAGTAGATCCTGCGTTTCTGCAAAATTACAGAGCTACCCTTGAGAAAAGCTCAAAGCTTTACCATCTTCTTGGGTATAATGGCTATGGCCCACAGGTAAGCCAGCGTAGAGGCGACTCGCCCCCCCCCCCCAGGGATGCTCGTCCCTAAAGGATCCCATCTCCCACGGTGTCTCCTGAACGAGGAGCACGTAAACCAGCAAATCTATGGATCGGCCTCTTCCTCTTTTTTTTTTTGCACAGCTTCACACGTATGACAGAGCCCAGGGGATTTCTAAATTAGTTGGAAGGAAATGACCTGGTTCCATTCCAAATGTACGTGAGAATTAAAGCAAAGGATGTGCCGATTCTTCCCTGTTCAAATAAGTCTGACTCATTTTTCATACCTTCCACACAACAGCAGCCCCCCCCTCCTCCTCCTCCCCCGGGCTCATTCTTTCTCAATTCTCTCTCCGAGTTCCCATGGTGAAAATATCAACGTAAAGAAGGAAAAAAAATCTTTTGAGTAAGAATAACCACGTATCTTGCTTTAAATGTTCTGATCAAATATATATATATATACAGTGGCAGCAACCTAGATTTTTCAAAGCCCCTATCGCCAGGAATGAAAGAAGGTATCTACCAACGCTCATAATCCTAAATTGTGTATCGCCCGTGGTTGAAAAGTAGTCTACAAAAGGGGTTTGGGGGATTTTAAGACGCAGGATTGACTAGGGGTTAAAATCTTTTAAAAAAAAACAACTTGCACCATCCAAGTTTTACACCCAACGAAAATGTACATTTGGCCACATTGCAAATACAATGTGCAAATTGTGACCAGTTGCACATCATGGATCATTATGCACAAATCCTACATTTTCTAAAGGTTGGCTTATTCGAAAACTCTTATGTTTCTATTTTTGGCAAGGGTTAGGGAGAATGGAAGGACGAGAGGGCATGGAAAGGAACCATCAGAGGGCTACCAAGGTGTGTGTGTGTGTGTGTGTGTGTTTGTGTGTCCGTCCTAAGAGGCAGAGATGTCATCCCACTGACAGAAACCGTTGAATAACTTTTTCCGGGCAGCTCCATTTTCACCCAGGTAGTCCACATGGGTCTACTAAAAACAAGATGCAAACTCACAATTCAGAAGACCCGATGGGAAATTTAGAAGGGGAATGTGTGCCATTGCAATTGCCCATGGGTAGAGAAAAGGGGACTACAGTATCACTCACACTCTGGAAAAAATCTGATTGCTTGCATTTTGGTGGCGAGGCCTCAAAAATTCTAAGGGAATCCCCCTTAAACCCTGTTAAATCCTCTGCACTAGCTCTCCCACACAGCTGCATTCAAATGGATACCGGAAGTGCAGGTCAGACTGCACGGGGGCTGCAGCTCACAAAATATTTCTGCTCAAGAAAAAAACGTATTAGCCTTCAGGGTGACGCAGGGCTCTTCAGTAGAAGACTTGACGCAGCTATGCTCTAGGCTGCGCCTTCTTGAGTTTTTTTTATCTGATTATTTTCTCCTCTTTTCTGGAGTGATCCAGGTTGGACCCCCTGGGCAATCAGGAAGCCCTAAGCTGGACCAGCGGCGCTGGTGATTTACGGAACTGCCTCTCGCCTGAAGCAGAACGACAGTGTGTCAAGTCACGCCGTTCCTGGGCTAGACTAAAATCTCGGTGACATGCATGCTTTCAGACAACCCCAAACAGGTTTCCGAGGCAGAAAAGAAAAAGCTGCTGCCTGTGTCAACGGCTGGCCAAAGCAACATCTTCCAGCTTCCTTGAGGTCAACAAGGGTGGCCTTCCAAGTTGGATCAGGAATGGGGGACATCTGGCCCTCCAAATGTTGCTTGGGGGGGGCAACTCTCATCACCCCCCCCCCTGGCTGTGCTGCCTCAGGCTGACGGGCAATCTAGTCCAACTACATCCAGGTGAGCACACCTGAACTGCCACATTTTTCCTGGCTCTCTCCTGGGCCAAAAGCCATCCAGCTTAAACAACAATTAAAAAAAAAAACTAAACTAGATGATGGGTAAACATTTCGAGAGTGAGAAGAACAGTTCATTTTCCTGCATTTTGATGGGCCACGCCATGAGCTGAATCCCCTGCTTCCTGCCCGGGGTTTGTGTGTGTCCCTACACAGACACGGGAGCTGAACACTCAGTCAACACATACCTTCAAAGTGTAACTATTGGGCTGCCTCCTCTCCGGCGGAATCCTAAGTTGCACAGGCTTGTCTAAACCGAATCCCCGCAACCGGCAGTGGGTTTTGGCAAAGGGAGCTGATTTCATGGATCTAACAGGTGTTACTCACACATTAAAAAGGGGGAACTGCTGGCAGTTGTGATGGAACGTATTAAGCCCACCCCACCCCTTGCTGTGCACTGTCTCTTTCATTCTCCCAAACGACTTTTCGTTGCCTTTCGTTATAGAAACAGACCAAAACGGAAAACAGAGAGAGGCGTCCTCCCTCTAAGGCCTTCCGATTGCCGGGCCTGTTCGGCCAAGGGCAAAGTGCGTCTCGGCGGCCTTTCTTTTCATTACAAAAGGAACAACCCCCCCCCCCCCGCCCCCAGGTTTTGAAACAGGAAAATGGAAAAACAGGGATCCCGCCTGCCAGCCGCCTGGCTCTTTCCCCAGAACTGGGGTTAAGAAGAGGGGGGGAGAGAGAAATCAAGAGTGGGGTTGGCGGTGGGCGGGAGGACCGGGCCCCTCCCAAGCCTCCAGCGTTGTGGAAAACCGCGGGCCTGCGCCCGCCGCCCTAAGGGCTAAAAACAGAGCTCCCCACGCCCGGCTCTCCGGCCGGCCTCACCGCACCGCCTTGTGCTTGCCGCCGCAGCAGCCGCACTGCTCCCCGCACGAGTGGCAGGCGTGGAGGGGCAGGTAGCAGCACATGCAAGGGACCACGAGCGAGAGGGTGAGCAGAGCCATCCAGCGGACGCAGAAGTGGGGGTGGCCGGTGTCGCAGGAGCACGGGTCCGAATACTCTCCTTCCGAGTCCGACATGCAGTGGTAGAGCATGCTCTCGGCGCACCACATGCAGGTGAACTGGTAGACGCAGCGGCCGATGGGGTCGGGGGCGTCCTGGCACTGCCCGCGCCCGTTCTCCTCGTGGTTAAAGACGTCCCGGCAGTAGACGCACCGCGAAGGGACGGGGTCCTCCTCCACCCCTGGGGCTCCGGGCGGAGGCTGCTGCTGGTGGTGGTGGTGGTGGTGGTGGAGGTGCTCCTTCAGGGCCTTGTGTTTGGGAGGCGAGGGCGGCCCATGGATGCGGCAGGAAGGCGAGGCCTTGGGGTCCCTGAGCCGCCCTTCGGCCCCGGGCGGGAAGCTGTACTCTTTCTCCCGGGGGGATTTGCTGCTGCCGCCGCCGCCGCCGCCGCCCTTCTTAAAATGCACGGACATGTCCATTTTGTCAGGATCGGGCTGCTGCTTCTGCACCACAGCCCTGCGGTAGTCCTCGTAGCCTTTGGTCACCCAAAGGTCCCGGCAAGGAGCGATCGTTTCCAGTTCTTCTTCATCCGGAAGGGTCAGCTGTTGCAAGGGCTGGGCCTGGGCCTGCAGCAGCGGGGAAGAGGAGGACTTGAACTCAGAAACCTATCGCAAAGCATTGGCTGTTAAGCAACTCAGGAAAATAAAATAAAAACTACACTATGCAGTGAAGAGTCGCTGGGACTGAACATGTCGGGGGTTCTTGAGTCATTATCAAAGGTAATACAGTGGACCCTCGTATAACAAATGATTTGTATAACATAAAATTTGTACAACATAAAAATTCCGGAGATAGGGGAAATTTGCTTAACATAATCGCCTATGGGGCAAATCTGTACAACATAAAAATGGGATCACTCCATTTTCAATGCATTCCTATGGGAATTTGTATAAAGGAAAATGTACTTAACATAATTTCATTTGGAACGAATTGTTTCCTTTATACAAGGAACCACTGTATTACCATATTGCCACTTTTCCATGGACTCCGAGGTAAAAACTCTACATTATCATTTTTTTCATGGACTATAACTTAAAAACTCCCATTCTCTCTCTCTCTCTCTCCCCCCCCCCCCTGTCTTTTCCACTACCTCTCTGGTCTCATCTGATCTGATCTGGTTTCTGTCACTTGAGGAATTTACTTCCCATACTTTTAAACATAATCAGAGGCTGGCTTGAGCCATAAAACCATAAAACTATACATCTCTAACTCGTTTTCTCACCATTTAATGTTCTCACCTTTTCTACTAATTAACTCTCCCTCCTCTTCTCCCCCTTCCTCCTCCCTCCCCTCCCCTATTCCCCCACCCCCAATTCTATATGCTGCAGCCGATGATATCTAAGCTCAATGAATATCTGGTATGAAATTTATATCTCATCTCATATTATATCCCACACCTCATTCTGAGGTAGTAACCCAGAAGCCACTGATAACGGCCTCCCGCCGCCCATGCCAAACAAAGAGACACGTACTGGTCCAGCTGAGCCCGACCCCTGCGGTGCGCTGAAAGAGAATTCCTCCGAGAGGGGCGAACGGATGTAGCAGCTGGCTGAGGATTCATTCGTTACAATAGTGATGGGTTTGGGAATCATCTCCTTCCGGCTGTTTGACGAGGACTCGCTGTCCGTGCGCACCTTGGGAGAGAGGCAAAGAAGAGATGGCAGCCATGAGACCACTGGGAATATTCCCTGTTCATCACACCTCAACTCGGGTATGGGATCCTGCCTGCAGCACCCTGTCCTGCTGGCATGGGGAACGGTAGCAAAAGAGCAGCTGAAAGTTAAAATTTAAGTTAGTGGTCAGATTGGGATGTACAGTGGTCCCCCGCCCTTTCGCAGTTCATATACTGCGGTCCTGCTATATCCTGGGACCTCAGGATATGAAAAAAGGTCCCCTGGGGTAAGTGGGAAAAGCCCAGTTTCAAGGCTCCCATACTTACTGGAGCTGCCTCGAAGTGACCCGTGAGGGCCGTCCTGGGCCTTTTGCAGGCCTGAAGAGGGCCTCCCTGTGAACTGGAAGTGACTTCCGGATCACTGAAACCCATTTCTGAGGCCTCCAAGAGCCTTTCTAGGCCTGTCAGAGACCTCAGAAATGATTTCCGGTTTTCTGGAAGTCACTCCCGGTTCGAAGGGAGGCCCTTTTGGGGCTTCCAGAAGGCCCAGGAAGGCTCTCACAGGCCCCTTTGGGGTAGGGCCAGGCTGGGGGTAAGTATAAGAGCCCCCAGTTAGGTCCCCCAGGCCTGATTCGACCTGCATCTGCATATCGTGGATTTTCAATTATTGCGGGTCAGGTCAGGTCCCTAACCTCCGCGATAGGCAGGGGATCACTGGAGCATTCAGAGTTGTTGTTTTTTGCGGGGGGTGGGGGGGCTTCAACTTCCAGAGTCCTCCATTCTGGGAGTTGCACCTGACAGACCCACGTTTAAGAGACATCACAATGCGAGCCACCTGCAGAAAGGCCTGACTTGAAACTTACAGGGCCTCACTTCTTGCCCGAAAAGGAAGCTAGGCCATGAAAAGTCCCAGAGCCTTGGAGCTCGGCCTTTTTTCCAGGTGAGACGCATTCTGGTATCTGTAAGTGTGGAACTCCCTGAATGGAAAATTCCAGGAGATGAAGTACCAAAAAAAGCAGAACGGGATGTCCCTAGGCAATTCTAATGCCTCTAATTTAGTTGGGGTGTAGTGCTGCCTGGGTCAAAAAAAGAAGCAGCTCCAACTCTGCACACTTCCTCTGTTTTGGTGATACAACGCAGCATTTAAGTGGAACCCCTAAATACAAGAAGCACGGCCTGTGGTGAAGGGCAAGGATTTTAAGAACCCGAGGTCCTTTGCTAATCAGCGACCGGATATATCAGCCTCAACCTGACCACCTCTAGATCCTGGCTTCTGAAGTTTCGAGAGGCGTTGGGCACAGATTTCCAAACCAATCCAATGCACCTTTGCTGCCAAGAAATATGAAGTTCTGACATTCTCCAGAGGTTGGAAACATCATGGTTTCAGACTACAACTCCCAGAATCCCCCCAGGCTCTGTGGATTTCCCGGGAGAGTAAATTCCACAGCCAAATGCAAACTGGAATTTGTTTTTTAGACATGTTCCCCAGCGGCCAAAGCTCAGAAAGCAAACTTACCGCTAGGGTTACGTCTTTCCCGTCAGCTTCATCCTGAGAAGAGGAGGAGGTGGAGGAGGGCGAGAGGGAACCTGAGAGAAATCCGCAGGGAAATAAACAAAAAAGACTTAAAATGCCACTCTCAAGGAAGCCACTAGGAAAAGTGAAACCCTTGCTCCCTGAACTGAGTGTTAAGGAAACTGATACTGCAAGAATTTCTAAGCCGCACTAAGTTTCCAATAAATAACAGGCCCTGATCAGTCCGTAATACTAATATGAATAACGGATAATTTTAATAATGATTAGTTAGCATCTATGTAGTTCTTTGCACACTACATAATAGTATGTCTTTTCTATATTAATTATTGCAATAATCCTCACAAGAGGGCTTTCAGGGAAACCCTAGCTTTAAAAAACCCCACTTTAAATATTTGATAATAACTCAAATTATTAATGTAGAAAACGGGAGGGGCAGGTTTTACAACTGTTAGTGGAAGGGACCCTATGGATCACAAGGTCTAAGCCACTGATCTATCTGGCCCCCATGTCGTGGATGAAGGAAGAAGGGTGAGGCTGAGAGAACACGGGGCTACTTGCTTATCTGACGGCCGAGGGGAGGTTTGCAATAAAGACTTTCCACCTCCCAACCTGCTCTCTTAATCGCTACTCTCTACCACCCTGTGCGCCCACAATGCTTGGGACCGACAATCGTGTCTTCGGTACGGAAAGTCCTGTAACTAAGTTGACACATGGGGCCAGGGGGTTCCGCCAAGGCCCCTGCGGGAATGTTTCCAGAGACTGGGCAGGTGGGCAAGTGAAGGCGCACCGTTGAATTTTCTGATAATTTCCAAGAAGTGTAAGCCATGGCAACACGAGGTAACTGTGCATTAACATGACACAGATATTTATGCTTTGGCAGGAGGGCCTCTTCTGGAGCGCACCCCAGTGGTCTCCTAACCCTCTCAGGGTCCTTGCACATCGCCCTGCAGCTGACACACACACACACACACACACACACACACACACACACACACACACACACACACACACACACACACACACACACACACACACACACACGTCTCCACGTAGCGTCCTCACCTTCGGTGATCTCCTCCAAAGCCGCCTGCACGCCCCTCTCAAAGGCCGCGGCATCGGCGGGGCTCTGGAAGGTGAGGCCAAACTTGTTGTCCCCCACTTTCCAGTGGTGGAAAATGGGGTTCACCTTGTTATAGACCAGGTCGCTCTTCAGGACGCATTCCAAGATGGTCTACGAAAGAGAGAGAAAGAGGTCATGTATGAGGCAGCCGGAAGGCTTGCAGATGCTGTCCTCTGCTTTGTACTCCTCTTGGGTAAGACTTCACATAACAACATACATTCAACCAATATGGCAATGTTGCTGTTGTTGGTTATTGTTGTTGTTGTTGTGGTGGTGGTGGTGGTGGTGGTGCTGGTGCGCCATCAATTCGCCTCTGATTTATGGACTTCCTGAGAGGCCTAGATGCCCTCAGCACATCCGATCTCGCCTGATTTCGGAAACTAAGCAAGGTCAGCTCTGGTTAGTACTTGGATGGGAGACCACCAGGGAATACCAGGGGCTGTAGGCGCCTGGAGGAGGAACCTGCAAACCACTCCAGAATTCCTGCCAAGAAAACTCCATGGCCACGGAGTCACGAAGAGTCAGTCACGACTGTAACGACACAACACACACACACACACACACACATGAATGAGAGATCTACACAATGTCCTGTCCAATCAGCTCAGCTTTGGCAAATTCCAACGTTTGGGAGTCAGCCCATCTTGTACGATCTGGTCTTCCTGTTTTCCTTCTGCCTTCACCTTTGCCAGCAGTATCGTCCTTTCCAGAGAATCTTGCATTCTCATGACATGCCCAAAGTAGGGCAGCCTGAGTTGCCACCTTTTCGCTTCCGCAGGTAGTTCAAGTTTGATGTGCTTGTTTTGTTAAAAGTATGGGCCAACTTTTGAGGCAAACTTGGGCTAAGCATTTGAAGCCTTTTGTCCAGGGGTTACTGACTTTGGGTCCCCAGATGTTCTTGGACTGATACTCCCATAAAACCTAGCCAGCAGAGGTCGTGGCGAAGGCTTCTGGGGGGGGGGTGTAATCCAAGAACATCTGGGTTACCCATGGTTGGGAACCACTGCTTTAGGTCTTTGATGTGGCGGTCTACAGAATGCCTCCACCCGCCGACGCAGATTTGGGAAGGTGCATCTCGATGTCCAGAGGATCTGCTACACCAGGCATGTCCAAATTTTGGCCCTCAGGATGTTTTGGACCACAACTCCCACAGTCCTTTGTCATTGGCAATCTAAGCTTAGAATTCTGGGAGTCGTGGTCCAAAACATCTGGAGGGCCGAAGTTTGGACATGCCTGTGCCACATGAACCACTGCCCTGCTTCCTCCCTTTACACTGACCTTGGGCCTTGAGACTCTGTACCTCACAATGGCAGTGGATGGGAGATTATGTGGGTTTGCAATGATTAAAAAACAGTATCTTCCCCAAGCTTTGCATCTCATAACCACTCCAGCTGCTAAACACATCAGGGGTTGGGGTGGTGCCATCTCTCTCATGTTCCTCCTTCCACTATGACCACCACCACCACCGTCTAAACCGTTTGGAAAGCAAGGGAGATAGATGCCGGTTCATTTTTAAGAGCTGGCTTCTTGGGTCGGCAACCCCCTTCCCACGTGTCCTCTCTGCCCGTCCGGAATCTCACCGTCTTGTCCCGGAGGCGCTCCCCGCTGATCAGGTACTGGCGCCGCCGCCCTTCCTCGGGCCGCCGGACTTTACAGAGCATCACGTGGCTCAGGCCGCCGCCGCCCATGGGCACCCAACCCCCGCTCGAGTCGTCTCGGACCATCACCACAGCCCGCACCCGAACCATGTAACTGGTGGCCAAGCAAGGAAGACAGAGAGGAGAAAGAGAAAGCATCAGCTTCAGCTACCATTGACATGATCAGGGATCCCTTGCCGGCATCCAGGGGTGCTTGGCGTCCAACCCCCCCCTCCCCCATGGAAGGCAGAATTCCCCGATGCAGAGGCCTTCAGAGGCACCAGACTACAGTGTCCATCGTCCCCACGGAGCAGGTTGGAGCAACACAGCCAGGCTCCAGGCTTTGGGAAGGGTGCTGTGTCACCGAGTGTTTTGGGCTGGCGGAGATCCTACAAGTCTGGGATGTGATGCCTTCCAAATGCGCCACCCTAACAAGGATGTTGGAGCAAGGGCGTCCAACTCCATCTCTACATATATACAGTATATATTTACAGTGTGTGTGTGTGTGTGTGTGTGTGTGTGTGTCTATAGATAGATAGATAGATAGATAGATATAGATATAGATATAGATAGATATGTGTGTGTGTGTGTGTGTGTGTGTGTGTGTGTGTGTGTGTGAAATGAAACCAAGATGAAATACAGTGGGCCCTCGTAAAACAAACTGTTTCTATGACATAAAATCTGCACAACATAAAAAAATTCCGGAGATAGGGGAAATTTGCTTAACAGAATCGCCTGTGGAGCGAATCCGTACAACATAAAAACGGTCGCGATTAGGGATTACTGTTTTCAATGCATTCCTATGGGAAATTTGTATAAAGGAGCATTCACTTTGATTTAAATCACAATCTAAATCACTAGTCAGTAAGGCTCGATTTAAATCATGCTTTTCTACATAAAGACTCGGTTTTACTGGAGTTGTTTTAATCTTCATATTTACAACCAAATGAAGGCTTCATTTTTAGAATAATAACTTTTCCGATTAGTTTTACAGTTATATCAGAAAATTACTGATTTGGTGATTATATACCATTAGAAACACATAGATAATTATGAAATTATTGGAAGGCGAACTAGCGCCAGTTTAATAGGTTAATCACTCGTATTAGGACAAATGTTCTGTTGTACTTTATTGGAAGGAGAAAAATAATCATTACCTTAATAATGACAATTAAAATAGTTTTATTTAACCGAAACAAAAACATTATATAGCATTATGTATGCTTGTATTCGCTTCAGCATCCATGTTTGTTAACTGATGTGGTAAAAATATTTTTTAAAAAAATCTGTGTACATAGATTTGCAAAGGAACAATGGGATTAAGGTCTTTTTCTCAATTCTGATGTTTATTTTATAACATTTTTTGCTATGAAGGAGGCATGTTATCGTTGCAGACCCAAATGCACAGTTTTGAAAATAGCAAAACCAAGCATCTTTGATATTATCTTCTAGGCAGAAAAATTGCCCCAAATAATCAGAAACCTCTGGGAGATCAACATCATGACATGATGAATGGATTAATACAGCCTTATGCTACATAATTAAAAACTAATTTCATGATGAATAACCTAATAACCCTAACCTTTGGACTATAATGTATGTTAACCAGAACACAATCTTTAGAGAGATTTTTCCACAAAAGGCATTTAAATTAAAAAAAAACTGATTTAAATTTTAAAAAAACTGATTTAAATTAAAAAAATCTGATTTAAGTAAAAACCAAATTTAAGTTTTAAAATACCCTATTTAATTTTTTTTAAATCATTGATTTTTATCCACCCTGAATGTTACTCTTATGGGTTCTGAAGTACCCCTAATTAAAAACAGCAACTGGAAACCGAAGGTCCTGTCACCTTTGGCATGCAAAGTGGCTTATGGCCACATGAGTAGTTATATTATTTGCAAGTGTTTGTTGGACTAAATGTAATCCTCTGAAGGTTCTCTGCCCCGCTGTCCATCCATGGTTCCTTCATCTGCCAGTATTATGCAAACCTCATTCAATCTGATTCTCGTGGCAAGCAGATAATTTGCAGGCAAAGTTAATCATTAAAAGGCTTGGAACAGAGGACCAGGGAATCATCGGAAGGAGTGGTTTGGATCTTGTCTCTGGAACAGCTCACAAAGGACTTTGAGTGCAGCGGAAGACACTGTGGATAGGAAGCTCTGTGCTGGCCATAATCTATACCCAGTGATCTTTTTTTATTCGGCTAACCCCAAATAGAAAAAAAAAAATGATGCAAGCGTTTGAGATCACCCATGGCTTTGTTAGCAAAACAAAACAAAACAAAAAAGCTTTGGGGAGATGAAGCAGGGGAGAGAGAGAAAGCTCCGTCTTAAATCCACGGTGTAACTATTTTGAACACACCAAGGATCCAAAAAGGCTCCATGCACTTTTCAATGCTATTTCTGCATTGACGTAAACGTCCCAGGGTGGTTTAACACTACATGGCCACAGTGCTGCAGCTGGGTCTTAGGGTGAAAGCCCAGGAACTCTTTCTCGGGGACAATCTAGAAAAGGAGCAGGTGATGAGACACCAACGGGCCTGCCTTTTCACAAGGCGATGGTAAAAATTCAGAAATATATTAATCTTGCCTCCAATAATGAAGGCACTTAAGATGGGGGCAGAAAATGCAAATTATAATGTTACCCTTCTCTTCCTAGTGGAACAGATGGATCGACAAACAGAAGGAAGAGGTTAAAGCAGGCATGTCCAAACTTTGGCCCTCCAGATGTTTTGGACCACAACTGTCACAGTCCTTTGCCATTGGAAATATTGGCTTGGAATTCTGGGAGTTGTAGTCCAAAACATCAGAAGGGACGAAGTTTGGTCATGCCTCGGTTAAAGGCACAATTCTTTTCCTGTATTTCTTTGCCAGGGCCTCAGGAAACCGAAAACTTGGTTTAGAAAGTGCTTCCCATCTTTGAATTCCCAGATGTTTTTGGACCACAACTCTGAGAAATCCTGGGAGTTTTAGTCCGCGAACATCTGAGAACTCAAGGTGAGGAACTTCCTGCCAGTTATGCAGGAACCGTATAAGGCTGTTGGGATAAGACCCCAAGTTCAGCGTTAGCCAGTAGAGCTATCATTACACCGGGAGAGAGATAACAAGAGTGTAAAAGGATTTTCTGTGTCCTGCAAGTGATCTGTGTTAGAACACTGCACCCATACAGGCATCACGCAGCAGGACATTCAACAAAGTAAGGAAGAAAACACACAAGAAATCCGTGGCAGTGGGTGACAGGAACAGCAAGGCGTTATTTTGCCCTGGCACCACTTGCAGTCGAGTATTTAAAACCCGAATGCAAAACATGCACACCTCATGGGATCCGGCCCACGTACGTTACGCACCGCAGTGCAAATTGACTACCGCCACCACAGGACGGCTTTTTTTGTCACTACTGTTCATACCCAAGAGGCCAGCTCAGAACCATTTCTTGCTAGACCAGGCTCCAAGTCCATATTTCAAACATAACTTTTTAAAGCTTGTTGTCCTATTTACACGTGCAAATCGTAAACCGGACAAGGGCGAAGACCAAACCTCTCCGAAAGGATTTAGAAGAGGTTGCGGTGTGAGTGCATGGGAGGTTATCAGGCCAACACGGGATAAAAAAATTAAGAAAGACAAAAAAAGGTTGCGGCACCTGAAAGGATATTTTAAGGCAAGCTTTCCTGGACCACTTGCTTCTAAAAGAGAGGGACAATCAAGCTGGTCCCATTTTGGTATTTGACCCGGCGACTCTCTGAAGAAGGGAAATCAAAAGAGGACAAAATAACGGGTGGAAGGCTAAAGCATTGTAGTATAAATTTAAAAAAAAAGTGGGGGAGGAAGGATGAATAGATAGCATGATGTCAATGACAGAGAATCACCAGAGAATATAACGAGATATGTTATATTGCAAAAAACATTTTATATGTGTACTATTTTTACTGTTTGTTTTTTTCTTTCTTTTTTCCTTTTTATTTTTCTTCTTATCTTTTTTTTTAATGTTTTTTCTAACTGAAAAAATAATAAACCTAAAAAAAAAGGACGGAGCCCAACAGCTGGGTTCTGTGGCTCGGACTCATGACACATGCCGATTGGTGCATTACTTGTGGATCCAATTGAAAAAATCAAACAAGCCAGGCCAACAATCCAGAGAGATCATTTGATGGATCCGACAGTTAATCTGTTAAAAACCCTTGCCCGGAATCTCCACCTGAGTACACAACGCACCTCTGAAGTGAGGGCTTACAATTGAAAGGCAAAGCCCATTTTTACCTTTCAAATGTCTCTTTTTCTACACTGATCGCACCCCAGAGGGCGCGAGCCTTCCTCCACTTACCTCCATCCCACCCAGGCTTTCCACCAATTAATTGGTGGACGCTTTTGCTGATTAATTTCCCTTTGAGCAAATGCACGACAAAACGTTGATACACAAGGAGTCATGCAAACTTAAACCAACCTGCGTAGCTTTTGCAAGGAGTGGGGCAGCTAATTAAGGGGTTTTCATCTGTATTGCTGGCACCGCACCTGATTTATTTATTTGGGGAGGGGATGGGGAGGATTGGGGTGGTTCATTCAATATTTTTAACATCAACATTTTCATAAATAAAAATAAACGAGTCTCTGTGTTAGATTAGCCTGTATGTCCATTGCTTCACTCGTGTTTTGATCTTTCCAACATGTTTTTCCCCCCTACTTACATTATTTTTAGCTCATCAAAGCCTATTAAGCAATTTTCTTTCACAGGCAGGACATCAACAATTTCCCCACGCCTTGGCAATCTGTTTGCCCCAGTTTTTGCAGAGTGCTCTACGTCGGATCGGCTCTCCTTTCAGACTTGTATCCCATCTTTACTCCCCAAATGGGACTCGAGGTGGCTTACAATAATATCCAATGAAAAACAGAGTTTAAACACCAAACAAAATGAAATATCAAAACGGAAAGGAACTGAAAGGCACAATTAAAAACACAAATTTGAAAACATATCCATGAGGGAAGTAGGGGAAATAGAGGAAATGTATGTATAAAAATAAAACCACCCAGGGTGGCCGTGTTGCTAGATGGTGTGGTATAAAAATCCAATAAATAAATAATAATAAATAAAAGGCACTTAGCAGCTTGCATGGCCTTGCTGACAATTCAACTAAAACAGAAGGCAGTCACCCACGCTAGATGCCAAGTATCTTAGCTCTAGAAAGTTAGTTATCAAAAGCAAAATAAATCAAGATACTAGTCCTCATAGGTTCCAGCAAAACGTTCACAGTCCTTTCCCACAAAAGAAAAGAAAAAAAGGGAGGGAAAAGTACTATAATTTCAAGAAAATAAATAAATAAAAATAATAACAGAAGCAACAATATTCTACGTAACAGGTAGTGGGAAGCAGGGCACCTGTGTGTTATGGTCTAACATGTTACCTATAATTATCATACAGTATCTTCATTCTGCTTTGTGGTGACCTATCTATGGCTGGTATTTTTTTCTACCAATCTACGGAGGAGGAGGAACAATTGTTGAGCTCTTGGGGTGAAGCAGAAACTCCAAGATGTAATATCCAAAGGCTGACACGTGTATATTTTCTACCGATTCAGAGCCTTTTGGGCAACCTTGCAAGAGACCTGAGCTGCATGGCTTCCATTTTCTAAGGCAATCCTAGGAACTGACAGCTCCGAACGCCATTTTTTTTAATGCTCAAGCTTGTGCATGAGGAAAAATGCACGCAGTTGCAATTATTGCCGATTTTCTTTTTTTTTACACAATTTACTGCGGTTGCCTGATCAGAGATGCCGTGGCATCAACTCCCACATATCATGATCTGGAAGAGAGATTCGGATGAAGAGAACCCCCGCCTGCCATGTGGGCGAGGGGAACATCCCCCCTCCACACACACACGGTTGCCGTTTTGGCCTCTCGGCCACTATCTACTCAACCCTCTTGCCCAGCACATTTCGGAGAAAGCTGGTTTCGCCCCAACCAACTCCGTTTTCAGGCTCGCCCACGTAAAGGAAAAGCCAGAGCGACCTGGAGGGAAATGGCGTCAGGAAGACACAAAATGGCCGCGGAACGGCCCTCAGTGTCATGGCTCCCTTGCCAAAAAAAACAAAACCTGAACACCTATTAATTGTGACGTCAGGAGTCGGCAACCTGCAGCCCTCAATGGCCCCCCACATCAAAACTTTAAGGGCACCCTTGGAAGCAAAACAACAATAACAACAACACAGGGTCCCGGCAACAGCCACGTTTTAAAATGGCTGCCGAGATGAGTGAATTTGGGGAGACTCTTCTGCCCTGTGATGTCCCTGTTGCTGACAATCCTTCCCAGTGGCCATGTTCTCTGAACAGACACCCTGTCAGGGATTGCACAGATTTTTTCCACCATTGCAAACAGCCAGGAGGCCGAGAAGGACAAAGGGATTTGTGGCAACTGTAGTCTTAATTTCTCTCCCTCCAAGGCCGAGATGTCCGACTATACTAAATTGATTTTTGGTAGGGTGGCCAGTCAGGGCATATTTAAATACTGTACCAGAGAGAGAGAGAGAGAGAGAGAGAGAGAGAGAGAGAGAGAGAGAGAGAGAGTGTGCACAAGACTCTTACATCTGCTTTAGCTGTGCAGAAGAGAGAAATTTAGGTTGTGTAGCTTTCAGAACAAGTTGTGTTGCCTAAAATTTGCCTTGCTGGATATCTGGGAAAGTTACTCTCTCTCTTTTAATGTGTTTGGCCTGTCTTCCTTGCAAAAAGGAGCTTTTTAGGGTTCTACCCTAAACTACTGTCACTTCTAGTTTTTTTTTTGGTGGGGGCTAACCTTCCTCAACCTGTAAGCCCCCGCCTTCACACTGTTGGACTACAACTCCCATCACCCCCAAGCAGGCAGGGATAATGGGAGTCGTAGTCCAAGCCATCCCGACGGTTGCCGGCCCAGGGGAAGGGAGGCCTGAATGCCTTCCTCATTGTTAACTGCTAGCATCTGCTCCTCCCGATCGGCAACTCGCACGAGACGTTACGGGCTACCCCCTTGACCACTGCAAGAGGCAAGCTATCCTGGGTCTTCTCGGGGGACCGAAGGATCCAAGTCTGTGCTATGGAACGGTGGTTCCTGCAATATCAGCATGGACAAAGAAACCGAGCTTTCTTCCGGAGACATTTTCAAGGAAGGTCTCTGCACTCGGAGAATTAAAACTGATTTTTCCCTCCCCTCTCTGGGCCTTGACCCATTTCACAGATGAGGAAAAGATTCAGTGGTCACCTGGAAAAATAAACCTTGGAAGACTGGTTGAGCATTGTGGACCTGCTCCATCGATGCACACTGGTCTACAGTATGAAGAGAACAGGTGTTTTAAAAGAAATGTATTGATTGCTTTTTAGATAATGCCCACTCACACAGCGAAGCAGAAGCTGCTTCAGAAAGCATCTTCTACCCCGTGTAGAAGAGCGAAAAACCAAGGGAAAAGCGTCCACCACGATCCCAGGGTTTTTTTTTTTTTTTGTAAGAGATTGTATTCAAAATCATTTAAAAATTAATCACATTGAAAAACAAATCCACAACAATGACCAATGAAACCAAGGGCATTTCCTTAACCGAGTTACCTAACCAATTCAATGCAAAACGTTGCAGCCCCTGTGAATAGGAAGACAGGGACGGAGCAAAGTGACTCAATGAGTCAGCACAGGAAGTGCTGGAGTTGTACGTATCTACCACCTCACACAACAAGCTGGTTCGGTACCATTTCAACTATCATGGCTCCATAGAAAAGGATCATGGAAATCAGAAGATGGTGCGGGTGAGCGTTCGCTTACAGACATGCCTTGTCCCTAGTTCACAGGTTGAACGATCCCCTAAGATAAAAGAATGATGTCTAGCCCAGATTTAAAGGCAGCAGAAAGTCAGACTGTCTTTGAGTATTCCTAAGCAGCCACAAAACTTCCAGGTCGATTTTGCCTAAGGACTTCCATCCCGGTTCTAACCACTTCCACCATATTCCTTCCTGGCTTCAACACCCAACTCGATAAATCTCCTTCTCTGGGAACCTCGCTGCTCTAACTTCCTCCTGAAAAAATAAAAAACAAATTCTCAATCCAAACGACACGCTGCCAAAGCAAGTCTCTCTCAAACCTTATAGGGCAGGAAACCCACCAACTTTTTAATGGAAAACCTGGAAATCCGGAATTAAAAAAAAGAAAGAGAGAGAGAAACAGAGGCCAAAATTTTTGCATTTCACTTTCAAGAATCCTTTGTTTGTGTTTGTGTTTGTGTGTGTGAGAGAGAGAGATTTCGTGCACAAAATGGGGCTCCATCAGCATTGGGGGGAGGGGGCTTTAAGAAAGACAGGAAATAAATAAATAGTTCCAAACCAACACTGTACGATATAGGGTGAGCTACCTTTTCAATCATCAGAAAACAATGCCCAGTGGTCTAGGACAAAACCCGATACATATACTGTATACACATATATGATAGGAACATTAGAAATTATATATATATATATAAAGTGTCTTCAACATACAGGTGACATCACAGCGTGTTGCCATGGAAAACGACATTATGTATTACAAGATCAAAGATGCTGGAGCAGAGTGGAGACACATATTCCTTGTTTTGGTGGCAAGGGGGAGAAAAAAATGAATTAAAAACAGGAAATGTCTTTAAAACAAACAAATGCCCCCCCCCCAAAAAGGGGGAACCTTGTCAGCTAGATCAGAAGCTCTCCTTCCTGAAAATGCACCAGACCAAAGCAAACACTGTACCCCATTTTCTGGTACAACACATTTTTGTTCCTTCCTCACAATGTTTCTACCCCCTGTTTTTCTCCTAAACCAAAAATTGAATGCATTCAATAAAATTTATAATAATAATAATAATAATAATAATAATAATAATAATAATAATAATAATAATAATAATAATAATAATAATAATAATAATAATAATAATAATAATAATCTCCAATGGATAAGCATGAATCCTACTACCATTTTTAGGACGAAGCAAAGAAAAGAATTAATATATCTTACAATTTATCAGCTCCCCCCGCCTCAACTCAACACACACCTTTCCCTTCAAAACCAACAATTTTGAGATATGCAGCATGCTATAAAAGAAATTTTATGCAAACACAAAAAGCTACACATACACAGATTTCTCTTTCTCTGGCCTTGGTAAAAATTTGATTCCACAGGCAAAAGGTATAAAACGGATCTCCATCCAATCTCCCCCTGCCCCCCTCTCCGATCTCCGCAACCACACACACACACACACACACACACAAATCGACACAACATTCTGCAGATCCCACCCCCCCCTTTTATGAACCCAACACCCCCGCTTACAATTAGGCGTTGCAATGAAATACATAAACCCGTTTCCTCTTTACGACAGAAAGCCTATGAGACGTCCTCTCCCCCATAACCAAGAAAAGGTTATATAAGTTAGTTCATATCTAATACATATTTTTTTTCAGATTCAAACCTTTTGTTGTAGAAAAGCGGTCAGTTGCAGTGTCAATAATTATGGATTTAAAAAAAAAAGAAAAAAGAAAGAAAAATAAGGTTTCGGCACCCCTTTCCCCCTCAGTTCTGCCTCCCCCCCCACCCTAGAGATGCACGATGCAAGCTGTCAACAGTTTCGTCTTGAAAAACTGCAAACCCACCTACCCATCCGCCCTCCTCTCTCTCTCTCTCTCTCTCTCTCTCTCTCCCCCTCCCTCCCTCCCACTTTTCCAACCACTATCCTTCCCCTTTTGCCGGGTGCTATGGAACAGGCATGCAGAAGGTATGTCCTTCTATGGCCCAGCTGTCTATGCCTTCAGCTCATCTCAATGGAAACCCTGGGCTGGGATTTTTGTGAATGGAGGGTCACATGACCCAGGCTAGGTTCTTTGTCCCTGTTTCTTGAATAAACAACAGGTGAAGGGGAGAGAAACAAAAATAATAACCATGCATGCAGCTTTAAATCTGCATCATGCAGATGATTCTCAAACGTGTCTGTGTGTTGGGGTGGGTGGGTGGAATATAGTCATGGAAGATTTTTCACCCTCCCCATTGATTTCACACTCACAGGCATAAGCATATTCATCCCAGATTTTCCCACGATATGACACGGACCCCCCCCTTAAAAGCACCCCCCACGGCCCCTAGTAGCCTTTCCCCACCACCACCATGCAAAAACTGACAGGTTAAAAGAAACGAGAAAAATGTAGCTCACCATTTCAGTATCTCATACAGCAGACCCTGGCTTTTTATGAATGAATCCCAATGCAAATGGCTCCGATTCACAAACAAATAGACCCCCACCATTTTTCCTTTCCTCTTCTTCTTCTTCTTCTTCTTCTCTCTCTCTCTCTCTTTCATTTTTTTTCTGGGTGGGATTGAATTTCATTCATAAAAAAGACCCACTTTCCTCTTTGGAGGAAAAGGACTCATTGAAAAAAGAAATACAGAGAGACCTACCAAGGGGGACATGAATGAAATACCAAATATCATTTTGGAGATATATATATATATATATATATAAAGAGACGCACATACACACACACACACACACACACCTCCCTAGGGTTGACATCGTTTTTAAAAAGAGAAAAAAGAAAAGAAAATATAACATTTGTAGAACAGTACAAAAAAAAAAGCTTTTAAGACATGGCCATTTTTATGAATGGAGGGGATGTTTCCTTTCCTACCCCACCCCAGAAAGCACATTACTTAATTTAAAAAAAAATGGGAGGGGGAGAGAAGCAATGCCCCCTCCCTTTACAACAAACAGGACATTTTCAAAGGAGAAAGAAAATCATCCAGTACACATCCAGAAATCAGAAGGAAGACTCACTTTGAATCAATGGCTGATTATTATAGCTCGCGGGCTAGGTTTGCCTAGTCACGTTGAAGGGACGCCCGTTTCTCCCCCCTCCCACCACTTCCACCCCATGCCTCTCCATCAATTAAAATTTCATATGTACCTACAGATATGTTTAGGTTCCCCTTCATCATCATCATCATCATCATCAAGAGGATGAGAAGCAAGCAGCCATTTTCCCCAGCTAGTACAAATTAGCATCGTTCCTAAACAGGTTCCCCCCCACCCCACCCCACCCCCGTCCGTGCGTGCGTTCTGCAACCCTACCCCCCCACCCCTCTTCCACCCACCTCCGCCGAGAGCTGCTCCCTCCCCCCTCCTTCCCTCCCTTCCTCTGCACCTGCTCTGAACAGCTCAGCCCAAGGCTGATAAAAGGGGGACTGGGTTTCGGACACGGAGAGTGCAGGTCCAGAAGCAGGGGGGGGCGCGGGGGCGGGGGGACACACAGGATGCAAAGCTGAGAGACCCAGAGAAAGAGAGAGAGAGAGAGAGAGAGAAGGAGTGGTGATTCTACCTGCTCCTAATGCTCTGGAAGAATCTGAAAACAGGTTAAAAGGAGAAAATAAAAGAAGGTGGGGAAAAGAGGATGGAAGATGAAGAAGTGGTAGGATGATGCAGAAGGAAGCCGCCTTTACCTCTCTGTTGGTTTGACCTCAGCAAAGGAGATGCCATCTGAAGCTAGCACACTGCACCAGCTGCCCTGGGGTGTGTGTCA
Source organism: Phrynocephalus forsythii (assembly GCA_029282475.1). Taxonomy (NCBI): domain Eukaryota; kingdom Metazoa; phylum Chordata; class Lepidosauria; order Squamata; family Agamidae; genus Phrynocephalus; species Phrynocephalus forsythii. The sequence goes on from JAPFRF010000023.1 coordinate 3,087,188, forward strand.
CCAGCGGGCCCGATCCACTCCTTTCCCCCACTCTCCTGAAACTCCTGCAAAACCAGTTTTGACAAAGGTTGCCACCCCCCCCCCACACACACATACGCGCTCCCCCCCCAGCTCTTTGTGAGATGCTGGAGGTCTCATTTTGATAGAAACGGGATTGGGGGGTGGGGTGGGCCTGTCATTTAGATGAGAATGTTCAGGGCGGCTGGGGTTGTGTAGCAGCACCAGAGGTGGGAATCCGTGTTGGTGATGCTCTTTTAACAACACCCCCCCCCACACACACCCCACCACCACCCTAATTAAAACACGTGAAGGGGAAATTAATCAGTAGGGCAACTGCTTCCAGGAGGTCTTAAACTCTGTTCCTTCAGCAGCGAAGAGCAGCGATCATGTCATCAAACGCTATCCGATGGTCCTGTGTTTTTGTACCACTTTTGCCTGATGACGAGTTTTCGGTCATTCAAAAGCTTGTCTTATTTATAACTTCTAAGTACAGTGGACCCTCGTATGAAAAACAGTTTGTATAACATAAAATCTGTACAACATAAAAAAATTCCAGAGATAGGGGAAATTTAGTTAACAGAATCATCTATGGGGCAAATCTGTACAACATAAAAATGGTCATGATTAGGGATTACTCTGTTTTTAATGCATTCCTACGGGAAATTGGTATAAAGGAAAATTTGCTTAACGTCATTTCATTTGGAATGAATTAATTCCTTTATACAAGGTACCACTGTAATTCGGTAAAGATATTGCCCGACCCAGACATGGCCGTTTTAGACGGACCCACTTGCGGTCTTGTAGCACCTGGGTTCTCTCCTCTGAATGGTACCGTAAGGCCGGGAAACACATCTTTTTACACAGGAGTAGTCCTGACGTCACAACCAGCTTCCCAAAGGCCAGTGTTTAAGTGGGACCTTCCACGGGGATCACGTAAACCACCCTTCCCACCCCGTTACGGCAGCTTTGTTGGCTGCCCATCCCTTTCCGGACTGGATTCCAAAGGGTGGGTTTAACCTCCCCAGCCCTAAACGGCTTGAACCCAAGGGACCACGATCTCTCCCTCGATGAGGTTGCTGGGGTGCCCGGATCTTTCGGGGAGGACTTTCTCTCGGTCCCGCCACCTTCACAGGTGAGTCTGGTGGGGACGCAGGGCAGGGACTTCTCTGTGGCAGCTCCCAGACTCTGGAACTCCCTCCCACTGGAGGCCAGCCTGGCACCCTCTTTGTTCTCCTTCCTCAAGCAGGCAAAAGACTTGTCCAGCTGCCCCATGTTTTTTTTTTAAATGGATGTTTATCCCTTACTACCTGGAATGCACTTTCAGTTTGGCTTTTGCTTACCATTCCCCTCAAAGGAGCATTTGATCATTTTTAGCTTTTGTATACTTAATGTCTCAAGCCTTAAATATTGCCTTTTATTGCTGCGAGCTGCCTTGGGTCCTTCTTAAGCAGAAAGGTGGGGTAAAAAATATTCTAAGTAAATAAAATGCATAAAAACCTCGAGTTACCTTTCAGGTCATGGATCATACAGCATCTTTTTGGAATTAAGGGGGGGTCACAACGCCTCACACATGCCCCCAGCTCTTGCAAAACAACTTTTTAAAGCTTTGCAAGGGATAATTTTAGAGCAATCAGCCTTTGCTTTGCTTCTTTGGGGTCCTTATTTAATATGATTTGTTTAAAAAACAAAAAAGCCATATATTTTAGCAGAACATACATAAATACATAAATACATACATACATGCTGCTGCTGCTGCTGCTGCTACTACTACTACTACTACTACTACTACTACTACTACTACTACTACTACTACTACTAATAATAATAATAATAATAATAATAATAAATTTATTACATGTATAATAATTATTATACATTTTAAAAGAACCCCACCATCCCTGCCTTCCCATACTTGAGCCCAGCATCAGCTGGATGATGGGAGGGAGACTCTTCTAGGCAGGCCAAAGCAACTGCTTCTTTGAGCTTCACTGTTAATCTGTGGAACTCACTGCCACAAGATATTCTGACAGCCACCACCCTTGGCAGCTTGGAAGAGGGTTTGGACAAATCCATGGAGGAAAAACCCATTATCAGAACTACTGGTCACAAGGGCTACTAAACTATCCACAGAATTGTAAGTAACTGTGGCACCCCAAGAGGGATGCTTAATCAGCAGATTAATCAACCACATCTCTAGTTGTTTAATTGGGTTGTGATTAATTGGGTTGTGATTGATTGGGTTGTAAGGGACTACCACGTGACTTTTATATGGATTACCACGCAGGACTGCATTGACTGATTTCATAAGAACAGCCGTGTTTTCCATGTTTATTTTCCACCCCTCATGATGGATTTTTTTTCCCTTTCTTTTTTTTTGCCGGCTCTTTTTGTAGCTTTAACGATGCCTTTTCTATTTCCCTGCTCTTAACTTGAATACGCCTTCAAATCTTCTGCCCTGTGCATTGCCCCTCATTTATTGTAAGCCACCTTGGGTCCTTTTCCAAGGAGAAAGGTGGGGTAAAAAAAAATATTCATAAACAAACAAACAAAGCCCTTTAGGCGTCTGAAAACCTACTCGATTTCGACAGCCTCCCAAACCGTTTTCAATGCATTGATTCGGTGCGTTTAAACTGGACCGTCGAATCACAAAACCATTTCATATGCGCCATAAATAAATAAATAAATAAATAAATAAATAAATAAAACGTCTCCCCTACCCAATGCTCCCTTGCTGTGCACCGCAGGAGACCACCCTACGCCGGCTTACCTGGGAGTAAGACCGCGGATCAAAAAAAGCTGGGCTGACTTCTGCCGCGGATGCAAGGCAGGGCGGCTCTCCTTCTGCTCTCCATTGACGCGCGTGCAAACACGCGCACACGTGTCTGGCTCCAAAGCCCCCGCCCCCGCCCCCGCCCCCGCGCGCATCACCAAGGCAGGGGAGGGGGGGAACCCACAACAAGGGGGCGGGGCGTCCGTTACATCCGTTGAGGCCCCGCCCACCCGCTCCACCCCACCAGCTCTGGTCCAGGGAGCAGCCGCAAAGCCAGGCAGTGAGTGGGAGGGACCTAATTTGGGGTTGGGGTTGGGGTTGGGGGAGGGGCTTGAGGAGCAAGGGGTGGGGCTTGAGGCGAAAGGGGTGGGGCTTGAGGAGCAAGGGGAGGAGCAAACCTGGGGGAGGAGGGGGGGTTTCCTGCTGGAGGGAACCCCTGACCCCCCCCATCCTAGCAGGGGGTTTTATTCAGTTACCTGGATTGGGCTTCTTCAGTGAGTAGGGCCTAATGTGTAGGTTTATTTAACGTGTAGGTTTATCCAATGAGTAGGGCCTAATGTGTAGGTTTATTTAACGTGTAGGTTTATCCAATGAGTAGGGCCTAATGTGTAGGTTTATTTAACGTGTAGGTTTATCCAATGAGTAGGGTCTAATGTGTAGGTTTATCCAATAAGTAGGGCCTAATGTGTAGGTTTATTTAATGTGTAGGTTTATCCAATGAGTAGGGTCTAATGTGTAGGTTTATCCAATGAGTAGGGTCTAATGTGTAGGTTTATTTAACGTGTAGGTTTATCCAATGAGTAGGGCCTAATGTGTAGGTTTATTTAACGTGTAGGTTTATCCAATGAGTAGGGCCTAATGTGTAGGTTTATTTAACGTGTAGGTTTATCCAATGAGTAGGGCCTAATGTGTAGGTTTATTTAATGTGTAGGTTTATCCAATGAGTAGGGTCTAATGTGTAGGTTTATCCAATAAGTAGGGCCTAATGTGTAGGTTTATTTAATGTGTAGGTTTATCCAATGAGTAGGGTCTAATGTGTAGGTTTATCCAATGAGTAGGGTCTAATGTGTAGGTTTATTTAACGTGTAGGTTTATCCAATGAGTAGGGCCTAATGCCGTCTTTATCGTCGGGGACGAATCCGTGCCGGTCCGAAGCCCTACCTTCTCTCCTCCTCACACATTCCCCCCCCCCTTTTCCCCTTCCTAGGATGACTGTAGATAATGGGCAATGTCCAATCAGAAACAACACAAGAATCGGAGTCTGCTAAAGACGGGGAGGAAAAGGCTCCACCCAACAGGACCAAGCCGCCAGATCGGGGCCCGAGGAGCGGCAAGCATGAGCCAGAAAGCCGGTCTTCCAGCCTTCCGGTCCTTGAAGCCCCAGCGGCAGCGGGCCAGGCGCTGAGCTGCGAGCCGGAGGGAGGGGACAGGCACCCAGGAACCCCCGAGATGGGGAAGACCCATTCCAAGAAGTCCAAACTCAAGCTGTCCTCCATGTGGGCCCAGAACTTGGCCACCGGCGGGATCAAGGAGGCCAGCCGCTGCGACAGCGACCCCGGGGCGGAGAAACGGGGGCTGGCTTGCCTCAGCAGGACTGAACTCCACAGCCGGCAAGTGGCCGTTCTCCAGGAGGAGCCCAAAGGGCTGAAGGTGGTCCTCAGGCCTCCGCAAGGGGGGGCTGCCGCTGCCGCCCCCGCCGCCACTGACGCAAGGGACTCCAGCACCAAGAAGCTGGCCACTAAAGGGAAGAGCAAGCCGGAGAGCGGGCAACCGGACCAGAACGTGGCGGGACGGCCACAGCAACCGCCAGGGCCGCCTCTGGAGAAAGTCGCAGCCCTGGGCCCAGTGGCTGAGGTGCCCAAGGAGGTGACGGACACGGAGACCTCCTGGACCCAGCACGCCCGAGCGAGCGCGAAGGAGGGTTCGGAGAAGGCGGCCCACCTCGCGGAGCCTCTGACTCCCTCCAAGAAGCAGCCACCTGGCGTGTCGCCTGGCCCAGATCGAGTCACCGATCGAGTCTGGCCAGGCCCTCGTTTTCAGGAGGAAAGAAACGCAAGCCGTCCGGCTCCTTCCGGAGCGAGGAAGACTCTCTTATCGTGGGGACAGAAGGAGAAAGAGCCGGCCGGCCAGACGGACCGCACCCCTGGGTGTGACGGGGACTCAAAGGGCCTGGCCTCCACGCCGCCTTCCTCCCTGTCCGCGGAGCCCCCTCAGCTCTTAACCAGCCCGGAGGCAAAGGCCGAAGCCTCCGAAAGGGAGGGGAAGGCCGGGACGAAAGAGGAGCCGCCCGGGGCAGACGCTGTCGGTTCGGAGACGATGCAGGAGCTTCTGGAGAAAGGCATCAACTTCCTTTGCAAGGTGACCATCCAACCGGGGCAGCGGCCGCCCAGCGTCAAGCCGGCCAAGCCGAAACCCACCGTCCTATCTCCCGGCGTCTCTTACGCCGACATCTTGAAGCAGTGCCCGCAGAAGAAGGTCCCGGAAGGTGCCCCGGCTTTGCCCAAAGCCTTGCACCATCTCTCCGCTGCAGGGAAGAAACTCCCGGCCTTCAAAGGACTGGAAAGGAGCCACCCCGAAGACTTCTCCCTCACCCAGTTGTTCCTGGAGCACTTCAAGGAGGCCTCTCCCAAAGAGCTGGCGCCCCACGCCCCCAACCAGCAAGTGGTGACCTTTTTCGAGGAGTTCTCCTCCGGCAGCCCCAACGGGACGGAGTGGCAGAGGCCTCGGCCGCCCACGCCGTACCCCCAGCGGCGCAAGGGCCAAGGGCGGAAGCTGCCCCGCTTTGGCACGGCCGTGTCTCAAGTCGTGGCCTTCCTAGGAAGCAACCCCAAAGGCGATTGGTTCGTCCAGGACGAGGGTCCGAGGCCGCCGGATGAGGCCACGGGGGCTGCCGGAGAGGTAGAGGGCAAAGGCCACGTCAGCTCCCCGGGCGGCGGTGCAAAAACGGCCGAGGAGCCGGGCTTCTTCCAACCGCTTCTGCCCCTCTTTTCCGAGCAGGAAATCCCGATGGATATCGACGACCCTCCCCTAATAAGACCCCCTCGGAGACCTCAGGGCCCGGAGGAGGGAGCAAAAGACACGATTCCGGTGAAGATGACTGCGGGCAATGCTTCTCGGGGCGTCCTCGGCCCGGTAGCGGCGGCGCATTCTCTCCAAAAGGACGAAGCGACCCCAGTCCCGTCCGGACGTCCCGCGCCGCACTCTCCGAGGGAGACGCTGGAGCCCCCCCGCCCAGCCTCGGCGGCCCCGATCCCTGCTCCCGTGGGGCTGGTTCCAGACCCGAAGGCCCCTGCCGCAGGTCAAGCCAGACCCAAGGTCCGAAAGCAAGGCTCCTCTGCTCCGAAATCCAAAGAGAAACTCAAAAGTTCTGGTCAGTCCAAAGCAAAAACACCAAAGGGGAAAGGACACAAGCAGTGGCCTCGAGGCTACGGGATGACCCCTGCCCTGCGGTTAGAGGGACCCCCTCTCTTCCCGCCTTTCGAGAAAGTCGCAACGCCATTTTATTTTGGTGAGCCTTTGGTAAGTCTGGGTTTGAGACACCAACCTTCAGTGTCTCAAACCCTCGTTATCTTTTAACTCGTTCCAAAATCCCATTTTGATCCTTCCTGGCCTGTTTTCTGGTTGAGTTTCTAGCTTGGCTCATTATTAATTTTTTAACATAATGGGCATTAGCACCACTGTGTTTTGATTAGTTGCTTTTCCTTATCACACAAAGAACTAGTTGGTTTTATGTTACAGTTTCATAGTGTGCGCGCGCACGCACACGCGCACACGGACACGCACGCACGCGCGCGCACGCACACACACACACACACACACACACACACACACACACACACACACACACACACACACACAAAATCCGGATGGTTGCAAACGCCCGGCATTTGAATGCTACCTATGTTAAATCCATACTGGTGGGGTGGTTCTCAAATTTAGGCAAAGCTGGGTGGTTTGGGACTGCAATTCCCAAAAAGTCTTTGCCACCACCTGTGCTGGCTGGGGTTTCTGGGAGTTGCAGTCCAAGAACACTTCTTGGGTTACCGTGGGTTGGGGACCTCCACTGTAGTGGAAGAACATCACAAATGCCCCATTTGCCAGCTGATGAGCCAGAACTTTTTAAAAATAATTTGAGAGAGAATCAAGGTCTTTTCTACTTTAATATATATACTGTACATCCTGAGATTCTGTCTCCCATTCGTCTTTGGACCATCTGCCAGCTGCCCTGGTAGTTTGTTGGTCGACAATATCCCGCCTTTCTCCTTAGAAAGGACCCAAAGGAGTTGGGCAGACAGAATTGTGACCTTTTTGGTTTTCCTGGATGTGGATGACTTAAGAGGCTCTTCTGAGACCCCCTTCCAGGAACAGGGCTAAAGGGGGTACTGTAATGACCCTGCTTATTCCAAAATGGCTGAGGCCCCCAAAAAGGAGATGCTGTAAGATCTCAGCTCTGTCCCATCGGTCAGACTGTGACAACAGCCACCTGCTTTCCTCACATCGCCCAGGTGCTGTTTAACATCTGGAAACAGCTGGGTGGTCCAATCTATGGCAGGGCTAGCTGGTTTTGGTGAGCCTGGGGCCCCAGCTGAATGTGTGGACGGCGCAAAACGTCTAAAATACAGACAACAAAACCAGGAAGTCTGCTTCTGGTTTTGAGAAAAGGTAATTACTTGTAGGAGGGAGCTCAATTACGTGAGAGGCCTTGCCGCCTATTGAAAATGTGAACGTCTCCTTCCAGAAGCTTCTGGGAGCAAGCGTTTATTTTTTGCTGGGGAACAAATAATCTGGGGAGGTGAACACAAGCGGCCTTAGGGAAACATATGTGGCTCCACTATGGATCCAGAGGTTCAGGTCACATCTCTTTAGACCAGTGGTTCTCAACCTGTGGGTCCCCAGATGATCCTGGACTGCAACTCCCAGGAATCCTGGCCAGCTCAGCTAGTGATGAAGACTTCTGGGAGTTGCAGTCCAGGAACATCTGGGGACCCACAGGTTGAAAACCACTGCTTTAGACGACGGGCACCCATTTCTTTCTATTGAAATGTGTCCGCCAAGGAACTGGTAGAAAGGCCAAGCAGTGTTTGAACTCACTCCTAGGAGGGAGGCAGCTGAAATATTCCATGCAATACTAGAGTCCCCATGGCTCAAAATGTAGATTGCTAGTCAGCTAGTCTGGGATACAGATATACCTGTTGTGAGCCATTGAGAAGGACGACTTGAACTTGTCTGGTGTGAAGGAGACCGAAGTGTGCGTGGACTGAACCAGCGCACCAGTCTCCCGTTATGAAAACTGACACCTGAGACCAGACATTGTTAACCTGTTTTGTAACGTGCCCCTGACCAAAACAACCTACATCTTTACCCACAAGCAATAAGCCACACCCAGGTCCAAGAGGAGATTCTCACTAGTTCTCCAATGTGTGCATGGGTCACTTGAACGGAAATTGTGGACTTGAATTTGCAAAGGTCTGTTGTAGAATATTGTTTCACTAGCTTATATTTTCCATTCTATTGTAAGATGATTTGCTTATTAATAGGCAAGCCAGCTATTGATAATAAAATGTGCTGTTTATATACCCGTCCCATAGCACTTAAAGCACTCTCTGGTTGTTTAGAATTGAACATTGCATTGCTACACATTGACCCCACAGCAATCTGGGTACCAACCTGGGAAAGCTGGAAGGCCGAAGGAACCTTGAGCCAGCTACCTGGGATTGAACCTGGCAGACGAGTAGAGCTTTAGCTGCAGCACTGCAGTTTAACCTCAAGGCTCTTTTTAAGCTGAACATGTCTGGCGAGCAGCCTTGCCTGTTTTTAACTGAACAAGTTAACTGTGTATGTCCAGGAAGCACCTCTTTCTCTGGACAAACCAGCCGGCGTCGACTCGGATGCAACCGCCACCCAAGCCAGTCCCAAAGAAGACCGAGAGGCCGACGGGTCCCCTGCGCAACACTGGCCAGCTTTCCAAGTCTCGGAATCCTGTCCCATGAAGTGCTACTGCAAACACCAGGCTCCGAGGAAGCTGCCGAAGAACGTCGTGGCTTGGTGAGCGAGACCCCCCCCCCGGACCGCCAACCCTGACTGGCCACTGGCCAACCCCGTGCCCTTTTCGCTGCCACGGCTTTGCCGAAAGAATTCCGGGAACCGTAGTTGGACGAGAATGTCGGGACTTGGTTGATCCTGCCCTAGGATCAAGCAGCCCTCCGGTATCCCCGTGGGGATGGCGTTGCATACAAAGCTGGTTTCGGGGTTAAAACTGTTTGGGTGAAATGCTTCGAGGAACCTGTCCAAGGCCGGCCACAGAGTTTGGGACCGTCCTCTAAGGTGCCTCCGGTAGTTAATTCTTGCTATAATTGGCCTTTTAGAAAGGCAACTCTTTACTTGCTCTTCCGAGGTGACCGAGATGGGTACTTGGGGGGTGTTGGAGAGCCGTAATTATGCAACGCACTGGTCTGTGGTACCTAAGCAGGGAGGCCCAGCAGCTGAAAAAGCAACTAAAACAGTAACGCTGCAGGAGCGACACTATCCGTTGTTGCATTTCCCCTCTAATGTGATTAGGGACTACTGTATATTGGTGGTGTGTGTGTTGGATTGTATGTAAATTGTTCTGTGTGATGAGTTACTCTGAGCTTGGGTCAAGGGTACTCCTCCATTTTGCTTTAAAACATGTTCAGGATTTGCAGCCCAGGGTAGGACGGAGGCCTAGTCTTCGGGGAGAAAAGGTAGGAGGAAACATTAGCGTTTGCTTAGCAACCACCTGCTGGTTTTCCACGGCAGGTACTCTACGTTGCCTAGCAACTGCGCCCATCGCTTCTTTCTTCAGCTGGGCAGGTAACTCTGGACCCAGCCTCGCACAATGGCGGCAGATGTCACAAGCCGCGGCCTGCTGATGGTCAAGAGGTCCACGCAATCGTACCGCCGTGGTTTTCAACAGTGTACCCTTGTAGAACCTCATGAATAAGGAGGCGCCATACCCCTTCAAGCTTGGGTTCAGGGGCTGCAACATTTTCAGATGCAATGGCAATTTTAACTCAACCGGCATTTGGATTACAAATCCAGGCTTCTTGGGGAACAACGAGCCCAGATCCGGAGCCTTCAATAGGTTGTGCAAACCAGGGCTTTGCGTAGACCTTTCAAGCTAGCGGAAGGAGCCACACAGGAGGAAATGCTTGCTAGTGCGGACAGGCATTGACCAGAAGGGTTGGCTGTATGCGACCACTGCAGCCTTTCTGAGCTGGAGGTCTGAAAATTCTGCCAGGGGGTTTCCGGGAACTTCAGTTTGATATGCTTAGAGAACAGGAGATGGAGAGGAAGGGCTGATGTCACCTAAAGTGCAATTAGAAGCCAAGATGCCCAATGTTAATTGGACAAATGGTACATGCATGCTGCAAGAACTTGTGGCCATACTATATTTTTTTACAAATGGACATTAATTAATCCATTCAACTTTCTGGCCTTCAAATTCCCTGTCAGTCTAGGTCAGTGATGGCGAACTTTTTAGAGACCAAGTGCTCAAACTGCGACTTAAAACCCACTAATTTTTCACAAAGTGCCAAAGCAGCAATTTAACCTGAATACGGGTGGCTGCGAAGGGGCGATGTCGGGTGCCCACAGAAAGGGCTCCGAGGGCCACCTTTGGCACCCGCCCCATAGTTTGCCAACACTGGTCTAAGGCGCTAGAAAAGCACAGAGAGACGAAGCATCTTTGCTTGTCCTTGTCCAGCCTTATCACTTGTCTTTTAACCCCTTCCAGGCTGAACCCCTCCTCCAACCACCTGGCGGAACCGCCCTGGGTAGCTACTGCCACGCTGGCTGTTTCGCTGGTCGCCGGGACCAAGTTCTGCCTGGACGCTTACAAACAGCAGTACATCTCCAATGAGGACTGAATCTCCCTTTCCCCAGGTGTTCTCGGTAATAAAACACGTGCCCTGTGCCTCCCTGCCATCTTCGAACGTTACAGCAAGGGGCGAGAACTTAATTTTGGAAATGGGCTTGGGTGGCAGTTCTTTTTTCCACTGAGGGAGCCACAAAGTAACACCGAGTGGCTGTTTTAACCCACTCCTCTAAAAGCAGAGTGCTCTCTGTGTGAGATTAAAGCCAAATTCAGTGATCCAGCCCTGTTGCCCAGGTGTGGTCTGTGGGACTCTAGAAGTGGCCTTCACAGAAGTCCACCTGTACTCTAGAGCAGTGGGTCTCAACCGGTGGGTCCCCAGATGTTCCTGGGATGCAACTCCCAGAAGTCTCCATCACTAGCTGAGCTGGCCAGGATTTCTGGGAGTTGCAGTCCAGGAACATCTGGGGACCCACCGGTTGAGAACCACTGCTCTAGAGGGCATCCTTCTTTGCTTTTACACTTGGCACAATCTGGCCAAGGAAAGCTGCATTTAGCTCAGCACTTAAACAGGAGCCTTTGGCCACCTCGTGCTTGGGAAACAGAAAAGGTGGGGTGTACATGCATAGAAATTCGGCCCTACCACCAATTCATCTCCTGCTCTAGTACCATTAGGGTTGGCTTAAGACGGCTAGGAAAACAACATGTGTAGAAGAGTGTGTTTGTATTTATTGAACCAGTCATCCCTTTAAGTGACTTTGCACAAAACAGACGGCTGCCAAGGTATCAAATCACCCCACCCCACCCCAAAGCAGAGGTTGGAGGATAATTCTCAAAGGCCTTTAAAAAAAAATAACACCTGTGCTGGGCAGGAAACAGGAAGGGTCTCGTTTCCATCCCCAGAAGTTCCTGCTGAATTTCGGAACATTAGCAATTGATAAGTTGTGACAGTGGGAGAGGGGCACTCCAGGAAGGGTGTTTTTAACCCCGTAAAGGCAGAGCAACCGAAGGTCAGCTCCTTCCCCTCTTCCCCATCTAGAACATTTCCCCACCTGGGACTATGAAACGATGTAGCTGTTAATGTCACACAGATATGCCCACTTTACTCTGGCATCCCAGGGGAAACAGGACCCTCAACATAAAATAAAATAAAATATCCAATGCCCCCTGCCCTTACTCTGTACAAAAAGCCCACCCCGCTGGATGGGGAGGGGCGTAAAAAGGCTGGCACGCAGGAAATGAACAGCCCACGGCCCCGGCCCAGGGTGGCGGCAGCCGGCTAGACGATCATCTCCAGCTGCCGAGCGTACTCGATAACTTGTTTTGCGAGCTCTGTCGAGGGGATGGTCGTGTCTTCCGGCTTCTGCTGCTGGCCTACGAAACAGTAGTGGTTGTTCGGGCCCAGGGCCCAGCCACGCTGAAAAGAGGCGAAGGTAAGTTAGACCAAGAACCCAGAGCGAAAATGCAAGAGCTGGTTTTCTTAACACCCCCCCCCCCCCCAACAAGGTTTCCTCGCTCAGCTTTCAAGGATCAAGAGGCGTGGCTGTGCGTGGCTTATAGCCGCCGCTGCCGCAGGAGATTTCTCCAGATGCCTAAAGAATGCCCCACGACCCTCTGCTGCTAAGGGCAAAAGCCACCCAGATTCTCTCAACATACTCCATTTAAAGGCCAACCGTAGGAAGCTTGCATTATATGGTGGGAAATGGCACACTAATCCAGTTACGGATGCAAAGAAATAAGAAATCCCCAAACTCTGTGTTTTTGGGGTCCCCCCCATCTGTGGGAATAGTTAAATGTATATTACAATGGGACTTGGGGCAACCATGCACTTGCTAGACAATAAATGCCCCCCCATGTACGTATACTTCTGGCTTACTAAATTACATAGATTTTCTTTAAAGAAAGCAAAAAGCATGTGCTACTCCAGAGCACTGAAAGCACTCGGTGGGTAGTTGACAAGTTAACTATGCAGGCTATACACTGCCCCCCCCTCCCTGGGAGCTGGGTACTCAATTTACCAACCTGGGCAAGATGGAAGGCTGAGCGAACCTTGAGGGAGCTACTTGGGATTGAACCCAGGACCATGAGTACATGCCAGCCCCCCACAAAACACAAAGGCAGGAAGGCAGGGCTTTAACAAGAACTGGTGAATGAGAGAGATGTCCCAGAAAAGTCTCCCAATAAGAGAAATCTCAAGGAAAGGATGAGCCAGCTTGGGCAGCCTTACTTTCTTGGCATAGTCAGTCATCTTCTTTGGAGTAAAGAACAGCATCCGGGTGGCCTCGTTGAACAGGACTTTCTCGTAGGCCTTCTCGATGCAGCTAGCGATTTCGTCTCTGCAGCGGGAAAGGAAAAGACCCAAGCAGGATGGGAAAAGGGGGCTCCCGGGCTCCCTTGGCCCCAACCGCATTCCCCCTCCCGCAAGGCCAAAATGGCAGCACTCACCGAACCGTGTCCAGTAAGATGTCAATGAAGAAGGCGTAACTCTCCGCTGGGATGTTGCCTTTGGCCAGGAAGACTTTGTTGTAACTGCCTTCCATCAGGTACTGTGGGCGGGGAGAAGGGAGGGGAGGGAAGGCATCAAGAGAAAACCCACCCATTATCTTTCCTAGGAAATCTGCCCTGGGCAGTTAATAGAGAGAGAGAGAGAGAGAGAGAGACACACACACACACACACACACACACACACACACACACACACACACACACACACACACACACACACACACACACACACACACACACACACACACACACACACACACACACACACACAGAGAGAGAGGCCGTCTTTCCATTTCTATTTCTTCTTCATCTGTTGTCAAATCGGTTCTCGTTTATGGTGGGACCCCCTTTTAGGGTTTTCCAGGCAGACATTACGTAGCTGTGGTCTCCTTCTGAGTGGCCAGGATTTATTTATTTATTGTTATCAGTGGGGTGATGCTCCCCTTCCGTGACACCTCACGTGGCAGGGAAATGAAGAAGGTTTGCTCTATGAGTCTTGAACACCTCCCCCCTTCAAGGCCTAATAGAAAACCTTTCAGTGCAAGGGGTATTCTCGTACACCCCCTTCCAGTACATCGGAATGGAGATCAGTCCTGAGACACTCTCACTTCCACTGCTCTTGCTGTCAATGTTACCCGCACTCTGGGTCTGTGGCAATCAAAACCAACACTTCCAAAAGAAGGCTGAGGGGGGGGGGGATATGATAGCTATGTTTAAATATTTGAAAGGATGTCATATTGAAGAGGGAACAGAGAGACCAAGACTCGGGGCAATGGTTTCAAACTGCAGGAAAAGAGATTCCATTTGAACATTAGGAAGAGCTTCATGAAAGTTAGAGCTGTCCGGCAGTGGAATAATATGCTGCCACAAAGGAGGGTGGTGGAATCTCCTTCTTTGGAAGTTTTTAAGCAGAGGCTGGATGGCCACCTGTCATAAATACTGTAATGGGGGGGTTCCTGCATGGCAGGAGGTTGGACTGGATGGCCCTTAGGGTCTCTTCCAACTCTATGATTCTATGACTTGGAAATGTCTAAGGGGAAATTCTGGGAATTCTTACCCTTAAGAAGTCGATGTTTCCAAACTCTGTCTAAAATGGTGTCTGTGTTTTGAACAAAGGAAAGCCTCCATAGCCGACCGGGGGGGGGGGGGCGGCGGGGGGGACTGCCTTGTCAACTCAGCCCAGGGTGTTTTAAGATGTGGACAGAACAGGGGGTTCTAACTCCTCACCACCACTTTATACTGGGACCCATGCAGACAAAGGACCTCATGGAAGAGATAACCCTTCTCCATGTGGGCTGCACACGGGAGCTGGCCCCCACCCACAAGCTCCTCCAGGGTACATGATCCAAAAGCTTCCTGACACTGCAAATGCCCCACTTGAGAAACCTGATAACCCGCTCTGCATGCGGAAGGCATATCTTCTGCTTTAACGACACGAAATCTGGGGAAACGGAAGACGAGGCCGTTACCTGTTCCAGAGACACAGGGTGCTTGATGTAGACGTTGGTCTGAATCTCTTTTGATGGCAGCCTTTCCAGCTCGGTGTGGAACTCCGCCACGCGGTTCTGGGACAGCAAGAAGAGGAGGTTCAAGCCCAGCAGCTGGTGCTTGTAGGCCGACTCTGGCAACTCGTCTCTAGAGGCAGGAAAGGGGGAAAGATGCTGAACTAGCATTGTAGGGGAAAGGTGTGTGTCTAAACCTAGTATTGGGGTTTCTGATGAGGACCTGGGCCTTTCTGCAAAAAAGAGCCAGCAAAAAGGAGAGGAGACGACGCAAAATCCATAGAAGGAGCGCTTTCTAGCTCCAGTCCTGCAGCAGATCTGCGGAGTGGACAGTTAGGACCTCTCCCTTTATACCGAGATGCTGAAATGGTACAGATGTGGATGCTCCGTGCCAAGGTAAAGAGACCCCCATATGTGCACCCCACAAAATCAGTTTTTTTTCCTGGAGGGAGATAAAGGAGTGTACCTTTTTTGGTCGTTTAAAACTCAAGCTTCCATTTCCACTACTAAAAACATAAGGCATGTGAGAGGAGCCTTACAGATGGCATCCCCTGGTACAGATCCATGGCCTGTTCGGAAAGTGGCCACACTGCACTCCAAGCTTCTCCCCTATCCATGTGGGGATTCTCTCTCTCTCTCTCTCTCTCTCTCTCTCTCACACACACACACACACACACAAACACACACACACAAGGTGTGCACCTTCCTCTCCCTTCAAATCCTATTCTTTCCCAAGAATGTTCATGCAGGGCTAAGGAACTCTTCCTCCACATGTTTCTGGCTATGGCTCCCTCCCTCCCATAAGCGCCTACAAGCAGCCGTGCTGGATGGGGATGATGGGAATTGTTGTGCTAACTATCTGGACAGCCAAAGGCTTCTCACCCTGGAAGTTACTGTTCAAATGTCTTTCCCTTTCAGTGTCTCAAAGAGACCTAGGCTTTGTGTGTATGTGTGTGTATATATATATATGAGAGAGAGAGAGAGAGAGAGAGAGGGAGGGAGAGAGAATGAGCAAAGGAGCCCACCGAAAGGTTGCAAGGCCCAAAGGCTTACTTGTAATCAAAGTAGTAGCACTTGAGCTGGGCCATGTATCTCTCAAAAGATGGGATGTCCTTCTTTAGGATACTCCACTGGGCCCCAATTTCTAGGATGTCTCCTTGAAATGGCAGGAAAAGAAAGAGTTATTAACAAAGCAAACCCATAAAAACCACAATTGTTGTTCAGTCCAGTGAAAAATGTGCAACACGTGGAACAAATGAAGTTATTTTGCAGGCGGCTTGAGCTATCCCTCTATGGCAGCCAAGGGGCTTGGTAGTACGTGTTGGTTCTGGCCGCTGTATCTTTCACGCTGTTACAGAAGTAACTGCTTGAAACGAAAGGAGTTACTTAAAAGCTAACTACTGTACTAGGCAGAAGTCCATGATGCACGGAGCCGAAAGTCTGTGCATTCTTGAGCTTCAGGGTGCCATAACCAGGCAGGAGCATTTGTGGCCCCATATGAGACTTCCTGTGAACCTTTTCTAATTCCACCACTACCACCACCACCACCACCAACAACAACAACAACAACAACAACAACAAAGGGGAAGCCTTTCCCCAAACCCTCCTCGCTCTCGACATTAGGGAACAGGAAGCATTTGTTTCAGACTCGTTTTGTGAGGGGGAAAAGGCCGGGAATTATTGACAGAGGAGGTGGCAGTCCTTGGCCTCAGGAGCGACGCAGGGAACCAACCTTGCAGGGATGGGGTTAGGGTCAGGGTTAGGCCTGCCCTCCCAGGCCTCCCCCCCCACCCCCCGCATTACAGGGGCGCCATCAATCTGGCCCAGCCAAGCGCAAGACGGGATAGTACTCACTTGCTAAGATGAGCTGCTGTTTGGTCAGCTTTGTCCCTGTGGTTGGCAGGAAGTTGAGTTCAAGCAGAGCTAACTGGAACAGAGAGAGAGAGAGAGACAGAGAGTGAGAGAGAGGAGGGAGAAGGGTTAGATAAAAGCCATATTATTCTTTTTAAGCAAAGCCCCAGGTTCTCGGGACAAGGGACAGCGCATTGACACAAGAGGGTTTCTAACGTCAAACGATCGCAGCACATGGCGGGTGACAGGCAGGCAACTGCTGCCCACTGCCAAATTGGGCTGGCAGACCATTGTACTGAATTCTGCAAAAGGAAACAGGTCTCTGCCCTGACGCTTCTAAGCATTGGTGGCTAGCCTGGCTGCAACCATTAAAACATATTTTTGCCCCAGTCTTGAACGGTGGTGGTTCCTGTTGACATGGACATCTAGAGATATATTCAAGATAGGCACTCCCAGGAGCCAGATAGTTCAGCATCATTTCAGTGGGGGTGCCCTGTACTGTCAGATGTTCCTATAAAATAAGTCAGAACTACAGTATATCCACTGTAAATAAGCTACCATATTTTCCCTCTCTATAAGACACCCCTGTGTATAAGATGAACGCTACTTTTCCAACCCAAAACTACAGTTTCACAACTGCTCGGTTCTCCCCTTGGCTTACTTCCATACGTAAGACAACCCACAATTTTTAGTCTAATGGTTTTAGACAAAAATATAGTCTTATACATGGAAACGTACTGTATTTATTGTTGCCACTGGACTTACTGTAGTGATTTTTAGAAAAAGAGTTTGACAAGTGCACAGACAATAACTTAGGGATGTGTGCGTCCGCCCCATACTGCTGGAAAACAGCCTACCCCTTCCTGTCACGGAAACTAGAATCGCGGAAGTCTCTTAGCCAAGAGGAAAGGGGAAAGGCATCCCTTATATTCTTGCTTATAAGAACAAGTGATGGCAGAGGCACCTATCTTCAACAAGCCACGGTGGCCGGCTACCAAATTCCAGGCCGAAGTTTTGATTTGCCTCAGTGGCGTCGGTTTCACTGTAACCTGACTCGGCCTGGAAGCTCCAAAACAGGCCTGCACTTCAGCAAAGACAGCAGAGCTGAGTCACCTTCCTCTCTTCCGCCAGCCAGCCTCCGAGGAAGGAGAGGCCACCTCAACTACGGGCTCCTGGCTCCTCAGCCCGATGCTTTAGCCACTACACCTTACTCCCTAACCTCTTGATCTGCCGACCCCAAGGGCTAGGGTGGGGAACCATGTTGTGCATTATGAAAACTGGCCTGTGCACCTTGGCCCAGTCCCCCGCATCCCAATTTCCCTCTCATGCCTCTGTCTGTGATCCCACCTCAAGACGGGTGGATAAATATCGGAAATTCAAAGTAGCCCTTCAGGCATTTGTTGTTTGTGGCTTTTTAAAGATTTATCTCGATTTGCCAGTTTTATTTTCATTCTATTTCTTGTTATTACTTTCCTGAACTACTGTTTGGTTTGTTGTTCACCGCCCAGAGCTCCTTCTGGAAAACCGGGCAGTATATAAATGGAAATAATAAATAAATAATTATTAAAATAAATTAAACGGCCCCCTCCCTGGTGGGTCGTTCTCCCCTCCCACCCGCTACCGCCGATGCCCGGCAGACCCTTCGCCTCTCCCTTCTTTGACAAGGCCCCCACACCCCTAAGGTTCCCCCCTTCCTTCCCCTCCCCTCCCCCCTCCCTTGACGAGACCCCTCCCCCCTCAGTTCCCCTCCCTTCTCCCCCTCCCCCCTCCCCTTCGCCTCCCCCTTCTTTGACACCCCCTCCCTATCTGGTCCCCCTCCCCTCCTCAGGTCCCCCTCCCCTCCCCCTCCCTTGACGAGCCCCCTCCCCATTATTTATTTATTTATTTATTTGACTTGCATCCCGCCCATCTTCCTGGTCCCCCTCCCCTCCCCCTCCCCTCCCCCTCCCTTGACGAGCCCCCCTCCCCCTCCCCCTTCCTGGACGCCCCCTCCCTATCTGGTCCCCCTCCCCTCCCCTCCTCAGGTCCCCCTCCCCTCCCCAGGTCCCCCTGCGGGGGTTTCTAGGCTCCCCCCCTCCCTCGCCTCCCCCGCTGCCGGTTTCCAGGCTCCCCCCCGCCCCGACGCTCTCTCGCCGGCCTTCACCTTGAGGCGGCCCAGGAGGTCTCCGCACTTGCTGAGGTTGAGGTTCTTGCGGTTCCACTCGGCCCGCAGCTGCTCGTACATGCCGGCCGCCTCCTTCAGGCCCGCCGCCTCCGACCCGTTCAGCACCGGACCTCCGCCTCCGCCTCCTAGGCCTCCTCCGCCTCCTAGGCCTCCTCCGGGCCCCGCCGCCATCCCCGCCGCCGCCGCCGCCGCCGCCATGAATCGGCAACAAGCGCCGGCTCCCGACGACGTCGCGAAACGGCGCGCGGACGGGAGGCAGGCGCGCTTGGCGGCCGCCGCCGGTCTCCATGGAAACGGCGCCCCCGGAAGGGGCCCAAGGGCCGAAAACGCACGGCCGCGCGCCTCGGTGACGTCAGCGGCGCGCGCGCCCGGCAGCCCCGCCCCCCGCCCCCGCGCCCCGCCTCCGCCAAGCCGGCGGCCTCTGCGCCTGCGCAGAAAAACAACCCTCGCCGTTTTGTTTGAGGAGGAGGAAGAGGAGGAGGAGGAGGGGGCGCGAGGGCAGGGAGGGAAAGGAAGGGAAAGCGGGGATTTCTCAAGGGAAAAGGGGGGGGGCGTCGCCCGAGAGCCAAATAAATGGGAAGTTGGCACGGTTAAAAAGCTATGACGTCGACAGAGTGACGTCATCTCTCGACAGGCCGGCTCAGGAGCCCCAGTGACGTCATAGGGAGAGGAAGCGTAGCCTCTGGTTCCCTCTAGTGGCCAGCCCTGGGGATACGCCTTGGAAGGGCCTGCTTCCAGGTCTTGTTGGGACGTTTTTTTCTTCAGGCAGTGGATAAGCAAAAGCCGTGGATACTGATTTCCTGGGTTCCCATTCCCAGTACAGTGGTACCTCTACTTAAGAGTTTAATCCGTTCCGAATGCATGCTCGTAAGTCGCACAACTCACAAGTAGGGTACCCGTATCTAAAAAATAATAAATGAACACATTAAAAAATTTTAAGTACAGAATTATATTAAATTTATAAGGCAGCAATTAAAACGCCAATTGTTTTCCGCTCTTAAATCAAATGGCTCATAAGCAGAGCTTCTCGTAAGTAGAGGTACCACTGTAAATGGCTGGAAGGTTCTTCCGGTCATTTATTGCGTGTCTCAAACACACCATTGCACCAATACATGGATCAGGTCAAAAGCCTTTCGGCCGTTCAGAGAGGCCCCGGTTCATTGGCCGTGTGGGGTCTCCCAAGCTGGTTGCAAGAGGTGACTTCAGGGCATCCAATAATGCCCGGAGTTCCTTCGGGAATATAAGTCCAATAAATAAATAAATAAATAAATGTCTTTGGCTGGGGGCGGGGCGGGGGTAATGATGATCTGGCAGTTGGCCTTTGTCAGGGGCGCGTCCCCCCTTGATGGGTTCGGCTTGAAGGCAAATGCCCCTCTGCAGGGCGTAACATTTCCCCACCACCGCCACCCCAAATGGCAAGCTGCTGCTCTGGGCTGTTTCTGCCTTGAAGCGTTGAATGACCTTTCTGAGGGGGGGGGTGTCCCTGCCCCTTCTGGACCCTCGTCAACGATGCATTTTTACTCCCAACAGCCATTTGACCTGCCCGGTTGATGAGTTTTGATCATTCGGCCCCCTTTTCTTGCTAGCTGTTATTGCTCCTGCAGGCCCCTTGCGGAAGACAGTTAAGGATTTTTAGATTCCTGCTGTTTCTGGAAGCAGGAGTGGGATAATCATTAATGCAATTAATATCTTGGAATTGCAGAGCTGGGATGGACCCTGCCAAACTTCAGCTTGGAAAAATGCCCCATGAGTTCTCCCTGCAGCTGTTTTGGTTACCCTGAAACATGGCCAGATAGGGAGCCAGAATGTCAGCTGCTGCACCCGTGCATAGACCCACATGCAGGAACCAGCCTCTTCCGGTGCATTTGGAATGCATGCAAGGCTCACGGAAGCCAAGTTTCATTGTAATATATATTTTTGGCAGGTTCCATCCTGAGAAGGATTGGCCATGTGGCAGCCCTTGGCGGCCAGTGTGTTCCTGGTCGTCCTGCTGTGTGCCGAGGGTTCCCTGTCAGAATGCAAATGGTTCCCCGTGCTCAACAGCTTCGATAACCTCGGCGGGGACCAAGACATCTTCTACGAGCAGCACGTAGTCCACAAAGTCAGAGAGGTCTTCAAGGAGCTGACGGATTCAGCCATCGACCCCAACGACAGGGACGCGGTGAGTGCCCCATCCCCTTTGGGAAGCAGTAGCTTGCTTTACAGCTGCTGTTTTGCAACAGTAGCTTGCTTTGCGGCTGCTGAATTATTTATTTATTTTTCCCTCTGCCAACCGTGGAGAACTGAATCAGTGGATAATGAATCAGTGGATACGGGGGTCCTACTTTACTCGCTTGGCCATAACTTGAGTCGATGCTGCTTCGGAGGTCAAACTGGTAATTTATTCAGAGGATGTCCCAGCGTTAGGGTTAGGGTTAGGGCAAAAGTTGCCATAAAGTTGCCAAAGCCTGTATGGAAACCTTTCCTGAACAAAATTTATTTATTTATTTATTTATTTATTTATTTATTTATTTATTTATTTATTTCTGCAGCATTACCTGGGATTTCCGTACTTCCTGAAGATTAATCTGACCTGCGGCGTGATGGTAAGGGAAGAAAATGATCTATATTTTGGGAGGGCCTTTGAAGGCCCAGGGGAGACCATTTGGTAGTGGAGCAGCTTAAAAATTTTGTAAACAAAAAAAATATATCCATAAATAAATAAATAAATAAATAAATAAATAAATAAATAAATAAATAAAGTCCTGCTGAAGGGGTGCGGCTTGACCGCTCTTGATTTTTTTCCAGCAGCCTACCAACCTGTGGCAAACCCGGAGGAGTTTTAAATCACTGCTGCTCAGCGTTCTTGCTACCACCTCTCTCCCCAGCCATGTTTTGTTCCACTTGAGATATCTCAGCTCATATTATATCTCACAACTCATTCTGCTGCTATATATGTCTGAAGAAGTGCACATGTGCATGAAACGTCGCATTAAAATATGAAAGTTAGTCTTTAAGGTGCCACATGTTTGTGTCTTTTGTTTTGTTTTGTTTTTCTTTGATTTTTGCCTGAAATTCTTGCGATACACCGTCATATCCTCTTGTTTAATGGAGCGTTCCTGTCCAAGGCGGTGTCCGGACAGAGCGGTCGTGCGGGGACTGTGTCCGAAATGCTCAGACCTTCCAAGAGATCCCAACTCCCCTTCTCTTCCCAGGATGCCAAAGCGTCTATTCGGACCGGCCATTACAGTGGCATGACACCCGTGGTGACCGTCACCTTTCAGGAACCCGTCCACTCTGTGCGCCAGAAACAGGAGCAGTTGCAGATTGAGATGAGAGCCGCTCCGTTCAGAATCATGGGTACGGCGTTCTCCTGCTGCGTGGCCAGGGGGAAAAAAGCAGAGGGGTCTGGAGAGACCCAGGTCAGCAAGGTTAAAGAGACCCGTGGCTCTCACACTTGGTGTCCCCAGATGTTCTTGGATTAAAACACCCAGAAGCCTTCGCCACTCGCTGTGCTACCCAGGATTCGGGAGCTGTAGTCCAAGAACATCTGGGGACCCAACCACTGAGACAGAAAGGGGGCATAGAATCATAGAATAATTCAGTTCGAAGGGATATAAAAGGCTGCTGAGTCCATATTTCTGGTCAATACAAGATTACCTCTGCTTCCTTGGGGTGGGGGTGGGGAGGTCAAGTGAACCCTGGAGGTTTTATAGCCCTTATGATTTTCTTCTTCCTGCATTTATTTGTCTCTGTATCCTTTTCGCCTTGAACGGTCGGCCATAACTACCTGTAGGCTGTGTAATAGTCTAGCTCAGGGGTGTCCAAACTTTTTGCAAGGAGGGTCAGATTTGGTGAGGTGAAAATGTGTGGGGGCCGACCATTCAGTCTGAAGGGGGGGGCGGGCGAAAGAGCGTGGTCAGTGCGTATCTGCCACAGCTGCAAATGCTCCGGTTTCAAGGTGCCCAAGGGCCCAGCGGGTGTTGCAAGGCCCGGGAATCGTCCCATGCACATCCAAGATGCACCACTGCTCGCATATGCTGCCCTCCCTCACAAGGAGGTGGGGAAGACGCTGCAGCAACGGAACCAGGAGTGGGTAGGCAGGGTGGGTGGCTGAGGGGATGCACAGAGGCAGTGAGGGCAGGCAAACTATAAAACTGCAAGCTGATGTCTCTAGCTAGCACAGGGAAGGGCCGGTTGGTGGGGATGAGTGACAGCCTGAGCCGGCAGGATAAGAACCTGAGGGCCACTCAAAATTTTAAATTGGGCTGCATTTGGCCCCTGGGCCAGACTTTGGACATGCCTGTTCTAGCTGCACTCTTTGAATCAAAGCTTCTTTGAAAGAAAGAAACCACCGGAAGGCGCGCCATGTCTATGAGGTGTGGTTTTAATGACCTTCCCCATTCTCGAGCGGGTCCAGAGGAGGGTAACCAGGATGGCTGAAGGTCTGGAAGAAATGTCTTATGAGGAATGGCTTAGGGAACTGGGAATGTTTAGCCTTTCAAAAAGAAGACTGAGATGAGATGTGATAGCTATGTTTAAATATTTGAAAGGATGTCATATCAAAGAGGGAACAGGTTTGTTTTCCCATTGCTTCAGAGACTAGGACTCAGGGAAATGATTTCAAACTGCAGGGAAAGAGATTCCATTTGAACCTTAGGAAGAACTTCGTGACGGTTAGAGCTGTTTGGCAGTGGAATAGGCTGCCACAAAGGAGGGTGGTGGAGTCTCCTTCTTTGGAGGTTTTTAAGCAGAGGCTGGATGGCCATCGGTCGGGAGTCCTGTGATGGGGGTTCCTGCATGGCAGGGGGTTGGACTGGATGGCCCTGGAGGTCTCTTCCAACTCTATGATTCTATGATTCATTTGCAGAAGACTGCGACAGCGAGGAGGTTTGCAAAATGTGCTGGTATACGCCAATGCCCTTCATGAACGGCAGCGCCGTCATGGACGTGATGATCAGCAGCAGTAACCTGGGTCTTCCCGTTCAGCATAAGAGGTGAGGAAGAGATAAGGGTTTCTGCCGGCATGTAGAGGTTTTCCTCTGTGCCAGCATCTTGCCTGGCTTCACTCCTCAAAAACACTTGGCAAACTAAGTTAAATTCTCACTAGCGCGAGAAGTGCTAGCATCGGGTTCGACTCATGTTTACGCCCTCTTCTCTCAGCATTACTTACGGTGACCATTCCACTCTGTATATGACACTGGATAGCTCAGTGGTTGAGCTCTCTGGCTGTGGAACCAAAGGCTGGGCGTTCGACCCCCCACTGGGACTTCTTGGCAGGTTCTGGACCTAGTGATCTATTGGATCCCTTCCCATCTCTGCCGTTCAACGGTCATTATTATAACATGCTGGAGACCCACTGGGCTGGATTTCCTTTTCTCACACACCCCATTCCCTTTATAGTACAGTAGGACCCCAGTATCCGCTGGGGATTGGTTCCAAGCCTTCCCGTGGATAATGAAAACCGTGGATAAGAGAGAACGCCAAATTGTTCCCCAAAAATGCTGTTTTGTGATAGTAACTTGCTTTACACCTACTGTTTTGCAACATTAGCTTGCTTTATAGCTGCTGTTTGTGACAGTAGCTTGCTTTGCGGCTGATGAATGATTTATTTATTTTTCCTCTGCCAACCGTGGATAACTGAATCAGTGGATAATGAATCAGTGGATATAGGGGCCCTACTGTACTGTGTCTCGGACGACGGAAGTCCTTTATCTTTAAATACAAATTGCCTGCAGGGGCTTTAGTTAGAAGTTGGAATAGATCTGTGAAGGTTCTCAGCCCTGCAGGTGGGTTTATCTGGAAGCGGAGTCATGGCCACTGGACTTCTTTTTCTTGAGAGATTGAAACGTTTTGCTGCTCATCCAAACAGCTTCGTCAGACTTCGTCTGGCACAGAATCATTGAGCAATGGGGCCCTCGATTTTCTCCCTGCTCAAGGCAGGAATCCAAATTGATGCCCATCTGAGAGTTGATATACAATGGTATACAAAGATAAATATAAATAAATAAATAAATGATCATACGGTTTTCTCTCGCGTCGCCTGCCTCCTCTCAAGGTTCTTGGTTCTGTTGCTTCACTTCTCTAAGAGTTAAGAAGTGTCCCCCCCCCGATATTCCGCCTAAATCTGACTTCCTGTAACTTGGGCCCTTTTTTTCCAAGTCTTTGACAAGTGCTCTCCGATCTCCCCTCCAGTCTCCTTTTTCCGAAGGCTATACCCGTTCTTTCAGTCTTTTCCTCTGAGCGCCTGGCTTCCAAGAGGCATCCATGAAACAATTTTGCACAGCCCCCCCCCGTCTCCTTTCCCTTCCCCCCAGGTTCTCCATCAATATGAACGGATACGTGAGATCGTTTGAAAACAAGATTGTGTTCCGGATTGGATCACAGGTGACGTGACTGGGGTTGTTGGAGCTCCTAGGTTCGGGGAAATACTATAAATAAGCAGAGGCCATGTTCTTAATATGTAAACAACGGAGGGGCGGCTTACTATTTATTTATTTATTTATTTATTTATTTATTTATTTATTTATTTATTTATTTATTTATTTAAGAGTATTTATTTGTTTTAGAGTATTTTTATCCCGCCTTTCTCCTTGGAAAAGAACCCAAGACAGTGAGGACAACTGTGCAGCTGGCACTAGGGTTCGGGTTCGGGTTCGGGTTAGGGTTAGGGTTAGGAGGAGGACGCTTTGCCTCCTTCTCCGAATGGAAAATGGCAGGTCCGTCCCTGAAGCGACGGGCTGCCTGTGAGCCCCACCGGCTGTCGCTTCCCGCCCCCCACCCCAGGCAGAGAAAGCACCTTGAATCTCTGTCCAGCCTCTTTCTGCAGAGAAAGCAAAGCCGGACGCAGGCTCCGGAGTCAGTTCCTGGAGCCCTGCCTGCAGTCGCCACTGGGCTCTGGGGCTTTTCCTCTGTCCCGTGTTTCCCTTCCTTGGTCAGAATGTTTATGTTTGTGTGGGGGGGGGTTAGCCAAAGTTTCTTGGCCTTTCCTCCTCTCAGAGATCAGGACAGGCAGAGAACCGCTCTAGGGGTTGGGCATGTGTGAGTGTGAGGTGAGGTTGTGGAGGCACACCGAAGCAGGTCCGGAGGACAGGGTGGGAGGCGTTTCCTGGCTTGTACGGCTTAAGGCCCCAGATGGGGCTCCCTGGCATGACTGAATGCCCTGTGGCACAGTGGTTAAATGCCTGTCCTGCAGGCAAAACTGTGCTCATGCTCACCATCTGGGATTCAATCCCAGGTAGCAGCCGGCTCATGGTTGACTCAGCCTCCCATCCTTCCGAGGTCGGTAAAATGAGTACCCAGCTTGCTTGGGGGGGGGGTGAGAGCAATGTGTAGCCTGCATAATTAAAAACTGTACACCCCCCCCGAGACTACTTGAAGTGCTATGGAGCGGTATATAAGCAGAACACTTTGCTTTTGGCTTTGAATGCTCTTAAAACACTAAAATGCAAGCATGCAACGCTCCTGTCCAAAGTTGGCATATCGGGGCCGTGGCCTGCGAGTTACGGTTACATGCCTCCTTCGCCCTTTGCACGAAGCTTTTTCACGGACCGTTATCACGGCGTGCAACTCCACGAGGCAGCCGGGAATGGCACCGTCTGGGGAAAACAGGACCGATTGATACTACGTGGTGCATCAGTTGAGCTTCTGTAGTTTTTGCTGCGCTGGAAAAGTGCTGTCTGTTATCTTGATGTCCTCCTCCCTCTCCTCCCTTGGCCATTTCCAGCTGGTTGCTCTGAACAAGTTCCTAAATCTGACGGACCCGTCGCGTCCCTTGTGGAGTACTCACCTCCGGGTTCCCGTGCTCATCCTAGGCAATATCCCCCAAAACAAGATTGTCCTCATATCAGATATGGACTTTGAGAATTGCTATCCGGTCGAGGTAAGGAGGAGGAGGAGGAGGGGGAATCTCGGGAGTCATTTTGAGAGTGGCTATCTTGCATATCCGATCTCGCCTGATTTCGGAAGCTAAGCAGGGTCGGCCCTGGTTAGTACTTGGATGGGAGACCACCAGGGAATAGCAGGCGCTGTAGGCACCTGGAGTAGGAACTGGCAAAACGCTCCAGTATTTCTGCCAAGAAAACTCCATGGACATGGGGTCACGAAGAGTCGGTCATGACTATAACGACACAACACACACACACACACACACACACACACACACACACACACACACACACACACACATCTATTTAATTGTGGGCAGCAAAGCTGCCCTGATCCGGTTCGTGCGCACCGGGTGGCAATAAAATGAGAAATGGATCTTTGTATGCATGCTACCAGGCTAAGGCTGGCGGTACCCTCCTTTTGACACAGTGCAGTAGCACCCCATAGTGATGTAAATTTTCCAGAAAATTGGGTTTTAAAAAAGGTAAATGTTCCCCCCGCACATGCGTGCTAGTCATGTCCGACTTTAGGGGCAGTGCTCATCTCCATTTCCAAGCCAAAGAGACAGTGTTGTGCAAGTCTGTGACCACGTGGCCAGCATGGCTGAACGCCTTTCTGCGCATGGAACACTGCACAGAACCCTTTACCTTCCTGCTTTTTACGGCAGTACCTATTTATTTACTTGCATTTACATGCTTTCAAGCGGCTAGGTTGGCAGGAGCTGGGGTTAGCAACGTGGCACCCGCAGTTTGAACTGCCACGCTGCCGACTCTGCAGCCAACAGTTTTTAGCACTCTAGCCCACTGAGCCACCACCCTCCCGCTGTCCAGCAGTCCTCCTTTCCCCTAAGGCTTGGCAAGGGCACCCCCTCCGCCGCCGCACGCCAGGCAAGCAGTAAAGCAGGCAGGCAGGCAGGAGCATGGTGGCCACAGTGCCCTCCTCCTCCACTACCTCGCTTTCGTGGGAAAGGTGTAAGGCAGGCATGCTACTGTATGCACACACGCACACACACGCTCACCCGTGCGCATGCCCGTGCATGCACCCACCCCATGCCCTCAGGGATTGCCCCCCCCCCCATTGTTGGGTGGGTGCGATGTGCAGGGGGCAACAGGAAGGGTGC
Organism: Phrynocephalus forsythii; assembly: GCA_029282475.1. Lineage (NCBI taxonomy): Eukaryota > Metazoa > Chordata > Lepidosauria > Squamata > Agamidae > Phrynocephalus > Phrynocephalus forsythii. Next base: position 3,114,797 of record JAPFRF010000023.1, read on the forward strand.
AAAAACGAACTTTGTCCCCAGGTGCTCCAAATCCTGGCTATGCCTTTGGTCGGGTGTACTGTGATTGGGGGGGGAGGATCCCGCATGGCAGGGGGTGGGACCGGATGACCCTTGAGGTCTCTTGCAACTCTAGGATTCTATGATCTCCTTTCCTACTTCAGCTGAGCATTGACAGCTGCTGGATCGGCTCCATCTCATGCCCGCAGAAGGGCTTCTCCTCCTCCATCGTGGACACCATTGCCACGGAAAGCACCCTCTTCATCCGGCAGAACCAGCTGGTCTATTACTTTACAGGACACTACCCGGTGTTGCACATGAACACCTCCGGGTCCGGTAGGTGAAGCCGGGGAAAATCAGACAGCACCTCAGCACTGGAATGCCTGGATCTTATGCCTGTCCGGCTGTCGTGAGTGCCTTCAAAGACTCCTCCTGGGGGGAGATAGCTTGGCCCAGGCTGGAGAGTTCTTCCCTAGGAGGCCTGAGATTGCTGGTCCTCCAGCGTGAGGGCCCTGCTTGTCTGATGCTCCTGGCGAGAGGGAGTGGGTGCAGGCATGGCCAAACTTCGGCCCTCCTGATGTTTTGGACCACAACTCCCAGAACTCTAAGCTTAGACTCTCAATGACAAAGGACTGCGGGAGTTGTGGTCCAAAACATCTGGAGGGCCGAAGTTTGGACATGCCTGGAGGAAAAGTCCATCACAGGTTACAAACCATGAGGGAGACGTGTCATCTCCAGGCTTAAAACTGGGGTACTTCAAGGGCCAGATGCAGGGGAGTGGCATCAGGAGACAGGTATCTAGTCTCATGCGCTCCCAAACACATCTGGAGGGGCCACTGTGAGGTACAGGAAGCTGGACTAGATGGGCTGTTGGCCTGATTTATTTATTTATTTATTTATTTATTTATTTATTTATTTATTGAGCTTATATACCGCCCGTCTTCCCAGGGGAACTCCAGGCGGTTTACATCAAAAGGAATATAAACAAAATCAAACAACAAATAAAACAGTTTAAAAACAGGAATGATCTAACGGGGCAACTAAAAAAAAAGATAACAATCCAGCATGGCTGCTCTTATGTTCTTATGTTCTTATGCCTGTGTCAAACTTCAGCCCTCCTGATGTTTTGGACCACAACTCCCAGAATTCTAAGCTTAGACTCTCAGTGACAAAGGGCTGTGGGAGTTGTGGTCCAAAACACCTGGAGGGCTGTAGTTCTCTCCAGTGATGAGAACTCGGGTTGTCGGATTCACGGTCATGTCAGATTTAAGTCCCACCGTCAACTTGACTCAGGTTTTCTTTTTCCGGTGCTTCGGACTCCAGTTGCATGCCACAGTTTCATTAGTCTTGCCTGCTCCCTCTTTTCAACCCTGTGCCACGTTTTCCCTTGCTTCAAGCACAGTTGCATCCACAGCCAGTCCAAAGCTTTTGCTTGCAACCTGTTGGCCAAAATCAGGATGGATGGGAGTGAGCTGAAGGGGGAGGAGAGAACCCTCACACTTCCCCCCCCTGAACCTTTGATTGCAACCTTCTTATCCTGCTGTTTCCTTTAGAATTCTGGACGCGCGTACTGAACAGCGTCTGCGTGAAAAGGTTAAACCCCGTGTTTTTCCCGAAGAACGACTCCGAGTTCGTGATCGCGCTCGGAGGCGGCTGGCAGGAAGGCGAATTCTTTCTTATTACTGTAAAAGGTATTTCTTGCGGGCCACCACAGTATAGAGTGGGCGCTATCTTGTAGGGTCAAATCACACATTAAGTGTAATGTGCACTATCTTGTAGGGTCAAATCACACATTAAGTGTAATGTGCACTATCTTGTAGGGTCAAATCACACATTAAGGGTAATGGTCTCCCCACCACCACCCCTGCCTCTTCCATTCTCCTTCCTGTCATGCAGATATTTCAGAACCACATGCCTGAAAAATCAGGCGTGCAGTGGGGCCCAGTGTTTTAGCTTCTGATGACGAGTTAGAAAACAAAAGGAGACAACTTTACAAAATGAGGATTGAAGGAAGCAAATGTTTGACTGTATTTGAAAAAAACACATTGTTGTATGTTACTTTTACTACTATTATGAAAGAGTGTGATCAAGGCGGTTACTTCACGTCCTTCTTTGTTCCGCAACTAGTTTTGTACCATGACAGCGTTGGTCGCAATCACATGGTTCTGTCCCTGTTTCAGTGTTCCCATGGTCGTGATAACTTGTCTCGTGACAAGTGTTACCTCACAGTCTTGTACTGTGACAAACACTGGATTTGTCTAGCTTCCTTTTCCCCTTTTTGGGGGGCTTAAAAATTCTTTTTCAATAATTTTCTTCCGAAAAGTCAAAATTAAAAAAAAACAGACAGTTTTCTGAGAGAAATGAATGTTTTGTTGCGTGACAGTTGTTTCTACAAGGAACAGAAAGTGGGAACAAAGAGTGACAAGGGAAAACCCTACCCCAGCACCAGGTACAGTATTGTCGTGCTCAGCACCCATTCTGGGAGCGTGGTTGAGACAAATTTCAGTAGTTGCGCGACAGACGTGAAGTAACATTTTTTTTTGTACCGCTCCTAAGTGCAACACTGAGACAAAACGGACATGAAGTAACCGTCCAAGTCATTCATAGCTGTCTGGAATCACATACTTACACGTTTTAGAAGAGGTAGCTGTGTTAATCTGGGTAAGCATATCAAAACCCAAATAAAAATTAAACACAGAAACCGTATGGCACCTTAAAAATTATAACGTTTTCAACGTGAGCTCTTTCAAATGAATCTACTTCTTCAGGCATTTGGAATAAGATATGGTTTTGATTCAAATGTATCTGAAGAAGTAGAGTTGTCCATGAAAGCTCGCATTAAAATGCAACAGCCTTTAAGTCACCACTAGGTTTTTGTCTTTTTTTCAATTTTAATTTTTTTATTTGGGGTTTTGCTGGACATATTTACATGTCATTGAGCTTTCCATCGTACAAAAATAAATCTAGCAGTTGGATCAAGAGTAGATGTGCTGCAGAGGTGTACCCGTTCAAAATCCCTCTAAATACCTTGGGTCCGTCCCCCAGTATCCTGAGATTTTTAGTGTACAGTAAGAAACTTTAGGCTTTCTCTCTTGCACATTCCCCTCTTCCTGAGCAACGATTTCACCAAACTACCATCCTAACAGCCCATTGTATGAAACCGTGGCAGTTAAAAGCGGGATCAACCTGTTGTGTAGTGTAGGTACGCGCCATGGAAATAAATACATAAATAAATACATGCCGCAGGAGAAGATCGGGTGGACCATGCCGCCGGGGATGGGACCACCCTGGGGAAAACTTTACACATTGTTTTCCTTGCTTCCTAGATGGAATTGTGACGGCCTCCGGGGCGTTGAGGTCAAAGAGGAAGAATGTGTGCGACTTCATGAGATGTAGGTCTTTGAACGTTTTTGTCGCTTGCTTCTCCACTCACCTCCTCTGGGTCCCCATCGCTGCTCAACCCTGGGAATGGGTTCGACTGATGAGGGTTATTTGTGGTTCCTTCTCCTCTTCCCGTGTCACTGAGGCTCATGCGATCCTCTCCCCAGGCCTTGTTTTAGGGGTAAAACCCTCTTGTGTAACATTGCACTCGGTTCAGTGTGGTTTGGGCATACCATTTACGGGAAACGAAAAGATTCCTGTCCCCTCGATTTTCTGTTTGTCTATTTTCGCTTTGCTCTCTTTCTCGTCACCTCCTCTTTGGCCCTGGCGAGCGTCAGGATGGTGTGGCATCATCCGACGTGGCTGTCGGTTTGACGGCGGCGATCCCAATTCTGGAGGGGGAAATCTGGTGATAGGCTCCCAAAGGCCTCTTAGAACAAGAAGAGTCTGGAGGGAGCCTTAGAGTAGAATAGATTCGCCTGTACCTCGATGGGGATTCCCTGAGGACAGTGGTACAGGTGCTGGTCATATCGAGGTTGGATTACTACAACGCCCTCTACATGGGGCTCCCCTTGAACCTTGTTCGGCGATTGCAGCAGGTCCAGAATGTGGCGGCCAGGTTGGTGGTTGGTGCGCGTACGTTTGACCACATCACCCCTATCCTGGTCCGCCTGCACTGGTTGCCCGTTGCCTCCCGAATAAGGTTCAAGGTGTTGGTTTTGGTTTACAAAACCCTCCATGGTTTGGCCTCTGTCTATCTGGCAGAGCGTATCTCCCAACGACTAGATCTGGCCCAAGCCACCCGATCTTCCTTGGCCCTCTCGCTTCAGATTGCCACGCTGAGGGAGGCCCGTAAAGCGACCACCCGCAATCGGGCCTTCTCGGTTGTTGGTCCTTCTATTTGGAACACCTTGCCAAGCAAGATATGGCAAGCTCTTTCGTTGGCATCCTTCAAGAAAGCCTTGAAGACCTGGCTATTTAGGGACGCCTTCGGAAACAGCTAGGGGCAGACTTTTTTTTTCTCCTCCCCTGCCCCCTGCCAATACTGGTTCGCCGTCCTGGATCTGGCTGTTCTGTTTTTATTTGTTTAATCCTTATGTAAACCGCCCTGAGTTCCCGTTCGGGAAATAGGTGCGGTATACAAATTTGAAAATAAAAATAAATAAATAAATAAATAATAAGAGTCTGGAGGGAGCCTTAGAATAGAACACAGGCGGATCGGAAGCATTTAATTCGTGTAAACTGAACTTTTCCAATGCCTGAACTGAGTGACGCCATTACTTCACATCCATTTTGTACCGCAACAAATTATATTGCGTAATATAATTTGTTGCAGTCGCGTGGTTTTGTTGCTGTTCCTGTGTCTCCAAGGTCGCATTTTATTGTTACGATTACGAAACTTATGTGACCTCACGGGGCAATGCCGCATCAAAGCGCATTCTTGTTTCGTTGTTCAGCTAATACATGTTCTCTGCCGACACCTAGTGTCACGATCATTCTGTAAAGTGATACAGCGTTTGGAAACGGAAATCAGCTAAAAGGGCTGCCATTTACTCTTTGAAACAGTAACGGAGGGAACCCGCCATTTCGATATATCTACTGAGTCCGAAAACAAAACAAAACAAAAAATCAGTGGGGGGGGGAAATAACCAAATGGGGATGATAATGGAAAAGATGCGGAACAAACGATACCCCACTGTGCCATATACCGGCATAAAAACCACAATAAAATAGTGACAAGTAAAACACTACCCTTAGACCAGGTACAACTTGAGTGCACCGAATCGCGCTTCAGGGGGCGTGGTCGCACTTTATTTTGAATATAGCGCGACGGACGTGGGGGAACAAATTTATATTCTGCAACTGAGCGCACTTTCTAGAGCAGTGATGGCGAACCTATGGCATGGGTGCCAAAGGCGGCACTCGGAGCCCTTTCTGTGGGCACCCGACATTGCCCCTTCATAGCCACCTGTATACAGGTTAAATTACCGTATTGGCACTTTGCAAAAAAAAATTAGTGGGTTTTGAATTGCAGTTTGGGCACTCGGTCTCTAAAAGGTTCGCTGTTCTAGAGAAACAAACTGGACGTGAAGTAATGGCCTTTATGGAACATTCACTTACATACCAACTTTCTTTCCAACAAGCTCCTGTTGTATTTCCAATAAGATTTTTTTTTTACCTCTCCCAGTTTCGAAATGTTCCATCGTGTGGGCTGCCTTCTCGACAGTGGATAACAAGTTTTATTTGCTGGTATCGGAGGAAGGCACAAACGATCACTTCATTGTGGCGTACTATAGAGGTGAGGACGTTAACCCGGAGCACCATTTTCGTCAGCATGATTTCTGTTTAAAATTGAATAGATGTCGCCGGGGGGGGGGAATATTGTTATAGGTCCGCTAAGAAGAAGACTAGCCCAGCTAAATTGCTAGCCCTGCTATCAGTGGAACTGAAAGGTGCCCCCATATTTGCCAGAAAATGGGGATGGGACCTTCAGGAGTGTTCAGCCGCCCTCGGAAATAGCTTAAGCACATAAAAAATGTGGCTGCACGAGAACCCGTTACCCTACTTCAAATGTTGCTGGTAGATCTATAAGCTACACCAGGCCTGCCCAACAGGTAGACCGCAGGCTACTGGTAGCCCACAAAGGGTTCAAAAGTAGCCCGCCAGCCATCAATTAAAAAATGTGAGGGGATAAGTTCTCCACCCCTCCCTGTCTCAGCCGAGCAGGGCAGTTCAAGGGCCATGGCAAATTGAATTCTGTTCTCTCCAGAACCGATTAATTGGTTTTCAATGCATTCATATGGGAAACTGCTGCTCTACTTACAAAAGTTTTTACTTATGAGCATGTGCTCAGAACGGATAAAATTCGTAAGTACTGTCTAGATTTTACTATAGTAGCCCTCAGGCACTTTGGGCTGGAAAAAGTAGACCTTGGCCTGTTCAAAGTTGAACAGCCCTGAGATACACCATCTTGCCTTCATTCTTGACGTTTGGCTTTTTTTCTCTTTCTTTTCAGAGGAGGAGTATTTTGAGCAGATTTACGACATCCCACAATTTGTTCCCAAGGGTGAGAGCAACCAGCACCTGTTCCTTCTGCTTTCCTTCGAGCCAGGGAATCTCTCCCCACGGGGTCCAAATGGGGTGGTGGGGGGTGGAAGGAGTTATAACCCTTGCTTTGTTTGTTCACATGGGTCGAAAGGATGGGGAAAAGATGAAGCTTGGAGTGAGCCTACGGGAGGATGATTAAAGGACAATGAATATCTTTGCCACGTGGGTTTTTTATTTTTCTTGGCCAAAGTGCCTTGCGGACAGTTCGGAATCCTCCCCCCCCCCGGTGTTAGGCCAAGTCATGGGCGTGTAAGCTGTACGTGCGCTACCTCTTTGAGCTTCATCTGCTCTAACATTTGGTAGGAGAGTCCCAGCGTAAGGGCTAGGCTGCGTAGTAAGTATGTATTTGTGTGACCGAGCGAGCCATGACTTGGTGGCAAAGCGCAGGCATTGCGGGAGGAAAGTTCCGGGCTCATTCTTTGAATACTTAAGGTTTAGAAAGCAGCCTGCCTTGGAAACCCAGGCGCATTGCTGTGTGTTGTGTTATAGACCCCCATGGCGCAGTGGTTAAATGCCTGCACTGAAGGTCAAACTGTGCTCACGGCATGGGGTTCAATCCCAAGTAGCCGGCTGAAGGTGAACTCAGCCTTCCATCCTTCCGAGGTCGGTAAAATGAGTACCCAGCTTGCTGGAAGGGCAATGTGTAGCCTGCACACTGTAATTAAAAAAAAAAACTGTAAACTGCCTAGAGAACACTTGAAGTGGTATGGGGTGGTATATAAGCAGAACGCTTTGCTTTGCTTTGCTTTATTTTATTTTTGCATTTCTAGGAACCCCCCCCCCCCAGATCTCACGATGCAGGATGTCAGTGTTTGAAACCAGCAAGATAGATAGACCTTGACCTCTGTTCAATAACTGTTTTGGAATGGTCCACCTTTTGTGCACTTATGTGCCCCAAATGATGTACTTCTCCCCCACCCCACCCCCCGCCGCCTCTCTTTGCAGCCTCTGATAAAGGATTCGTCATGCTCTTGGGCATGGAGCAGTATACCAACACAACTCTCGTCCCGAGAGGCTTGGCGCTCAACCCCTACGATGATATCTTCTACATCTGGGGGAATGTCATCTTACAAAGGTACGGTTGTCTGCCGAAAACCTGCTGGCTTGAATATGGTCCCGGGCGGAAGCTTTGAGGAATTGGCCGGAGGGCTAATGTCTCCTCACCTATCAATTGCGAAGCTGGCATCTCATAAAGTAACCAGCTCAGCCTCCCAGCCTTCCGGGGATGGTACGTTGAGTACCCATCTCACTGGGGGGTGGGCAGGGATGTGCAGCCTGCACAATTAAATCAGAGAGTCATAGAATCATGAACTAGGAAGGGGCCTACGAGGATGTCACGTCCAACCCAGTACTCCATGCAGGAATACAGCTCAATGGATTGCTGCCAGGTGGTTGTCCATTTTTCTCTTGCATGCCTCCAGTGTTGGAGCTCCTGCCACTTCCCGAGATCATGGGCTCTGTTGCCGTACTGCTCTAACATTCCAGAACTTTCTCCTGATCTTCAGCCAAAAGCTGGATTCTCTTAATTTGAGCCCATTGTCGTGCGTCCTGCACTCTGAAACAATCAAGAGCAGATTCTGCCTCTCTGCTAGATGATAGCCCTTCAAATATTTGAAAAATGCTACCTACGGCCCCTCAGTCTTCTTCCCCCCCCCCCCCCAGGCTAAACCAGCCCAGTTCTTCCAGCCTTTCTGATGTCCAAACTTCGGCCCTTCTGATGTTTTGGACCCCAGCTCCCAGAATTCTAAGCTTAGATTGCCAATGGCAAAAGACTGTGGGAGTTGCGGTCCAAAACATCTGGAGGGCCGAAGTTTGGACATGCCTATAGGGCAATGGTGTCAAAACTTTGGCCCTCCAGATGTTTTAGACCACAACTCCCACAGTCCTTTGTCACTGGCAATACAGGCTTGGAATACTGGGAGTTGTGGTCCAAAACATCTGGAGGGCCAAAGTTTTGACACCCCTGCTATAGGGCATGGTTTTCAGACCCCTGATCATCCTTGGGCCTCTATCATTCATTGGCATCTTTCAGTCTCGAAAGACTATGGTATCATGCCTGGAGTAGAGATCCTAAGAACAACACCTAGTGTGTCTAAATAGACCAATTCGGGAATGGCAGTCTCTACCGCACTGGGGACAGATGTATTCTGTTTCTTGCCCGGTCCTCGAATTTCGTTCTTTCCGTGCCTGCCTCTTTTCCTCTGCCTGTTGGACAAATGCCTCTTCAAATTTATGTAGACCTCAACAGATGGGAAACCCTGACCTCCAATCGCACTATCTGGAGGCAAGAGAGAGAGGGCCTGTATCACACTGCACATAAAAAGTGCATTTTTAAAAATTTTTAAATTTGCACTTGGAGTACTGGTCCCCACCATAACGCACTTCAAAAAAATGCATGCCTCTGCCATGCCTTCTGAAGCGTGACCGTCTGCATTTTCCTGATCCTTGCCCCTCCGGTAGTATTTTTTTATCTGCATTTTCGAAGAATTGAACTGCGCATCAAAAGTAAGTGGGGGTGGCATTGTTAGTGCACATTTTTGTTATTCTGCTCAATTTATTGTGATTTTCTTAAATTCATTTGCTCTTTAAAATAAAAAAGTGGATCACTGTATTAGGAAAAACAAAAACAAAAATGTTTGTCATGTCCTCCAGCAGTAAAACTAGATACCCGGCAACAGCTTTTCAAAACAGCCATTTTGGCCCATGGGGATGTGTGAATAGAGCATCCAAAAATGCTACTGTGGGGATGGAAAGTGCGCATCAAATGTTATGTGAGCAGTCTTGGAGAAAGTACGCATCAAATCAACATGCACATTTAGTGTGCATATGATAGAGGCCAATTACTTGTCGCCCTCCTCCGAACCAGTTCCCGTTTGTCAGCAATAGAACGAACGGCATGGAACAAACAATTTTCCGTTTTCGTTTTTCATTTTTTGTTTCGTTACACAACGAAACGACAAACAAAATTTGTCCCTAAAATGAAACGAAACGAACAGAAACGCGGGGATTTTTTTCGTGCTTTTCGTTTCCGTTACAGCAATGAAGCGAGCTGCTTTAAATGCTAAAAAAAAATCACTTAAAATTGGAATAAATTCTAACGAAACGGTAACGAAACGAAAACGATTTTTTTTGCAAAAATTCACGAACAACACAAATGAACCAAAACGGACCTCTAAACGACAAACGACCAACGAAACTCCATTTTTTCTATTCGTGCCCATCTCTAGTCAGCAATGCTGCCCCGAATGTGCTCAAAGCCCCATGGGGCAGAATATTAAGCCGCGCACTTGTTCACTGCAAAGGGAATATTAAGGAAGACAACTGGGAACAGAAGATTCTCCTGTGATTTCTGTTTGAGGCCTATTACCTGTGGGGTTTCTTTTGCATCCGAACATGGAGCGCTGAGAGGGAAAAGGAAGGGGAAAGAATATAAACCAACCAAGCATCAATTACAAGGACGACCTTTCTCCCTTTCCTTGTTTTGTGTCTGTGCAGCAACGACATGAAGAATTACATCTACCTCTCAAACTTCCCCGGCAAACCTCCCATCAAGTATTTTGTCCTGTCGTTCAGCGGGGCCATCGCCTTTGTGACGGATACGGACGAGGTGGGCCTGTTCGTTTTCTGCATGGGTGTACGGTTGTTTTGGAGAACCTGAGCGACTGGGTGGTGTGAGTAATGGGCTGTGGTTGCTTCTTCACTGAACAACAACAACGATAACAATGACAACAGCAACAACAATGGGTGGAAGGTCGCCAGATCTGCTGAAACACAAACCGTAATCCCAGGAGCTTCTGAGGCCAATCATTATGTTTTTCTAAAGAGGAAGGCATTTTCTAGCCAAAAAAAGAGCATTCTTCCTCTCACTATATAAACATAATAAATCAGTTCCCACCCTCGAAGAGGCTTCGAGGGTACTTAGCTTGTCATTTGGAGAGTTAAAAAGCAGCAGCAGAAGAAAGAAGCCATCTGGAATCACCTAGCCCCCCCCTTGCAAAGTAAGAGCCACAGCTGCAGAAGAGAATCAGGTGGGAAAACAGGATGCCTTTTTTGGGGGGGGGGATTTACCTGCTGGGGTCTGATGAGAAGGGCAATCACAAAACCACCTGGCCAGCCTCCCCTTGGGTTGATCCGGCTCACGGAGGTGATTCAATGACTTGTACTTTGGGGGCGGGGGGGGGGGAATGAAGTTTCCGAGATCTAAGCCTGAGCCCTGTGTCTCCCCCCCCCCCTGCCTCCTCCCCCTCCTCCCTTGCATCTAGGTCTGGGTGGCCAAGGAAAGCAGCACAGAGGTCAAAAAGGTGTACCCGTCCAAAGCCTGGTCCGTGTACAACACCCTGCAGGTGATGAACGGCGTAGACGGCTACGACTTGACCAGGAAGCACGCCATCATTACCATCTTCTTCGACAGGGACGGGATGCAAGAGGTGGGTGCGTTTGTCCGTGGCACAAGGAGCTCAGCAGGTGTGGCTGGTCTTACCAGGGCTGGCAGGGCACAGCCAACTTGCTTCCTAGAAGCAGAAGGCCAGGCATTTGCCTTTGCTGTCCTCTTCATCACCTCCCAGCCCTATCAGGCTCTGTGTAATTTTTCTTCTGCCCCGAAGCTGCATTGTGGAGTCGGTGAATAACAGCCTGTCTCTCTCTGCACCACCACTTCAGGCCGTGACCCTGCCTGCCCTTCGTAGCTCTGTCCGCTGTTCTCTGCCCTGCCTCCCACCTCCTCGACCACACCAGGCACCCAGCCGCACCAGAAGCCTGCGTTGAAAACACTTTACGGTGGACCCTCGTATAACAAGCAGCTTGTTTAGCAGAAAATCCGCTGAAAGGAAGAAAAAAATCCCGGAGATAGGGGAAATTTGCTTAACTGAATCGCCTATGGGGCAAATCTGTACAACAGAAAAACGGTCGTGATTAGAGATTAACCAGTTTTCAATGCATTCCTATGGGAAATTTGTATAAAGGAGAAGGAAGGAAGGAAGGAAGGAAGGAAGGAAGGAAGGAAGGAAGGAAGGAAGGAAGGAAGGAAGGAAAGAAAGGGCTGTATCACATTACACTTAAGATTTGGGTTTTTTTTAGTTTTTAAAACTGCATCACAACGGCTAGTCCCCACCTCGATGCTCTTCGAAAAAACAGAGTGCCTGATCTGGGCTCCTTTTATTTCAGCTTGTTTACAGGGAAGATCCTGGAACCAATGGAAGAATAATTAAGAGGCGCTTCCCTCTGGATGAAGTCCTGACCTACGACCAGTTGATAAGCACGCCTCACAAGGAGATTATGCACAAGTGAGTGAGCGTGCCAGGCTGCGCGTGCCGCCCGCTCTCGTCTCGTCTCAGCCCTCCAAGAGAGGCTGGTCCGATCTAGCTGCGCCGCGTCCATCTCCTTGAACGCCTCTCTCTCGATGCCGGACCTGCTGCCCTTTCCCTGGCATGCTGGCCTCTGCCACGCTCTTCTTCGACCCCTCTGTTCCCCCCCCCACAAGCAATGTTCTGCCAACCGCAGACCGCTGCCACTCCCACACCGATAGGGTCACCGCTGCCTGGGAGGCTTCTCTGCGTCAGCTAGCAGTTCTTCACTGCAAGGTGAACGTCGAAAACCTGGCCCCGGCAGGGCCTCCATGATGCCTTGACCTGCGGGCCTGAGACCAAGGCCCCTGGAGCCCAGTCAAGGGTCTCGGGTGGGCACAGAATCCAGATGTTGTCAGACTCCCAAACTCCACGGACCCCCCACCCCACCCCCACCCCGCCGGCGTATGTAATGGTGTGGAAGAATGGGAATCCACATCTGGCCACCCCCAGATGGCTGTATGTTCCCCGTGTGGTTCTCAGGGGAAATCGCCTTTGGGAGAGAATGCAGGACTGGCCAGCGGAAGGGACACTGGGAAGCCTTTGCCTTGAATCACTCTTATTAAAACCAAGAGCCCTTTCACACGACCCCTAAGATCCACTGGCAGCTTAAATTCGGATTCCCCCCAGCCAGATGCCATGTGGGTTTTGTTCCTCTTCCTGTGTTCCCACCCTTACGCACTCCATTGCGCCTGTCTGCGGTGAGGGGAGGGAGGAAAAAAGGGAGAAAAAATGCAGGCTCACCTCCGCTCACACCTCTGTCTGCCCTTGGAGAAGCCCCGTAGGGATTCCTCTCTGTTAAAGGGGCAGCGGGGACAACAAAAACAAACAGAAGGTGAGGAGAGCCCAGCATCCACAGCTTTACAATCTGCATCAGAATTTTTTTTTTACCTCTGGAGACCAGGTCCTTGTAAAGTGCGCTGGGGCGCGCTTAAGTGGGCGTGGGCGTACTTTATTTTTTTTTAAAGTCCGCTGCTGGTGGGAAAACAATTTTATGCTCCGGATCTGCAAGTGTTTTGCAGCGGATTTTAGGGGTCGTGTAAAAGGGCTCCAAGTTTTTCACCCCAGAAAGAAAGGGAGGGGTGGGTGGATTCCGAGTCGAAGCCGAGCCACTGAAAAAGAACGTGTCGAGTTGCTGGCGTGGCTAAAGAAAATTCTCAAGCCTGGGCCAAACTTTTCTCTCTCTCTCTCTCTCTCTCTCTCTCTCTCTCACACACACACACACACACACACACACACACACACCGGAGTTTTTGAAGGAAGTCGGGGCTGTTGGACAGGCCTAAGCTCCGGGTGTTCCCGTGCATTGGGGCTGCTAGCCATTCCCAGCTCGCCTACCGGAAAAGATGGACCCAAGTCCAAGTTCCTGTTAGAAGCAAGCTTTTTTTTCTCCTGGGGGGTCTGAGTCAAGTCCCCCGTGCGCCTTGAGTACGAAGTGACAGAGAATCCCATGCTTTGAATCCCTTGAGCTGGCCGGTGGGTATTCTCAGTCTGTCCCTTCCTTCCCAGTGGATTGAACTACATCCGCTTCACCCACCACTGCCCCTTTGCCATCATCCGCATGGTGCAGCTGCCCCAGCCGCAGCGCTTCACCCGGATGGAGCACTACCGCGTCCGGCCGCCGGAGATCATGGAGAAGACGGGCTTCCATGACAGCAAGTCCCTGATGGTGTACCAGGGGCTAGTGTACCAGCTGCTCCAGTTGCATTCGGCCTACCACCGTGTGAGTGCGCCCCCTCTCTTCTCCCGGCTCCGTCAGGGGCAGCCCCGTGGCCCTCGAGACCGAGGTGGCTGGAAATCCGGAAGGTCCTGGTCAGAAACCAGGCCAGAGAGGGCAAGAGAGGGATAGCAGCAGCAGCGGTGGTGGTGGTGGTGGTGGTGGTTGGGTCATCTCTCCATAGGTTTTTGACCCCCTTTGCAACCGTCGTCTTTCTCTTTTGCTAGTCGTACGCTGACCCGGTCCATGACCCCACATGGCGCTGGTGGAAGAACAAGAAACAAGATGCGGTAAGAAATAAAAAACACAAACACCAAAACCCAAAGCTCTTGAGACCATCTTTAAAGAGAAACAAAGAATCTCTAAAAAGGCTCCCCCCAACGTGAGTCAAGATGCATGGAGGGGCTTCCTTTAGGGAAACAAGCTCTCTTTGTGGTCCAGAGGAGGAGGGGGGGCACACAACATGGCTCTGGGCTCCTCCCTCTTTGGAAAAGAAACAAGGAAATCTCTCCTGGCTTCTTTGAGTAAAAGGAACGCTTCTGTTTGGGATCCTTCCGGTGCATGGTAAGAATCGCAGGGAAGGCGTGGGAATGAAGGCATCTGGAAAGAAATGAGCTTGTGGTCTTTCCTTCCATAGAGGCTCCGGTGCCTCTACAACTGTTGGGTCCCTCAGGGGAGCCAGGGGTTGGAAGTTCGATTCCCCTCTGTGCCATCCAGCTGATCTGCAGATCTAAAGTAGTAGTAGTAGTAGTAGTAGTAGTAGTAGTAGTTGTTCATGATGATGATGATGATGATGATGATGATGATGATGATGACGACGACAAACACAGCTACCAGGTGTTAAGCTGGAGTTGGCCTTCTCCAATGATCGAGCTCCTTCCAAGAGCCTAAGACAGTGGTGGCGAACCTTTGGCACTCCAGATGTTTTGGACCACAACTCCCACAGTCCTTTGCCGTTGGCAATACAGGCTGGGAATTCTGGGAGTTGTGGTCCCAACACATCTGGAGTGCCAAAGGTTCGCCACCACTGCCCTAGGATGACTGGAGATATCTTCGCAGAATATATGCTGTTCCTAATAATATCGCCGTTTGTAGTTGACCAATGTTGACCTTGTCAATGCCAAGATTCAGATGTTGATCCAGGTCTTTTGGGATTGCACCCATGGCACCTATTATACTTGGTATGGTTCTTGCCTTCCTATTGCAGAGCTTTTCAATTTCTATTTCTATATCCTGATATTTGGTTATTATTAGATGTGGGACTCCATATCTGGCCTTCACAGAAGTCCACCCGTACTCTAGGCCAGTGGTTCTCCACCTGTGGGTCCCCAGATGTTCCTGGACTGCAACTCCCAGATATCCTGGCCAGCTCAGCTAGTGATGAAGATTTCTGGGAGTTGCAGTCCAGGAACATCTGGGTACGTGCCGGTTGAGAACCACTGACTTAGATTGTCCCAAAGCAGAATTACTGGTATTCCGTTCTTCCTTACTTTTTGGGAGAGGTTTTCCTTTTTAAAAAAAAAAAAGGGGGGGGGGAAGCAGCAACATACTCACGGGAGAGGGCAGGCGATGGACCTCTGTCACAATCCTTTCCAGGAATACTATTACTACGTGGCCAGCAACTGGAAATCCTCTGGAGGCATCTACGTGGACATGGCCAACTACGCCAAGATCTACAACCTCATGCCCAACAATCTCCTGCCACACATGATCTACCTGGACAAGAAGACCGAGTATACCTTCTCTGTTTACCTGAGCATCCGGAACACCAAGCAAAGCAGTAAGGAGCAGGGAGCCTGGACTTTTCCTCCAGGAATCTGGTATCTTGGCACCAAGTCCCAAGTCCAAGTCTAAGACTTTGGCACCAAGTCCCAAGTCTGACTCTTTGGTCCCAAGTCTCAAGTCCAAGTCTTTGGCACCATGTCCCAAGTCTAAGTCTGAGACTTTGGCCCCAAGTCCCAAGTCTAAGTCTGAGACTTTGGCCCCAAGTCCCAAGTCCAAGTCTGAGTCTTTGGCCCCAAGTCCCAAGTCTGAGTCTTTGGTCCCAAGTCTCAAGTCCAAGTCTTTGGCACCATGTCCCAAGTCTAAGTCTGAGACTTTGGCCCCAAGTCCCAAGTCTAAGTCTGAGACTTTGGCCCCAAGTCCCAAGTCCAAGTCTGAGTCTTTGGCCCCAAGTCCCAAGTCTGAGTCTTTGGTCCCAAGTCCCAAGTCTCAAGTCCAAGTCTTTAGCACCAAGTCCCAAGTCCAAGTCTGAGACTTTGGCACCAAGTCCCAAGTTCGAGTCTTTGGTCCCAAGTCTAAGTCTGAGACTTTGGCCCCAAGTCCCAAGTCCAAGTCTGAGACTTTGGCACCAAGTCCCAAGTCCAAGTCTGAGTCTTTGGCCCCAAGTCCCAAGTCTGACTCTTTGGTCCCAAGTCTCAAGTCCAAGTCTTTAGCACCAAGTCCCAAGTCCAAGTCTGAGACTTTGGCACCAAGTCCCAAGTCCAAGTCTGAGTCTTTGGCCCCAAGTCCCAAGTCTGAGTCTTTGGTCCCAAGTCCCAAGTCTCAAGTCCAAGTCTTTAGCACCAAGTCCCAAGTCCAAGTCTGAGACTTTGGCACCAAGTCCCAAGTCCGAGTCTTTGGTCCCACATCCGAGTCTTTGGCATCAAGTCCCGAGTCCAAGTCTTTGGCACTTAGGGCAGGTCTCAGGGCAGCTATGGGCCATGACAACCAATCTCAAAATACAGTAATATTGTAAAACAATAAAATGTAATAAAAACTGGCATATACGACAAATAAGTTAGAACAGTATTTTAAAGCATATGACTAAATAAGTTAAATGTTTTAGGGAGTGAGACATTGTTTATTTCTTCATGATTTCTGTCAAGACGCATAACTGAGGTAATGCATCAGTTATGTACATACGCACAAAGGCATTTTTTGCTCTCACATTTACAGTCACTTCGTTTTCTTGAAATAATTTATTTATTTATTTATTTATTTGATTTTTATACCTCACCGTCTAGCCCGAAGGCTACTCTGGGTGGTTAAATTTACCGTGAAACTTTGTAGAAGAGAACGTCGAGTAAGACCTTAGACTAGCAGGTGAAGCCTGTGGTGTATCATGGAGTCCGGCATGCACAACTCTATTAGCATGACTTAAAAACACAGCCCAGCTTTGACATCCGCCTAAGGGGAAGGTGGCCCTGGCTCGTGGCTAGATCCAGCTGCCCTTTTCTAAAACGGCCATACCTTTTCTGAAACGACACAAGTAGAGATGGGCACGACTCAAAAAAATGGTGTTTCGTTTGTCGTTTGGTCGTTTAGGGGGTCCGTTTCGTTTCGTTTTCGTTTTCGTGACTTTTTTTTGCAAAAAAATTCGTTTTCGTTTTGTTAGGTAACGAAACGAGAAACCGAAAACGAAAAGTTGCTGTTTCGTTAGCATTCTTTTTAGTTCAATGCATCTTCTGCAACAAAAACGAAAAACACGGCAAATTTGGTTGTTTCGTTTTTGTTTTTGTTTTGTTTCTTTTAAAAAATTCGTTTCATTTTCGTTGCGTAATGAAACAAAAAACAAAACGAAAACAAAAAATCGCTCGTTTCGTGCCCATCTCTAGACAAAAGCCTTACTGTACACAGTAGCTGGCACGTGGAAGCCCCGTGGATTCTTTTTTTTCTTTTTTTTAATTTTAATTTTATAGATTTAGATTTTTTAGATTTCCAATTTCTTGCTATAATTAATCTAGCTGCTGTCGTAAGGTTTGCTATTAGTTCCTTTGTTGTAACATCATAATCTTTACTAGTTAACAATGATAATAGTGCTGTCTCTGGATTGCAGTCAATATCTAGTTTAATCATGTTAGCCCCGTGGATTCTTATTAGGCGTCTCTTCCTTTTTGCCTGCAGTGGGAGAAACGGCTGAAGAAAATTCCCTCCACTACATGTGGCTCACAGCCATCTTAGCCCATCCAGAATATATTCACGTCAGTCTCCAGAGGCACGAACTCATCAGCAGAGGCTCCGTCTTGTATCTGGTAAGGACTTCTGAATTTCCAGCCGCTGCAGCCGCTGTGCCAGACACGGTGGCCGGCATCTTCAGAGGGCAAGGAGGCTCAGGGAACTAGGAGTTCTCTCTGTGCTCTGGGTTATAAAGTGAGTCTCACTCACTTTATAGGCATCACTCACTTTATAACCCAGAGCACAGAGAGGCAACTCCTAGTTCCCCGAGTCCTCCTTGCCCTCTGAAGATGCCGGCCACCGCGTCTGGCGAAACGTCAGGAAGAAAAACTTCCAGAACACGGCCAAACAGCCTGAAAAAAACTCACACACAACGATCAGATCCCAGCTGTGAAAGCCTTCGGGAACACATTTAACACAGAAGTTGCTAGAACCTAGAGCAGAACCTCCCTGAACGTGTACAGAGTGCCGTTCTGCAAACTAATACATAATAGATATATATTATTTTCATGGAGCCCAATGAACCTCCAAGGGCACAGCCAGATTTTTACTCCTTTTCTCAGTTCTGACTACCATCCACGAGCTCGGGATTGGCCAGTCAAATGCCAGAGACCTGGTGACAATATTTGATCTATTTTGGGGTGTGTGTGTGTGTGTGTGTGTGTGTGTGTGTGTGTGTGTCTGTGTCTGTGTCAGTGTCTGTGTCTGTGTCTGTGTGTTTTCCAAGTGCTGGATGACATGCCTGGGATGACATAAACATACAGAGATGAGCCTCATTCATTATTGTCCGGGATAGCTCTGTGATTAAAGTCTCTGGATTTGCTTCCTGGGAGAAGAGCCAGCCTGAATAACTTTGGGCAAGGCACACATTCCCAGGAACCCCCGAGAGAAGGGAATGATATGCCACTTCCTTCTTGGTATCGTATTCTCCTCTTGGAAAGTCCTGAAAAGGCTTCCTGCAAGTCAGAAGTGACTTGATGGCACATGGTTGTCTATTATTATTACAAGAGTAGTATATGGGCAGGTGGGTTCCAGATGTGACGGCCATCTGCCCTGCCGCTCTGAGGACCATAAACCTCGGGACGAAACCAGCGCAGAGAACCGTTTTTAATCCAGTGCGAGGAAAACCGCATCCCTTTCAAACCTCTTCTCATTTCGTCCCGCAATGCCAGGTGACCATCGCGGACACGGGCATCTACCCCATCCAACAGCTCAGCGGGAAGAACCTCCTGAAAAGCTCCGCCACTCTCAAGGTAGGAAGGCCGCCGCTCATGTTCCTTGCGGCGCTGGGCTTCCCTCGCGCTTAAGGGAGGGCGTCCCCCATCGCACTCTTTGGAACTGCCCGTCTCAGGTCCTCATCCTGCCGTTCATGCCGCCCCTCTTGTCCTTCCCAGGTGGCTCATTCGGGAATGAACTGCTACGGATACACAGCCCATCGGCCAGAGATCAAGGTGATGGGGGGGCGCTTTGATTAGTTGAAAGGGAGGAGGTTGCTCTCTGTGTTGATCTCCCCTGCCAGCAGCCCTAGTAGCATATGGGGAATATAGGGGATATAGGTGCTGGCCCTTCAGGTGGTCCTCCTTTGGAACCGCTCCATGCCAAAGGCCTTTGCTGCCACCTGTTGGCATCCTGAAACAATTTGATCACTGATCTTTTTCTAACTATTGCTCTGCCTACTCTTTCTTCTCTTTACTCTTCCTTCCTTCCTTCCTTCCTTCCTTCCTTCCTTCCTTCAGCAGTTTATTCCTTTGTAGATCCGTTCACCATCTGCCTGCCTACCTGCCTGCCAGTCCATCCATCTGTCCGTCCGTCCATCCATCCATCCATCCACCCACCCACCCACCCACCCATCCATCCATCCATCCATCAAGATATTCCCTGTAAAAATCTTCCCTGCCACTCTGGAATCGTTCCCATCCATCCGTCCGTCCGTCCGTCCGTCCGTCCGTCCGTCCGTCCGTCCGTCCGTCCGTCCGTCCGTCCATCCATCCATCCATCCATCCATCCATCAAGATGTTCCCTGTAAAAATCTTCCCTGCCACTCTGGAATCGTTCCCATCCATCCATCCATCCATCCATCCATCCATCCATCCATCCATCCATACATCCATACATCCATCTGCCTGTCTGCCTCCACGCCCTCCCACCTGCCCACCTAATTAACTAATTAACGTAGTTGAGACGTGAAGGCCAAAAGTCCTTGGTAAGAGGGGGTTTCGCCAGGCACCTCCTTCTTAGAGATGTAATTCAGGTGAGGTGCAGGAAGCAAGGTGGTTGTAGCTTTAAAGTTCGAGCAGAGGCAGCGGTGGAGTGTTCTTCCAATAAAGCAGCCCAGGCCATGCGCCCGTCTGCACCTCCTCCATCCACAGCGGCCCGAGTGTTTGTAACACTGGTGCAGGCTTGATGAAGTGGCGTTCATCCATGAAAGCTCACATACGGAATGATGGTTTTGAGCAGTCTATTGCCTCCTCATTGTATTTTGCATTGCGCACACACACCCTTTGGTTTCAATGGGGGTACTGCTGAAGAAGCAAAGTGAGCTGCTTATATACTTCCCCAGAGCGCTTAAAGCTCTCTCTGGGCGGTTTACAGTTGAATTATGCAGGCTACACATTGCCTGTCAGCAAGCTGGGTACTCAATTTACCGACCTCGGACGGATGGAAGGCTGAGTGAACCTTGAGCCTGTTAACCTGGGAGTGAACCCCCAGGTTATGGCTGCAGTACAGCTGTTGAACCCCTGCACCACGAGGCTCCATAATAACCTGTTACTGAGAGTTGGGAAGGTCTGGAAGAGCCCTCCAGGCCACCACACGAAGTTTGTGGGCTGCTTAACCCTCCCCTCCCCTCTGAACATAAGAACATAAGAACATAAGAAGAGCCCTGCTGGATCAGGCCAAAGGCCCATCTAATCCAGCTTCCTGTATCTCCCAGTGGCCCCACCAGATGCCTCTGGGAGCCCATGAGACTAGATTATCTGTCTCCTGATACCAGTCCCCTGCATCCGGCCCTTGAAGTACCCCGGTTTTAAGCTTGGAGATGACACGGCTCCATCATGGTTTGTAACCTGGGATGGATTTTTCCTCCAGGAATCTGTCCAATCCCCTTTGGAAGGCATCCAGTCCAGATGCCATCACCACCTCCTGTGGCAGGGAGTTCCACAGACTAACAACGCGCTGGGTGGATTTTTTTTCCTTTTGTCTGTTCTTACTCTCCCAGCCCTCAATTTGAGTGGATGTCCCCTAGTTCTGGTATTTTGTGAGAGGGAGAAGAGCTTCCCTCTATCCACTTGACTCATGCCCTGCATTATTTTGTACAAAAGCAAAAGACTGGCTCTCTCTTACCGTTGACCTTCCTTGCAGGGCACCGTTGTCGTCGGCATCAACATTGGATGCCCTCCGGGCAAGAGGCTGGCCTTTGACATCACCTACACTAAGAACTACACCGAAGAGAAGAACAAGCGGTATTTCGACTGTGTCGTCCCAGACCCCGAGATGCCCTGCTTTTACTTCAGCGACGGTAGGTGCAGAGTAGGAGGGGAGAGACGGGTCCGCTGGACTTGGACAGGAGATCCTTGCCCTCCTGAGGGTCGAGAAATGTAAGCAACAAAAGGACGATGTCTAAATTCCCAACCTCCACGGCTAGCGTGGCCAAAGTTTTTTATGTTTCCTTCTGACCACTCGCGTGCTTGCTTCCTTTGCAGTGTTTTACCCCTTCTTTTTGATCCAAGATATGGTGACGGGAGACTCGGGGCGTTTCAATGGGAGGTAAGTAGGGAGAGATCCCCCCCGACATCGGAGCAGAGCTAAGGGCGCTTTTACACGACCCCTAAAATCTGCTGGCAACTTAAATTCGGACCAGAGATCTTAGGGGTTTGCTTCTCTTGCTGTGTTCCCACCCCTCCGCACTCCCTTGCTCCTGTCTGCGTGAGGGGAGGGGGGGAAAGGGAGAAAAGAAGGCAGGCTCACCTCCGTCTGTGGTGGGAGCTGCCCCGGGAAGTATTCCAGTCTCTTAAAGGGGTGGGTGGGGGAAACAGAAGGCGAGGAGAGCCCGGCACTCACTGCTTTGCAATCCGCATCAGAAATTTTTCACCTTCGGAGACCAGGTACTTGGAAAATGTGCGGGATCGTGCTTAGGTGGGCGTGGTCGTACTTAATTTTTTTTAAAGTCCGGAGCTGGTGGGAAAACAATTTTAAGCTCCGCATCTGGGAGCCCTTTGCCTCGGATTTTAGGGGTCATGTACAAGCGCCCCAGATTGGAATCAGTGGGTTCTTGCCAGGTGCTTTGCTTGGGGGCCTGGGAGATAAGGTAGGCAGGGACACTTAGGTCCAAATCAGATCTCTTAATCCTGAGAAGGTGGCACGGATGAGTTTTAAAGTCAGGCTGAAGAACAACCAGCGGAAGAACATAAGAACATAAGAATAGCCTTGCTGGAACAGGCTGCCACCGCCCATCCAGTCCAGCATTCTGTCTCACACAGCGGCTCACCAGTTGCTTCAGGGTATTCCCAAGCAGATGTCTTCACCTGCTTACAATTCCCTGCCAATGGAAGCAAAGCTGAAAACGCCATAGCTAATCCATAATAACCCCTTAAAGAGAGTCGGTTGTTAACTGGACACACACGAGAAAAGAGGAAGGCTTCTCTGTTTTTTTTTTTTTTTTTGAAATCGAAAGGTGCAAAAGATTTTTTACTTCTTTGTTTAAACTATGTTTCAACCACCTTTCTCCTTAAAAAGACCTAAGGTGGCTTTCAACCATTAAAAGAGAATATTGAAACGGTAAAAAGAGTACATGTCTTAAGAACATTTTAAAAGAATTAGGCAAATATTCTATTAAAAACGCTCAGTAAAATCAATACTAAAAGCACATTTTGGGCAAATTTTTGGCACATTGATCCATTGCAAACCAAACACAGCATGAAGCAAATGAAAACCCCGCTGGAATTAGTTGCTCAGAGGGTACTAACCCCTTCAGGTGCTGTTATCTAACCGCATTGGCTTGATACATGATTTGGCCTTTTTTTTTTTTTGGCTCAAAGGGGAGGGAATAGTCCAGCCGGCCCTGACTTAAAGGGATCAGCCACATTGCGCTCTGTACAGCTACGGCTCCCAGCCTAGTAGAAAGGGTAACTTACTTCCGGATGCACCTTCTCAGGCAATTGGGTGTTCCTTCCTCATAACACCCTCTTTCTTCAAAGGCTTGATGGAGGGGAAGTGTTTATCCTTTCTCTTAGCACTTCTGGCTTAGCGTGGGATCTTCAGCGGGGAATGAAATATGAAAAATATTATTTATTTATTTGTTTGTTTGTTTCATTTCTATACCGCCCATCTTCCAATAGGAACTCTGGGCAGTTTACAGCAATATTAAAATCAACAATAAATAACAGAACAACAAGTCAACAATACTAGTACAAAAAGAGGGAAAACCCTCAGCAAGAGGCATCGTGGGCGGAAAGGGAAAAATAATTAAGTTAAAAATTAAATTAAAAGGTCACCAAATGCCTCCCTAAAAAGCAAGGTTTTGAGCGCTTTTTTGAAGGTGGGCAGGGACTGTGCAAGGCGCAGCTCACTCGGAAGATGGTTCCACAAAGTGGGGCCCACCCTAAGTGAGCGGGCCTGCAACATTCTAGTACACTGGTGGCCAAACTTTGGCCCTCCAGATGTTTTGGGACCACAACTCCCACAGTCCTTTGTCATTGGCAATACAGGCTTGGAATTCTGGGGGTTGTGGTCCAGAACATCTGGAGGGCCAAAGTTTGGCCACCACTGTTCTAGTGGGAAAAGAGTAGAAGTCTCCCCCCCCTCACCCCCCCCCCAGCTGCTTGGTGTCGCAAGACCATGGTGGGTTGGGAGGCGGGCAAAGACGGCACACTCTGACCTTCTCATGCCTCGGTGTGATTGGCAGCTATATCTTCACCATCATCGGCGGTGGGCCGTATTCGGTGGACAACATCCAATACTACACGAAAGAAGAAGTCCAGCTCTATAACACCTGGAATGGCAGGTGAGGGCAAGGGGCAAAGTTCTCCTTCAGCCTAGTAATGGCACGTGAACTCTATAGGATGCATGGTTCACCCAAGGGGCAGTGTTTCGTGTGTATGTTTTTTTCTTCTTCCAAACTCTCCCTTTTTTTCTAGCTCAGAATGATTGAACAGATTTTTTTTCCTGTGTGATCAGATGATTTGTTGATTTGTGGTGGATGTCTGTGTTTTGGCAATGTAGACAGCTGGGGCATGATGTTTAGGATGATAAGACCACTCAACCCTACATTCTTTCCCCCTCCCAACCCCCCCCATCAACTTCCAAATTTGTTTTTATTTTTTACACCTATGAGATTAACTCTAGACCGCCTTCTCACGAGCAGAGACGGACATGAATTGCTGTTTTAGTAGTTTGGTTCATTTCATTTCCCAGTCGAACTGCAGATCCACTCCATTACAGTCAAGTCAGCAGGGCGCCAAACCACGGATCAATGGTTTGGCTGGTAAACGAACTGCGAATAAGCATCAAACCAACCGTTTTGTGCCCATCTCTAATCATCTTTACTGATATACTAGTTTAGCGCTAGATCACCTCTGGACGAGCCTTTTAAAAGAACATTTACAAACGCAACCGAAATGACTCAGAGGAAATGTAAGGCATTCCTGTGGGATTCGGTGTGTCTATATTCTACACGAAGAGGGATTTTAGAAATGGTCAGCTTCCCCAGAACTTAGGCAAAAACCTCTCAAAATGAAGCAGCCCACTATAAAAGGACTGTCAGGGGTGAGTCCAGAGGAAAGATGGCAAATGAGCACTGAAGCGCTGTGGACCGAAAGGCGAATTGCATCACATCAGGTGTGAGCACCGAATTCACAAATCAATCTGCAGGCCCTGTGTGGTCACTGGCTGGGAATTCAACCTTGGTTATGGAAGAGCTTGAGTAAACCAGCAATCAGTACAAAATAATGCAGGGCATGAGTAAAGTGGATAGGGGGATGCTCTTCTCCCTCTCACAAAATACCAGAACTAGGGGACATCCACTCAAACGGGGGATTGGGAGAGTGAGAACAGACCAAAGAAAATATTTTTTTACCCAGCGTGTTGCTAGTCTGTGAAACTCCCCGCCACAGGAGGTGGTGATGGCATCTGGACTGGATGCCTTCAGAAGGGGATTGGACAGATTCTTCACAGGTTACAAACCATGATGGAGATGTGTCACCTCCAGGCGTAAAACCGGGGTACTTCAAGGGCCAGAGAGGCAGGGGAGTGGCATCAGGAGACAGAGATCTAGTCTCGTGCGCTCCCAAACGCATTTGGTGGGGCCACCGTAAGATACAGGAAGCTGGACTAGATGGGCCTTTGGCCTGATCCAGCAGGGCTCTTCTTAGGTTCTTAGGTTCTTAATCTCCGTCTCCCTGTTGGCACCGCCCATCTGTCCTTAAATTGGGTTGTTTTTATTTTCTCACCTTTTAGTGACGCGGCAATCTGGCTTCGAGCCGACGGTGAAGAAGACATGGTCAACTTGGAAGGCTTCCAAGTCCTCTCCCAAGCCAACCCGGGGATCTTGTACGTCAGCCTTCTGCCAGAGAGGATCAGCCTCGGTGTTTGTGGGGGATCTTGCCAGTCCCTGAAACCCTGAAATATAGTCTCCATCCTACGCGCAAGATGCGATTTAAGCCTATTTGTATTAAGCCGCTTGCCTTCCCTTTAAGCAATGTTCGGTTCAAAGAATGGTGGAGTTAGAAGACGGAGCTATGAGGCCATCGGGTTTCAAACCCAGAGATCCAGATTACAACAGATCTGACAGATGGTGGTCCCATTTTCTCTTGAGTCTTGTTGGAGGGGTCATCCCTAGGGATGGGCACGAAACAGAAAAATAGAGTTTTGTTTTGTTTCGTTTTTAAATGATTTTTTTGTAAAAAAAATTGTAACGAATCCAAACAATAACAAAATGATTCGTAACTCTATAAAATGGCTCCCCTGGACCCTAGAGGCACCAGATTTGGTGGGTAGCTTTTTACAAGGGAGCTATTTTACAGAGTAATGGAATGTTTCATTTTCAAAGGAGAAAATAAGTGTTTCGTTTCATTTCATAACGAAATGCTGTTGCCCGTTTTGTTTCGTAGCTTTTCGAAAGCTTACGAAACGATGAAAGAGCATGTTGTTTTTCGTAGGGTGCCCATTATCCAGTCACCACCTTCCAAGGTCATGGGCTCCATGGTTGTACTGCTCTAACAGTTAAGAAGTTTTTCCTGATATTGAACTGAAATCTGCCTCCCTACAGCTTTAGCCCATTATTGCTCAAAGGGATGGCTGTCCAGAAATATTTCTTGTCACTTTTCCTGTTGGATCTCCGGCCACTAAAGCTCTTTTCTCTGCAGGGGGGACACAGACGTAACCATCCCGTCATATAACCCTATTTGAGACAACATCTTTTCTTTTGTAGGTGGGTGTGCCAGACGAATTCTCCCTGTTATGATATTGTTCCCATCAGTATGTCTGCTCCTGAGTACTACTTTGTGGTAAAAGTCTCCAACAGGTAACATATGTATGATATTTAAAATAAGTAATATTACCGTTAAGTTAATTTATGAGGAACTACATTTCCAGGCACCTTTCACTAATTTTAAAAAAAACCATGCAAAGGCACCGTTGCTACAAGTAGATTAAAAAGGAACTATTAAAACTTATTTAAAAGGTTTGTGGCTTTTAATTTGTTACAGGAATTGATTTTTTTAAAAACGGATGGTCAGTTGAAAACTAAAAGGGACCCTGAGGTTGTGGATCTTATGGTTATTATTTTTTAAAACGGGCTAATTAATTTTAACCAAAGAAGCAAAAAGAACCCACTGCCCAAACCAGAGAGATGCTGGCCAGTTTCTGCACTTAGAAAGGTGGGAATCTTCGAATTGAAAGAGGGAGTGAGGTTATTCCTGGACCCCAGCACATCCTTGGGCAGAGTGGAACAGGAAGAGAGATGCATCAAAGCTGTTTCCTCTAGCGATCGGGATCACCAGAGTATAAGAACATACGTAAGAACATAAGAACATAAGACGAGCCATGCTGGATCAGGCCAAAGGCCCATCTAGTCCAGCTTCCTGTATCTTACAGTTGCCCCGCCAAATGCCTCTGGGAGGGCACAAGGCTAGATATCTGTTTCAGCATCTCTTGGTGTGTTGTTAGTCTGTGGAACTCCCTGCCACAGGATGTGGTGATGGCATCTTGCCTGGATGCCTTCCAAATGGGATTGGACAGATTCCTGGAGGAAAAGTCCATCACAGGGTGACAAACCATGATGGAGATGTATCATCTCCAGGCTTAAAACCAGGGTCCTTCAAGGGCCAGAGGCAGTGGAGTGGGATCAGGAGACAGAGATCTAGTTTTGTCTGCTCTCTGACACATCTGGTGGGGCCACTGTGAGATCCAGGAAGCTGGACTAGATGGGCCTTTGGCCTGATCCAGCAGGGCTCTTCTTAGGTTCTTATGTTTATGTATGGCTGGACTCTGTTTCTCGCAGCTGGGCTAGAAACAGACTTCAGCGCTCAGGATTCTCCAGGCCGTGAGCACCCTTTCCGATCTTGGTGGGATCTCGGGAGGCCCCTCCTTCGTCTGGTGCTTTCTGAACTAGGCTTCGATGAATAACGTAGAAAACCGGAGAGCCGCCTGGGCAGCGTTCTCACCATTGTGACACGGAAGGGAGATCTAAGACAAAACCGCTGACCCACAGCAAGGCTGCCCTGTTCCAGGAATCGACCTGTACGTCTCCCGTTTTGCTTCCCCAGGGGAGTCGACCAAACCACGTATTGCGACTACGCCTTGGAGTTCATAGTCCATATCCACGGCCTGCGTCTTAGCACCTCTCGGTCCCTCTATCTGCTGAAAGTAAGCATTGGAAATTCTTTTTTCAATCTGTTGTACACCGCCCAGAGCTCCCAAGGGAAAGTCGGGCCATTAATATATACAAAAATAAATAAATAAATAGCTGGGCTTTCCAGGTGAAGCCCCCGAAGGCCGGAACCTGGAAGGGGGGGGTGATGAAGCTGGGAGAGATCAGATGGGTTCATTGGGGACAGGGCCGGTGCTAGGTTTTTTTGCGCCCTAGGCGAGG
The DNA here is from genome assembly GCA_029282475.1 of Phrynocephalus forsythii. Classification (NCBI taxonomy): domain Eukaryota; kingdom Metazoa; phylum Chordata; class Lepidosauria; order Squamata; family Agamidae; genus Phrynocephalus; species Phrynocephalus forsythii. The sequence goes on from JAPFRF010000023.1 coordinate 3,142,365, forward strand.
GGCAGGCGGGGCAGGGGGCGGGGCAGGGGGCGGCGGCAGGGGGGAGGTGGGTGTGTAGGGTGGTGGCGGGGGGGGCAGCAGATGCCGGGGGACGGTGACTGGCACGGGGCAGCGGCGATGGGAGCGGGGGGTGGCAGGCGGACAGCGACAGGCAGCGATGGCCGGACGGTGACGGGCGGGCGGTGGGCAGTGGGGGGACGGACGGCGGTGGCCAGCGGGGGGGGTAGGGGGCTGCGGGCTGTCCAGTGCCCTCTCTCCATTTTGGCGCCCTAGGCAACTGCCTAGTTTGCCTTAATGGAAGCGCCGGCCCTGATTGAGGAGTAGGCGGTCATTTATATATCCAGATCTCAGGCCACTTGGCTTCAAATCAAAGACCAACACCAGCACTTTAGATTGGAAATAGAACCACCACCCTTATCGGTTCCAAGCCTGTGCCAAATACTGAAAAACAGGGATTAGGGCGAAAGCTGTTTTAATAGCCAATGCTGTTCATAGCATGGTCTCTGGCTCCCTCTAGGGGTCGTTTCTGGTAACTTCACCTTTAAAACTACCTATTTCTAGGCTTTTGCTTGGAATATGTTTAATATTTTCCGGCTGTGGAGAAGCAAATCAGTGGGTACATATATCCCGCAGATATGGAGGCCCTGGTGTACCTGAAACAATACCTATACCGGTCAATAGCAGCAGTAAAGGGTGGACAGCAGCAGCCTTACCAATCTAAGCATAACAGACCTTCGCCAAAACGTAAATACCTGCTCAGAGATGCATTATGACATGGTTCCTTCTTGTAGGCTTTCAGCCTTAGTTGACCCCTGCACCCGGTGCTGCAACGTGGGCCTTGTAATACGGACCCACTGGCAGGAACACTGGCAGGATGATTCAAGTATTTGTTTTATTTATTTATTTATTTATTTATTTATTTATTTATTTATTTATTTATTTATTGGATTATTATACCGCCCATCTGGCAGCGAGGTCACTCTGGGCGGTTTACAACAATTGACAAATTCAAACAATTCATACAATAAAACCATAAAATAGCAACATAATAAAAATAAAAATAAAAGTAATATTAAAGCGACATAAAACAATGCATCATTATTATTGGCAGGCTAATCAGTTAAAATCAAGATTTTAATGGGTGAACACTGAAATTGCATTCTCTTTGAGGAAATGCCTGATTAAATAGCCAAGTTTTTAATAGTTTTAGCAATATGGAGCTTTCCGACAGCTCCAAACCCAGAGGGGTTGTTCCCAGGGTAGCTGAGCACGCCAGTAGCCCAGCCCGTTGCTTTGCCTGCAGAAAGACACTGGGTGAGTCCCCCATGGACAAGATGTTGAGAACCTCCTCTTTGAGACATGGGGAAATGGCTGTTAGTCCGAAAAGAGGGAGTTAGGTGGGCCCATCTTTCAAACAGATGGGAAGGGCAACCCATTCTTTGGCCAATCTCCCAAGGGATCATCCGGGATTCATTTCCTGATGCTTCATGCTCCTGGTGGTATCCATTCATAGAATGAGCCATCCCCGAGGTTGTATTTCTGTTCTTGCCCATAAGAACCAGAAGGCAAAGAGCAGAGAAATTTAAATGTCTCGAAAACAAAACTTGGTTTAAAATTGGCTTGAATTTCTTTGGGGGTGGGGTGGGGAATGGAATTATAATTTGCAACTTTCAACCGGCAGCCTCGTTAAACCTCTTATTTGATACGCCGCAGTAGCTCTGTCTCTGAACTGTGCACTTTTGAACTGTGAGTGAATCATAGACGCTGGGCCTAAATTTAGGGTTAGAACCCTAACCCCAACCCTAACCCTAACCTTAACGTGTCTCAGCGTTCTTACGCCGGTGTCTTTCTGTTCTTTTAAACATATATGATTGCACATGTTTTGACGAGGTCTCTTCGCCATCATAAGCGCTGCTTTGCATTAATGAGTCATGATCGGGCAATTATGAACACGCACACACACACACACACACACACACACACACACACACACACACACACACACACACACCTCTTAATGAATTTCTCCTTCTTCTCGGAAGATCTCCATGGCAGTCACCGTTGGCCTACTCAGCGTTTACATCACAATTTATGCCTTCGGCCCCAAAGTCAAGGCTCAAGTCAGCCGGCTGCTCCGTCGGCTGGAGGAGGCCTTCGCCTTCCGAGCCGGTGAGTTGACAGTTTCGAAAAAGGAAGAACAAAGAGGTTGTGGTGGGGGGGGGAGGGTCCCTGCCTGCACCGAAACGCCGGCCTGTTCTTTCAAGCTGCCTCATGGCCTCCTATGTCTTTTTTGCTTTTCAGCCTCCAGCCTCACCTTCTCCTCCTCGTTCACCAGCCAAGGCTCCCTGCCGCATTTGTCTTCCATCGCCAGCCGCACCAGCTCGCCGCCGTCCCCGCCCAGACCAAACACCCCGGGCTCGGGTTGAGGGGAAAGGCAGTGACACCGGCGGCACCTTGACGTCCACCTCCGCCTGCCTTCTCCCCCTTCAGTGGCTCTGCCTCTCCCGACCCTCCGTCGTCGTTTCAAAGGAGCCCCTCTTGGCTTCCGAGATGAGGGAGATTTGCAGCTCAGGGCTCGCGGGCTGTACTCACATTGCCAGGGTGAACTTCTTTTTTTTGAAAAAAAAAATAATATTTCAAATTTGTTTTACAATTTTCTTTCAAAGTTTTACAGTTCTAACATTTTCCAAGGAAGGGTAGGAAAAGCAGAAAGTTAAATTAATAAATCCTAAAGATTTCTAAGATTACAAGTCACAGAAGTCAAGGTGTTTGCTTCCGCCTGGCCCAGTGGTTCGTGGCCCTGGGTCCCCAGATGTTCTTGGACTATCGCTCCCAGAAAATCCTAGCCAGCACATCTAGGGACAAAGGCCTCTGGGAAATGTAGTCCAAGAACATCTAAGGAGCCAAGGCGGCGGTGGTGGTGGTGGTGGTGGTGGGGGACATTTGCTTCGGCGGAGGATTGCTACTTTGGCAAGAGAGTGGCTGGGAGAGGATCCTTGGTGTAGCTTTGAAGGGGTCACTTCTACAAACTGCTGCGCTTGTAAAGCACGCCCTAAGGGAGCCGGGAAGTTTCGAATGCCTACATAGGGTGTGTTACTCTGCATTTTCTGACATCTACGGCCCCTTAGTTGACACTGGGTGTTGTGCCTTGCATCATCACCCTGCTACTGCCTCGGTCTCCGGGGCAACCAGCTCCTCCTAGCAACCCCTATGCCTCCATCTCCATGGCAACTGGAGGCCACCTACTCCATGGCAACGGGAAGTGGCCCACAGGCCTACCCCCTGTCTCCCTCTTACGACAACCTTGCGAGTAGCCTCGGCCTCAGCCTTTGGTTTCCTTCCTCAGTCTCAGAGAGGCTCTCTAACCACTGCTCCACACTGCTGGATGCAAATGCAGGAGCAGGTCATGCCTTTATTAGACCACTCATCATCGTCGTCGTCGTCGTCATCGTCATCGTCGTCGTCGTCGTCGTCATCATCATCATCATCATCATCATCATCATCATTTCTAGTGGTCTAATAAAGGTGTCACCTCCTCCCACTTGTTCTTGTGACCGTGCAGCCTTTTCTTGATTTTTTCTGAATACTGTATGATGATGATGATGATGATGATGATGATGATGCAACTGTAGAACCATCAGGCAACCCAACCCAACCCCGTGCATTAATTTAAGGACTCCAAATCAGGAAGTGAGGAAAGTTCCACCTCCCGCCCTCCCAGAACCCAGCATGCCCAGATGTCAGGGATGATAGAAACTGTAGTCCTCTGATTCCCTTGGGCATAGGATCAGAGTTGTCTCTCCCCCCCCCCATCCCCGGTGCTCTCACTTTCCACTCGTGGACTAGAAAAACCGTGTCCTGTCTCCCTTTCGAGATGCTTCTGTCTTACTGCATCCTCCCACGAGGTGGTAGCTGAACTCCACAGACCAGCGAGGCATCGATTTCACGGCTGGAGGCTGCAAAAGTTTGCAAAGGAAACAAAAGAGAACGACATCTCCCCCTGGAAAGAAAAGCTTTTGGGAGCACCTGGGGGCTTTGCAACACCATTCCCCCCCCCAAAAAAAAACCCCAAAAAGAGACATACATTTTCTGATACCTGTGTGGCTGCAGGCACCCCCCCCACACACACACACACTGCAAGTTAAGCATCTGGAGTTCCTGTCATTTACAGACAAGGTGACAGTCTAATTGTGTGTATGTACCCACATGGGTACACCTTTGCATTCTTGGGTGACAGCTCCCCAAACCAGCAGCAGCACCAAGCAGAAGCTGTGCACACCTACGTTTCTAGTGTTGAATGCATGTGTTCAAATGGCAGCTGTCCTCCCGCGGACCCAATATTTTGGCCGCCCACAGAAAAATTATTTTGACTCCCCCCAACCCCTCCACAACAAACAAACAAACAGATACAGGTGGTTGGTCTATCGGGAGAAGCATGGGTTTTAGTGTCTGTCACCCAGGGTGGATTCAGGTCTCGTTAGTGCTCAAAGCAAGGAATAACAACATAATATTTAGCTATTGCTACACTAGCTTGCATCCAGCTGTGGAAGTGTGCTGCTTAGGGATCCCATGCTCTGACGCCCATCTCAACTCCCACATGGACCTCATCCAGCGATGGTGTTGGCGGTGGTCGAACCACCCCAGCGAAGACCAACACATCCCCAGAGGTCTGTTCCAGCACTAAAATAGGCGTTTTCGGCCACCTCGTTGCTCGTCTATTTCTGGAATGCCGCATCAGCCTAGATCTAAGTGACAAAATCTCTCACCGCTGTCTCCCTGTGCATTGTGGCTCGGTTTTTTTAATCTGTCGGCAGCGACATAGCATCTTCGCTGGCAGCCAGAGATGCTGCTGGCTCCAGGGATCCAGTAAGTGAGAGAAATAGAGGGATAAAAAGAGAGGAGAGAGAGAGAGAGAGAGATTTCTCCACCGAGTAAACTCTTTCAAGTCCCAGCACCTTTTCATCACCGTCTGCCATTTATTAATCCATCACAGTTCATTGAAAGAAGCCCACAAAGTGCTTTTCAGGCAGCAGTATTTACTCTGTGGATTTTTTTTTTTTTGGCCTTTCATTCAGGTGGAATTATGCCAGTCTCTTCTCCCAGTCTAAGAAGAAAATAGGGTAAGAAAAATTAAAGACACCCTTCTACGTTGTATAATGCCCCCCCTTTCTTCTTGGCCTTTAAAACACACACCCTCTTTGAATCTCATACGACCACCCAGACCTGCCTTCCTCGTTAATTTATTTGGGATGCAAAAAGTGTCCATTTGTCCACGTAGGGATTCCCCCCTCCCAAATATTGTGCAATATTACTTGCAGTGTAACTCGGAGATAAAGAAGAAAAATGAGATATCAGAACTATATTACTGAGCATCATTCTGACCAATATTAATAATACAGTCATCATCATCATTTTACAACTTCCAGTCCAGTCTCTGTCAAGGAGGCCCAGTCGGGTATCGAACTCCCAGCCTCTGGCCCTAAGTCACCGAGCTATCCAGCAGTTCAATTCTTTGTATGTCTTTCCTCCATCTTTCCACCCTTATAACCATGACCATATAAACCTGTGGTTGGAATACAGAAGTGTATTCCCTGTACATGAGGAAGTGGATTAGATTTCTAATTTCTAGAAATTTTCCACGCTTCATCCCTTTTCCTTTCCAATAAAATCCAATCCAAATCGAGAGTTGGCGTTTTCTTACAAAGGCAGCTGGTGACTTCCATTTCAGGGGTCTTGGAAATCCACTTGGGTTTTTTTCTGCCCTTTACCTTAGTTCAGGCATGTCCAAACATCAGCTCTTCTGATGTTTTGGACCACAACTGCCAGAATTCTAAGCTTAGATTGCCAATGGCAAAGGACTGTGGGAGCTGTGGTCCAAAACATCTGGAGGGTTGAAGTTTGGACATGCCTACCTTAGTTGCTCAAGGTTCTCAACCCATTTCAGCACCTTGGATAGATCACTTCAAGGTCTCACTGAAGCAATGGTTCTCAACCTGGGGGTCGGGACCCTTTTTGGGGGTTGAATGACCATTTCGCAGGGGTCGCCATGAGCCAGTGAAGAAAAAGGCACAAACGGCTTGGGTCTGGAGGAGGAGGGGGAGGAAGGGTGAGTTACAGCTTCATAGGTTGGAGGGGATGTCAGTCAATGGCACCGGAGGCTGCGATTGGCTGAGAGTACCTGTACAGGGAAGTTCTCTATGGCACCTGCGGCAGTGGCCTGCCAAAGGGGGCTTGCGGCCTCTTCCAAGCAGGGCAAGGGGATCACCACCACATGAGGAACTGTATTAAAGAGTCAGGGCATGAGGAAGGTTGGGAACCACTGCTTTAAAGTTGCACAAGGGTCTGAACCTATTTCAGCACCATGGATAGCTCACTCCAAGAACAAACTGAATGCTGGCTCCACTGGACACAAAATGCTGCATTTTCCGTCCCAAATTGGCTATTAGGCTCCAAAGCCCACGTTTTCTTGGGAGCATGTATGAGAATAATAATTGTCCAAGGTAAGTTGGTGGAAGCGCAAGTCAACAGGGAAAAGGGAAAAGAGAACAAAATGCTTCACTGATATTATATGTAAGAGTGCCACATTGTACCCTTTTTTGGGAGTAAATTAATCCACTGAAACTCTAACTGGTGAATTCATGCAAGTTGGTGGGGGTAAACGTGATCAATGAATGTGGAGATGACATGGCTACCCTGCCCACTGTATAAGGCCTGGTTAAATTTGATGGAAAGGAGAAAAACTCTGGTGCCAAAGTCATACACCCACTAAGGGCCTTTTCACACGACCCCTAAGATCCGCTGGCCACTTAAATTCAGACCAGAGATTTTGGGGGGTTGTCGCTGTTTCTGTGTTCCCACCCCCTCTGCACTCCTGGCTGCTGGCTGCGTGAGGGGAGGGAGAAAAAAAGGAAGAAAAGAATGCCGTTTACCTCCGTTCTGCCGGTCTCGCTCTGTTCCCGGCCCTGCATTCAGATCTCTTAAAGGGGTGGGGGGCAAAAAACAACAAACAGAAGCGAGGAGAGCCCGGCACTCACTACATTACATCCGCATCAGGGATTTTCACCCCCGGAGAGCAGGTACCTGAAAAGTGCACTGGGACGCGCTTAGGTGGGCGTGGTCGCACTTAATTATCTGTAAACTCCGGAGCTGGTGGGGAAACAATTGTAAGCTCCGGAGCTGGGAGCCATTTGCCCCGGAGTTTAGGGGTCGTGTAAAAAGGCTCTTAGATGATGGTCAGCTTGCTGAATTCAGTGGGACTTTCAATGATGCCATTGAAGTCCAACCTTCTTCCAATGTGGCAGTTCCATTGCAACACCTAAATCCAGCCTCTTCTTAAATCTCTAACAAAGGCAAGGGCATTAGTTCCCAGGGCAGTCTGTCCCACTCTCAAATGCTAGGGATCTTTAGGAAAGGTATGGAAAAATAAGTCAACAAGTGTCATTTTGCCCCCTCCAAAGTAACTTTCTAACCCGGTGTCAATCCTTTGCTTGTTGAACTCTATGTGCTCCTTATAGATAACCTTTAAGAGAAATTCTGTAGGGTGTTTGGATTCTCTCACTTGATGGTAAACAAATTGAGAGGCTGTGGAGTTGGAGAAGATGAGGGCTTCAGGAGGCACCTGAAGGCCGTCCAAAGGTACTGCCTTCCGCCTTCGCCCCCATCAAGAATTAAAGAAAGAATGTACCGTATTTCTTCCCCTCTGTGTTCCCACTCTAGGTCTTTACTGGCAAGTTATTTTTAGCTGCTATTAACCTCCTGCCTCCCACTGTTAGGGCCTCTCTGCCATTGCTGGAGGCTGCGGCCAATTTGTCTAATTAAAGAGAATTAAGGAAGAAGTGTCCCCAATTAAAGCAGGAGAAATCGTCTCTTTTGGAGGTAGGTTTTTTGGCTACGGGTGTCAAAGAGAATTAGCAGAGACGGAGACCTGTTCCAGCTTTGAAGGGGTTCAAAGGAAGGAAGACTTCTCTGCTTCGAGAAGAAGGGTCCGGGTTAATTGGAGAGGGGTTCGGCTTTCCCAAGAAAGAGGCCGTGTAGGTGCTTTCCAAGGGGGGAAAACACTAAAAAGCAAATTAAAAGCAAAATCCTTTGCGTGTCGATAGGTGTCCCCACCCATCCCAGCAGCGAATATGTTTCTGTGTTACACAGGAACGTGTAGCCTCAAGTAATCATCCAGATTCAGGAGATTTTCAGCCAATCTCAACAAATTTAGGGATTATCTTCTTCTTAACATAGTTTCATCGGGGTTCCGTGCACTCACAATCAAGTCACCAGCCTAAAGAGTTTGTGTATGGTTGTTTTCTCCTGCACTTGGAAAACTTATCCTTTTGGACTCTAGTTTCCCGGGTCCACGCACCTAGGGCTGTGTTGACGGAGGGACCCTGGAATTTGGCTTCTGAAACCTGTACCCCTTCCGAGCTTGATTTCATAGGGTATTTCATACCCCACTGGTTGATGTGGAGCAATAGGACTTCACATTATGAGGATCTTTAGCTCATCTTCCCTACATCACACTCTTATTTTGGGAGGCAGACGAAGATGTACTTCCTTGCAGATTTGTGCCGATTGAATTAGGGCACAGGAAGAGAGAGAGGGACAGGAAAAACCTCTCTCCGTTCTGCATTTATTATTTATTTTTTGAGCTGGCAGGCTGGGGAGGAGTAAAAAAGCAAGCTGTTGCTTTTACTGGGACTGATGCTGCTTAAGGATTCTCCTGCCTCCTCTCTCCCATCTTTTCCTTTTCCTTTCCTTTCCTTTCCTTTCCCTTCATTTGTTTGTTTGTTTGTTCATTCATTCATTTGTTCATTCCTTCATTCGTCCGTTCATTCATTTGTTCATTTGTTCATTCGTTTGTTTGTTCATTCATTTGTTCGTTCCTTCGTTCCTTCGTTCCTTCCTTCCTTCCTTTGTTTTTCCCTGTCTATCTTCCTTCCTTCCTTCCTTCCTTCCTTCCTTCCTTCCTTCCTTCCTTCCTTCCTTCCTTCTTTTGTTTTCACCTGCCTATCTTCCTTCCTTCCTTCCTTCTTTTGTTTTCACCTGCCTATCTTCCTTCCTTCCTTCCTTCTTTTGTTTTCACCTGCCTATCTTCCTTCCTTCCTTCCTTCCTTCCTTCCTTGCACAGTTCCATATTTAGTTCCCATCTACTTAGCCTGTGAGGTCGGAATTTAGTGGGTTATCCCCAGTCCGTCGGAAACTGTGCCAAGTGTGGCAGGAATTTCATGAGGCTTGAGAGAGGAAGGAGCAGGGAGTGGAACAGAAGACTCACACCCAACCACAGTCCAGCTGTCTTGGGCAAATGGATAGAGGCCAAGGATTCAGAAGGGAAGACAGAACCCCCCCCCCAAAAAAAAACAGGGGCTTAGGGAGTGGAGAAGGGAACCAAGAGAAGGCTGTCGAAACTAAAGCTTGTGAAAAATCTCATAGATCAGAATCTTACAATGGAAAACAATGGTGCGCATCATAATAGTTTTTATGATTGCTTGCCATGTCTCCATCAGGCCCGCCTAGATCAAATACTCAATTATGCAATCAGAGGTCAGGCAAGCATATGATGGGCAGCCTGTTTTGATTTTGTTGAGTTGTTTTCAACTTCATGCATCTTGCAAAATCCACCTGGGTTTTCTCCCTAGCATTGTCGTTGAAACCTTGCGTTCTCTACCATCGCTGATGCATAGGTGGGTTTTCCACATTGTCCTTAACGTTGGCGCATATTTGACTGGACTGCATCCATTTCACCCTTCTGTCCCACTGACTTGTTGTCAGTTGTTTGAGACCCTCCCTGCCTCCCCCTCCTTTGCACATTCCGAAATCCATGCATCACTTTGTATGCACTTGATTTCTTCGAAATGCTCCCTTAGTTTCTCAAATAGTGCTTTTCCCGCTTGGTCGGAAGTGGTAAAAGGATTCCTTTTGTCAAAACGGTGGAAGCCAACCAAACTTGTCACCCTTTCTCTTGTTAGAACTTGTTTTGGAGTCTCCGTAATATTCCGCAGAGCCCGGGAAAAAGTAGACTTTCGCTACCGACATGTCTGTTCTCCACTGAGCCACTGGAGGTCACCAGAAATCCACCGATTCAGACTGGAATTCCTGCTGATCTCAAGAAGAACGCAGCTTGTCTCAAACTTTCCCCAAACAGGTCAAATCTGACATCCACTCTTTCTTCTCACAGGGAAATTCCTGCAGGATCCAAGAAAACTACAGCAAATGGTCTAATAGTTCTGATTCAACTTGGTGGTGGTGGTGGTGATTTGCAGCTTGGCTACATCCACACAATGGCACAACCCATCTTGTTTTCCAAAGAAAGATCGGGAGGAAAACTAATTGCTGAACCAGGATCTGTATTATGTCTTGTTCTGGGGATTGGATGAGGTGTCGCAGAGTAGCTACAGGTTTTGTTCACCAACACAAAAGTAAGACGTTGTTACAGAGAGAGATAGGCAGGATATCCCTCAATGCCATTTGTGGGGAATCGTAAGCAGGTGAAGACAACTGCTTGGGAATACCCTGAAGCAAATGCCGCTGTGTGAGACAGAATGCTGGACTGGATGGGCTGTGGTGGCCTGTTCCAGCAAGGCTATTCTTATGTTCTTATGTTCTTAGACAAAATACTGTTTGCAATGAAAAGCTTTCCCTGAATGATGGACTACCATGTGTATTTCATACGAATCTATAGTTTCACATAGACTTTGTGTTTATAACTACTTATAACAGTGTAGCTTTAATGTCATGTTGTCTATTAATGCTGTAAGATGTCCCTCAATTTCCTTGTTCTCAAACACCTGAACCTGTCTTAACTGGACTGGACTGCATATTATCCCTCATTACTGTAAGCCGCCTTGGGTCCTTTTCCAAGGAGAAAGGTGGGGTAAAAATACTCTAAAATAAATAATAAAATAAATAAATAAGGTGCAATCAGCCAATAGCTTATCATGGTTAGAGTGTTGGATGAAGGCTCAGATGTCTTGGGTTCCAATCTCCAACCAGCCACAAAACTCAGTGGCTGACCCTGGGCCAGTGAGGAAAGGTGGCACATAAATGTAAGAAATACACCGACCATCTGACCAACCATCCAAACATCTGTGGGCAGCCTGAGATTCCCTAATTTTAACTATGCTCAGCCAAAAGTCACAGGACAGTCCTTTGAAATGAAGGTTGTCAATAGGGTTGCCAGAGTGATGCGTCTCCAGATAATTTGCTGCCGAAATGGGGGGGGGGGGAACCAAACAAATCACAAAGGACGTGGTGGAGAGCTCTACCCCAGGGGTGTGAGAGGGAATCTTGGGAGCGTTGCGCAATCTTTGTCCTCTAAAGAGGGCAACTGGTTTACCAACCCCAACATGGTTGGAAGAGGTGTCCAAACCAAAGCCATGCCAGTGAGGTCAACCCATTTAGTCGGGAGCAAAGGGGAGGGTAGAGCCAGCTTGGGTGGCCTTGGTCAAGCTGCACAGTCCCAGGTCACAACCAGAAGAAAGGAAAGGTTAACCATTGCTGAGTATTGCCTACCTGGAAAACTCTGGAAAAGGTTGTCCTAAGTCAGAAATGACTCGATGCCACACTGTTGTTGTTGTTTTTATGATGATGATGATGATGATGAAGATGATGATGAAGATGATGATGATGATGATGATGATGATGATGATGATGATGATGATGATGCATTCTTTCTTTTAACCTGATACATATCAGCCTATCAGAGCTCATTTTTATACAGGGACAGTTAGCTCCAATATACTGCATTTATAACCATCCCCCCACCCCACCCCACCCGCAAAAAACAGAGAAAATATTTCATCCCTTCAAGCGTGTTTTTATTTTATTTATTTTGTTTGTTTCGACAGAGAAGCCACTAATAAGCTCCATAAACTAAATTATAGAAATGTTGCCTTGCCGTGGGATAATTATCTTTTTTTATTTAGTTAGTTGCAATATTGATATTCTGTCATCCTGCACTGTAGTCTACATGGTGCTTAACGTCAGTATAACAGCATTCCCCTCCCCCCAATAAACAAAAACTCACTAAAACCTGTGAATATTAAATCCAAACAGCAAAACTACAAAAGAAAATGTACGGAGAAGCAGACATCTCTTGAAGCTAGTTTCTACACAACGTTATGAAGACAGAGAGACACTGTGTGTGTGTGTGTGTGTGTGTGTGTGTGTGTGTGTGTGTGTGTGTGTGTCTGTGTGTGTGTGTGTGTGACAGAGAGAGAGAGAGAGAGAGAGAGAGAGAGAGAGAGAGATTTAACTCTAGGATCAAACGAGTATCTTTTAAGATGTTATCCTTCTGTCAAGGTGCCACCACCGAGAAGGTCTTGTTAACGAGAGCCATAACGAGTAATTTTCAATGTCCTGGCCGGGTTTGCTCTCCTACTAGTTCATTCCGGGACATGTGAAATTGACATACACAAGGAGAGGTCGGATAAATGAGGAGGACCCTTGAGGGCCACATTCTGCACGGCACTGAGCCCCTCTCCGGTTTGTGCCCCACCTTCGGTCTGGGACGGCGAGGCTGAGGGCAATTAGTCAGACTTAGGGTGGACGGGTTCTGCCTTTCCAGCAGCCAATATTGGGCAGGTGTTCTTCTGTCCTTCCCGGGGCCAGTGGTCTAAATCCTGATGCCCACCTCTCTGCAGTACTATCACTATGCACCATTCGGGGAGTGCTGTCAATAATGCCCTACCAAAGGCTTTGACCGCAGAGAAGATTTGCTGGGAAAATGAAATAAAAAGGTTTCCTTCTTACATTAAGGACCGCCCTTACTGGTGAGAACTCTCTCTCTCTCTGATTCCTTCTCTCTCTTTTTCATGCTTTCTCTCTCTCTCTCTCTCTCTCTCTCCCTCCCAAGCCTTCATGCTAGACCTGATTTGTCCTCTGCAAAATTCTCTCTCTCTCTCTCTCTCTCTCTCTCTCTCCCTTCCTCCAGCTCAGTCTCACCCGAACTTCGTCTAACATGATAACGGTGGGGACCTCTTCCAACAATAGAGGAATTGTGAAGCCAAGAAAGACGAGGAGGGAGATAGAATAGAGACGTCTCAGAGGGATATGATTTTGCCAACATCCAGGGCTTGACCTCCATCGCTCCTTCCATTGTGAGCTTTTATGCCCAAAATATGATTTCCAAAAGGGATTAACAACTTCAAAAGGCAAGCGGGCTTTGATGCCAGGGCTCCTAAAACCTTCATTCAAATCTTTTTAGTGAGGTTCTATATATATTTTATTTCGAGCAAACCTGATTAAATTTCCCCATTGTCCTTAATGACATGCTTCTGTCCCTTCACTTTTTTTTAAATAAAATAAAATAAAATAATTATAATATCAAAAAGTGGTGCGGAAAACTTTTCTGCTTCTGCTTCTGCTATTTTTTTTAATGCTGTTCAAAAAAAGAAGAGAAGGCTTCCATCTCTTTTATTTTGGTGCTGAACGACAGGAAAAACACAAGAATTCATATATTCAGATTTTTATAGAATGAGAGCAGAGTTGCCAGTGGGAATTAGGAGCCAGGTGGAATAAATTCCATATTTCTTTCTGTCACAAACCCTGCCAGTGGTTGAGTAGAGCTACTTCCCTTTCCGAAAACCTTTTCCAAATGGTCCCCTACAAAACCCAGGTCCTAAACAGCTGCTTTCTATGGAGCTGCCATTGCAATGATGACCCCACAGTAGGATCAATTTCAGATTGAACTTGGGCGCCTGCATGGGTGGGGTAGTGTTATTTCCATTTCTTTAGCCTGCCGTAAAAGGTAAAGGTTCCCCCCGCATATGCATGCTAGTCGTGTCCGACTCTAGGGGTGGTGCTCATCTCCGTTTTCAAGCTGGAAGAGCCAGTGCTGTGCAAGTCCATGGCCATGTGGCCGGCATGGCTGCAAGGAAACACTGTTTTACCTTCCCGTGGTTCCTATTTATCTCCTTGCATTGACATGCTTTCAAACTGCTAGGTTGGCAGGAGCTGGGGTTAACAGCAGGAGCTCGCTCCGCTGCGTGGCACCCGGGATTCGAACCGCCAAGCTGCCGACTTTGCAGTCTACAGTTTCGGGGCCTTAGTCTACAAAGGGGAAGATAAGAATCCTGCCAGAGATGAGGGATATGTAAGATTTTGAGAACAGACGACGACTCTCTGGCTACCAGAGTCCGGAAGCGTCGCCAACCCCTTGGTGCCAACCTTTTTAACCAGGTCAGCTGGGGGCAGGTCTGACCCTGCCGTCTGGCAGAGAAAGAGGTCACCTTGGTTGCCTGTAATTGGGAAGAGGTCGTATTTCCTGGGCAGACCGGTGTAGACCCAGGGCTGACCTTTCACCTTCCACGTCACGTGGCATTGATGGCTCCCATATGGACTTGATGGGTGTGCCCAAAGATGGCCCTGGATGAATTCCTTTTTAAAATCTACCTGCTTCTTTTTGCCCTTTAAAAAAAAAGAAATGTGTTTGCAAGGACACAATAGGCAGAGGAAACCAGGAGCAAGAACGTCACCGATAAACACGTTGAGGTGGGGCTCGCTAAACCCTTCTGCTGTGGCAGAGAAGTGGCTTCTGCCAGGCATACCAATTGGCTGCCTCAGAAGAAGATCAGCTTTTTAAAAACGGCAAGGTTCTAGTCCTTATACTTCCAGAGAGAGGCTCGAAAAAAGGATGAGTGTGGTTTAGCAAGACGTAGGAAGACAGATGTTCTAGCTTTGGAAGGGCTACCCTGAGCGCCCTTCCCTGTCACGACGCTGGGTCATGTTGAGCCCACCATGTGTTTTTTTGGGGGGGTGGGGGTGGGGGCTTGGTTTCGGGTCGGACAATCCAGAACACCTTTGTCCACAGCAGAGGAAGCACAAGGGGCTTTGTCCTTGACGGGTACAGTCTCGGCGCTGAGCCACAAGACACAACGGACGTATGGACATGTGGATGGGGCCATGCCCATCCCACCTTTTCTTCTGCCAAGGCAGACTAAATACAGGAAGCAGGAGGTCAGAACCAATAACCAGCCAGCCGGAGCAGGCGACAAGGAGGGGGCCGGGGAGTGAACCCCCTCCCCGGGGCATTTGCCCCTGCCCTGGCTGCCTCCTTTCGCATCCAAGCCAAATAGGACAAACAGCACCATTTAGGAACCCGCTCTCATCCCATTGGGCAGAAGGGCAGATGCTGCACAATTAGAGAGCGCATGGGGCGCTGAAATCAAGATTACCCTGCAGCCCTCCAAGGAAAGTTGCTGTTGTTCAAAAGGACCATTGTTTCCATCTAAAGCAGCTCTCTCGCTCTCTCTCTCTTTCTGTGTGTGTGTGTGTGTGTGTGTGTGTGTGCGCGCGCACACACACAGGCAGGAAATTAACTCGAGGAGGTCAAACAGTGGTGTATGACTGTGTATGCATCACGTGTTTTCAGATATCAGTTGTAGAACTGTGCGCACAATTTTCAAAGCAACATGCTCTGCTTATATACCGCCCCATACCACTTCAAGTAGTCGCTGGGCAGTTTACAGTTTAATTACAGTATGCAGGCTTTCATTAATGTTTCTATGTGCCCCCCCCCCTTTTCAATGTGTTGATTGAGTCCTTATAGAACTGGAGGGATGGCACACATACTGTTCACCTTTGCAGGGGTCAACCTCCCCCCACTTCTTATCAAAGAAAAAACGCAAGAGGGAGCACATATATAGGACAAGCATAGCTGCTCATGAGGATGAGGATGGTGGTGGTGAAGATGCAGCTCAGTGGCAGCGTGCCAGCTCCTTGTACAAAATATCTAATTCCTCAGTGTGTCCAGGTAAGTCTGTAAATCACCCCTACCCGAAACCTCAGAGAGCTGTTGTGAGTCGTGTTGACAATATAGGGGAATGCAATATCTGCTGGGGGTTGGTTGGAAGCACTCCCAACGATACCAAAAACTGTGGCAAACAGCACACACTAGTAAAAAAAAATACAACAATCCAAAAAAAAAACCGAAAAAAAAACCACACACACAGAAAAAAACTCTTTTCACATGCGTTTTCAGAACCGATCACTAGAGGACACTAGAGGCCATGCTATGTATTCCTCATCAGCAAATATTCATATAGTCCTTGGATGGGATTCCACCAGGGAATAGCAGCTGCTTGTAGGTGCCTGGAGTAGGAACTGGCAAGCCACTCCAGGATTCCTGCCAAGAAAACTCCATGGACATGGGGTCACAAAGAGTTGGTCACAACTGTAATGACAGAGAGAGAGAGAGAGAGAGAGAGAGAGAGAGAGAGAGAGAGAGAGAGAGAGAGAGAGAGAGTTGGCCAACCAACAGGTTTCCCTTCCACGGATGCTTCACACCTGGGTGCCTCCAACACTTCTCCCGTACCTTGGTGACTAAGGGCCTTTTTACATGACCCCTAAGATCCGCTGGCCACTTAAATTCGGACCAGAGATCTTAGGGGTTCCTCGCTCTTCCTCTGTCCCCACCCCCCTCCGCACTTCCTGGTTGCTGGCTGCCTGAGGGACGGAGAAAAAAGAAAGAAAAGAATGCCGGTTTACCTCCGTTTTGTTCCCGGCAGCATAATACTGATCTCTTAAAGGGGCGGGGCGCAAAAAAAGAACAAACGGAAGCCAGGAGAGCCCCGCACTCACTATCCTTGCACCGGATCAAATATTTGTCTCATCCAAAAAGCAAGTACAAGAAAAGTGCAGTTTGATCGCGCTAAAGTGGGCGGGGTCGCACTTAATTGTCTGCAAAGTCCGGAGCTGGTGGGTAAACATTTTTAAGGTCTGGACCTTGCATCCATTTGCGGCGGAGCTTAGGGGTCGTGTATAAACGCCCTTGGTTTTGCCGCTCTGGGGGGAAACAGAGCCTTCTTCCCTCTCTCGGCTTCCGGGCACAGGCACCCTAATCCCACGGCTGGTACATCGCAAACTTAATCCCGCTCTAAGCTCTTTAGAGATTGTTTGCTCTGGGGAAATCCTTGAACTTACCACATTGGGAGAGGCCTCAAACGTGAGGGTCCCTTGCCAATCGCCTTTCGGTCTTTGCGGAGTTTAAGCATTCGGGGCCTGCCTTTCACGGCTGTGCTCGGTATGTGAACGAGAATTTTTCCCTCTAGAACAAGCTGTCTCTATCCACCTTGGAACCGTTCTCCACGAGAAGGGAGTTAACAAGGTGAACAGAGAGAAATCCCCTCAATTCCTCAAATGTACATCAGAACATTACACTGCCTTCCTTCCTTCTGACTTATACCCTGTCCATTTAGTAGACAAGCCACTACTTGGGGCACCTTCCAATAATAATAATAATAATAATAATAATAATAATAATAATAATAATAATAATAATAATAATAATAATAATAATAATAATAAATGTGCAGAAGAAAAAAGTGAGGATCATTGATATTGCTATACCAGGTGATAGTAGAGTCACCGAGAAACAACTTGAAAAAAATCTGAAAATTGGACTTCAGAGACTCTGGCATAAACTGGTACAGATGGTCCCAGTGGTAATCGACACGCTGGGTGCGGTGCCTAAAGAGCTAGGGAAGTAGTTAGAAGAAATTGGAGTTGACAAAAAATAATCATCAGTCAGCTGCAGAAAAGAGGTTTCCCTTGGCAGTCATTCCATGCTGGCAACCTCCATGCCAAATTTCGGACATTCATTGCAGAAGGGTGCAACTGTCCATGTTAAAAACCTTCCTCGGGCAGCCTGAAAAGATCTTCACCTGTGAAGTTCCAAAGTCTGGGAGCAGAAAGAGAGAAGGCCCTCTCTCGTGTCCCCTCCTTCCCCCCCCAAAAAAACCCCACACCTGTGAAGGTGGTAGGACAGTGGTGTCCAAACTTCGGCTCTCCAGATGTTTTGGACCACAACTTCCACAGTCTTTTGTCACTGGCGACACAGGCTTGGGATTCTGGGAGTTGTGGTCCAAAACATCTGGAGGGCCGAAGTTTGGACATCCCTGTGGCAGGACCAAGAGAAAGGCCTCTTCCGATGATCTTAACAAGCAAGCTTTCCTGGAGATCGCTTGGACTCAAGTCGTGGAGTGCTTTGTAGGTTAAAACCGGCACTTTGAATTGCGCTCAGAAACATCCCATCTGAGTCTTCAACCATTCATAATCTGCAGCCTGTATCCAATTCTGCTCTGGAGCTCCTTAAGAATCCTCCTCCTTCACCCTCCCTCCCCTGCTTTGGAAACATTTCCTATCTCTCTCTCTCTCTCTCTCTCTCTCTCTCTCTCTCTCTCTCTCTCTCTCTCTCTCTCTCTCTCTGGGGTTGTGTGTATGTGTGAACTGGGCTTATCTCTCATTGTTACAAAATCTTCTCCCTTTCCCCCTTCTGAAATCTATATATATTTATATAAAAAGATGATGATTAAAGGACCAAAAGAAGGCGAGGGGGCTGCGGGGGGGGGGCTTTAAAAGAAGGAAGCCTGGTTAGTGTGTGTGTGTGTGTGTACTTTTGCAGCTTTAAGGCACCTGTCAGAGGTTTTCAGGAGGCGGCTAAGAAAAATGGAAGTGAAAACCGCCTTCATTAACATAAAGCCATTTAGGTGATCAATGGCCCCCAGCCGTAAACAACGATTCCAATCCATAGAGCGCTTGATTGGGCTTTTTCCTCTCTCTGGCTCGGCGCGACGGCTCAGCTGACAGAGGGGAAGAAAAATGTTGTGATTGACCCAGGAGTTGAGCGCAGCCTGGAAAATTAAAAGTGCCAGAGAGGGAGAAAGCCAAGAGGGGGGTGGAAGAGGCGAGAGGCGGGGAAGGAAAAGGACAGAGAGCCTGGGCACACGATACTTTTGTGCCTTCTTGGGTAACCCAAAAGTGGACCTACGGATCAAGGGGAGAGTGCTCCCTTCCACCACACCTTCCGCACAGAGACGGTGGGCGCAGGGCCTGGCCACCGCAGGCAGAGTTAAGATTCGAACCCAAACCCTGAACAGATGCTGCCCATCAGAGGTATTGAGCTGCCTAGATGCCCTCAGCACATCCGATCTCGCCTGATTTTGGAAGCTAAGCAGGGTCGGCCCTGGTTAGTAGTACTTGGATAGGCGACCACCAGGGAATACCAGGTGCTGTAGGCGCCTGGAATAGGAACTGGCAAGCCACTCCAGTATTCCTGCCAAGAAAAGTCCATGGATATGGGATCACAAAGAGTCGGTCACGACTGTAACGACACAACACACACACACGCACGCACACACACACACACACACACACACACACACACACACACACACACACACACACACACACACACACACACACACACACACACACACACACACACACATAGACCAGAGGTATTTAGTCAGCCTCAAGGAGAGCTCTCCCTTCTGCCATACTTTCCCCACGGAGACGGTGGCTTCAGGGCCTAACTTCCCCCAAAGTAGAGCTAGGATTCGAACCCGGACCCCGCACAGCTGCTGCCCGTCAGAGCTGGCCCTCCTGGGTCTGGATGCGGTACCCACGTTCAGCTCACTCTACGGCTGCCTGCTGCGTTCCAGGTTTGGATGCTTCAGACGACCGAAATGGCAGACACCTGGGAATGGCAACGGTCTGGATCCGGAATGAATTTGATCCCACGACCCATCCATAGTTTCACTGAGTGGCAGCCAAATGCTTCTCCGCTGTCCCCCACACACACACACCCGAAGAACAAGAAAAAGGTGGTCCAGAAAAAGCAGGGACATCTCACGCTTCAGTGTTGGATTTTGTAGTTGCACTCTCTGTTGCAGCTGAGGGTCTTAGCAACTTGTTTGTTTTTTTGCATGCCACTGTAATATAAACATCACTTCCCCATTTAGCTGTAATACTTACAATTCCCAGTTCCCTATTTGTAATACCCTAGCAGGGAACTGATTCGAGAGATGGGCACAGACCTCCGGTTCGGTGATTCGTGCCAGTTCCTTTCTTGGCTGAACAGGTGTTTGGAGTTTCAAAGCCCTGCCTTCTCGGGCAGGCACCCAATGGGAGGCAGTGGCCTGGCTTCTCTGCCCCGCCTCCTCCAAGTGCTACCTCTGAGTGGGCGCTTCCCAGAGGAGGCGGGGCTTTGAAGCTCCAGACACCTGCTTGGATGAGAAACGAACCGGCACGAATCACCGAACTGGAGGTTTTGTGCCCAACTCTGAAACCCTTCAAAAATCTGAGTGAGATGCTCTGGGAATTTCATTGTCTGCACTTAACTATAGTCCCTGGTTATCCCTTGCATCTCTAGGTACAAAGTTGCCCCTGAAGCTTGCGAGTCATTTATTGTTTCTAATGCATTATTGCTTGTTTCCCCCTTAAACCAACTCCCAAAGTTACAATATTTATCTTTTCTCTTGTAATGATAAATATTTTCTCCCTTGTAACTTTTCAGAGCCAGGAACATTCCGGGGCAAGTTATCTGACTGGTTTAAGATTATTTTTTTCCTTAAAAGGCGATTAAAAGTAATGGAAAAGTAGCAAGGGATGCAGCAAGTAAAGCAATGAGCTACATTGACTTCACATTATTTGCAGCAACGAGTTTGCCACCCTTCTCCTCCTTCTTCTTTTTAAACAAGAAGTTCCATAATAAGTGGCTTCTGAGAAGTAACTTCTTAATCCATGCTAGCACTCTCCAGAATTTTATCCCTGTCTGTGGACTAAGATGTCTGTGTTTCAGATGCTGTCTGCTGCGTCTCTGTTCCCTGCAACAGAAGAATCAAAGGCGGCGGCGGGTGGGGGGGGGCTGGTCTTGAACAGAACTGTAGAATCTCCCATCTGTGGAAAACATTTAAAATTCAGTGTCTGCTTCACTCCTCCATTTCACCGTTTGTTCCCGTCTCTCGTTCACGGCGAAGCTACTTGACCTAAGCGTTTGCACTGAGAGAGGAGCCGGAATACTAATAGATATATATGGCCAGTGTTTGGGGTTGATACTTAGAGAAACTGCTAATTGTTATAGAGTTTTGAATTTCTGGTTAAAGTTCTGTTTTGTTACAAGGTAGAGGTGTGGAGACTCACAGAGGAGAATGCTACATGTTCTGCAGAGTCTACCCCTTTCCCATTCACTAGCATTTAGAGTCTCGGTAACTCACTCCGAGACAGCTGCAGGAGAAGGGATGAAAACTGTTTTGTTACTTACAGTTGTGAACAGGTAAACAGCAAACTATCCACTGGCTACTTTCAACTGGGGGGAAAGGTGGGGAGAACAGTCAGCAGCAAGGAGGGTCACTTCTTTGAATTCAGAGGCAGGATGGAATGATTGGTCAGTGCTGGACAGATTGACAGTTACTCTCGTCCAGAAAACTCCTCCCCACTCACTTAAACTGTAGGCAGCATGCAAGGTTGTAAGAGCCACCAGTACCGGAGAAAACGCAAAGCCTTGATCTCACCGTTTTATCTGAATCCTGCAAATCTTATCCAAGTCTCCTAACTGCAGTAGCCAAGGAGACCATCACAAAAGGCCTCCCATCACCTGCGTGCCTTGGGTGGCGACCCACACTGTGTATCGACTGAGGCAGGAAGGGCGCCCAAAGAAACACCACACTTTCTTACAGGGATCAGCTTGGTTCTGTAGAGCTGGTCTGCTTGCCTTGGGCCTCCCCTTCCCATTTGGTCTGTCTGTCTGTCTGTCTGTCTGCCTGTCCGTCCATCTGCCTGCCTGCCTGCCCACCCTCCTTTTGTTTCCCAGAACTTGAAGGTCAAAAAGCAGGGTGGGACCCCAGCCACATTTCTCTCCGTCTTGGGCCCAGGGTGACCTTCAGCCACATCGGAGTTCCCCTTTTGTTCCATTAAACCGCCTGATTAAGAATTACGGCAGCGCAGGCGTCTCCGTTTCCAGGAAAGTGGCATCATTCCCCTCAAAAGGCAGCCAAGAGAGTGGTCGTATTTTTTGGGACCTTTCTCCCGCTTGTCTCATCTCCCGAGCATAATAAACGCAGCCATTAGGACAGGTTCTGGCGAAGGACCGTAGATCAAAGACAAGTGGTTGCGTCCATCCGGCTGGGGAGCAGTAGCACCCGTGGCAGCGAGAGATATACCAGAAAGTGGGGGCTCGGTGGGGGTGGGAGGTGCAACGAGAGGCACATGCGATGAGAAGCCAGCTCACCTGGATAGACCGCATGCACGTTTGGGTGCACATTAGTATGCATGGCTAAAAAGTGCATGCCATCTCGACATGCCAGATTACTTTCAGCTGGAGGTGTCGTGGGATTTGTAGCCCATTCATATTCCGGTGTAGTGAGTCACACCTAACGGTACAGAATTTAGAGCTGGATTAGGCCGGCTTTTGACAAATCTAGCAGGCCACGGGTGAGGAAGGCTTTGATCTTGGCCTGACTGGAGGCTCAAGCAAGGGGTTTGCATTAGGGCAACTGATCCTGACTTGCCAGAGAGACCGATACTAGATTACTGGGAAAGAACCTCCTGGTTCTAGTTAAAAATGAATGGTATTGCAATGGGTTTTCTCTACCTTCCTCCCTTCCTTCTTTCCTCCCGTTCATCATCAATGCCTTCGTTCTTCCATTCAATCCATCATCAGCTCCTTCCTTCCTTCCTTCCTTCCTTCCTTCCATTCATCACCAGCTTCTTCCATCCTTCCTTCTTTCATTTCTTCCTTCCTTCCATTCATCATCAGCTACTTCCTTCCTTCCTTCTATCACCAGCTTCTTCCATCCATCCTTCCTTCTTTCATTTCTTTCTCTTTTCCTTCCATTAATCACAAGCTTTTTCCTTCCTTCCTTCCTTCCTTCCTTCCTTCCTTCCTTCCTTCCTTCCTTCCTTCCTTCCTTCCTTCCTTCCTTCCTTCCATTCATCATCAAGTACTTCCTTCCTTCCTTCTATCACCAGCTTCTTCCATCCATCCTTCCTTCTTTCATTTCTTTCTCTTTTCCTTCCATTAATCACAAGCTTTTCCTTCCTTCCTTCCTTCCTTCCTTCCTTCCTTCCTTCCTTCCTTCCTTCCTTCCTTCCTTCCTTCCTTCCTTCCTTCCTTTCATCATCAAGTACTTCCTTCCTTCCTTCTATCACCAGCTTCTTCCATCAATCCTTCCTTCTTTCATTTCTTTCTCTTTTCCTTCCATTAATTACAAGCAGAGATTCGAACTCGGGTCTCCTGAGTCCTAGCCCAGTGCCTACTGCACAACAGTGGGCATTGCCTGCTTCTTTAACAGCAGTGTTCATCTAAAGAATTAAACATTGCTGTTACATGCAGATGAATCTTGTGACTTAATAGTTCCTGCACATCCAACTGGTGTCAATGGCACCGAGGTAGGGACAACCCACCACCACCGGGAAAAGTTGGCAAGCCAGCATGAGGGCAAAGGTGCTTAAGGCCTCTCTCTCGGCAACATTTCTCTGGAGATTCCTGCCTCCCGCCCTCCAGTTCAGCATTTCAACATTTCACCCGGTCCTAAATACCCATGTGGGCGCCCCCCCCCCTGCAGCACACCCACACACACATTAAAAGCTGAAATTTAGAGAGGCTTCCCGGTGCCGTGGGTGTGGGATTGGAGAAGAAAGCAAAGAGAAAACAAATTAAATCTGAATAAAAATATGATTAGCACCGGGGATGGGTGGATGACAAATTGGACCTCTAAACTTTGCAATATAAAGCTATTTCCCATGATAAATGGGCCCAGACAGTAATCAATGGCTTTAATCCATACAATGGGAAATAGCGTCCGGGAGTCTTGAGTTGGAATTTGGAGAAGGGTGGCGGGTTCCCCCCCCTCCCCAAGACAAATGTTTTCTCCATTGACCAGCCTGAGCTCGGATGGGTGGCGAACGGAATTTAATTACCAGGTACCCTTGCAGTGCGATTCATTCTTCCCCTGGAATGAAACTTCATCGGCAAGATGGATGGGTACTGTTGATGGGTGCCGAGTGCAGTTCAATCTTAGCCAGATTTATGGCCTGTAGAAATTTCACTAGATTTGTTTTGTGTTTTTTTTTTTTAAAGGAGAGTACAGGAAAGGAAGGGTGTGTGTGCTACAGCAGACACCACATTCCCCCCCCCCCGCCCTGCCGCCCTCTCTCCAGTAACTGATGGATATTCGCTACCTATCCTTAGCATGATAATCGAAGGCTCTCTAGACTATTCCTTAATCTGCTCTGGGAGACAAATTGAGCTTCCCTGGTCCAAGAACTGATGTTATCTCTTCGACCAGCTTTCCTTGATCGAGCGCCGTCCATCCGGGAGAGCTGGTTTGGGGGATGCTGAGAGTTGTAGTCCTGCAACATCTGGAGGGGGCTGGTTTGGAAACAGCTGTTCTGGGTCCATCCTTTGAAATGCCCAAACCCCCATTTGCAAATCCTCTTCTCTGGAAGCAGGTGCCACATTGGATGTGGTATATTGAGCTGGAAGCAGAATAGAACATGCACACCCTTTTGCTGCATGTTTAAAGCATGCCTAGTGTGATATATGAACCTATGGGGTTGACGCTGATACAAGAGAAGGCCTTCTCAGCGGCAGCAACCAGATTCTGCCAGTTCTCTCTCTCGGAAGATCAGTTTGGCTTCCCTCCATTTTATTTTATTTATTTATTTAAAACACCCCACCTTTCTCCTTGAAAAGAACCCGAGGCAGCTTACAACACTGAAGGACAGTGTACAAAGCTGGAGACAATGCATATGCAACAGTTGCTGGAAAAACATGAAACACAACGTACAAAGCTACTGTTAAGAACAAGGAGTGTGAAGCAGAAAACTGGCCTTAATCAGACAGGCCTGTAAAAAATCAGGATTGAGTCACCACCCCTGAATACTTTTTTAAAAAGTTAAAGCCATTTTTAACAGTTTTCTTGCTTTGCATTATTCAATCAAATTTTAATTAGCAGATAGTTTCCTTTTTACACGACCCCTAAACTCCGCCGCAAATGGCTCCCAGCTCTGGAGCTTAAAATTGTTTCCCCACCAGCTCCGGAGTTTACAGATAATTAAGTGCACCCACGCCCACCTAAGCGCGTCCCAGTGCACTTTTCAGGTACCTGCTCTCTGGAGGTGAAAATTCCTGATGCGGATATAATAGTAGTGACTGCCGGACTCTCCTTGCTTCTGTTTGTTCTTTTTTTGCCCCCCGCCCCTTTAAGAGATCTGAATGCAGTGCCAGGACGGCAGAATGGAGGTGAGCGGCATTCTTTTCTTCCTTTTTTTCTCCCTCCCCTCACGCAGCCAGCAGCCAGGAGTGCGGAGGGGGTGGGAACACAGGAACAGCGACAAACCCCTAAGATCTCTGGTCCGAATTTAAGTGGCCAGCGGATCTTAGGGGTCGTGTGAAAAGGCCAAATGTTTAACTGGTCATGTT
Organism: Phrynocephalus forsythii; assembly: GCA_029282475.1. NCBI lineage: Eukaryota > Metazoa > Chordata > Lepidosauria > Squamata > Agamidae > Phrynocephalus > Phrynocephalus forsythii. The sequence continues at coordinate 3,167,554 of JAPFRF010000023.1, forward strand.
TTTAATTCTACTCCTTGGGTTCCCTTTCTGGGAGAAAAGTATGCTCTAAAAAAAAAGACAAATAAAATGAGGACTCAAAAGTATTAAACATTAAAAATTGTGGCTGAGCCTGTTGATGATTAGATAGATAGATAGATAGATAGATAGATAGATAGATAGATAGATAGATAGATAGATAGATAGATAGATAGATAGATAGGAAAGAAGAGAGGAATAGATAGATAGATGATAGATAGATAGATAGATAGATAGATAGATAGATAGATAGATAGATAGATAGATAGATAGATAGATTTAATCTTTAAATAGTTATATAGTTGAATAAAGTAAAAAAATCTTATTCAGCCCAGACGGTACAATCTTGCAAGGAATTTTCGGAAAGAGTCACTTTTTAATTTTAATTTTATTTTAGTCTTTTTAAAAGCTGTCATTTGGTTGGCGAACAGGCATCTGCAACTCAACTGTCAGAGTTTTTTAAAAAGAAAATCAAATAAAAGCCAGATATTCCTTCATTTAAATGGAAAGCCCTCTGAAAGCAAATGACATGAAACCCTTTTATAGAATGTTAGTACTTTAAGTGCTTTAGGTGGTAATGGCAGTTTCAGGATTTGCCAACTTTCCGAACGAATAAATTCTCCTTTTTTGCAGAGGCCTTTCAGGATGGACATTGTTAATATCTAGTTGGCATTTTCTGCTTCACTTGGACCCCGTGTAGAAAGTAAGATTTCCAGCAGGTCTCTGGCCAGAAATGTTGTGGTCAACTGACTTAAAAGGAGAGAGGATTCATTACAGGATCCAAGAATGGGCAGTTTAGTATGCTTTAATTCATTATATTTTGTGTCTCTGTGATCAGGAGCTTGTTTCTCACTGGTCCTAATCTCCCAATGGTTCAGGGAGGAAAAACAACAACTTTGTTTTGAAAGCCAAGAGTGAAAACTCATAAAGTACTAAAATTCAAGGCCTCAAATAACCTTGCGGAAACTTCTCCTTGGTCCTCCTTCCCCTCTTTGCCTAGATCTGCACAAGAGGGCAGTGATGTAGGTCTCTACCTGCAGAAACAGAAGTCTCCTTGATAATAATAATTAGAGATGGGCACGCATGCACACACACACAAAATCCCCGAACACTCTCCCACCCACCACCCACCCCCCAAAAAACACAAGCATCTACACAACAGGCTGGGTAATATTGTCCAAGTGCTCACTGCTGGTGAGAGTAGATTTTTCCAGTTCCACTATGGGCGTTTATACACGACCCCTAAGCTCCGCCGCAAATGGCTGCAAGGTCTGGACCTTAAAAATGTTTACCCACCAGCTCCGGACTTTGCAGACAATTAAGTGCGACCCCGCCCACTTTAGCGCGACCAAACAGCAGTTTTCTTGTACCTGCTTTTTGGAGGTGACAAATATTTGATCCGGTGTAAGGATAGTGAGTGCGGGGCTCTCCTGGCTTCCGTTTGTTCTTTTTTTGCGCCCCGCCCCTTTAAGAGATCTGAATGCTGCCGGGAACAAAACGGAGGTAAACCGGCATTCTTTTCTTTCTTTTTTCTCCCTCCCTCACGCAGCCAGCAACCAGGAAGTGCGGAGGGGGGTGGGGACAGAGGAAGAGCGAGGAACCCCTAAGATCTCTGGTCCGAATTTAAGTGGCCAGCGGATCTTAGGGGTCGTGTAAAAAGGCCCTATGTCTTTTTTGAGATGCGGTGACCAGAATTGTACACAATACTCCCATTCTGGTCACCGCATTTCCAAAAAGACCTAGTGCAGGCCTGTCCAGACGTCGGCCCTCCTGATGTTTTGGACCACAACTCCCAGAATTCCAAGCCTGGATTGTCAATGGCAAAGGACTGTGGGAGTTGTGGCCCAAAACATCTGGAGGGCTGAAGTTTGGACATGTCTGACCTAATGGAACTGGATAAGGTGCAGAAGAGAGCAACTAAAATGATTACTGGGCTGGGGGACCTCCTTCATGAGGAAAGGCTAAAACATTTGGGGCTCTTTAGTCTGGAAAAAAAAGGCACCTGAGGGGGGATCCCCGGGGCCTTGAGGGAAGGTCCCACTCTTCCATCCTTCGTTGGGTGTTCTCCTGTGCAGGTCATGCCTACCCTTCCTTGCTGTGTTGAAAGGTCTCAGTGGGACCTGTTAGGTCAGGTGACACTCCGTGAGGACTTCAGGCTACCCAATCTGCACGAAGTGGGCCTTTGAGCATACACCCCAGACTCCCGCACCCAGCCCATGCGAAACAGGAGAGAGACTTTAAAGGAGGAAAAAGAGAAATATTCGTGACCAGGAAGTCGAACGGGGGCCACTTTGGATGGAAGAAGATGGTAGCAAAAGGGAAGGCTCCATCTCTCAAAATGGTTTGGAATTAGGGCTGGGATCATTGGGGGAGAGTCTCTCTCTCTCTCTCTCTCTCTCTCTCTCTCTGTCTGTACCATCAGCCATCCCTCCCATAATGAAGGCCCTGCGAAAATGACAGAGGATGTTGGGGGAAAAGAGGAGGGGGCAATTAAGCCGTCAGGAGAGACACGGCAAGGGGTGGGTGGGTGGGGGGCGGACCCCCTTGTGTTTCATGCCTGGCTTCCCCCAGGCCGTTAATTGAGCCATCTCATTAAGGGAAAGGGGGAGAAAACCTTGACAGCTTTGGAGCGCTAATTCCTTAATGGGCCCCTCCCCCTTTTTGCTGTCAGGTTCAGGAGCTGAACAATTACCCCACCCCACCCACCCACCCCTTTTAAAGTTTTAAAAAAAATAAACCTCTTGATGAGGAAAATCTCCAGGATTTCTCTCTATTCCCTCCTCTGGTGGCTCTTCATAGATCTTGCTCCGAGTTCCGAAAACGGCGGCGCCCCAGCTGGCAGGCCCCTAGGCGTGTGCAGAGTGCAGCCTGTGGGGGCGCAGAGTCCAAACGGAGCAAATGACCCCCCAGGAGCAACATGTATCTGAAAGCGTGAGGAAAACGGGGACGCCTTTAAGGATGGCCAACTGAATGGAAAAGCAAATGCTTTGCAGACATGATGTTTCCAGAGTCATCAGTTGTCCACCCCATGCGTTAATGAGCTACAACCCCCCCCATCAATCTAAAAAGAAGAGGCAATGGCAAAAAGATAATGGGAATTGTAGTCCAACAGTCTGGGAAGGGGACTGGTTGCCCAGTAGTAAGTATGGACCCACCTACCTGGGTTCCGTGGTTATGACTGATAAAGCCCTATGTGGCTTGGGTCCTGGTAGGTGGAAGAACATATCACCTTAGGTCAGGCTCTTTAACATCTTCCAAGAAGACTCTTGTTTTGGTTCCATACCCTTCCCAAGTTCATTTGTTTGAGGACAAGAAAGAGAGAGCCTCCTCAGTGGTGGCTCCCAAGAAGTCTGGTTGTTGCCATCCTCTGGTCCTAGATTAGATAGATAGATAGATAGATAGATAGATAGATAGATAGGAAAGAAGAGAGGAATAGATAAATAGGAAAGAAGAAGGGATAGATAGATAGATAGATAGATAGATAGATAGATAGATAGATAGATAGATAGATATAGATGATCTACTCAGTATGATACAGGAAATCTGAGTGCTATTCCCTGCCTTTCCTTTCTGAGAGAAGCCCTTTAAAAATGGTCTGTGGCCATGTTAATCGTCAGAAGTGAGCATGGGATGGACGGCGTCCTATCCAGCCAGGTAGAGCTGGCCGTATGGCTCAGTGAGTTGGGTCTCTGGGTGCAGAGCCAGGTGCTGGGAGTTTGGTTCCTCACTGCATATCCCAGAAGATTCAGTCTGAGTGGCCGTGGGTCAGCCGCACAGTCCCAGGGTGTCCCCCCCCCCCAAAAAAAGAAGGGAAGGCGAAGGCTGTTCTTAGTACCCTCTACCTGGCCATGATTCAGAATTGCTGATGGAACACGGTCATTATAAAACAAGTACGGCCAAAGCACAGCCATCTGGATGTCCTAGTTCTTCAACTATTTCAACAGCTGAAATAGTTTTTGAGGCTTTCTAGAGAAGACCTATAGCAGGGGTGTCCAAACTTCAGCACTCCAGATGTTTTGAACTACAACTCCCAGAATTCCAAAACTATATTGCCAATTACAAAAGACTGTGGGAGTTGTGGTCCAAAACATCTGGGGGGCTGAAGTTTGGACACCACTGACCTATACAAAGCCATCAGATATTGAGACACAGACGGGCTGGCAGGTCATGCTGGCCTCTTTTGGTCCATCATGAGCTTTAGGACCGCCCGGGAAAGTCTTTCTTAAGAATATCACCCATGGGCAAGACGAACGGCGGAGGAGCGCCCATGAAATCCCCTCCATGTGGCAAAAAACCTTCAACCATGATCTGATAAGCAGCAGCTTTGGAAAAATCAGCTTTTTATATTCTCCAGATGGGGCATTGCTTTACAGTGGCTCCAATCCTTCCCAGAAGAGAGAACGCAGCAGGTGTTGCTAGGAGATTCATATTCGACACCCCGGCTGCTGACGTGTGAGGTCCCCCAGGGTTGAGCTTTATCTCCTATATTTTATTTAGCAACTACTTGCAACCACTGGGCGAGAATGGATTCATAGTACGACCTGTGTTGTCCGACTATCATCTCTCAGAGTGGCATTTCTTCCCCTTTACTTGTTTACTTATTGCCCTTAGCTTTAAAACTGCCTTTGAATGATGTAAGATGCCTCTTTGCACTTGTTATTTTTTGACTTTAAATACTGTATCTAATTTTGTCAACAAGTGTTGTTTCCTCATTGTCTCCAAATAGATATACATACTATTGTCCTTCTGGGTTGGAAGCCCCCTTGGATTGTTTCCAAGGAGAAAGGTGGGGCAAAATTATATTAAATATATTAAATCCCTCCCTCCCTCCCTCCCTCTCTCCCTCCCTCCCTCCGTCCGTCCGTCCGTTCATCCATTCATCTGTCTGTCCGTCCGTCCGTCTGTCCATCCGTCCGTCCGTCTGTCCATCTGTCCGTCCGTCTGTCCGTCCATCCGTCCACCCACCCATCCACCCACCCACCCATCCACCTACCCACCCACCCACCCGTCCGTCCGTCCGTTCATCCATCCATCCATCCGTCCATCCGTCCATCCATCCGTCCGTCCATCCTTCCATCCGTCCATCCACCCACCCACCCGTCTGTCCATCCATCCATCCATCCGTCCATCCATCCATCCATCCATCCATCCATTCTTGTTATTGGACCCATCTCTGTGGGATAGGTCTGGATACAAGTGCAATTCAATGAACTGTTTTTTTTAAAGTGTGTTTTTAAAAGTTTACAGGGAAGGAACTGGCCTTCACCAAGGGCATAGACAAGCCGGGATGCCATGGGCTAGGTAGCATTCTGAATGCTGTCGACGGCTCAAGTGAGGAGACTTGAGGGCTGGCTGTTCCCCTTGGCACTCTTTAGAATTATTTTACTGCTAAATGTAGGCCCTGGCTGGGTGCCGAGCAGAGAGAGGAGAAGAAAGGAGAAATGTTTTATGGCTTGGACGTGGTCAGGACAGCAGCTCCGTCTTCTCTCGTGATTTATTTATTTATTTCCAAATAAGCGGTTCCAACTCCATCTGGCATTTCTCTCTAACCTTCACCGGGCGAGAGGTTTGACCGCCTGCATAGTTACTCCCCATTATACAGACAGAAAGACTGAGGCTGAAAAAAGTCTGCCTGGCTCTCTAGAGGAAATATTTAGAGCTACTTAAGTGCAATCTGGAAGTTGAGTCATGGCTACTGGACTTCTTTTTTGAGAGACAGAAACGTTTCGCTGCTCATCCAAACAGCTTCCTCAGTCTGAATACAGCTAGTGTGAGTCCTCCATCTTATAGTCAGTCAGTCACCTCCCACCTCCCCTGTCCACCCCCCCAACTCTATAGACTACAGCCAATGAATATCTCGTGTGAAATGTATATCCCACCCCATATTATATATTGCACACCTCATTCTGCTGCCATATGTCTGAAGAAGTGGACGTGCAGTCCACGAAATGTTACATTAAAATATGAAAAAGTTAGTCTTTAAAGTGTCACGTGTTTTTTGTCTTTTGTTTTGTTTTTCTTTGATTTTTGCCTGAAATCCTTACGGTTGTTTTTCTTTTAAAATCCTGTTTTTTCACTTTAAATACAATCCTTTAGCTGCTTTGGGCCCTTTTAAATGCGAAAGGCAGGGTAAGAAATATTTTATACAAACAAACAAATAAACCACCCTGATTCAAGTCACTGCAGGCACCACAAGGAGGGGATAAAATGGAGACCAGCTCTTGCGACGGAAGCGTCTGTTTCTTCAGGGCCATTCATTTCCCAAGGGACGTTGGACTTGGCTTCTCCCGAGGGACCCTGATGAAAGCCGGCGCTCTGGCTCTCTGCGATTCTCCCTAGATTGCAGAATGAAGGAAGGGGGGGGGAGGGAAAGTGCACACCCCAAGGAAGTTTCAGTAGCAAAACCCCCTTTAAGGCAGGGCAGCTGGAGACATCTCCCTCCTCTCCTCTCCTCTCCCCATCCTCTGCTCACCCAGTGACAGTTATCTCCCCCCCCCCCCACCAAACTGGCCCCCATCCACCCCATGATGGATGGGAACCCTCTCTGCTCTTTCCAGGTGGAACGCGGGCTGTTCCTGGATGATAAGAAGCTACCCATAAATCTTAAAAAGCAGAAACCAGAACTCTGGGAAGGGAGGGTGAGCAGCGTGTGTGTGTTTGTCTGTGCACACGCAAGAGAGAGGCTGCTTCCAGCAATACTCTGTCCTGTCCCTCTTCCTCTACTGTGGCCCAGGAACCGTGCAGATGTGTAGGGATGCTGCGTTCTATCATCTCCGGACACAATGCACCCTGCGGTGGGTGTCAGGATGGCACCGGCAGAGGTGATGTGTGTGCGTGGGGGGGGGGTCTAGTCTCAGGAGGTTATTGGCCTATGCCGATTATTCCCCATTCTTCAGCTGCATGCCTCAGATTTGCAAACCGTGCCAACCAAGTGCTTGAGAAGATCATGCGTGGCCTTTTTGAGTACAGCCGACAGGGACAGGTTGGCTTCCGGATCTTCTGGAGCCCTTGCTCAGGGGGCAGTCCTAGGTGATAGTGTCCTGTCGAGGGTGAAAGGATGACAAACCTCCAGGAACATGAGGGACAAGTGGGGGGATTCGTCCATGGGGCTGGCTCTCCAGCAGGGGTGGTGGTCACGGCAGCTCCAGGAACCATGTTGCCTTCCTCTGACGTTCAGAACGGGGATGGCATTCGGAGTGACACAAAAGGGCATGCTTTAGTGGCCCCTGCTGAATTTCTGCCACCTGATCAAACCAAAAGGGCCCTGCCTGGGAAAACCCACCTCATTCTCAATCCCTCGCATACAAAGAGTGGCAGATGCCCTCCACCTTTTGAAAAAAAACCTGCCCTTGTTCTTATGCCTCCGAGAGATCAGACCAGCCTACAGAAATGAAAGCGTCTGAGGCTGCTATCCCACAGCCGGAAAATCTGGATCAAAGTAAAATGCAATTCCCCCCCCCTCCTCCAATGGTCACGTGCTTGAAAACGCGGTTCCTGTGTCCCCACGGGTGCAGTTTAAAGATCCGAATCTTTTGTGTCCCCACGAGCGGGAAGCGCAACACAGCAAAACGAAAAGGTTTGGATGCAGATTTTCCGAGTCCCCACGGACTCAAGTACCGGTTAAAAATCTGCATTGGAACTGAGACAAGCTTTGTACCACCTCGAGACCAGGTACTTGAAAAACTTGATGGGTCGTGCTTAAGTGGTGCGGTCACATTCCCCCCCCCTTTAAAGTCCGCTGGTCGTGGGGACACAGTTTTATTAACTGCATCTTCAAGCAGTTTGAAGCGTTTTTAGTGGTCGTGGGATAGCAGCCAGAATTTCCTGGTATTTCCCCCCCTGGCATGGAGATCTCAAAAAAGACATAGTGGAACTGGGCTCTGAGTTATCCGTGACAGATCAACTCATGGGCTCTGAGTTATCCGTGACAGATCAGGAAAGAGATCTTGGTGTGTTGGTGGACAGCTCCTTGAAGGTGTCTCCCCAATGTGTGGCAGCAGTGAAGAAGGCCAATTCCATGCTAGGGATGGTCAAAAAGGGGATTGAAAATAAAACAGCCAACATTATAATGCCATTATACAAAACAATAGTAAGGCCTCATCTGGAGTATTGTGTACAATTCTGGTCACCGCATCTCAAGAAAGACATAGTGGAACTGGAAAAGGTGCAGAAGAGAGCGACCAAAATGATTACTGGGCTGGGGCACCTCCCTTATGAGGAAAGGCTAAAACATTTGGGCCTCTTTAGTCTGGAAAAAAGGCACCTGAGGGGGGATATGATTGAGACGTACAAAATAATGCAGGACATGAGTCAAGTGGACAGAGGGACGCTCTTCTCCCTCTCACAAAATACCAGAACTAGGGGACATCCACTCAAACTGAGGGTTGGGAGAGTGAGAACAGACAAAAGAAAATATTTTTTAACCTAGCATGTTGTTAGTCTGTGGAGCTCCCTGCCACAAGATGTGGTGATGGCATCTGGCCCGAATGCCTTCAAAAGAGGATTGGACAGATTCCTGGAGGAAAAGTCCATCACAGGATACAAACCATGATGGAGATGTGTCATCTCCAGGCTTAAAACCGGGGTACTTCAAGGGCCAGATGCAGGGGAGTGGGATCAGGAGACAGAGATCTAGTCTCGTGCGCTCCCAGATGCATCTGGTGGGGCCACTGTGAGATCCAGGAAGCTGGACTAGATGGGCCTTTGTCCTGATCCAGCATGGCTCTTGTTATGTTCTTATGTTCTTATGACATGGGCCAAGGAGGGGAGAAAGGCTAACCTCTCTACTTTCTTTAGGGAGGTCTGAGGGCAAAGGTGCAAGAGCAGCCGGTCCACTCGGAAAGACTGTCTGTCCTCCAGCCCTTGAGAAACATTAGTGGTTTGCTCTGGAGTTTTGGAAGGCCCTTGCCAAGGCAGCCAAAATATTTACCCCATCGCCTTGCCAGTCTCTCCATCAGCCAACTGCCTCCTTGAGATCCAACATGGAACATATGCTTTTTGCACCACCCCTCCCCCCCTTCCTCAAGACAAACAGGGACTTGTCGTCTCAAAAGAGCCAAATTGAGGGAGAGAAGGAGGAGGGGGTTGATCAAGGACTATATGCTGCTTTGTTTGTGTGTGTGTTAAACCATACCCGGGACTTTGAAGCTGCTCTAACATCAGCCTGCTTCCTGATACAATCATGTGGTGTTTTCCATCTCACCAAAAGATTCTCGGCGCCTGATAGACAACAACTACGATCAAGAATGCATCTCTGGTACAATGCTTTGATAAAGATAGCAAGTTGCTATCGAAAGCTTAGCTCATATTTTTTTTGTTTTAGCAGTGACCAATAAAGGTATCACCTAACTTCCTTTCCAACACCCCAAAGAGTGTGTTTGCAATGATGCAGCCAGCACTCCCCGAAATCGGGAGGAACACAGCCCCCCCTCCTTCGCCTGCACTGCCCTCCCCACCGCCACCCTTAAATGGTGATTTATGAATGTTGTCTGTCACAACAGCCCAAGGGTCCCTGGAGAAATCACTAGAGTGAATTAGACTCCCCCCAACAGTCCTCTCCACCCCAGCAATGTAGCCCACAATCTAATGTCATCCAGGGGATTAATTAGTGACTGTTGATTAAATCCAGCCTTAACCCTTCTCCTGCCAGGAGCTGAAGTCAGCAGCTGTGGAGCAACTTTTATGCCTCCGACTCTCCTGTCCTATCCATGTTGCTGCTGCTTGGTGTGGCCTCTCCGAATATCTCTTTCCTTGGCTTGTCCTCTGCCCTCGGGTGTCCCTTGGAAAGGCAGTGCTGCCTAGTGGTGCAGCTTTGCTCACCCCTGAGTCCACCCTACACAGTTCATAGAATCATAGAATCATGGAGTTGGAAGAGACCTCAAGGGCCATCTAGTCCAACCCCCTGCCATGCAGGAACCCCATCACAATACTTCCGACAGATGGCCATCCAGCCTATGCTTAAAAACCTCCAAAGAAGGAGACTCAACCACCCTCCGTGAGCTTTGCTCACCCCTGAGTCCACCCTACACATTTTGAGGGGGCGACAGTTGGACTCGGACAAAGATCATAGATACAGAACCTTCAGGAAGCCTAGCTAACAAGGAATGTGAGAATCCCAGAAAATGGCACACAGGTCGATGGGAAGAGACAAAGCTTCCATTGGACCGCACCACACGCCTGAGGGGTGCCGGGCACGCAGTAAACTCAAAGCTTCAGTGAAGCAGGAAATTGGAGCAGAGAAGGTATTGAGTAAGACGTACCATGAAGGGTCCCCCTCCCTCCCTCCCTCACTTAATCACGGCTTCCCTGTTGGCCCTGTTGATTTCAAAACGAGGCAGAATTGCTCTCGATCAAGGGCTCGAGAAAACCCAGCAGCATACTCAGAAGGCCATGCACGATCTCAAGCACTCGGTTGGCACAGTTGGCATGGTTTGAGGCGCACAGCTGAAGAACGGGGAATACTTGGCACAGGCCAACAACGTCCTGAGACTAGAACCCCCTCCCCCAAACATCACCTCTGCTGGTGCCATCCCATCACCCCCCGTAGGGTGCACTGTGTCCGGAGATGGTGGAGGACTGCACCCCTAGGCCTCTGGCAGGCTGCCTGAGCCACAGTGGATAGCAAGGTGGCTTTGCCAAGCTCATGGAATGGGAGAGCAGGGAGGGAACGCAAGAGTCTTCTATCCCAACCCATGCCACAACGTTCATAGTAGAGGTGGGCACGAAACAGAAAACTGATGGTTCGGTTCTTTCTGTCCCCCCCCCAGTTCATTTTGTTTCATTTCATATGAATTTTTAAAACAAAAATTCGTACGAACCAAACCAAAATGAACTGTTTCGGCTTACCTGGATGGCAGTGGCGGCGGCCTGGGAACACCCTGGCAGCAGCCGTGCCAGACGGCAGGAGGCCTCACCGCCACCTCCAGAGCCCCGGCAGCAGCCGTGCCGGGCGGTGGTGGACTGCGCCGCCGTCGCCTCCTCCTCCAGAGCCCCAGCAGCTCCTCACCGCCACTTTCGGGAGTTCCCCGACCTGGACGTCAAGAGACACCAGTGGGGTGGGGGAACGAAAAACGAATTGAACAAAATGGAAATTTCCATTTTGTTTTGTTTCATTTTTCTTAGAGGGGGCTGTTCGTTATTTGTTTCGTTACCTAACAAAACGAATAACGAATAACGAAATAATTTTTTTATTCGTTTCGTGCCCATCTCTAATTCATAGCAATGGTGATTATGGTTTACCATTTAATGATGCAGGCTATATATTGCACACACACACACACACACACACACACACACACACACACACACACACACACACACACACACACACACACACACACACACACTCAGGTGCAACAAGTGAGCTACGTTCTCGAATTAACAAACCTTGGAAGGATGGAAGGTTGAGTCCGCCTCCACTTGGTTACCTCAATGGAGCCTTCACTGCAGTGCTGCAATTTTAACTCCTGTGCTGCGAGGCGTCTAACCCTAGGAACGGCCTGGAGTACATTTAGATTTCCTTAAATGTCCAGCGACCTTAAGAAAGGTAGTGTGCCACAACTCCCACAGTCTTTTGTAATTGGCAATATAGTTTTGGAATTCTGGGAGCTGTAGTTCAAAACATCTAGAGGGCTGAAGTCCGGACACCCCTGCTATAGGTCTTCTCTAGCAAGCCTCGAAAACTATTTCAGCTGTTCCTAAGTTGAAGAACTGGGACATCCAGAAGACTGTGCTTTGGCCATAGCTGTTTTATAATGACCGTGTCCCAATTTGCGAGGGTTCACGTCCCATTTTCTGCACAGTTGTTAAAAGCACAGAAGCCTTGCTCTTTAAAGCTTTGCTTGGATCGCTCTTGAGTCTCCAAATTTACATGGCTTGTACAAAGAAGGAACCTTTCCAGAAAGGTAAAGGATGAGAGCCCTTGGGGAGAACCCAGTCTGGTCTACTGTGGTCTTCTATTTCCTCTGTCAGCTTGCTTCTCAGCCTGTGTTGTTGTCGTTCAGTCATTCAGTCATGTCCGACTCTTCGTGACCCCATGGACCAGAGCTCGCCAGGCCTTCCTGTCTTCCACTGCCTCCCGGAGTTTAGTCAAATCCATATTGGTTGCATCGATGACACCATCCAACCATCTCATTCTCTGCCGTCCTCTTTTCCTTTGGCCTTCGATTTTTCCCAGCATCAGGGACTTTTCCAAGGAGTCCTCTCTCCTCATGAGGTGGCCAAAGTACTGGAGCCTCAGCTTCAAAATCTGTCCTTCCAGTGAACATTCGGGGTTGATTTCTTTCAGGATGGATAGGTTTGATCTCCTTGCAGTCCAGGAGACTCTCAAGACTCTCCTCCAGCACCATAGCTCAAAAGCATCGATTCTGTGGCAATCAGCCTTCTTTATAGTCCAGCTTTCACTTCCATACATCGCTACTGGAAAAACCATAGCTTTGACTATCCTGACCTTAGTTGGCAAAGTGATGTCTCTGCTCTTTAGGATGCTATCTAGGTTTGCCATTGCTTTCCTCCCAAGAAGCAGGCGTCTTTTAATCTCGTTGCTGCAGCCACCATCTGCAGTGATCAAGGAGCCTGTAGACCAGGGATAAAATATCCAAATTCTGCCACTGCCAACATTTTTTGTGTATGGCCCTATGTGCCATCAATTTGATTTACAGCCATCAGCCAATATTCCTGTTTAATTTAACTGATCTCTGTTTGCAAAGCCCCTTGGCCACAGGGATCCCAGCTGGGCCAGTGTGGGTCAGCTGATAGCCTTAGATATTGTATATCACAGGTTTGTGGTTTGGCTGTGTGGGGTGTCTGAGTTTTTTGCTTAAGTTGCTTTGCACATTGTTAAATGAATTAAGTGCTTTGCATAGATTAGCATCTTTTTAACTTGATCTCTGCTGATACTCCGTATGCCTTGAAACCTCCTTCCCTCCTGCTTTATTGGTGGCCGGCTTACCCCCCCCCCCGCCACGTAACTGGACCTTCCTTCTTGTTTATCAAGGGAAATTTAATTTACCTGACTCGTGTCTTGCTAAATAAATGGGACCCTGCCTTGAGAAAACAAGTATATAGGCATTTCCTGCCCGGAGTTTTCCCAGGGAAGGGCAGGAATCAAAGGTCCTTCTGGAGCAAAGCCATAAGAGTGAGCTGCATTTGCAGGAAGATTTGGCTGCAGGGCAGGGGGGGGGGAGGTACCCAAAAACAAACCAACTTGGAGATGATGGCCAGTTCTGAGCTGTCATAGGGTGCTTGTACACGACCTCTAAAATCCGCTGGCAACTTAAATTCGGACCAGAGAGATCGTGGTGGTTTGTTCTGCTTCCTGTGTTCCCACCCTTCCACACTCCATTGCTTCTGTCTGCGGTGAGGGGAAGGAGAAAAAAAGGGAGAAAAGAATGCAGGCTCACCTCTGCTCACCTCCGTCCGCTGTAGGAGCAGCCCCGTAGGGATTCCAGGCTGTTAAAGGGGCGGTGGGGACAAAAAAACAAACAGAAGGCGAGGAGAGCCGGCATCCACAGCTTTATAATCCGCATCTGAAATTTTTTTACCTCCAGAGACCAGGTACTTGTAAAATGTGCTGGGGCATGCTTAGGTGGGCGTGGTTGTACTTAATTTTTTTAAAAGTCCGCAGCTGGTGGGAAAACAATTTTAAGCTCTGCATCTGGGAGCCCTTTGCCTCGGATTTTAGTGGTTGTGTAAAAGCAGGGCTGCTTCCTGTTCCAGGAAGCCTTGCCCTCACTTTTAGTTGGCTTGTGACGTGGCTACTGTCTAATCGGATCTGGCTGGCAGTATTGCAATGTCACACGCCATGACTGCAGGTTGGCTGGAAGGACCGTTTATTGCCAACAATAAGACGATATGCTTGAAATAAAATAACAATCTTAAAGCAGAGACTGTTTTTGCAGCCGTTTTTACAAACTCACATGCTGGTTGTTCCTTAAACTGCAAACCATAGTTTAAGGAACCATGGTTATGCTATGATTTCATCATTTTACGATTGATTCCATCATCGCAATAGTGATTTCACCATTGCATTGTATTATATGTTAGAAATTCATTGATTGTCCTTTCATTTCCTTTATTTTTAATTGTTTTAATTGCTAATTTTAATTGTTTATAATTATATTATTCGTTTTAGTTTACTTTGGAGCACTTTGTTATATTATCTTTATATTTTATTGTGTTTGGATGGCCGCAAAGATCAGATGGGGGGTATATAAATGGAATGAATGAATGAATGAATGAATGAATGATTATTTTTATTTCCATTACAAAACTTGTTAATCTTACTTTGCCGATCTTTTAACTCCTCTTCAGGTAGTTCTATTGGTAGCACAGGGGTCATAATTTTGAAGCCTTGCGTATAAAACTGTGTTTTATTTGTTTTACCACTTGCATTTTATGTTTTTATATTTTAAAAGTTTGGATGTGTAGTGTAATGTATGCCATTAATAATAATAATAATAATAATAATAATAATAATAATAATAATAATAATAATAATAATAATAATAATAATAATAATAATAATAATAATAATAATAATAATAATAAAGCAAAGCAAAGTGCTCTGCTTATATACCGCCCCCATACCACTTCAAGTAGTCTCTGGACGGTTTACAATTTTAATTATAGTGTGCAGGCTACACATTGCCCCCCCCAGCAAGCTGGGTACTCATTTTACCGACCTCAGAAGGATGGAAGGCTGAGTCAACCTTGAGCCTGCTACCTGGGATTGAACCCCAGGTTGTGAGCACAGTTTTAATAATAGTAATAATAATAATAAATGCACAAACAACTATGGTTTATGAATTGCTTGAGATTTGATCAGAATATAAGACTGAGAAAGATTGTTTCTCTCTTGTTGAGTTTTTCCAAAATTAGGCAATCTTTTACAATTCTCTCCATTCAGAATACCCAAAAACCCTTCTGTGATCCCTGCCTGATATTCCACAGCTTGTGTGGTACAGAGTTTTAGATTTCAAATTTCTTTCTCCACAAATTTGGCGGGACGAACCTGAACCATCTGTGGTTCTACTTGCAGAGCTGCTGTGGGGTGACAAGGAGTAAGAGAACCTTACAGGTGGGTAGATAAAGGCAGCATTAGATGACCTATAAAATGCTGCTTGTGTTTCAAAGCTTTCAAAGTGGTGCCTAACCAGAACAGAACAGACAACGGACATGGAAGCATTTCACATTGTCCGTAGGATCGCAGGACGGTTGGGCGACCCAGAGAGGGCTTCAAGAAACCGTTGACTTTTCCAACCTGGAAGGTGGAATGTGGTGAGTTTCCTAGGACCAAATATTCCGTATTGTGGGCGAACGGCTACAGAACGAACCTTGGGAGTGTGTGGCCTCCACAGTCGTGCTTAAAAACGCCCCGCTTCCCAGATGCACGATGGAACAAGGACAGGCACAGGGTTGACCCCCCGAGACCCCACCACCACCTTTCTATGAAATGCCTTGCCCTCCATCAGCAAAAGCGCTCTCTGACTGGTGACTACCCAGCCAGGGAAGGGTTACAGGCAGCCTCTCTTCCATTCCTGCGCCAGTGTTCTCCGTTCATCCACTAAATTTATCTTTGAGTTTCTTTTTCTTTTCTTTTTCCTCTTCTCCCAATCTCTGATCATTAATCAAGGCCGCACTGGGAGATGATGGTGCGGGGTAGGAGTGTGTGTGTGTGTGTGTGTGTGTGTGTGTGTGTGTGTGTGTGTGTGTGTAAGTTTGCATGAATTGTAAAAGCAAGGGCTGCTACAGCAGCAGGAGCATGCCTGCACCTAGCTTGGGGCTGTTGCTTCACAGATGTTCTGGCGTGTTAAGAAGGGTAAAAGAGAGAGAGGTAGAGAGATGATGATGATGATGATGATGATGATGATGATGATGATGATGATGATGATGATGATGATGATGATGATGATGATGATGATGTTAGGGGGTTGGGTTGGGGGAGAGAGATTAAAGAAGGCAACAGGGCTAGGAATCATTTCTGAAGAAGAAGAAGAAGAAGAAGAAGAAGAAGAAGAAGAAGAAGAAGAAGAAGAAGAAGAAGAAGAAGAAGAAGAAGAAGACGAAGAAGAAGAAGAAGAAGAAGATGATGATGATGATGATGATGATTCTGGGAGGTATTATCCAAACAAAGGAGCACTCTCCAACTTGGCTGGGTGATAAGGTTGGATTTGTCCTCTTTGCAGAAATAAATCACACCCAAGAAAGACATTTGAAGGTGGGTTCTTGGTTCTTAAGCCATGGCTGGCTCCAGAAGTAACTAACTATGGGGCTGGAATTGTCCAGTGGAGACCCAGCCACTGCTGAGAGTAGACCCAAAGAGGAAAATAACAATAACATAAAATAAAAATATTAAAATAAAAATAAAAATATCCACTCCCTTGTGCAAGCCATGAGCCCTGGGCTGTTCCAACACGACCGAGGCAAGTGTGAACTGAGTTCAGTTTTTATCTCGTTCGCCTTGGGGGCTCACCCCCCCTTAGTTTTGGATTCAACTCCTTCCTGAACAAAAAGGTATCAGGAACCAGTCTCCCTGATTTAGATTTTGGATGCAGATGACCAAACAGAAGGCCAAAGAGAAACCAAAGAGATGAGAACTCTTTTGGCCAGAGACGAGAGAACAGAGTTCGGTCGATAGCAACAGCTTTACGCAGCACAGAAAAGTCACTTTTCCCGTCTTTATTCCCAGGAAAGGATAAATCTGTGGAAGCAGATCCCATGCTCTCATGTCAGAGGCCACTGCAATGACCCCAAACCTTGTTCTCCACATAGACTCCGCTTCCCTGCTGAAAAGAATCCATGAAATGGGGGCGTCGTGATGCCCCATCACCGAATACTCAGACCTTGAAGTCAGTGGATTTTGCTGCTGAGTCATATGGCGGGAAGGGCCCTTGGAAAGCATCTGTCTTATTTTCTGAGAGGAAACGGAGGCACACGGCTAGGAAGAAGAGACCCTTGGCTTATTTATTAGCAGACCACACCGGACTACGTGCCCACACCTCACATAAAACACGTCAAGGCGGTCCCAGCCCTGTAGCTGGCTTTGAGCTAACAGACCTAAAGAGGGGACATGAGGTGGTTGGTGGTTGGAGACACGAATGTGAAATATGAACCTTACGTCCGGAGAAATTTACTGGGTACTGATGGATAGCTCATAAGAACATAAGAACAGCCTTGCTGGAACAGGCCACAGCCCATCCAGTCCAGCATTCTGTCTTACACAGCGGCTCACCCTTTGCTTCAGGGTATTCCCAAGCAGATGTCTTCACCTGCTGAGGATTCCCTGCAAATGGCATTGAGAGAGATCCTGCCTCTCTCTCCAACCCAGAGGTTGTCCTTGGGTAAAATCTCCCTCCTGGACACAAAAAGGTCACAAACTCTTTCTGATGTGTGATAGCTGTGGGAGGCATGGGGGTGGGGGCGTTTGTTGTTTTTGCCCCAGACCTCTCCTGTTCTGCCTTTGGTCTGTGGACAGAGTCCGCTCGCGTTTGAAATGCTTCTGTTAGCATCAGAGAAGCGCACAGGCGGAGGGCAGATCCTGGAGCGGAGGTAGCATCAAAAGGATATTCCTGCTGGCATGCACAACAACCCCAAATCAAGGAGAAGTGGAGCGGAAAAAGGCCGTGCTCCCAAACAGATATGGTTTACCGTACCTTGCAAAGCATTCAGTAGCCACTCCATGACTTCCTGGCATTTATTTATTTATTTGAAATCTCTCCCCTCCTACACACACACACACACACACACACACACACACACACACACACACACACACACACACACAATATTTAAAGACGAAAGGCAGCGTACCTCATTAAAAAGGTAACATTTAAAGCTAAAAACACTCAGGAGAAATATTAACAACGAACAGACATTCCTCTGGGAAATGGGAAATGCAAGTCACACACACACACACACACACACACACACACACACACACACACACACACACACACACACAAAACACAGTCAAAGCAGTAAGGTGTAACAATTCATCTATAAAATCACCGCCAGGCAGGCCTTCACTGAGAGAGAGCGTGCCTGAAGGGAGATAAAACGAGAGCAGCGACTCATGAAGAGACACAGCAGGCAGACTCCTCTGCCAGAAAGAGATTCTCTTGTCCCTCCACGTTGTAAGGAATGGCTGAAAAAGATCCCGTTACACCAGAGGCAGAGAGGCAGAAGCATTACTTATGCCCAAGGAAAGGCAGCTTAGAAGGCCACAACAGTAAATCATTCAGAGGCACTGCAGTGACCTTCTTCCTACGCTCTGGGTCTTTTCCACAATCATCAGCTTTGGTTGTTCTTTAGTTGGGGAGATGAGAGATGGGTTGCAGAGCCTTAATGCTTTCAGTAGCATATAGACGCAGCCATGGAAGGCTGCCTTAAACATAATTCCAATGAATGTAAAAAAAAAAAATTTAAAGCACATCTACCACCCCAGCAAATTAAAGAAAGCCAGTCTGATGGCTGGTTTGCGTGTGTGGTGTGTGCATTTTCTACCCAAGCCCTTGGGGAAAGCAAATGCTCAAGGCCCAGCCTGTTGTTTTGATATGTTGTTAATCTCTTTGAAAGCACACCCGTCCCCTCTGGGTATCGGAGACATATCGATTGTAATTAAATCCCAATGAACATCTTCTAGGGCTTGTTTATGCCAGACAGGTGAGTTGCGTCGGTTCCTAATTAGCGTATTGATCCTAAAGCTCATAATGAGACATTTCCTTTTGAAAATGGCCAACCTGCCTTGGTTGCAGGCAAAGTACTGGTTTGGGCTGCTTACCCATTCTGGTGGAAACAGGGAGCAAGTCACCGGGAGAGGTTGTGCTAAAAAGATAAAGGCCCCCCTCCACACATGCGTGCTAGGTGTGTCCGACTCTAGGGGCAGTGCTCATCTCCGTTTCTAAGCCAAAGAGCCAGTGTTGTGCAAGTCAATAGCCATGTGGCTGGCATGGCTGCAAGGAAACACTGTTTTACCTTACCACTTTTTTACGGCAGTACGTATTTATCTACGTGCATTGACATGCACCTAACTTAAAAGAGAGAAAGGGGAAATGGTTGAAAGCCTGAGGACCACAGTCTCAGAGCTGCTGTAAAACTGCCGTGGGCTAAGGCTCCGAAAACTGTCGGCTGCAAAAGTCGGCAGCTTGGCGGTTCGAATCCCGGGTGCCATGCAGCGGAGCGAACTCCCGCTGATCACCCCAGCTCCTGCCAACCTAGCTGTTCGAAAACATGACAATGCAAGTCGATAAACAGGAACTGCCATAAAAAGCGGGAAGGTAAAACAGTACAGTAGACCCTTGTACAACAAACAGTTTGTGTAACATAAAATCTGTACAACATAAAACATTCCGGAGATAGGGGAAATTTGCTTAATATAATCGCCTATGGGGTGAATCTGTACAACATAAAATGGGATTACTCCATTTTCAATGCATTCCTATGGGAAATTTGTATAAAGGAAAATTTGCTGAACATAATTTCATTTGGAACCAATTAATTCCTTTATACAAGGTACCACTGTATTTCCTTGCAGCCATGCCGGCCACGTGGCCGTGGACTTGCACAATACTGGCAATTTGGCTTGAATACGGAGATGAGCGCCGCCCCCAGAGTGGGACACGACTAGCACGCATGTGCAGGGGAAAACCTTTACCTTTTACCTTTTTACTTGTTGCTGACTTGGGTTTGACAGCGGTCAGCTCTGCCCTACAGACCGCAGTGGCTCCCAGTTGCCCCAGTGGGGTTAGAGGAGGCAATGTAACACCCACCTCCTCCAGTCCCACCCCCCTTTAAAACTATCCTGAGTAGCTCCCCTACTGCAACCAACGCTCCCTTGTTCTCTGCACCTGCCCCCCTTGGATAAATCCAGAGCAGCTCCGTTGGAGAGATGGGGATCTCGACAGACATAAAGCCTTTCTGAGCAAGACCTAGAGGGATGTATCGGCAGAGATGTAATTTTCACAATCCATCTCGACGGCCCTCTTACCTAATAATAAATCAGTCACCGTGATGGATAACTGTTGCCACCAACTGTACAGTATTATTAATAGATCTAGGGAGGCGTCCTTCAGCCGGCAGGTGGCTGGAATAGCATTAAACACACACACACACACACACACACACACACACACACACACACTACCATTGGGTGCCCGGATATTCTATTGCTTTTGTTAAAAAAAATTATGATGATTGTAGGAGGAGAAATGTCTGAAGTTTATTTAAATGGGAATCAGGGTGGGGAGCTAACCAAACAATCCATGGACTCCCACAAAATTCTTCCTAGTGAGTTCCTGCAACATCAGTCAATGGGTACTTTGAACGCAGTTTAATAAATATCTCTACTATTTTTTAAAAAAAACCTATTTATTTTGTGGTGGAAACATTATTGATTAGATGCACTTTCGGCCCATGGGGATGCGTGAATAGAGCATTTTTAAAAATGCTACTGCGGGGACAGAAAGTGCGCATCAAATGTCATGTGTCCACCAGTCATGGAGAAAGTACGCATCAAATCAACCTGCACATTTAGTGTGCCTTTGATAGAGGCTCTGGCTCCCAGTCTCTTTCAAATCAGCTCCCCTTGCTTGACATGTTGGTGGCAGTGGAGGCTCTTCCTGGCTTCCACATTGCACCGTGTTTAATGCCTAAACCGCCCATTCCTACTGCCTTTTGGCAGAGCTGTGGGGCATATATGCCAAAGCGAGGAGTCTCTCTCTCTCTCTCTCTCTCTCTCTCTCTCTGTGTGTGTGTGTGTGTGTGTGTGTGTGTGATCTGCTTAATTTTCATCACTCCATCCACCCTATTATCAATTAGGGAGCAAGTGATAAATCTGGGGCAGCCCGAGGTGTTTTCGGCTTTTTGTGTGTGTGAAAGTGTACAGAAACCAGACTTCCTGACGTTTGCACTTCAGACGGTATCCTGAGAGTATGAAACCGAGACACCCGCCCCGCCACCGGGGTCAAAAGGGCCCCCCTAGATCTGAGGAATCGTGGCCAGGTGCAAAGGCGAAAAGGAGAAAATGCAGATTTAACATTCCTAGCAGGGCTTAAAGGGGATGCATAGCCTTGTTTGTGGCTGCTGTGAGGTCCTGGGATGCTCTCTCTTTTATCGGGCCACTGACGGTCGAAGACCCACCTTTTCAAGCGTGCTTTTAACAACCAGGCCTAGAGTCACTAGATGCTGCTTTTTAAAGTTAAGAAAGTTTTTTTTTAAATGTGTGTTTGCTTTTATATTTATTTATTTTTATATTTATATACCACAGCCCAATTTTCCTCAAACGGGGACTCTGGGCGGTTTACAATAACAACATATAAAACAACACCCAAAACATAATAATAATAATAATAATAATAATAATAATAATAATAATAATAATAATTATAATTATAATTATAATTATAATTATAATTATAATTATAATTATAATTATAATTATTATTATTTGCCGATACATCACATAGTCCTAAATGCTAGGGAAGCGTTCAACTAGTGATTTGTATTACAAAATCCAGCGTAGTTATCTGTGTGGTTAATAATAATAATAATAATAATAATAATAATAATAATAATAATAATAATAATAATAATAATAATAATAATAATAATAATTTGCTGATACATCCCATAGTCCTAAACGCTTGGGAAGTGTTTGACTAGTGATTTGTATTACAAAATCCTGCATAGTTATCTGTGTGGTTAATTAACAACAACAACAACAACAACAACAACAACAATAATAATAAACAAAAAATTCACTTGTATTTAGCCTAGACTGTTTTGTTTTCTAATGTTTAACTCATTATGATATTAATTCTATTATTTTTAAATACTGACAGACTCGCAGAATGGGAAATCCTAAACACAAGTAGACAACAGCCACCTCTGGCAATGCAATGGTTCAATCAGATGCCAGGCACAGGAGCAGAAGCATTGCCTGCCATCGCAGGGATGGACAGGAGTCAGAGAAGACAGGACACAGCATCATACAGGAGCACAACGGGCACAATCCTTTTTAGGTGCTTTCCTGGGGGCTGGGGGAATCTGTCTTATCTAAGGACCAAGTGACCCTTTCCAGCACTTTTCTAGGTAGAGAGGTGAGCACAATATCCCCTTCTTCTAGGTGTGTCCTTTGACACGGTGCACCTTTCCCAAGGTTCCCCAGGCTGGGTCTACCCCTAGGAGGCACAAAGTCCAAAATGTTGGCCCTAAAACCAGAAAGCTAAATCGCTGAACTCTCTAGCCAGCAAGCCAACTTCTGAAATAGCCCTGCTGTGCTGAATAATATAGTAAGGAAAGTGCCCTGGTTCCCTTCCTATTGTCACATGCACAGATCTATACGCACGCGCCTAATCTATACCCTACCAGGCTTAGGAAATGTTCCTTTTTTTTTTTTTGAGGGGGGACGGGTAGGCTCCCTTCCAGAAATCTGTCTGCTAAATTTTAGGAGTCGCAATACGAAAATGTAGTTTTCCAACGGGAACGTTTTCCTGCGTTCCAGCATGTCTTGAGATTAAAAAAAAGCTCTCTCTACTTCTTTTCCTTCCAAAATTTCATCCTTACGGAGAACAGAAGGGAAGATTTCTCCCTCCCCTCCCTTCTGTTCTCTGGAAGGATGAAAAAAGGGGAAATACTGCAAATGAGAAGGGGAATGACTGCCATTTCTCCCCTTACAACAATAAAGATCATTTTATAAGAAGGAATATCGCTGGCATGCTTTTAGCAGTGTGTGTATGTGGGTCCTTCCCCCCCTCCCTCCTTCCCTTGTTCCCTCTTTCTCATTCTCTCTCTCTCTCTCTCTTGCTGCAGTTCTATCCATCTTTGAACGAGTTTATTTTCCTAAAGGAACCCTGACACTAATTGTCTTCCTAAATAAACGGGCCTGATAAATATTTAACAGCACAGCAGAGAATGCACCAGGAGGCGGTGCATACGGCGGCGAGCGCCCCGCCATAACAGGCGAGCAAAATAAATGGATCAACTTTTTTCCTCTTTTTCTTTTTTTTTTGCTCCTAGTGGGTTAAACATATCCTCAGCCATTCCCATTGGGTAGGATGAAATTACTTTATTGTTTAATTCCCCCCCCCCCCCGAAACGGGGTGGGAATGGCTCAGGGTCCTTCATGTTCTCCAAGCTGCTAAATGTTGACAAATTTTAGTCTCCTCTCCTCTCTCTCTCTCTCTCTCTCTCTCTCCCCACCCCTGCCACTATTTGCTGAGTTCTGCAGTGCACAGTATACAAAGCCAGTTTTCCTGTGCAAACAACGCTGTAAAGAAGCACCAAGTCTTTGTATTCCAGTGTGTGTGTGTGTGTGTGTGTGTGTGTGTGTGTGTGTGTGTGTGTGTGTGTGTGTGTGTGTGTGTGTGTGTGTGTGTGTGTGTGTGTGTGTGTATGGGGGTTTCTCATATTTGAATCCCCAAACATCAGGAGCCTCCATACTGCCCTTTGCAACCCCCCCTCCCAGTATTGTTTTTTTTCCCCCTCGGGGCAGGAGATGTGTTCAACCAGTTTTTGAGAACTCCCTTTTGAAAATCACAGGATTCGCTCGGTTGTAAATTCGCACGCCACATGGTCTCTCTGATTCCCCATGGCTGTAAGGAGTAGTCTCTGTAAAGGTCTCTGAACAAATCATCGATGAAGCACAGAGCAACCAAATAAAGGAGTTGGAGGGGAAAGCCCTTCCAAATATTCCTTTTGGGGACGTGGATCAGGCTGGCTGGCTGGTTCTGGGATTTGCAGTCCAAAAGGACAAAAAAGTATAGACCGATCCCCGTCAACAGACTGAAAAGACCCCCCCCCCAAAAGAAAACTTCAGGAGTTTAGCTTCCAAATTAAAAACAATACAGAAGCTTTTCCTGTGGGTACCCGACACCTCCCCTTCACAGCCACCTGTATCCAGGTTAAATGGCTGTATTGGCACTTTGCGAATAATTAGTGGGGTCTGAATCACAGTTTGGGCACTCGGTCTCTAAAAGGTTCGCTGTCAGTCCTATAGGTGATTCTTTTATAGGCCACTAATTAAAAAAAAACCATTGCAAGCTTTCGTGGGCAATGCCCACTTCTTCAAAGCATGTGCCAAAAGTCCAAATCATAGCAAAAGATGTGGCTTGCCAAGCTGATTTTTGCCAGGCATGTCTGTCTTCCATGAGGCAGGAAGCAGCAGGGCTGTTGAGGTCCCTCTTTCCTCTTTAGGGTTGGTTATCTTTAAATCTCTCTTCAAACTCCATCTAGTCGTCCCTGAAAAATAAGACTCCACTTCCTAAAAGAAGGCATATGGCCACCCGACCTGAATCTCCCAATGAAGTCGCATATGCTTCATCTCCTATTACCACCCTGTTCCTGACTGTTTTAATTTGTTATGTATGGTTCCTGTTAAATCTTGTTTATTTTGATTGGATTTTATTGGCCGTTGCCCGATGCTGTGGCTGTTGGTCTCACTGTAAACCACCCAGAGTGGCCATGTTGCCAGATGTTCAATATATAAATCAAATAATTGAATAAATGAATAAATGAAATGAGCCTCTTCCTTCTTTCCTTGACACAGTTATAAACAGGACACTGAGAAGAGAAGGCAGCTTGACTTTCCCTCTGATAACGTGGGGATGTGTGCTACATGGTCCAGAAGAAACGCCCCCTGAATCAGAGGGATTTGAAGACAGATTAGACCCAGTCACTGAACAGATAACGAGCCACGCCTCTTCGCTTGAGATGCGTAAAAGGAACTCCTAAATACAAAAGGGACATACTTCTGAATACCTAATGTTGGAGATAAAGGAGTGGACTTTTAGTGACACCCACTCTGCTTGTGAATTTACCAAAAGCCCTAAACTCTTGGGTCCAAGCTCCCTTTACGAGCCTAGTCGGGACTTCACATCATGGAGAAAGGCCTTTCTCTTGGTCCTGCCACTTTTACTGGTGCATCTGGTGGGAACCCAGAGCAGGGCCTTCTCAGTGGCAGCTCTCCGACTCTGGAACTCCCTCCCACGGGAGACCAGCCTGGCCCCGTCTTTCCTGTCCTCCCGTAAGTAGGCGAAACCCTCTCTCTTCAGGCAGGTTTTCCCTCAGTCACTGGCTGCCCGTGGTGTTTTTAAACCAATTGGTGTTGTGCCTCAGTGCTTTGAGATCTGGTGTTGCTTATATTTTTTTTGTTCGGTTGTCTTTTTATGTGTATACATATCGCAGTTGCTTTAAATACTGTCTTTTAATGGCGTAAGCTGCCTTGGGTCCTTTTTAAGGAGAAAGGCGGAGTAAAAATATAGATGATAGATAGATAGATAGATAGATAGATAGATAGATAGATAGATAGATAGATAGATAGATAGATAGATAGATAGATAAGGAAGAACAAAGGAATAGATAGATAGATAGGTAGGTAGATAGATAGATAGACAGACAGACAGACTGACTGACTGACTGACTGACTGACTGACTGACTGACTGATTGACTGACTGACTGACTTCTGGCTGATTATGTTGCAAAGAGAATACTGTTAGTTGGAATTCTTCTTTTTCTGTTCCAGCCATCCACTCCATTTTTGTGTTTGTGTTTATACAGTATACACTTTCTCTCACATTTTTTTCTCCTCAGCTTTTTTCCCCCTTCCAGAATTCAAAGTACATGGACTTGTTTGTTTAATTGCCAGCCTGCAACTTCCCATCGCCTTATCAGCCCCGGATCTGAAGGAATTAATTGAGTGTTAACGCATTTTATCTTTGAACAAACGAGGCCCCCAAATCTCTCTACTAATTGCCTTGGCCTGGCTGAGAGGCGGTAATTATCTCTACATTAGCTGGAAATTTCTCCCCTGACTTGGAAAAGAGCAAGGAAGGGGGGGGGGAGAAATCTGGAAAAGAAAATAACTGTGCAGTGGCAAAGTGGGGAAGGGGGGGGAGCCCAAACCAGCCTGGGTGAACATCCACAAACCAAACCCAATGGTAAGAGTTTCAGAAGCATCTTGCTGGATCACACACACCGCTTAAAACATTCATCATATCCCCAAGTCCTCAGGCGGCAGCATCGGAAGCAACTCAAAGAGGCCGGCCACAGAAGGTCACCTGTCTGTAGCCAGTCCATGTGTTCCCCCGACCTAGTTTGAAAGTGAATGGTGCCCTTTGGAGTCAAGAAAGAAAGAAAGAAAGAAAGAAAGAAAGAAAGAAAGAAAGAAAGAAAGAAAGAAAGAAGAGAAGAGAAGAGAAGAGAAGAGAAGAGAAGAAGGAAGGAAGGAAGGAAGGAAGGAAGGAAGGAAGGAAGGAAGAGAAAGAAAGGAGAGAAGGAAGGAAGGAAGGAAGAAAAAAGAAAGAAAGAGAAGAAAGAAAGAAAGAAAGAAAGAAAGAAAGAAAGAAAGAAAGAAAGAAAGAAAGAAGAGAAGAGAAGAGAAGAGAAGAGAAGAAGGAAGGAAGGAAGGAAGGAAGGAAGGAAGAAGGAAAGGAGAGAAGGAAGAAGGAAAGGAGAGAAGGAAGAAAGAAAGAGAAGAAGGAGAGAAGAAGGAAGGAAGGAAGGAAGGAAGGAAGGAAGGAAGGAAGGAAGGAAGGAAGGAAGGAAGGAAAGTATCCACAAACTAAGTTTGGTGGCACCTTCAAGACACAAATCTATATGCCATGAGCTGTTATGAATTGAAGCATGGAAGTTCCATGCATCCTGACATGGCAGCTGCTGGTTAGGATAATATTGGCCCTTCCTATCTCCCCACCACCCACCCCAAAGCCCTGTGGTGCCCTGCCTGGTGAAGGGTCCTGTTGGACCCGAAAGCTCACATGTTTCTCAGAGGTTTGCAGTCCTGAAAAGGTTATCAGCCCCCCTGCTGTGCGTTTTTTGGTTTTAGAGCCACAGCCTGCGATCCATCGTCCTTTTCCCGCACTATCCGGTCTCAATTCCCCCCTCCCCCCGTATAGCTCCGTTCAAGGAAAGGGCAGGGGAAATTGGTTTGATTCTGACCTCCTTCCTGAAAATTAAGTGGAAAGGGAACCCGGGTTGGCTATTCCAGAAGCAGCTTCCTAAGCCCTGATGGTGGAACCCACCTATACCTCTCACGGGGAGAGAACAACGCTTTATTAGCACAGGGGTGTTAGAGAGTTGATACTGTGCGAACCGAAAGCATGGTGACGTGGGAATGAGGCCTTTCAAGGGGTCCTGTTTGGCAAAGCGGTGCCAATATTCACATGACAGCTTGGAGGCAGACTGCCAGGGTGGAGAAGGGAGAACGGGTTACCCTTTCCCCCCTCCTAGCACTTAAAAACATCTTTGTGGAAGGGCTCGTGAAGCTCCACCTGACTCAGTGGCTTAAGGTTCTGGCTATGAAGCCAGAATTTGGGAGTTCAAATCCCCCACTGGGTCCCATGGAGAGGGGCTGGGGCGGATTATTTATTTATTTATTTATTTATTTATTTATTTATTTATTTATTTATTTATTTATAAGATTTTTTGTTAGCCGCCCCACTACCAGGTGGTCTCTGGGCGGCATACAATAATATGCCAAAGCTATAAAACAATAAAACAACACGACTGTTAAAACTATAAAATGCAATACAGTGGTACCCCGATTTAAGAGCAGCTCGACTTAAGAGCAGCTCGACTTAAGAGCAGAAAATTGTTGGCGTTTTAACTGCTGCCTTACAAATTTTAGATATGGTCTGTTCGATTTAACAAATATTTTTAACTCATTTTTTTCAAATTTTTTAGATAGGTACCCTGACTTAAGAGTAGTTCGATTTAAGAACATGCATTCAGAACGGATTAAATTTGTAAGTCAAGGTACCACTGTATAGGTTAAAACAATTGGCATACAGTGCAAATTATAAAACTCTGCTGCTCACCAGCCCAGCTAAAACACTGTCTGATTAAAGTGCTGGCTGAACAAAAGGGTCTTTGCCTGGTGCCGAAAAGCCAAAAGTGTCAGCACCAGGCGGATCTCCATAGGGAGGGCATTCCAAAGTTGGGGGCCAACCACGAGAAGGCCCTGTTTCTACACACCATCCCCCTCACCTCTTGGAGCGATGGCATCTTCAGCAGAGCCTCCTGGCCTGATCTTAGAGCACGGGCAGGCTCCTATGGAAGAAGGCAGTCCTTTAGGTACCCAGGTCCTAAGCCAGGCATGTCCAAACTTGGGGCCTCCAGATGTTTTTAGACTGCAACTCCCACAGTGCTTTGTCATTGGCAATCTAAGCTTAGAATTCTGGGAGTTGTGGTCCAAAACATCAGGAGGGCCAAAGTTTGGACATGCCTGTCCTAAGCACAGTTACTGTATCTCTAGGGTCCCTCCCAGCTCTGGGGTTCAAAGGTAATGATGATGATAACTTATGCTTTTGCAATTTTCGGGCAGATTTTTTTTCTGACTTCTTTCCTCCTTGGCCCACTAGATTTTGGATCAACTAGAGAACGTTTGTGACATTTTAGTGTATTGGAATTACACCTGAGTTCTGTTTCAGCTTAAGTGAATCACCGGGCAGCTTCCCTCCCCCCCTCCACTTTGAAACCTGAACCTTATTTGTCATGGGTTTCAAATGACCAAAGGGCCGAGACCCTGATTTGGATGGAGTTCTGTTTCAAGCCAATAAATAAATAACCTCCCTGCCCGTTGAAATGATTGATTATATATACGCCATCTGTAGGTGAAATCAGTCGAACACCTTCCTATTTAACAACAACAAATAGACACCCTGATAATAATAATAGAAAGAAGAAGAACAAGAATTGCCTATTTTTCCCTTTTTTTCTGCACGCTTTGGAAGCAAAATGCAAAGGATAAATAAAATTAATATTTGTAAAAATCCTAAAACTTAAAAATAGAAAATGGGAAAAAATATAAATAGGAAAAAAAGGCACCTAAAAGACTAACTCCTTTTTCCTTGGGCCTTTACTAAGACTTTCGCATACAAAAGAGACAAACTAACCCCCGCCCCCCAATAGATGGCTACTCTCTTTGCATGAACCTACAGAGCTTAGAAAAGTTATATTTCCTCCCCCATCCACGATTGTTAGAACTCTCCGGTCAGCAGGGCTGGTTTCCCCAAGCTTTCAGTCATAGGGGATTGTCTTAGGTCTGGTGACCAATTAGAAATTCTTTTTGTTTGTTAATCATCTTCCCGTTAAAAAAAGAATTTAATTTAAATTTATTTGCACATCACCAGCCCCTGAATCTAGGTTCCTGTTTAGCATACTGCTGGAAAGGGGATGGTAAAAGTTGTAGTATCGCAACTCAATAAATCCAAAGGGTGTTACATATTTTTCCCCCTTCCTTGTTTCCATGGGTTCAGAGACCCAGAACAACTTCTAAAATAAGGCTGATCTCCAGTTTGCATCTCCACTGATGGACTGCCATTTTAATGAATGAATTAAAATTAATTATCGTGGAGCCCTCACAATCCAAACTGCAGCTAATTAATCTACTGCTAGATCAACTAAACTCTCCCAACCCAAACAAATAATAAGGACCAGAAGCATGTGCAAGGCCCCATTTAGTGCATTAAAAGATGGACCGGATTATCCATGGCGGCTTTGTGGTGTCGTCATAATGGTACATTTGTGGTGCAGAATTTCACATGTTTAAGTCATGGAGTTATTTTTTTTCCCTCTTTGCACAACCGAAACAGAAGGAAAAAAATATTGTGGTCTTTTAAAGACGAACAGATTCGTCTCGCAAATCCAAGAGCTAGGGGGGTAGCTTTATTGAACTACTAAATTTAAAAGAAATGGCAAGCTTTCATGGATAAAAAACCTACTTTCTCAGCCTGGGCATTGCCCTATATTTTTGAAGAGGCCAGGGGGGAAATGGTCCCCCTCCCCCCAAAAAATCCTAAAACTTGGGTCCTTTCCCAAGGAGAAAGACGGGGTAAAATACTCTAAAATAAATAAATAAATAAATAAATAAATAATCGATGGCAGATATTCATGCTGAATAGGTACCAGGCGAATCCAGACCCAGGTTGCAAAGTCAGCCAGGAAGCATGGTTGCTAGCATTTTCCCTTGCAATCATGGTTTTATTATGTACAGTATTTGATTCTGTTTTATTGTGTTTCTACTGTTGTTAACCGTCCGGAGTTCCTCTGGGAAGACGGGCGGCAAATAAATAAATAAATAAATAAATAAATAAATAAATAAATAAATAAATAAATAAATAATGCTTGGATTTTTTTTCCATTTCCAATTCCAAACAAAGGACGTGCTAATTCATCTCTTCCCCCCCCTCCATGTTTTTCTTTGTTTGTTTAGTGGTTCCATAAAAGTACCACCTAACTCTTGCCTTTAGATAACCCTGGATTATTCCACCTTTTCCAGATTCATGACTTGCCATTTGTGGAATCCACTTGCCTCTCCATATTTTTTTTTCCCTGGGGGAGAGGGACGTGCAATCTCCCCCCACCCCTTCTCTGAAACACGGAACTGCAATCGGCAAAAACTCAGAGAGAATGAACTTGTCGTCCCTAAAAGAGCTACAATATTTCTGGTTTTTTAAAAATATTATTGTTGTTTTGTCTCTCCCTGCTGAAACAAAATAACAACAGCTCAAGAGACATTTGTATGGACTCTTATAAAAAACCTGACCTCCATGTGAGAAATCTCTCCTCTCGAGGGGAGACAGCCTAAGCACCCTCCTGAGACCTTCCTTTTCGGACAAGCTTTCCCTGAATGATGGAGTACCTACTATGTGACTTTTATATGGACTACCATGCATGGTTATATCGACTGATTTCATAAGAACGTCAGTGCTTTCCAGGTTAGTTTCCACCCCTCATAATGGATTTGTTTTTCTTTTTGCATGCTCTTTGTAGCTTTAATGTTACCTTTTAATGTTCTAAGATGCCTCTTCTAATTCCCTGTTCTGAACGCCTGCCAACCTAGCCGTTCGAAAGCATGTAAATGCAAATAGATAAATAGGTACCGCCATAAAAAGCAGGAAGGTAAAACAGTGTTTCCTTGCAGCCATGCCGGCCACATGGTCACGGACTTGCACAACACTGGCTCTTCAGCTTGAATACGGAGATGAGCACCCCCTAGAGTCAGACACGACTAGCATGCATGTGCAGGGGGAACCCTTGCCTTTAACTTGAATGGGTCTTAAGTGTTCTGGGCTGTATATTGGGCCTTTTCACACGACCCCTAAGATCCGCTGGCCACTTAAATTCGGACCAGAGATCTTGGGAGTTCGTTGCTCTTCCTGCGTCCCCACCCCTCCGCCCTTCCTTGCTCCTGTCTGCGTGAGGGGAGGGAGAAAAAAAGAGAGGAAAAAATGCAGGCTCACCTCCAAAGCCGCCCGGAGCCCCGTCGTTGTCCTGATTCCTTCTCTTAAAAGCGCGGGAGGCAAAAACAACAACAAACAGAAGCGAGGAGAGCCGGGCACTAGTCTAGGTTATATCCGGACCTGGGGATTTTCACCCTCCGAGAGCAGGTACCTGAAAAGTGCGCTGGGACGCGCTTAGGTGGGTGTGGTCGCACTTAATTTTCTGCAAACTCCGGAGCTGGTGGGGAAACAATTGTAAGCTCCGGAGCTGGGAGCCATTTGCGGCGGAGTTTAGGGGTCACGTACAAATACCCATTGTCGCTCATTATAGCAACCCACCTTGGGTCCTTTTCCAAGGAGAAAGGTGGGATAAAAATATTCTAAATAAATAAATAGGTTGGTCCAAACTGGAACTTGGGACCATGAGCAAACCCACCACCACCACCACCACCATTGACCCCGGCTTACAGCTCATCCCAGCTGTTTGCAGGCGGTGGTTCTAATGGTGCAGTTTGCCTTTGGATGCAAGGGGCCACCATCGGCACCACCAGCTGGTTAGCGCAGAGGCCCGCCTCTTTCAGGTTGCGCGTTACCGACAATACGTCGTTTGCCACTAAATTCGCATTGAGGTCCCAGGTCTCAAGCAGAATTGGATCAGGTTTGCAAACAAAGCCTCCCTGGTTTTGCTGCCCAGGACCAATTGCAGAACAAAGTGGATGAATCTGCAAGATACAGGGGGCGGAGCAAAGCTGCTGCCTAGACAATGATAGACATGTTACAGGTAAGGAATTCCCTCTTCTAATGGTAGTTTATCTCCAAAACAGCGTTTGGCCCTGGTGTGTGTGTGTGTGTGTGTGTGTGTGTGTGTGTGTGTGTGTGTGTGTGTGTGTGTGTGTGTGTGTGTGTGTGTGTGTGTTGCTAGTGAGTTGTGAAAAATCACCCTACCTGCTTCCAGTGACCATGACTGAACATGTCATGGCAGGAAGGATATGACTGTCCAGACTACAAAGTCCATCTGACCTTGCTGTCTGAGGCTAGTGGGTATAGTAGTTCAACAGCAGATTGCACACCTCACCTCTACCGAATACAGTAAAGTTAAGAAAAGTTACTTTTTGTGGACGACCGATCCCAGAACACCTCAGCCAGCAGGGCGAAGATGCTAAATATTTATGTTTTTCCCAGAAAAGGAAGACTTCTGTTAGTATCTGCAGTGGAAGAGACTACGTGGCAGATCTATTTACTCCATTTAAGAAAGTCTCATTGTTACATTCTTCTGGAAATATTTGTCTTAAATCATGTGTTGTGTGTTCATACTTCCGTTATCTCTTTTAACCTGTATGCCGTTTGCAGGCAGAGACCTGTTTTGGGGTCCATTTAATCACTTTAATGCGCTCAGGTTTAGTGCTTCTGCTTCACAAGAGCTGCTGTGGTCATAATCTCCGTTACCGCTTCATATTGGTCCGGTCTCGGTGGGCAAACCCAGTTTTTTCACCATCTCTGACCACCTTTTTTCACCCGCGTTAATAGACGGCCACTTTGTTTTAAGCCCCACCGACTCAAGTATCCAGAAATGTGAGCCGATCGGAATCCCTAGAAAACAGTAGAATGGGGGAAAATACTGTTGTATGCCACAGCGACTCAAAATTCAAAACTTTCCCCCTACCATTGTATGGTTCCCCTCTTGTCCCCCCCCCTCCACAAAAAAAGTTTGCATAAAATATTTCCAGGCTTCCAGGCACTTTCGTTCCTTCAAGAATTCTGTAACACTTCATCACTGAGACTAAAGTGCCTTTCACAAAGGAAAAAAAAACCCCAAAACCTGTTCTGTTCTCCATTTTCATATGTCTTTTGTGGTGAAAAAAAACCCCTCAGTGCATTGAAGAATTATATAACTATTTCCAACAGAATCTAAAACACATTACTGCTTCCACCCGTCCGCCCCCATGCCTCCTTCCTATCACACTTTTTTTTTTGCATTTTCCCTTCACACCAGAGCTGAAAAACAAAATTTCACTGGCTTATCATTCAGATTCTAAGCTTCTCAACAAGGTGGCGGATTTGAAAGAATCCCTTGGGAGCTTATCGGGCGTGAGATGGAAGACAGGTTTGCCACATGCTCATTGCTCGGAAGTAAATACATACAGGTAAGTTAAGGTAAGGATTAGCTGCTAAAAAGCGAGCAGAAGAAAATTAGTTACAAGTAACTTGTTACTCTACGGTAATTAGGAAAGCAACATAAAGTAGTTGCAAAGTTCCTTTTTAGAAGTGACAGGTCACACCTGAGTTACTTTCCGAGGATGCATTCCAGAGTGACCTTCTTGAGCATCAGCATTGGGGCGCTGGAGGAGATCGTTTGGCTTCCGCCTCCTGGAATCCGCTGCCAGCATGTCACACCTCAGAACGGCAGGATTTGGAGAGCTGTGACCCAAATCAGTGACACTGCAGTGAGACCATTTCTACTCCTAAGATCAGCACCCTTTCCGTACAGGGGGTGAATGGAGACGTAGGACCCTCCAGGTGCTTTGGGAAACTAGGTTCCTCATTCCCTACTGTCAGCCTTATGCTGGCTGGCGTTTTGAGTGTGTGAGGTCCCAAACCTCTGGAAAACCTAAAATTTCCAATCCTTATTCTAACAAAAGGTATTCCTAGGGATTCTGATCGGCTCAAATTTCTGGATACTTGGGTCGGTGGGGTTTAAAACAAAGTGGCCATCTACTAATGTTTTGTTTGTGTTGTTTTTAAAATAAAAAATTACGAATAATTTTTTTCCTGATATTCAGCCACAGTCTGGCTTCATAATAAGAGCCCTGCTGGATCAGGCCCAAGGCCCAGCTAGTCCAGGTTCCTGTATCTCACAGTGGCCCCACCAAATGTGTCCGGGAGTGCACAAGACTAGAACTCTGTCTCCTGATACCACTCCCCTGCATCTGGTCCTTGAAGTACCCCGGTTCTAAGCCTGGAGATGACACATCTCCATCATGGTTTGTAACCTGGGATGGACTTTTCCTCCAGAAATCTGTCCGATCCCGTTTTGAAGGCATCCAGACCAGATGCCATCACCACATCCTGTTTTGCTTGTCTCCTGGCTATTTCTTGTCAACCTAACTGTAGGTTCCTTGGGGCTAGGGACCTGTTTCCTTCCCTTTCCTGGCATCGGTGGTTTGCCAATCAGGTCCCAGGTGCCTTCGGGTGGTGCTATAAATAAACAAATAAATGATCATGGAGAACACGGTGGCTTTCTTCAAAGCCCACATGCAGGAAGGAATAAAAAAGAGGATTTGAGTTTTGGAGATCTGTCATGATGGGGAAAGGGTTTGATGCTGAAATTCCACCCTTGTCTTCATCCCCTTTCTTCCTTGCTCTGCCCGAAAACCTACCCTTATTCTCTAGTACAGATGGGCACGAAACGAACCATTTTTCGTTTCCGTTTCCGTTTTCTCGTTTTGTTACGTAACGAAATGACAAACGAATTTTGTCTCTAAAATGAAACGAAACGAACAGAAACACCAGAAATTCTGTCGTCCGTTTCGTTTTCGTTACGGCAATACTGAACTGCTTTTAATGCTAAAAAAAAAATCACAAAAAAATTGAAATAAATGGTAAGGAAATGGTAACAAAACAAATGAAAATGAAAATGATTTTTTTTGCAAAAATTAGCAAAAAATGGAAACGAACCAAAACGAACCCCCCTAAACGACAAACGACAAACGAAACACCATTTTTTTTATTTGTGCCCATCTCTATTCTCTAGAGAAAGGTGATTATTACTCCCTGGCCCTCTGTGTGATCTATTTACCATACTAAAGACAGGAGCCTTTGAACTTTTTATTATCTAAGGCCAAGATATTCTCTCTCTCTTTCTCATTTTTTGTGTGCAGAATCCAATCCGTAAAATATTCGAAAGGCTTTCCTCTGGAGATTTACTTTAAGAAAGATGTAGAGGAGGAGGAGAGGGGGGAGGGAGGGGGGCTTCATGTCCAATTCCCTGAAGGTTCTGCTTTTTCTACCACCACCCACTTCACGGCACCCAAGGGAAAAAAATGCTTTAAACAGTTTTATTCCCTTTCGCCCCAAACAGTCGAATCTGGCTTTCCGTGCCCAAAAAGCTACACTGGGCACAATGTGGTCTCTCCAGCTGATTCAGGTCGTAGTTTTGTGAGAGGGAGCCATGTTGGTCTGTGCAAGAATTCCAGGCAAAGATCGAAACAAAACAAAATTTGTATTGTTAGCTGAATTGATCAGCCCATTGTAAGCCGCCCAGAGTTCCCACGGGAAGATGGGCGGGATAGAAATTCAATAAATAAATAAATAAATAAATAAAATCAATAAAATACAAGACAAAAACGTGACACTTTAAAGACTATTGTATTTTAATGTAAGCTTTCGTGGACGGGTCCACTTCTTCGGACGTATAGTTGCAGAATGTTGTGTACAATTGATATACAATGGGATATAAGTTAAATACCTACCAAATGTTCATTGGCTGTTGGATGAATCACATGCAGTTAGTCTTTAAGGTGCTGCATGTTTTTGTCTTTTGTTTTGTTTTGTTTTGTTTTGGATTGGATTGGTGGGACATTGATTCCAACACACACAGAGATTGGCCTGGTCCCTTCCTCGTTCAGCTCTTAAATGATCAGTCCCACCATCTTGCTTTGATGAACTGTTTTCCACAGTGCCATTGTAAATGTTCATTGATTATATTTGTCAACATAATATATTGGATTTTTAAAATGCATATACTGTATTGTTGTGCTTATGTGACTGTTAATTAATGGGTTACTGTTGCTTTATTCTCTTGCGAACCACCCAGAGCAGCCTTAGTAGTGGTATATAAACAACCAACCAACCAAACAGACAAACATAAAGTTGCATAGGAAGGCAACGCTCGTGAAAAACATAGAGACACCATTCAAAAATATATATTTATGGGATACTGAGGTGAAATACAGTCACTGCCTTCTAATAATTATGTGTGTTTTAATGGATTTCAATTCTTGCCTGCTGAATTGTTTAAAACAATTTACCGTATTCATTAGGCATTATATGATTGTTTTCTTTTTTGTAAGCTGCCCAGAGTGGCCTGATAGGGAGGGTAAAAATAAAATAAAATAAGTAAATAAATTGTTTTCCAGTGTTGTACACCACCTTTTCCAGTGGTGGTGGTGTTAAGTTATATATATGGGTCCTTCCCACATAGACTCAAATAAGTGGTGATTATTTTATTTCTTGCTATAAATAGCCTCACTTTTAATACTGGAAACCAAAGGACAGGATTATGCTTTTTAAAAGTCTGTGAAAACAGAGTGGAAAACATCTTTTGTTCCTCATCTTCGGCCATGTTCCCCCTCATCGTTTGCCATCCTCCAAGTTGTGGCCTTCCCATTAACCTGTCTCATGCTTCTCTCTGGATGTTTAAAAGAATAACCAGCAGATCAAAGCACAGAAACAGACCACGCTGGTTTGGGTTGTGTTTAATATTTTTTCCCTCTCCTGTGGCCAGTCCACAGGTTGTAGATCTTCACAGCTGTTTCTGGCTTCCTGAAAACGCTGCTATGTAGCTTTAATATAATGTTAGTCTGTTAACGCTGCAAGATGTCCCTCAATTCCTTGTTCTCAAATACTTGAACATGTCTGAATTGTACTGGACTGTATGTTATCCCTCATTCCTGTAAGCTGCCTTGGGTCCTTTTCCAAGGAGAAAGGCAGGGGGACAATACTCTAAAACAAACAAACAAACAAACATTTTTATGCAAAAAACCTGTCCCTCTTTGGTTGATATGGATCTGCCAGCATTTGGGGGGAATTCTTGTGGAGTGGCAACAGGACATAGGAAGTCTCATGAAAAACACTATTATGTCAGTGCTTGCTATCCCCACACCATCTTTAAAGAGGTTTCTCCACTTGTGTAGCCAAGATGGAGGTGTGCTTTTTCACAACCTTATTTTGTGAATAGAAATAAAATTCCACCCACCTGAGTAGGTTCTCCAGCTGATGTCACTTTCACCCCATCCTACCTGGTGGCACTTCCTGCATTACCTTTGATGGCATCTCTTCCTTCCCTTTATTTATTTATAATATTTTTACCCCGCCTTTGTCCTTTGGAGACTGTTTTTCACTGGTCATCTTGGATTTCAAGTTGATGGGAGGGGGGTGGACAACCCTTTATCGCGGATGTGGAATTTCACCCGTGATTCAAGTCAATTAATCTTTTGACCGGCAAATTAATGGGTGGGGAGCCTGTTTGAATCCACTGAGCAGCCTTACAATTAACCCGATGCATTGATTGATCAATGAAGCCAAGGCAGACTTAATCAAATATAATATATCACCGACTTGTAGCAACCGCCACTTTTAAAAGATGAGCTGTGTTCCTGTGCCGTTGTGTCTCCAAGGATAAAGCTTATGGACAGACCAGGCCTACATTTCATTGTGGTTCTAATCGGGATAGTTGGCTCAAATTTGCAAGATTTGAAGGAGCTGAGTGGCAAACGAAAAACAAATACAGGTGTCCAGTAAGGATACTTTCAGTTATTCGCCTCTTCCTGGTTTCCATCTAAGAAAGATGCAACAGGGAAAATCCATCTTGCCAAGAACGTTGGGACTTTAAATTCAAGCCCAGTGAAGAAGTCTTTGACCGGTGACAGCTTGCTTTTTTTTTTAAAGGGCTCTGTAAAGGTATCACCCGTTCTTGCATTCGTATTCTATTTGTCATGAGCCCACGCGGCAACTCTTTATTTCCTCGGTTTGCATATATCTGGACGCTTTGCAAAGCCGTGGAGCACAAGCGATGGTTAAAGGATGGCGATCTACCCTTTCCTCCTCCTTCCCGTTTGCTCATTTTCCTGACCATTTTTTATTTATTCAAAGCGATTTGTCAACAACAGCACTGTTTTCCCGACTTCATTCCCACATGCTTTTAATTTTGGGTGGCCTGCATCCCATCACCCGTTTCGAATGGCTCGGTAAAAGGTCTACAAAATTTCAATTTCAGGGTGTTTTTTTTCTGTTGGTAAATGACACAGGTCCTTTAAAAAAAACTAAAATTAAAATACACAACCACAACAATAACAACAACACACAATGCGCTGGCTTTTTTATTTAATTTATCTAGGCAGGAGAGTGTTCTTCAAGGCAGAAGGGGAGTGAGACACCTTCACCCCTTATGAGTTATTGAATGTGCAGAAAGCAGAGGGAGGGGGAAGCAGAGAAAGATTTCTTTTAACTGAAAATTGTATGTAACGAGAGGTCATAAATGTGAGTACTGCACCTTTAAATTCACAGCTGCCATGCAATAAATATATTTTACGTGGTGGGGCATTTCAAAGGCAGCATTCCTGGCATGTTTTCTTGTGTATAATGGAAGGGCTGGTTTAACGCAGCAACATAAACACTCCGGGTCTTGTTGATTTTATGGACTAGCACACAGGGTAATTTATGATAAAGTATCCGAGAACCAGGCAGCTCTGGATAGCTTGGGGTTTTTTTTGTGTGTGTGTGGGGAAGGTTGCGGGTGAGAGATAAATTAAGGGCAGATAAAAGAAGCTGAGATTACAAAGGTGCATTACGTGAAATCTGAAACAAAATGAAAGGCTTAAAAATGTTTTTAAAGGTGGTGGTGGTGGTGGTGGTGGTGGATGAAATTAGGCTCCATTGCCACAGATGGTAGGGCGTCATACAAAAAAGACGATGTGTTGCTGGTAATACCCAGCTGGTCGGCTTGTCAACAGCCACTGGCCAACTCCAGAAGGGTTCAGGTCCGTAGGCGTGGTTCTCTTCTTCCCATTGGCCTTCACAACAACCCTGTGAGGTCCGCTTGGCCAAGAGAGAATGGCTGTCCCTGGTGAACATATCAGATAGGATCTCATTTCAGAGTCTCAGGATGGAGCGGGTCTGAGTTGGTGGTTTGATGGTTTGTCTTCTATCTCCAGATAGGGTTATGGCTAGGAAAGACAGGTAGGGGTGGAGAAACTCTCCTGAAATCCAGCTGATAAAACTAAGGGCGTTTATACACGACCCCTAAACTCCGGGGCAAATGGCTCCCAGCTCCGGAGATTAAAAATGTTTACCCACCAGCTCCGGAGTTAACAGGCAATTAAGTGCGACCCCGCCCACTTTAGCGCGTCCCCGCACAGCTTTCAGGTACCTGCTTTTTGGATGTGACAAATATTTGATCCGGTATAAGGATAGTGAGTGCGGGGCTCTCCTGGCTTCTGTTTGTTCTTTTTTTGCGCCCTGCCCCTTTAAGAGATCTGAATGCTGCCGGGAACAAAACGGAGGTAAACCGGCATTCTTTTCTTTCTTTTTTCTCCCTCCCCTCACGCAGCCAGCAACCAGGAAGTGCGGAGGGGGTGGGGACAGAGGAAGAGCAACGAACCCCTAAGATCTCTGGTCCGAATTTAAGTGGCCAGCGGATCTTAGGGGTCGTGTAAAAAGGCCCTGAGTTACCACATCTTCATCTTCCTTTCTTAACAAGCAATGTAGAGAATGGAGAATCCCCTGGGAACAGAGATCATAAAAGAGAACCGCACCTAGTCTGATCGGATTTGGAAGCTCAACAGGGCCGGCAATAATTATTGTACCATCCACCACGTCTGGCTGAATGGTGTAGCACGGGCAGTGCTGTTGATGTCACCGATGCAAACATCCATCACGGCCATAAGTACATCTTGTGGCTTTGCAGCCTGTCAGTGTATCTCTGAAGTAAAAGTAGCATTCATTGACATTCTGGGAGGCTCTCTGGAAGAAGGACCAGGGTTGTTCTTTTATCTCCCCAGAAACTACAAATGACATCCAAGGTACATGTACAATGTGTGTGTGCACATGTAACAAATACGTTTTCAGAATGGCTGCCAGAACATACCGTGACTGTAGGAGCTGGCTCATTTTTTCCCAGAAGTAAAGACGTTGGTGTCCTGCTGGTGGTACTTTACCGTAATTCCATTTGTAAACCAATTCTAATATTTTTAATCCCCTTCACAATATTATTTCTGTATGTCTTCAACATGTCTATTTTCTCTCCAATAATTCATTGATACTGAGATGCTTCAGTAGTCGTGATGTTTGGCTACGTGCGAAATTTAGTGGATAAGTAAATCTTAATCAGCGTGAGAAATGCTGCTCTGGTGATTTCATCGAGAAAGTTTCAGATTCTTTTAAGCAGCCACTAGTCCACCGAATGACTGCGCAAAAAAGTGTCTAACCCAGATCTTAAGGGAGTCCTCGATATTTATAGTCACAGTGCACCAATCAGCAACCCGATAGAGGATAGCCAATCAGCATGAGTTTTTTGGGCAGCCAATCAGGAAGCGCATCAGTCTAGCAAGGTTGGGTGACACTACTCTGCTGGACTCAGATGCAGACTGGCACAGATGGGCATTGCAAGCTACTGTCATCCAGACGGTGGCATTCTTTTCGAGGGCTGCGATTTGTTGAGGAGAGAATCAATTAACTGAATCAAATAATAAAATAAGCAGGTGACGGGCACAGATTTGACTCAGTGCTTCGCATGCTCTGTAACTGATTTATGGAAACAAAGCTCTACAAGGCACCGAGTGGTCCAGAAACTTAGCTTAAAAAAATATTGGGCAACTGAATTGGTGACAATGTATGAGTCCATCTCTGCTCACCATGATGATGGGGAAAGGGAGTACTCATTTGTAGAGGTTTCCAGTGGCTGTCTGTTGCTAAAGAACCAGCCCAAAGGGTCATGACTCCTGAAGGACCAGCACATTTTGCTGGGCCAGATTCTTCCCTGGACTGTAGCCTCTTTCTTCAGATACAAGAACATTTCTGACCCTCCTGCCTTTCTGAGCGAAGGGACGCATTTTAATGCAAAGAGCTGTGATCCACAAATACTTGGGTCACGTTAGAAGTGGTCGTTTTTAGGGCGCCACGGCGCTCTTTGTTGGGTTTTGCAGAGGAGAGCTTTGAATACCGGGAAGGAGCAAAGTAAAAGGTCTCAGAGGGGATGGACCTTGGTGCCCTTCCGCAAACGACAGGACCCTGGAATAGATGAGGACGAAATGAGCGCTTTGGATGTTTCCCCTCGTTGTTCTCCACCACCTTCAAGTTCCCAGCAGTGCTCAGAACAGCTGGCACCCGGCTGCAAGCAGGAGGCACAGGGAAGATTCAAATGCTCTTACACATCAATGGGGTGAGCCGGGCAGGAAGGGTCATTAATCACTTTTGTAGGGAAAGCTGAACAGCCCGTCTGTTTGTGGCCTGGCAGCGGGGGGTTGCATTGGAGGCAAGAAGGGGGGAACCGAGGGGAGAGGGAACCTATGGCTAGACATTGGAACCCACGAGACACAAGGTTTTAGGTGAGATAAATTTCCCTCCCCCTCATAGTTGAGAAAATGTTCTATTTATTATTATTAGATAAAAAGGTAAAGGTTCCCACCACACATGCGTCCTAGTCACGCCCGACTCTAGGGGGCGGTGCTCATCTCTGTTTCCAAGCCAAAGAGCCAGTGTTGTGCACGCCCGTGGCCACGTGGCCGGCATGGCTGGAAGGAAGCACAGTTTTACCTTCCCGCTTTTTACAGCGGTACCTATTTATCCTCTCGCATTTACAGTAGTATCTTGACTTAACGAATTTAATCCATTCTGAATGCATGCTCTTAAGTTGAACTTACTCTTAAGTCGGGGCACCTATCTAAAAATTGAAAAAATAAGTTAAAAATGAAAAAAAAAATATTTGTCAGTCGAGCAGACCATATCTAAAATTTGTAAGGTGGCAGTTAAAACGCCAACAGTTTTCCACTCTTAAGTCAAATTGCTCTTAAGTCGAGCTGCTCTTAAGTCAGGGTACTACTGTACATGCTTTTGAACTGCTGAGGTGGCAGGAGCTGGGGCGATCAGCGGGCGCTCGCTCCGCTGCATGGCACTCGGGATTCGAATTGCCGAGCTGCCGACTATGCAGCTGACAGTTTCGGAGCCTTATTCCGCTGAGCCACCAACAGTGGGAGACCACTGTTTAAAATTCTCACACCTGAAGTCAGAATGATCTAGTCTGCAGTGGACATAAACAACCAAGAGAAAAAAGTAAATCAGTAAAACTCCCCGCCCCACTAGGTTTTTTCCCTTTGCTCTTAACTTCCTCCCAAATTTAATTATTATTAGGTACCATACTTTGAAACTGTAAACAATGCCCCCCCCCCCGGCCATGCTGCTACTACCATGTCATAGAGCTGATTGGTAAGAAGCAACCTTTTGGTTGTGTATATTCAAGCATGCCTAGGTTGGGTCAGTGGTTGCAAACTGGGTGAAGCAAGACCGAGGTACAGTGGTACCTCAGATAACGACAGTAATTCGTTCTCCGAAGTTACTCATTATCCTCATTATCAGAATCTCGTCGTTATCCGAAATGCGGTTTCCCATAGGACTGAATAGGAAACCTATTAATCTGTTCCGGAGCCTAGGAAAAAGGCACAGACACCTGGTTTTTGCTCAAAACTCTTTATAAAGTGCACTTTAAAGGTACAGATGCAGTGCCACCCGGGATAACTCTTTTTTACTGATGCATGCTGGAAATTCGTTATCCGAGGCAGCCCATAGGGAAAATTCATTATGTGAGGCAGCCCATAGGAAAATTCGTTATCCAAGGCAGCCCATAGAGAAAATTCGTTATCCGAGGCAGACCTATAA
This sequence comes from Phrynocephalus forsythii, assembly GCA_029282475.1. Classification (NCBI taxonomy): domain Eukaryota; kingdom Metazoa; phylum Chordata; class Lepidosauria; order Squamata; family Agamidae; genus Phrynocephalus; species Phrynocephalus forsythii. The sequence goes on from JAPFRF010000023.1 coordinate 3,210,433, forward strand.
CTAGAATTGCGATTCGTTATCCGAGGCAGCCCATAGGGAAAATTCGTTATCAGAGGCAGTCCTATACCCGGAAATTTGCAGTCGTTTTCCAAAAAATTCGTTATCCGGGGCAGTCGTTATCCGAGGTACCACTGTATACTTAAAAGTAGCTTAAAGAAGTTATCCAAACTTTTTCCTGCCACGCTGATACTACAACAACAACGACAACAACCATGTGCCGTCAAGTCAGTTCTGACTGTTGACAACTTTTCCCCAGGGCTTTCCAGGTGGGGGCGCAGGAACCAAACCAAGAAAAAAACATGGCCACCTGCAAAAAAGGGAGCCTGGAGTCCTGCTTCTCAGCTGTTCTGTGTAACACCCGTTAGAATCTTCTCATCCCGGTCCGTAACAATTTTGTTTGTTTGTTTTGCTTTCTTTTGTGGAGCCAAAGTAAATGGGTGCTTAACCCAAGCTGCTTTTCCCCACCCCATCTCCCCTCGATTAATAATATTTTAAGTTTGCAAAAAAAAAAAAAAGTTCTCCAAGTGCTCTCTTCTTAAGCCTCCTCTCAGGAAAGATAATTGAGCAATTAATGACAAATTACCTTCCGTGGCTTTCCCCCCTTAATGAAGCCTTATGTAACAAAGTGCCAATTAAAAGCTACTTCTGAAGAGAGAAAATGTGCCGTTTTTAAAGAGTTTTCCCGTCTTTCTCTCATCGCTTACAACGCCTGCTTCTCTTTTCATAAATCTCGGTCGGCAGGCTTTTTCAGAGTAAGCTTTAAAACTGTTCCCTCTCTAGAGGGTACTTCTTGAGGGCAGCCTTCAGATGGTTTACTAAGCATTCCTCGAGAATCCCTTGTAATCCTTTGGTAATTCTTCGCAATGATGGTGGAAATTGCAAAATCGCCAGCCGAGAAAAATGTGGCATCCCTCTGAAAAAAATGATTAATTCCCAGAAATTCGGAGGGGCGGTGGAGGGGGGAGAAGTCATTACAGTTTCACAAATACCCCATGTTTCCCCCTCCCCAACAAAAGTTGGTCCACATGGGACAATCCACACACCCCAGGCTGCAGATTCAAGGGGGGAACTTCCAGGTCTACAGATGTTAAAAAGACTCACATACCCCTTGGAAGCTGTGAGTTACACATGACACAACTACCTGTGACAACATGCATGGGATTTCTCTTTCTTTTTGCCACGCAAGTGGATTGAAGTGAACTTTTCATTTAAAACAATAAGAATAAAGGAGCTGAACAAAACTGCCCTACTGCCACTGGAATATTGAGTGAGGCACTTATAAAAGTTGGCCCAGGGAAGGGTGGACAGGGAAGGCTGTTGACTCCATTCCATGCAGAGTGCGGCTCTGGGTTTTAATCCAAACTTCGAGGGGCCATTTGAAAATACAGTTGCCCAACTGTGGAACGACTGGTATCCAATGGGACTACTTGCGTTAAAACGACAACGACACAGCTGGTACAGCCGTTTGAACAGTATAAAGGCTGGAAGGGTCTTTCACCCACCCACCCTGCTGCCATTCTGAGACCTTTGGCCTCACACAGTGACCTCTTTGTCTTATCTGGCTCGGTCCGATGAAGCTGTTTGGATGAACAGCGAAACGTTTCTATCTCTCAAAAAAGAAGTCCAGTAGCCATGACTGAACTTCCAGATACACTGGTTTTCATTACTCCACAGTTTCCCGGCTGTCCAGACTCCCCTCTCATGTCAGAAGCATCCCTTTGTGAGGCATTATCTTACGATTTTTTTAAAATTCGAGACTGGAAAGCTGGAGTCACTGTCAGCTGCTCCAGAGGAAATTTTTTAGAGGACCTATACGCCGTCCTTGGCCACCCCATCACTGAAGGATGCAAAAGAGTCCCAGACTCATGCAAGCTATTTCTTCAAAATTCTTTTCAAATGGAATTTATTTGCCATGTAAATGAGTGTGTGTGTGCATGTGTGTGTGTGTGTGGGGGGGAATTCCCTGTAGGAGAAATTCTACTCAGCACGCAACTTCAGGAACTGGGGTTAGGTTGTTCTTGCAGAAAAGCTTTAATCCAGATTCAATTTTAGGGCTCTGTGGGTATGTCTACACCGTAAACGCAGAAACATCGACACCCCACACGGGTGCTGTTGCCTCCAGTTCAGCTCAAAGGCAACCTGACAAGGAGCCACGGGCTACCCGAAGAGTCGCATATTTATTTCAGCCTGAGTTTTTTTGGTGGTGGTGGGGAAAGAGCCTCATTCTTCAGCTGCAGGGGGTGAACTTTGCAGTCCCATGCCTTGCTCCCCACAGGGTAGGATCCACCCCCACCCCCCTCTCCCGGGGAAGCTCAGAAGCAGGCCTGGAAGGAAATGAATACAAAAGCGACCTGAACATATCAGATGAAAAATGAAGAACCATTCTTAAGTTGTTAAAAAGGCCAGCTTTTATTCATCAGAGTGGCCGGCTGTGTTTCCACCAGTAGCCACTTAATGAAATCTGAAAACAGATAGCCGGGTTGCTCAGTAGGTGCCTTAACATTATTGCTTCTGAAAAAGGCCACCGAATAATTCATTAGCCCCAATACGTGAGAATTGTTTAATGATTCAGGGACAGACTTGGTCTCGCTTTAGACAGGAAACAACCCGCTCTCCGTTTTCCCGGGTGTGTGTGTGTTGTGTCGTTACAGTCGTGACCGACTCTTCGTGACCCCATGTCCATGGAGTTTTCTTGGCAGGAATACTGGAGTGGCTTGCCAGTTCCTACTCCAGTTTTCCCGGGTAGGTGATACCTAAGGCCAATACATAGCAGGGTGTGTTTATCCCACCTATTTAAATCCATCATCCTGCTACCTGGCTGGAATTGATAAAGCAAAGTGTTCTGTTTATATACCGCCCCATACCACTTCAAGTAGTCTCTGGGCGGTTTACAGTTTTAATTACAGTAATGCAAGCTACACCTCCCCCCCCCCCAAGCAAGCTGGGTACTCATTTAACAGACCTCGGAAGGATGGAAGGCTGAGTCAATCATGAGCTGGCTACCTGGGATTCAACCCCAGGTCGTGAGCACAGTTTTACCTGCAGGACAGGCATTTAACCACTGCCCCCCCCCTCCAAATTCTGGTTATCGAAAACTCTTCCCACCAAGCAAAGCATAAGCTTCTACATTTCTTTGATCTCGGGGAGACCACCTGAGAGGGAGGAGAGAGAGAGAGAGACATCCCAAAACATCACAGCAGGTAGCAATACAAATACAGGAGCCGGCGGATGCCTTTAAAGAGACCATGAGGAACATAAAACAAATTAAAAACAGGGGAAAAAACGGACAGATGGATGGATGGATGGATGGATGGATGGATGGATGGATGGATGGATGGATGAACGGATGGACAGACGGATGGACGGATGGATGGATAGATAGATGGATGGATGGATGGATGGATGGATGGATGGCTGGCTGGCTGGCTGGCTGGATGGATGGATGGATGGATGGATGGATGGATGGATGGATGGATGGATGGGTGGATGGGTAGGTGGGTGGGTGGATGGATGGATGGATGGATGGATGGATGGATGGATTTAATATATTTAATATAATTTTGCCCCACCTTTCTCCTTGGAAACAATCCAAGGGGGCTTCCAACCCAGAAGGACAATAATATGTATATCTATTTGGAGACAACAAGGGCACAACACTTGTTAACAAAATTAGAGACAGTATTTAAAGCCAAGAAACAGCAAGTGCAAAGAGTCATCTTACATTATACAAGAGGCATCTTACATCATTCAAAGGCAGTTTTAAAGCTAAGAATAATAAGTATACAAGTAAAGGGGAAGAAAGCCACTCTAAGAGATGATAGTACAAAAAAATGGACAACGCAGGTCGTACTATGAATCCAGTCTCACCCAGTGGTTGCAAGTAGTTGCTAAATAAAATATAGGAGATAAAATCCACCACCAACCCAACAACCCTGCCCGGGTGAAGCCCTGGACAGCGCTGGCTGCTGAAAGGCTGGAGAAACAGAGGAGACCCACCGCGATGGATGGATGGATGGATGGATGGATGGATGGATGGGTAGGTGGGTGGGTGGATGGATGGATGGATGGATGGATGGATGGATGGATGGGTGGATGGGTAGGTGGGTGGGTGGATGGATGGATGGATGGATGGATGGATGGATGGATTTAATATATTTAATATAATTTTGCCCCACCTTTCTCCTTGGAAACAATCCAAGGGGGCTTCCAACCCAGAAGGACAATAGTATGTATATCTATTTGGAGACAACAAGGGCACAACACTTGTTAACAAAATTAGAGACAGTATTTAAAGTGAAGAAACAGCAAGTGCAAAGAGTCATCTTACATTATACAAGAGGCATCTTACATCATTCAAAGGCAGTTTTAAAGCTAAGAATAATAAGTATACAAGTAAAGGGGAAGAAAGCCACTCTAAGAGATGATAGTACAAAAAAATGGACAACGCAGGTCGTACTATGAATCCAGTCTCACCCAGTGGTTGCAAGTAGTTGCTAAATAAAATATAGGAGATAAAATCCACCACCAACCCAACAACCCTGCCCAGGTGAAGCCCTGGACAGCGCTGGCTGCTGAAAGGCTGGAGAAACAGAGGAGACCCACCGCGATGGATGGATGGATGGATGGATGGATGGATGGATGGATGGATGGATGGAAAAAGGAAGATACAGTCTTCGGCAGGGAGAAGGGCAGGATGCAGGAGTGGGATGCGCGAAGGGGGCAGCATCTCTCTGAGCCGCCTCCCGTCTCCTCCGGATGCTTGGAAGGAAGGGACCCCTTTAGCCCTCCCTCCCCATCGGAGGCAAGACGCAGGCAGAGAACGAGTTAACTCCGGAGCCCTTCTACTTCCGGATGTGTGTGTTCATCGCTCAGGGCTGTGGAGCTGAAGAGAGCGAGCGAGCATCTTTCTTTTCTCTGTGTGTCTCGCCTCGCCTCCCCCCTCCTTCCACAAAGCCAGCAGCCACCTCCAGAGTAGAGCAGGCAAGGAAGGAAGGATGGAAGGAAGGATGGAAGGAGGGGTGGGTGGGTGGATGGAAGGAGGGTGATGGGGGGAAAACGCAGCCCCCCCTCTGATTAATTTTTAAAGAGTTCTTTCTCTCTTTCATAGATGTATAAACGTACAATAACGATCCCCATCATCTTTTAGGGAGGGGAGGGGAAGGGAGGGGGAAACCAAACAAACTCCCGAGCAGAAGGGAAAAGGCGCTTAGCCAATTGCAACCCCTAAACCCCCCCCCTTTTCCCCCCAAGATCGACGGCTGCTTTAAGGGGAGGGGATATCTGACAAACCCATCTTGCCCCCCCCCCCAAACCCGCCTCCAACCTCTCTGTTTGCTGAGCAGAGGGCGGCGGGGGGGGTTGTCAGGCTGGGCTGGAGCGGAATTCTCCTCGGTGGAGGATGCTGGGTGAGGGGGCTTTTTGGAAACCCTAAGCGCCCCCCCCCACCGGCCCCTTCTGCCCCCCCCTCCCCCGCGTTCCTGGCATCTTCCTCCGCCTAGAATTGAAGCCACAATCCTTTAGAAAAGGGAGGATGATTGTAGAGGGTTGATGTCCATGTTTTAAAGGACAGAAGACGGGGGGGGGCGGCGGTGGTGGCAGAGGAAGGGGTGTGAGCGAGTGTGTTTGGGAGAGGGGGGGTATACAGGGTTTGATCATCCCACACCCCCTCCTCTCCCTCCCTCCCTCCACTCCCCCCCCCCCGCCGCCAACCTCAGTCCTTTCAAACTACCACCGGGTTGTTGATATATATTTCTCCCTTGGAGGACCATCCATCACTCGGGAGTCCTCCTAACATCTCTCGGCGGCTGATGGACAGCTTCGGCGGCCAAAAGGCAGAAGCGAAAGGTCTACTTGAGAGGAAGGAAATTCCGACAAGCAAGGAAATAGCCAAGTCGCCCTCCACCTCCCCGCCGACACACACACACACATACACACACTCTACACACACAAACACAACCAAGGCAAAGCGGTCATGCCGGCATTTAAGTAGCTAGCCAGCTCGCCGAGGCTGGCGAGTCCAGAAAGACCCCTTTGATTTTTTTTTTCAAATTTCTGGACATTTTTTAAAAAATATATATACACAGTATATTGTTCTTGAGCAATCCGCAGCCATTGCTCCTTGCTGGTGGGGGAAATAGGTTTTTTTATTTAAAAAAAAAAGGAAAGGAAAGAAAGAAGAAAAGAAACTGTTTGCAAACAGTTTCTCGCTCGCTCGCTCGCTCGGTTCATCGGATGGGCTTTAGGAAAGGGGCCAAAATGAATCCGGGACTCCTCTTCGGGGAGAGCTGAAGCTTCCCTGGCCCCCCTAAGAGCCGCCTCCCCCAGGGGGGAGAAGCCACCAGGACCAGGAAGCTTGCACGAGAAAACTTTCCAGCATCCGATGGCACAAAGGGTAAGTTCGAATATTGTTGTGAACTACCTCGAGCGGCTCTTCCGCGTGAAATCTTAGCCTGAAAACTTCTCGGGGATGATTTTCCCTCTCTCTAAAAGAAATAAAAAATATGAAGGCGATTTGTTGATTTCTGCATGTTTTTAAAAGCGAGGAACATGGGTTGGTTTATTGCCTGCCTTCCTTCCTTCCTTCCTTCCTTCCTTCCTTCCTTCCTTCCTTCCTTCCTTCCTTCCTTCCTTCCTTCCTTCTTCTTCTTCTTCTTCTTCTTTTGCGGTGTGTGTGTGTGTTTGTGTATCATTCAGCTACAGGGCTTGGAATTGTTTTCCTCTACAATTTAAAAGCAAAGAGATCTCTGTCGTGCGCTTGAACCTGGCTGTTTTTAACGTACCTTCTTCTCCCGTGCCAGACTTTGGCCTCAGCTGTTTATTTGTAAATATTTATATATCTGTCACACACACGCGCGCGCACTCCTCCTTTGGCTAGCAAGGGTCGAGTGGTTTTTGAAAGCGAAAAAGGCCTGCTCCCTCTCAAATATTTCGAGGGGATTTTGCTTCGAAGGGAGGAAAATAGCTGTCATTTCTACAGATGCCAATCGAGATAAAATACCTCGTGTTCTCCATCCTCCTCATTCCTTGGAACTTTGTGCATGTGAATTTGACTTTAAAAGCCAAGAAACGCCGTGATGTTTTCCCCATCCTAATTAAAAAACAAACAAAACCCTAGCCCAAACTTCAGCTAATTAGATGCACCGGTATAACTTTTTCTCTCTCTCTCTCTTCCTCAATTCTTCTTCAAAAGCCCTCTCCTACTGGGTAAGCCTTTGGTTGACTTTCTCCGGCCTTTATTTTTTGGGCTTTGATTCTGCATTGCTCTTTTGAAAGCCTCAATGGGGCTGCTTTGTGGCATTTTGTGAGGCCTTTCGAAAGTTTTTTCCACCCTTTTTTCTCCCGGTGACCCCCCTCCGTGGAGCAGCAGTAGACATCTCCCTCGCTTGAAAGGTTAGGGTTAATGTGTCTTCAATGAAGGCAGTTGTAAGAAATTCAGGGGAACTCTTTTTTTCCCCTTCTTCTTCTTTTTTTTTTTTTTTTGGCCTGGCAAAGTTAATTCACAGCTGCTGCCACCCCATCCCCCTACCCCCTATTTATTTATTCATTCATTCATTTCATGCGGGATAGTCCAATCCTTTTATTCTGAATTTCTCCGCTGAAGTTTGGGATGCAGCAAGAGTTCTATAGCGCCCAAAATGAACAACTTTTCCTTCTGCGGAGCTTATGATCAAACCTTTCCCACTGGCCTTTAAATCCATAGCCTGTTGGATATGTGTTTACTTTAGGCAAGCATGTTCTCTTTTAAATGCAGCCTTGGCCACTTTTTAAAAAAAGGATCCAGCCTCTTCTGATTTAAGTTTTCCGAAGTTTAGAAATCAACGATCCTTATAAGTGAAAGCGAAAGGCTGGTCAAATTCCACACACCCAGAAACAATCTTAAGATAATTCAAAATACCGAAATGATCAATACTTTTAGAATGCTTGAACTATCTTCTGCCCCCGAAGAATTTGGAAATGGCCTGTTTTATGTGTGTGTGTGGGGGTGGAGGACACACCAGGAAGCCTCAAACAAAATCTCCCTCCCACCGTGTTGTAAGCGAGGGATGGGAGGCGGTGTTTGTTTTTCTAAAGCTCGAATATTATGAAAACTTAACGCATTGAACGACAAGTCGGTGGAGTGGAAAGCCACGGGGTTGCGGTGTGTGTGTGTGTGTGTGTGTGTGTGTGGTGTGTGATGTGTGGAAATGAGAAAAAGGCGAAATAGATCCTTCCTTGCCTGCACAAAACGGCCGAGATAAGGCACTATTTAAATATGAATAGATGGTAGGCTGGAAAAAAAAATCCACACTCTTCCAGCCCCCCAGCAGGGAAAGCGATTTTTTTTTCGTCGTTGTTCTGTGTTTTTTTTAAAAGCAGTGTGTGTGTGTGTATGGGCGTGAAGGCTTCTTTCGTTTAAAGTAACTTATGGGTTTGAATTAGTGATGGAAGACTCGACCTTCTCCTCTTTAAAAGGAATAAGGATTGGGAAAAGCTGTGATTTTTATTTTCTGGTTTTAGCTGAGCTGGGGGGGGGGGAGGCGATGCAGCTTGGCCTGGACAAAGCAAGGGGGTCGAGGGTAGAGGAAGTTCATGGAGAAGGAAAGTCGAAGCTTCAGAAAAAGTCATAAGCACGAACCTTTGGGACACATTTTCAGTGTCCAAATCGCTCAGTTTAGATAATTCAGGCCGTGCGTGATAGAAGCGCGTCTGTAGGCTCAGCCTTTTTTCCTCTTAAAAGTTGAGCGCCTTCTTAGGGTCAGGAGCAAGGTTTACTTTTATCACCCTCTTTTTTTCTTCTTCTTTTTTTCCCGTTTAAAGTTCTCATTTCTTACGAAGTTTGCGAAGAAAAGATGCCCTCGGGCTTCGGAGAGCTTTTCCTTATCAAACGCCCCGCACAACTAATTCGGGTTTCCCTCCCTTTTGGAAGAAATAAAACTACCAAGGAAAGTTTAGCAACTTTTGTCGGTTGAATTGCCAGGAGAAAGGATGAGGCGATGGGGTACAGTGGCGCAGGGCCTCTGTGTTTTGTTGTTGGGTAGGAAGGTACACCAACAAAAGGATCTCTCTTTCCCAACACGATGCGGTAAAACCGGCCGGCCGTTGAAATTAACAAGCAGGGCTTCGTGAAATTGACCATCGGAGGCGTGAAATTGGCCTTAAGTGGCCCAAAGCAGAGAAAGAGGGAATTTCGCGGCTGGCCGCGAGGAAGTGGAGGGCCAGGGTGAAGTAGGGTGAAATCTCCCTACAGATCTACACCTAGGGACCGAATCCTGGCTCAGTGTAAGGAAGCAGCCGTTTATATGGAACAAGGGAAGGCGAGGCGTTGGAAATGAAGGGGACCAGTCCACAAATATTCACCCCCTCTTGTTGAGAGAGAGAGAGAGAGAGAGAGAGAGATCAGCATCAAGAACCAGCCGAAATGTTTGTATCCTTTTGAAGCCTCCAGATTTTTATGGAGAAGGTGGAACTCTTTCCAAATTACTCGGTTTAATTTAAAAGGCTTTTTTTTTTTTACTCCGGGGCAAAATTTACCTTGCGGTAGGATTGCATGTGGAACACCCCCCCCCCACACACACCCAAATAATAATTTAAGGCTGCCCTTTATTGAGGATGGCGCGGTGAGAAAATGTGCTCCAGGCGCCTCGATCGGGTCTCTAAACTTTATCTCTGTTTCTCTTTCTTTCTTCCCGCCGCCGCCGCCGCCCTCGGTTGGGCGCACGCTTCGGCTCGCGCAGTACGATGAATTGGTACATTACGCCGGGATGGACGGGGTCTCTCTGCCGCCCTTCGGCGATCCGCACACGGGCCGGAGCCTGCAGCATCACCCTTTGAACCAAGCGTCGTCACCTTATGGATCCACGGGGGTCAACCACCGGCCTGGATTGCCCCCGGGTTTGGGCACGAACGACGCCTTGAAGAGAGAGAAGGACGAGATCTATGGGTAAGAGGGCGCGAGCATGGGTTCACCCGCGAGAAACGGGGCTGCGGTGGGGTGGGGATCGGGGCCGAGAGGGCGGCCAGCGCTGGGGAAGGACCGGCTTCCAAAGAGCCTTTAAGCTCGGCTCCCGGCTTGTCTCCAAAACCCTGCGCGCCTCTCAGGCCTGCCTTTTTGCCCCCACATATTTCCGATCCGGGACAGGCTCATCCCGGATTCCCAGCCGCTGCCCCCCCCCGCTGCCCCCTGTGGGTCTCTATTAACAACCCCCCCCACACACACACACAAGGCTCGTGATTTCCTTTGGGAAGCGCCAGGCTCCCCCAGACGAGTTTAAGCGGCGGCGGCGGCTCCCTTGCTTCCGAGGAAGCGCCCATCCCCAAGGGATGCTTCCCTGGGAAGGAAAATCGATCTGGAATATCTGAGACCAACTTCCCCGTCCAGAGTCCAACCGCCAAGCCCAGAAGCTACTGAGAAATTCCTCGCAACTTTAAAGGCTGCAGGGATCTCTCTCTTTGTGTCTTTCCAAACTCAAGAAACCCAGTCACCAACAAAACACCCAGACTATGATTTCCCCTTTAGCGGCGCTTGAATAGATCTGATAGGTATTTGGAGTAGATTCCACAGGCTCTTCCAACCCTTCTTGATCCTCCTAGCATCTTTCCCCCCTCTAGCAGATCGTTTCAGGCTCTGTCCCTTGACAGCCAGGATCTGTGCCTGTTTTAAACAGGAACAGATTCACCGCCATCTACTGTACCTCCCCCCCCCTCTTTGCTCTTGGGCTTGGCTTGCTCTTAAGTAAAGTCTGGAAAGCTGCAATTGGAATTCACAGCCTTTTCTGGCCTTCTACATGCCCATCGGTTTGTTTGATCCCTACCTGCCAGATTTCTACTAGCTTCTTTCTGTCTGGGTTTATAGATTCTCCCTCACTTACATGCCAGCCAAACCACTTGGGAATTTTGGCTCTCAGCGTGCTGCCGGATCGGGTCCTTCATCCCTACTGCTGCTTCTCAGAGGTCCTTTCCCCGTTCTGTCAACAGACCGATTTTCCTTCCATTTACCATTCCCGTCTCCCTTACTTCTCATCTCTGGGAAATCTCATGAGGAAAAGATCTGTTTCTGGAGGTGGGGGCATGCCTGGGAATGGTTCCACCTGGATCAGGTCTTATCGGCCCTCCTGGAGCTGCTTGTGGATTACACACCTGCCTTTTCTAGGGTGATGGCACGGGGAAGTGGGATAGTCTTCCGTGGCTAGATCCAGGCAAAATGGCCCAAGTACGAAACGGCTGGTCTTTAAATTAAAATTTCAGAATTTTGCTCAGGATCCAGAACAATTACGAATGTATGTGAGCCTAATATGATCTGTGAAATCCATAGGAAGCTTAAAGGATGGATCTTTGCATCTAACGCAAAGAGGTCAGGACTTGGTCCACTTAAAAGCAAGGAACAAGAAGGACAGGGGAGGGTAAACATAGCAAAAAAGCAAACCTTGGCGTTTTTTTTGTCTCAGTCTGTTAAGGCTGAGATGTATCCTTTGCTCTTTTCATGCGCCTTGAAGAAGCAGCATCCAGTGACACATTGAGGTCATCATTAAGAGGAGGAGAGAAGGCGAGGGATCCAAGATGTCTGGAGAGACCCAACCCATCTTGGGAGCATTTTGTCCCTTTCCGACTCAGTTTCCCTGCCTGTAAATTGAAGCATCCATCTCCCTCCCAGAAGGAATGAGATAATTATGTCTTTTTGCACGCAAAATGTGCCTGGTTGAGGATTTGCTGTTTTTTTTAAAAAAAATGTTGAATGAGAGATCAGAAGCTTTGGTGTGATAAGTTTGTGGAAGAAGGAAGGAAGGAAGGAAGGAAGGAAGGAAGGAAGGAAGGAAGGAAGGAAGGAAGGAAGGAAGGAAGGAAGGAAGGAAGGAGACTGGTATTTTTTAAGACCAAAAGAGTTTTATTTGGGATGGATTTTAACAGTTTTCAGTCCCGCTGTTGCATCCGATGCAGCCGGTGGCTGTTTCAGAAAATAATGACATTAGAGCTTGTTAGAATTTAAGCCAGCACCCGAGTTTTTGTCTGCAGCGAACTAGCACTGTAACTTTTTAATTCTTTGAGAAGCCTATTTAAGGGCTGTAGGGGCAAACAGAGGTGCCCGTTGCAGAATCAAGAGACTCTCCAAATAGCAAACTAAAAATGTCACAGAAGGTGCTGCTACTCATGGCTTCTGTGACTTTCTAGGGAACCCCATAGGTGCAGATCTGTGGCCGGGTAAAATTGCAAGCAAAACACCAAGGATAGTGGGCCATTCGGGGGCTCACGTAGACCAGATCTTAGAAACACCAGTAGATCTGCAGAAAAAACTGTCTGTCCACCCGACCTCTGCTCAAAGATCCTCAGAGGCGTGCACTTTGGGCTTAAGATGGAGAATGCTTTGCAAATTTGGTGCCATTTCAACCACATTTCAACCATGTGGGCAAAGCGGCTTCAGTTTCTTTCAGGCTTTTAAGTCCAGCAGCGAATTTTGTGTTTTGTGTGGCCGAATACGCAAGGCTTACTTTTGCAAGCTCAGTTTGGATATGGATAGAGTTTGTATTCAGGAAAGGGATGAATACAATTAAACAATTGCCGCTTGACTTCTACAAGGTAGTACTCTGAGCTTGTTTGCCAAGGAGGGCTGTTGGGATTATGGCACCTTGGTTGGCAGGGCTGTGTCCAAAGTACAAACGTTCAGCCTGGCTGAAGGCATCTCTCTTGTTCTAAGTATTCAATCTTTGGGGATATACTGCCGCTGAAGCTGGAGGTTCCATCTGTGTCATTGCTGATGCTGATCGGCCTTTCTCCAGAGATAGGCATGGCGTGTGTTTCTGAACCGTGTGTGGAATCCTCACAGCTTGCAGGTGTCACGTAGCCAGTCGCAATTTTGAAATCTAAGCCAAAAAGAGAGGGGAGGGGTTTCATTTTTGGCCTTAGACAGTGGCTTATATAGTGGCTAATCTAGAACCATAGCTTGCCTCTAAATCCCTGCCCAATCCCAAACCTTGTTTCAATCAACTCTTGGGTGAGAGGGATAGAAGAATTTGCGCATAACACCTGGGCCATAGAGGCTGGTTTAAAACTGTGCCATGTGGTCCATGTGTCAGTCTTTCATCTCCAATAGATCCGAGATGCACGGGTATCAGTGGTCTTCCCCCTCCTTCCTTCCACACATGTTTTGTTTCAGATCCTTACGGAAAGTGCTCCGACATGGCCAAAACTTTTAAATGGCCTCCAAGGCCTGTGGTCCACAGCTTTCCTGGGTTTTATTTATAGAGACGGGCAGCTTGCGCCAATGGGAAGAAAGCCCACAATAAAAACACCGAAAACGTTTTGCCAAAATAGGCAGAATAGGCGGCTGATCATGGTAGCAGACTCCTGGAAAGGAGCCCAATGAGAAGGTGTTCTAGAAGTCTTTGGGCGTTTATACACGACCCCTAAACTCCGGGGCAAATGGCTCCCAGCTCCGGAGATTAAAAATGTTTACCCACCAGCTCCGGAGTTAACAGGAAATTAAGTGCGACCCCGCCCACTTTAGCGCGTCCCAGCGCAGCTTTCAGGTACCTGCTTTTTGGATGTGACAAATATTTGATCCGGTGTAAGGATAGTGAGTGCGGGGCTCTCCTGGCTTCTGTTTGTTCTTTTTTTGCGCCCCGCCCCTTTAAGAGATCTGAATGCTGCCGGGAACAAAACGGAGGTAAACCGGCATTCTTTTCTTTCTTTTTTCTCCCTCCCTCACGCAGCCAGCAACCAGGAAGTGCGGAGGGGGGTGGGGACAGAGGAAGAGCGAGGAACCCCTAAGATCTCTGGTCCGAATTTAAGTAGCCAGCGGATCTTAGGGGTCGTGTAAAAAGGCCCTTTGAGAGGTATGGATGTGGCCTTTCCTTTTGGGTTGTGCAAAAGTGTAAAACAACAACCACCATCTTTTAGGACTCTTGGTTAAATGTCTGGGCACTTCAGGTTACAGGGAGGGGTGGCGGCAGGATGCTGTCTCATTAATTTTTTGAGGAACCTGGGGCAAAATGGGGTTGACAAGTGGCAACTCTTGAACTCAGTACCTCAAAGGCATCATGGGGTCAAAACAGGGGGAGATGTCACCTTGACATTCTGCTGTGCATTTCTTCTTTGCTTCGACCCGTCACTTTATTTATTTATTTATTTATTTATTTATTTATTTATTTATTTATTTATTTATTTATACATACATACATACATACATACATACATACATCCATCCATCCATCCATACATACATACATACATACATTTATATACTACCCATCTTCCAAAAGGAACTCCGGGTGGTTTCCAGAAATACAAAGAAAGAAGAAGAAGAAGTCTCTCTTATTTTTAAATTTGCATCCCATTTCCACCTTCTCCTGGATTTCTAATACAGGCCATATATGAGACCCCAAAGCGTCAGCTCTATGTGTTCTCTGAGCTCTCCGGAATAAAAACAGCTGACAATATTTCCATGCCTCTTGAGACTCTGTGCCCAATAGTACCCCTGCCACGAGCAGATGTACCCATTCCCTCTGCTTTTCTTCATATCTAGGACCCCTCCGGTTGGCATGCTGAGACGCCTGGTAGCCCAAACTTTGGGACTAAAAACCTTAATTAGAAGCAAGTCCCATTGTTTCAGGATAATTAACTTTCTTACGATCGGTGTTCTCCTTCCACATATCAAGCAGACTCTTCTATCCGTTGGAGGTGTCAGAAATAAAGAGCCCTGTTCGAACGGCGCTTTTTTTTTTTTGTGGCTAGCAAGCCGAGACCTGAGCCAGTGTGGTCGAACTAAGAGTGTCCGATAAGGACGGTTGGACTAGGGCCTGGGTTCAAATCCCTACGTGGTCATGGAAATTTGCTGGGTAGAGGGCAATATTAAGCTGTTTCGTGAACATCTGATAGATGTCAAAACACCCTGGTTGCGGTCGTTAGAAGTCAGGAGCTGATAGCCTGTAACAATATCAGGCAATGACCAGTGACATGTTCCTAAGCCTAATATTAAGGTGATGTGGTGACTCAGCGGGCTAGAGCACAAAAAATGGTCAGCTACAAAGTTGGCAGCTCAGCAGTTCAAATCCCGGGTGGCACGTAGCGGAGTGTGTTCCTGCTGTGAACCCCAGCTCCTGCCAACCCAGCAGTTCAAAAGCGTGTACTGTAGACGCAAGGAGATAAATAGGTACCGCCATAAAAAGCGGGAAGGCAAAGTGGTGTTTCCTTGTAGCCATGCCAGCCACATGGCCGTGGACTTGCACAACACTGGCCCTTCGGCTTGAATACGGAGATGAGCACCGCCCCTAGAGTCGGACACAACTAGCACACTTGTGCGGGGGGAACCTTTAACCTTAATCTTATAAGTTTAATATATCTCAGTATCTCAGGTTTCTGAGTAAACAGGCTACTTTAACAGCAACACTAGTAGACTTAAGTAGAACTCTGATTTCACACAGATCACACCGAAACATGTGTCTGTTTTACTTCCGCATGTCTTCTCAGCTGAGATCTGCTAATCAGCACAGCAGCATAACCGTATATTTGTGGGATGTGCAGGTTTGTTGCATATTTACTTCCTGTTTTTAAATACCACCCTGTAAAAAAGTAGTTGTATACAACATCATTCTTGAGGCTTAAGCCTTATTCTTAGGATTGCTTACAGAAATGGAAATTCCCTGGTTTTCAGTGGGACCAAGTTGACCATGGGCTGGATTGTACCCCAACATGTTTAGGGTTGGAGGGGGGCATTCTTCTCCTTGACCAAGCTTTTCACAGCTAACATCTTTGACCCGGTGGAAATATTTACAGGCTCCTGCAACTGGGCTGGGACTACTCAGTCCTACACCCTTTGTTGACAGCTCTGTCCTTAAGAAGAGCGGGGAAATATCCCACTTTAAAAAACCCCTTTCCATTTGCTCATTGAAAGAAAGCCCTCCAGATTACCCCTTCCTTGCGGCCTTTGTCGGCTTCACAACTTGATTACGCTTTGGCCAAGGGGAAATGTTATACAGGGGTACCTTGTATAAAGGAATTAATTCGTTCCCAATGAAATTATGTTCAGCAAATTTTCCTTTATACACATTTCCCATAGGAATGCATTGAAAACAGAGCAATCCCTAATTGCGACCATTTTTATGCTGTACGGATTCACCCCATAGGTGATTCTGTTAAGCAAATTTCCCCTATCTCTGGGATTTTTCATGTTGTACAGCTTTTATGTTATACAAACCGTTTGTTATATGAGGATCCACTGTATTTCTGCACGGTTAGGTTTTGAAACGAACAGTTAAATATTTGCTGCGTTTGAATAATTCTCGAACTCCCTGTTTTCATCTGTAAAGAAAAAAAAAGAAGACGTAAGAGGTAGGTCACGAAGAACTAAAAAAACACGTAGGTGGCTCTTTTCCGATTCAAATGCATAATGCACCCCAGTTTTTCTTCTTCTTCTTCAGGCAGAAGGCCCTCTATTAAAATCCTGAAGCAATTTTAACAGAGGAGACCAAGAATGCTTTTTGGCATGGGCGGTTCTGTCTGCAAATTCCGACACGGGACAAAATTCAGCAGAAAGACAAATTATCAAGCAAAAAGTGCATCTCCCCCCCCCCGCCGCCACCGCCGCCAATTTATGCTGTAGTTCAGAAACTGGCTTTAACTAACAGCTTCAGGAGAGGGGAAAATGGTGAAAGAGAGAAACATGATGGATCTCCCTTCCTTTCGCCTTTGACAGACTGTTTTGCAGTTTGAAGTTTTCCAGCCCTCTTAGAATGGAGCCTCTCTCTCTCTCTCTCTCTCTCTCTCTCTCTCTCTCTCTTTCCACCAAAGTGCTCTGCTTGCACCTCCCCTCAAAAACCCTCCCGCCCCCCAAATCCCTGGTTGCAGCAAGCAATGTTTTTAATTTGGATCCCTCTCCTCTTGCAATTGGGGGTGGGGGGGTGGGGGGCCGTGGTGGAGTTGGGGGCTGAGAAAGCAGGCCAAACTGGAATGTTTTGGGACCCTGCCTTTCTCTTTTGCTAAAAAAAAAAAAAGAGTTTAGTTGCGCTTCATATAGTTCTGGGTGAAAGGCTCACTTAACGGTGACACCGTCCAGGGCCCCCGCTGCAAATATTTGTGTAACATATGGTGCATGGACGTGTATATCATCTACAGTTGGGAACGCTCTGTGTTTCTCACTCCCCCCCACCCAAAGCGAGGAGAAAAAGGGGAACAGGGTGGATTGAGGGATGCATTTTTTTACGGGTGGGATGCCTGAAGCCACTAAGGCATAAATCACGGAGCATGATTTCTCCTCTGCCATGGAATGAGGTCTTGGAAATAACTGTGACCCCAGGAGGAATACGGTTGCGTAGCACATGTACGGACATTTTGGAAAGGAACGTTTGTCTTTACAGAGTCCAAGATTTAATCTTAATCTCCTCTTAATCTACCATTTCCCCACCACTAAGCCTAAATTCCAAACTTCGTGCCGATTACAACAGTTGTGGGTTTATTTCCTGATCAAGTCTTCTGAACATTATTTTTATTTTTCATTTATTATTATTTGTTTTGGAAGGGCCCGGAGGAATTTCTAGGACAACATGCGTGTTCATGGACCTGTGTCATAAAGGCACAGAATAAGATTGGTCCCACTTGAAACACAGCACTTCTGTGTCCTTGCGCATCAGCGGGGTTGATGCTTCCGGACCACGCCTTCAAACAGGCGGGAACCTGATGGGAACGCAAAAAAGGGAATGGATGTAAGGGAAAGAAAGGCACAAGCCGGTAGAAAGTACAGTACAGGATCTGGAAAGCTTTGGTTTACTATTGAGGCATGTAAACTGAACGGGGACAAAGGGTGTCTGTGCACATGTGTAGAGTTCATCTTGTGTTCCTGGGAGATAATCATCAGCAATGCCATATTTTGTTCCATCTAGAAAGTAAAGAGAGCCCTGGGAGGTGTGGCAGATTGAGTGATGGGCTAGGATTCTGCAGAAGAGGGTTCGAATCCTCACTCAGCCATGGAAACCCATTGGGGGAGTACAACGGGTGAAACCACTCCTTAAATATCTCACGTACTTTGAAGGCCCTGTTAGAGACCCTATAAATCAGCAGAAACTTGAGGGCACAGAACATGCACCCAGACGGAGGCAAACAAGACACTCAGAATGGATGCACCTTTGCCTAATTGCTTGTCAGTTTTATATAATACAATGGTACCTTGTATAAAGGAATCAATTCGTTCCAAATGAAATTCGGTTAAGCAAATTTTACTTTATACAAATTTCCCATAGGAAAAACTTGTAAAGACTGGAAATGTATGCTGTTACTTCCTCAATAAAATAATTAAAAAAAAACAAATTTCCCATAGGAATGCATTGAAAACAGAGTGATCCCATTTTTCTGTTGTACAGATTCGCCCCATAGGTGATTCTGTTAAGCAAATGTCTCCTATCTCCAGAATTTTTTTATGTTGTACAGATTTTATGTTATACAAACCCTTTGTTATACAAGGGCCCGCTGTACTATAATTTCCCTTTGAGCCGAACCTACCCTCAACACCAGCGACCGGAAGCCTGTCTGCTTTGCGTTGTGATCAAGGGGCCGTTCAGCACTCCAAGGCGTTTCTGACCCTTTCTTGTTGCATCGAGATTCTCTGGTTTCTCCACGAAGCGCAAGCATGCAGGCTGCTATCTTTGCTTCTATGCTAAACCGGAAGCATCTTCCTTTCCGTGGCAGGCACCCCCTGTTCCCGCTGCTGGCTCTGGTCTTTGAGAAATGCGAACTGGCCACCTGCTCTCCGAGGGATACGTCCGGCTCTTATCCGGGAGGAGACGTCTGCTCGTCAGATTCGTTCAATGAAGACATTGCTGTTTTTGCCAAACAGGTGGGTGTTGGCGGAAGGGGAGGCGCCGATGGGAGGAGCTAGCTGGGAGCCTGAGCAGAGAGGCTTGCATAATAAGGGACATGTTGAAGAGGTTACACCGGCTTGCAAATAAAGCTTCCAAGTTACTAGTCCATCAGATCACTTTCTTCTAATGCACATAACCACTCGTAGGAATCTCAGGCTGTTGGCCAGTTAATGGTCTACATGCATAATTCTTTGTGGAGCGGTCACCTGGAGGCAATTCTTTACTCACCATAGGTGAACACTAGGTGACAGCAGGGTTCCAATTCTGCATAATAGCAAAGATCAGGATCGATTCCATGAAACAACCTGGCTTTACCTGCACGTTCTTTGGATGTAAAAAGGGAGGTTTTTATAGAGATATCTGGAGACCCCTTAGAAGCCCTGTGCAGTCTCTGTGAATATATCAGAGAGGTTGCAAGGGAAGAGAGTTTCTATGTGCCTGTATAATATTATTGCTATTTATTCTCCAAAATGGAGCTTCTGGTGACACAGTGGAGTTATAAATGCAATTAAACGCCAAACAGGTTTGCATGCTTGAGCAGGATTAATTTAAAAACGCAGTCCAAACCACGTCAATAAAAATAAAGGCAACCCGGGCTCCGTTCCTTTAAAAAAAAAAGGCAGTTGCTTGCCAGAAGTCTATAAGTGGAAGAACAGGATAGAGAGGTCACCTCGTGCCAGACCCTGTAACACAATGTCACCTGAGAATGGACTTCCCATACACTGCTAGCAGGGTGTGTATGGTTGAGGCAGGGTGGCTTCTGTTGTTGTTGTTGTTGTGGGCAGAACTTGACCGTTGCTGCTGGATCACTACATGCTAGCATCCCAGACCAGACAATTCGGTGAGTTGTGCTTTTGAGTGCGAGGTTCTCCATATCCTCTTGTACATCATCTAGTCATCTGGATTGTTCATTAGAGATGGGCACGAATAGAAAAAATGGAGTTTCGTTTGTCTTTTGGAGGTCCGTTTCGGTTCGTTTCCATTTTTCGCTATTTTTTTTTGCAAAAAATTCATTTTTGTTTTTGTTCGTTTCGTTACTGTTTCATTACCATTTATTTCAATTTTTTATTTTTTTTAGCATTTAGAGCAGTTCACTGTATTGCAGTAACGGAAACGAAACGGATGACAAAATTTCTGGTGTTTCTGTTCGTTTCGTTTCATTTTGGAGACAAAATTCGTTTGTGGTTTCATTACGTAATGAAATGAAAAAACGAAAACGGAAACGAAAAATTGTTCGTTTCGTGCCCATCTCTATTGTTCATACATTTTCCGTTTGGTTGTTATATGTACAACCCATCAAAGTTCAGGGCTTTCCTCTTTCCCATTTCCCTTGTAAAACAGGCCTATGAGTTAGCGTCAAAAGAGGGAGGGAGAGACAAAATGAACATGAGCGAAAGACGGGTTCAAAGTCTGCAAGTGGGTTCCGTGGCTCACTGGGGAGAATAATACGGCTTTCCAAATCCGAGTCCAGGACTCTTCCTGCTATAACAAAATGCTTCACAAGGGGGCGGTCTTAACCTCAGGACCAATCCCATTCTCCATCCTTTGAATACAGCATCATAACAGCCTTTGATAAATAGGAAAGTTTGGGGTTTCCCCTTCAAAGGATGCTGGGAGTTTTTGTTTCAAGCCAGGTGTAATTTAAGCAGAAGGGGTAGAGATGGGCACAAACTAGTTCGTCTCAGTTTGTTCTGCTGCCTCCCCCTTCCCCCACCTCCTCTGATTCAGCCAGCCACTCGCCACGTCCAGCGTGCTAGAATTATCCACCTCCTGAACTGACCTTCCCCTCTCAGGCTTCTCTGCCCCTCCCTCTTGGCTGGTCTCCCACTTCGGCAAAAGGGCAGGGCAGAGTCTTCTGGGCTCTTGCTCATGACCAGGAGTTTAGCCTAGGTGGAGGTGGAGGAGGGAAGCGTGCTGGGGCTGGTGAGTGGCTGATTGGCTGAGGAAGCAGGGGAGGGGAGCCGCAGCACCACCGCCGCCGGTGCTGGCGCCTTTATGAACCAGGACATACTGGGGACCCACCAGTTTGTTCCCATCTCTGTGGGTTTTAAGAGATGTGCCCTGCCCCTTGTGAACCAAGAAAAGAATGAGGAAGGTACACAATAACTGGTCTTTTTTGTTTCTGAAGTTGGTGGGAGACAAGGTTTGGGAAGTGTTACTCTTAGGGCTGGAGGAGCGGACGTTGGTTTTCCAAGTGCTTGGCATCTATTCTTCAACATGGAGACACTGAAAGAACCAACGTCAGTCAAGTTACACTGGCGAGGTGTGCAGACCTTTCCACAGTCTGTGCTGGTGAAGACAGTTCCCAGTTTTGTTGTCCAACAAAGCAAAGGGGCAGCTGGATTGGCTGTGGGCTTCTGTCATCCCAGGAGCTTTCATTTTCCCCGATGACAGAACCGGTTCTTATAGAACTTGGTCTGGATCTCCCTCCTCTAGTCATCCCCATTGGAGCACCTTCCGGATGGATTGGAGCGTGACTCCCGTTTGGAAGAGTGGTCACCCCTTTTGAGTGAGTAACGCCTTTTGAGTGAGACAAGCTGGATACGGCTACCCAAAGGCGAATTTCAGGGTTGGTTTTGTAAACGGGGGCCGTCCCTATCATTGGGGAAGGGTGGATTCTGTGGAATATTGACAGTGGGCGTGTGTTGCCTATACCTCATTGCCGTGCTGCTGGTGATAATGTCGGGAGGGACCACTGATTCGTACAAACCAAGTGGTCACCGAGGGCAGCCGATAGGGCGGTCTGTTCCTCTGGCTACCTCCTTGGCAAGCCTGCCTGAAGTTGTGTGAATGCTCCCTCCTCGTCTTTCGCACTCCGTAGGCAGTTTCCC
This sequence comes from Phrynocephalus forsythii, assembly GCA_029282475.1. Classification (NCBI taxonomy): domain Eukaryota; kingdom Metazoa; phylum Chordata; class Lepidosauria; order Squamata; family Agamidae; genus Phrynocephalus; species Phrynocephalus forsythii. Next base: position 3,232,085 of record JAPFRF010000023.1, read on the forward strand.
CAAAGAAAGAGTCCAGCGCAGAAACGCCCCGAGCTACGTACATGGAAATGAAGAAACCTTAGTCTTGGAAGGCAGTTGAGGTTACCGAACTTGTAAATGCTTTCCGCGATGATCAGACAGAGTCATTTACGACTTGAGCCATCAAGTCAGTCAAGCGGAAAGACCAGAGTATAAAAATACGAAGTAGGTTGATGATATTCAATGCAGATTTAAAAAAAAAAAAAACCTCTCCGAAGAAATTCAGATCCTTTCTGGGAGTGGTTATACCCACCCATCTTGACTGCCCAGGGGCGGCTTTAATACCGATTGTACCGCCTCAGGCCATGGACCTCTGCACATGGGCAGAGAGTTGTTTCCCCCTGGCCAAAGCAAAGGGTAGGTTTTAAAAAGGAAGCACCTAAGAGCAACATGTTTTTGAGTGGTTGGGGAGCGCCTCCACCTTCCGATGAAATGCAGCTTTATTTAATGGGTCCCGTTTGATTTTAGAATGGATGGTTCTAAGCACTTATCAACAGGCATGTTGGCAAGTCTTGGGCTCTGAGTGCCAAGTCCAAGTCTTTGATACCAAGTCCCAAGTCCCAAGTCTTCGATCCCAAGTCCCAAGTCCCAAGTCTTCGATCCCAAGTCCCAAGTCCCAAGTCTTCTATACCAAGTCCCAAGTCCCAAGTCTTTGATACCAAGTCCCAAATATAAGTCCATGTGAAAAACAAGCTTCTCTCCCCCCCACCCTGAAAAAAGGGGAGGGGTGGGTACCTTCTGAGTTGTGAGTCAATTCCGGGTTATTGAAAAGAAAACCCAAATCGAGATGCCAGTATGGCTTAAGTTTGACTTGACAGTGAGTCCTGGGACTTGAGTCTCCCCTCCCTACTTATAAACATCTACAGCTGTTTCCAGTCTGAATGGACAGCTTTGCCCCCGAGGCAAACAGCAGCCGAGAGGGAGACTTTCATTTGGGTTGCAATCTATTTAGGGAGCCAAGCTTGATATTTCTAGCTGGGAAAAAAAAACCAAGCTGTCTATAAGCTTGACTATCAGCAATTTGCCTTTGGCACCCTGTACCTAAAGATTTCCTGGTCCGACCCTCCCTTGCGCCTGGAAATTTAGAAATGTTAAAGCTAAAACATTTCTGTTCTGTACAGAAATGTTGGTTGAGGTACTTGCCTTACTATCTCCAATGGTAGAGCCGACCCTAACGTACACCTCAAAGTTGAGTGAAGGTGGACTTTTGGTAAATTTTATTTCTTTCTTTGTTTGCTTGCTTGGTTTATTTATAGGATGCGTTTCTCCCAACGAGGGGACTCCAGGCAGCTCTCGATAGTAAAAAGAATAGCATTCAAAACACAATAAATTAAACTTTTTAAAAAACACCACAATTAAACTACATGCAAATAAAAATACAAGTTAATAATGAAAAGGAAGTAAACATTAGGAACCATTTAAATTTGGAAAAGGCATGGGGGGGCTCTATCATCCTTGTTAAAAGCCTGCCTGAAAAGGTGAGTCTTCTGCCGTTAGTGGAAGGATAAAAGGGAGGGAAGCCAGCCTGATCTCCCGAGGAGGAGCAATGGAGAATCGGGGAGCCACCACGGAGGAGGCCCTCTCTGGTGTCCCCCGTTAGCTGTGCCTGGTTGCTTTTCCTCCTGGCCAATGTTGGCGAACCTGTGGCACGGGTGCCAAAGGTGGCACTTGGAGCCCTTTCTGTGGGCACCGGGCATTGCCCCTCCACAGCCACCTGGTATTCAGGTTAAATTGCTGTATGGGCACTTTGCGAAAAAATTAATGAGTTTTGAATCGCAGTTTTGGGCACTCGATCTCCAACAGGTTCGCCATCACTGCTGTAGGCTTTGACGAAACAGGAGCCTGGATGAGTTACTTTTCTGGACCATGTCCAGAATCGTCAAATCGGCTGGCTAGAGTTTGCCTGGGGAGGTGGTCATCTTAATATTTTTCCCACCCCCAAAATGGCACACCGTCCACCACAGCTGGACCGTTGGCAACTCTCCGGAGCCCCATCAGGGACTGGCATGATTTGCAGTGTGTGTATGCGGCGGGAGGGGGGGGGAGAGGTGGTTTTCTCCTTGATGCCTGCCGGGTCTCCTTCTTTCTTCCAGCAGGAGGCCCGTGGAAGGCCACTGGCCTTGCATTTTCCGGGAGAAAGAGGAGAAAAAATGTGGTGGAATTGGAAAGCACAGGGAGCTACCGGAGGGAGAGACAAAAGAGGTTGCAAAGCCTTGAAAGTGAAACATACGTTTTCTTGCCAGCTGGAAGTCTCTTGAGGGATCTAGAGTCACATTTTTTGCTGTTGCTTTACAATTTCTGGGAAATGAGAGAAACAGATTTTTTCTCTCTTTCTCTCTCTCTCTTTTTCTCTCCCAGCGATGCACATCTTAGACTCTTCCCTCTCTCGTGTTTTCCCCGTACTAACGCTCTTTCTGTTTTCTCCTCTTCCTCCCTCACCCATTCCCCAAATGTCTGTTTTTAGGTTAGGACAGAAAAACCTTTATTTTCTTCCAATCCTGAGCTGGATAATTTGGTAAGGATACCTTTGCTCTTTACTGTGTCATTTGATCTGATTTTTTTAAAAAAAAAACCAAGTGATAATAAGATTAAAAAGAAATGGAAACACTCTTTCCATGCCAATCTGTCCCCTCTGTCTCTGTTTTCACATGGGTCCGCAAAGCGCTTTCTTTCTCTTTGTTATAACGATCCCCTGTTTGTATCTCTGTGTATGGACCGTGTCCTTCGCCATGTCAACGTGCATCAACATTTTGATCAACTTTAGACCTGCGCTTAGCCGTTTGGCACCACTGGGGCCACGTCTGGCTTAAAAACCACCCACCTCCCATTTGCTCTAAGGCCCTTCCCTCTAGAAATGATGCCGGCTTAGCATATGGGTCTGGTAGCCAAAACGGCTTTGGCCAATTTGGGCTAGCGGGCCACCTCTAAGGCCTTTCCATTTAAGATGGGTTCGGACACAGAAATCTACATCTTAATTCCCTCCCAACTGGCTACTGCAATGTGCTGCACATGGGGCTACCCTTGAAGACTGCTTGGGAGGTACAGCTAGCGGGGAATGCATTAGAACAGGCCTGTGCTTGGCAGGGTTAACTTTCAATTTGCAACTTGAAGGGAAGGTGTGAGGCCCTGGTGTACCACTTGGTGTACCAGGCTTCCGCTGCTTCCTAGTTGGCTTCCGAGTTCCAGGTGTTGGTTTTGATTTTTTTAAAATACTCTCAACAACTTGGAGGCGGGAAGAGCAGAACAAGGGCCTCGAACGTGGCCTGATTGGCCAGGAATGACAGAAAGGGTAACAAAGTCACAGAATCAGACAGACTGGAGGGGTGCTGTGGTCCCCTTCCTTCCCATGCAGTCATTTCAACCCTGAGTCCAGAAAAGCCCTGCTTGAGACTGCAAAGTCGGCAGCTCGGCGGTTCGAATCCAGCGGAGCAAGCTCCCGCTGATAACCCTAGCTCCTGCCAACCTACTGGTATGAAAGCATGTAAAATGCAAGGAGATAAATAGGTACCGCCATTAAAAGTGGGAAGGTAAAACAGTGTTTCCTTGCAGCCATGCCGGCCACGTAGCCATGGACTTGCACAACACTGGCTCGTTGGCTTGAATACGGAGATGAGCACCGCCCCTAGAGTCGGACACGACTAGCACGCATGTGCGGGGGGGAACCTTTACCTTTTTATCTTGAGTTGTGGTCGATGCATGGTTATTTGGCCTCTGATAGTACTTCTAAAGAGCTGCCTAGATGCCCTAAGCACATCCGATCTCGCCTGATTTCGGAAGCTAAGCAGGGTCAGCGATGGTTAGTACTTGGATGGGAGACCACCAGGGAATACCAGGTGCTGTAGGTGCCTGGAGTAGGAACTGGCAAACCACTCCAGTATTCCTGCCAAGAAAACTCCATGGACATGGGGTCATGAAGAGTCGGTCACGACTGTAACGACACAACACACACACAGTGCTTCTAAAACATCTTGATCCTGGACCATAATTGTAGGCAGAAAGGTACATTTCGGGCCCTGGCTTTGCTCCCCAGAAGCTGTCTCTCTGCCTTTGACCCCCAAGGTCTAAAAAGAGAGTCATGCGCGTGAGGTCCACACACCTTGGAACTGCAGCTGAATGGAATAGATATTTCATGTATCGAGCCTGTAACGAATAGGGGCCAAGTGGGTGTGCATTTACTTTCTTAAAAGTCTGCGGGTGGATTAGTTAGAGAGCCAGGGGGTTCAGATAAATGTACGCCGTCTCCGCTAGTTCAGGTCTCTGGCTGCAAAAATTGACAGACGCTGAACTGGATGATATCTACGATTCCTTCGAGTCCTGCAGTTCTAAGATTATAATCCAGAGTTTGGGTACTCCCAGAGTCCATAAACCTGCAGGTGTGGGAATTCTGGGAGATGGAGCCATAAGAATGGACCAGTGGTTCTCAACCTGTGGATCCCCAGATGTTCCGGGACTGCAGCTCCCAGAAGTCTTCATCACTCGCTGAGCTGGCCAGGGTTTCTGGGAGTTGCAGTCCAGGAACATCTGGGGACCCACAGGTGGAGAACCGCTGGAATGGACCTTTCCAAACATCTGCATCTTGCACTGTTGTCGTCCACAGACGTGGCCAGCTGGGCGGCTGACTGCAAATGGTTTCTTGTCTGAACTTCCATGAGCTTACTTTGAATATGTACTGGAGATGCCATCAGCTTCCCTCGTTTAATAAACCACATTGTTGCAAAAGTATGCCCTTTCATTCAGCAAAGTTTGCTGTCCACTGATGAGAAATACTGTCCTTGTTCTTCTTCTAATTTGGGAATAAACCAGGATTATTTCTTCCTCTTTATAATTGCAGATGATCCAAGCGATCCAGGTTCTGAGGTTCCACCTTCTCGAACTGGAAAAGGTACAGCCTTCTCTTTCCAGGTTTATTTTATCCTTTTCCTTCACACAAACACATTCCAAAGATAGGATCTGCAGGAGGCCAGCCCTGGTTTAGACTAGACTAGACTAGAATAGAATAGAATAGAATAGAGTTTTATTGTCATTATGCATATGCAAGATATGCACAGCGAAATTAGAGCGCCGTTCCACTGCACACTCAAAACAACAAGGCACCATGCAAAACACATAAAAACACCATAAAAGATATTAAAAACTCTTTAAACCACTTGCAAAATTTAAAACACGACTTGAAAACTGCTTAGGATGATGCTGAAACCATCACATTTAACTTAGATACCGCTCTGGGATAAAAACTGTTATTTAGACTATTTGTCTTTGACCTAAGAGTCCTATATCTCTAGCCGGAAGGCAACAGTTCAAAAAAAATGGTAGCCCAGATGCAAAGGGTCTCTCAGGTTTCACCTTGAGCTGGGGTTTCTTACACCGCTGGCTGAAACTGAAGTTTTGGGACTAAATTCGGTTCACCAAGAAATTTAAGCAGAAGTACTGTAGTATGTTTTCATGTATTTTTTTTTTAAAAGCAGGATTTTTAAACTGGTATATATAATGCAAATGGAATCCTGCGTTTTGAAAATATATATAAAAATTATTCTGGCGTTTCTAGCTAGTTTGCTTCACAACCCCCACCACCCCCAACCACCCCAACCCCGGTTTTGCTTTCCATGGACAGGGTTATGTGTTGTGAAAAAACTCCATTTCTGCAACAACCCCTGAGTATTTAATTCAGCTACCCTAGCCAGCATCTGAGATGCTGAGAAGTTGCCAGCAATTTCAAAGCATGTATTTCTAATCATGAGGACTAGAAACTTTTCCTTCCTTCCATCCTTCCTTCCTTCCTTCCTTCCTTCCTTCCTTCCTTCCTTCCTTCCTTCTTTCCTTGCTTGCTTTCTTGTCAAACTTCTGATTCGCCTGCTGTCGATGTCTGGGCCTAACAGATCTACATCCCACACATTTTTTTCCTCGGGTTTCTACAGAAACTGCAATATTCACACCGATTTAAAGCCTGAGGTGGTCCTTGGAAAAGAAAAGAGAAAAACCAGCGCTTGGTCCAGGGGGAAAACCCGACCGTCTCAAACGAGAGAATTTAAAACAAAACAAAACCCAAACTATCCTCAAGCAAAAGGCAAAATAAAAAGTGTGCAGATAATTCCCTTTTCTCACCAGCAGCAACAACAGCTGGGTCTAATTTCGAAGTACTGTATCTCCTCATATGGCAATGAGAGGAGGAGATGTTTTAAAAATAGACACGGAGCCCACTGTGCCGTGATATTCTGTATTTTTTTTATTTTTTTACCAGGCTAGGCATCTGAATCTGTGGATATCCTGACGGATACTACACCAGGAATGTGTTGACACGACACAGCCTCCCGTTTCTCACACTTACCCCGAGAGGATGCGTGGTCATGCCTGCCAATGCCTCTCCCACTCTCCCAAGGTTCCCGTGGCCCTGTGTGTGAATTCTGCTTTCGAGATGGGCACGAGCCAGAAAACCCATGGTTCGGGTTTGTCTGATCCGGACCCACCCTCGGTTCGGTTCGGTTTCGGTTTTGTAGGCATTTTTTAAAAAAAGAATTGTACAAACCCGAACTGGTTCAGGTTCTTACTTACCTGCGCCGGCAGCGCCTTCCGGGTTCCTGGCCCGCACTTCAGCTGTAGCGCAAGCTGGTCGGCTTTTGCGCCTGCAGCCAGGAAAACCAAGACTCCAGCAGCACCAGGTAGGAGACCGCCGCCATTAACGAAACAGAACCGAACCAATTTTGTTCGGTTCTGTTCGTTTCGTTCTAAAATCACTCTGGGGATCGTTATTCGGTTCGTTACATATCGAACCGAATAATGGAATGAACTAAAAGTTCGTTTCATGCCCATCTCTATTCTGCTTCCATCATCCTCCCGCAGCTCCCCTCAGCTCAGCTAGGCCGTTAGGGGCCGCGGTCCAATCTTAGCTGTCCGCCAACTCAGACCGCAGCAAAGCAACGGAGGCCTTGGCAGCCTGCAGTGCTCTGGTGCAGCAGCTCAGGCCAGGTAGAGCTGAGGGGGGCTTCCACAGCGAGCACAGCTGGCAGCCCAGATGTGAAACATCTGAGACCTCTTGCTCCTCCCAAGTGCACCTCCTTGCATCATCTCACCTTCGGCCAGAGCCGATGCCCTCAAAGCAAGGAGGCGGAAGGTGCATTTGCTATATTAGGAGCACAGACGCCACCCCATCAGGGCGTGTCCAAGGACTCTCGTCATCCACCTGTACAGTGGCCAAGGAGTGAGTGTTAAAAAAGCACCCGGTCCATTTTGACCTGACTCCAAACTGCCAGATAGCGGAGTGGTTTCAGCGTAGGACTGTAGAGTTCGATTCGGCCCCCTGCGCCTCCTTGACAGGGGCTTTAGCCGAGGATCTAGAGCAGTGGTGCCCAAACTTCGGCCCTCCAGATGTTTTGGACCACAACTCCCACAGTCCTTTGCCATTGGCAGTCTAGGCTGGGAATTCTGGGCGTTGTGGTCCAAAACACCTGGAGGGATGAGGGTTTTTGTCACCACTGACCTATTGGGTCCTTTCTAAGATGGGCATTATGGTTTTTGCATGATGTACACAGTATGTTCTTTCCGACCCAAGAGGATCAACCGAGATGCTCTGGACAATTCGATCCCCCTGTGCTTTCTAGGTAGGGAGTGCTAGGAATTCTCAAGGCCATCTTCATTCACTGATCAGAGATAACAGTGTGGATTTCTGCCCTGGAGAAGACAGGCTACATGTGGTTTTTTTTTGGGGGGGGGTGGCGAAGGTTGGGTGATGATAATAGAACAGGTAAGCCAGAAGGCGAGGACTTTCTTCCATAAGTGGGTTTTCACTCTGTTGGCTCCTCCTTAAGAATTTTTATCCCAGACCTCAGATCCGAGCCATTGTCGGCTCTACGTTTAGCAGAGCAGCTTTTATGGTTGTACCTGCACAGCCTCTGGCAGCCAGAGAGGTTAAGCTCCCGACCCGATTCCATTAAGGAGAGCCTCCCAGATAAATCAGAGCCCGTGTTGGGAAAAAACCCGTTGAAAAAGAAAAAGGAGTTTGCCTGCCAAAGAGAAAAGAACACAAGCTCACCACATCTTCACCTGCTGCTGCTGCTGTTGTTGTTTTTTAAACCCAAAGAAGAAGAAAATTGACCGTACAAAATAGTGTTAGGATTGGTAGCAGAATTTCGGAACACGAAGCTCAACGAATTTGAGTCAGATTCGCAAAGAAAGGTCCCTGGGTTGTGTCGGCGCAAGGGGGGGCACCAGACCCCTCTGTCCACCGTGAATAGCTCCTACATGGCAGACTCAGCAGCAGGGATGTGGGTCCCCTGGCCACAGCCTGTCCTGAATAACATACCCTGTCAGGCTGCAGTCGTAACCCTCATTTCTAATTTTGCACAGGCCCTTAGAAATCCACTTGCTTCCTTGTTTGTTTATATATTTCAAATCACTCTCCCCTTTTTGTTCTCTCTATTATGTTGTGCAAATAAAGGGTCCCCCGAAACCCTTATTTGGTGGTGGAATGACCAGGGGTGGGGTGGGATTTCCACCTACTCACGCCTCACATTAACCCGCCTATATGGTGAGCACCCCCCCTTCACAAACCCCATTGACTTGGGGGGGGGCGGCAAGAGGGAGGGAGAGGCATCCCCCTTGCTTGAGTAATGAGCTCCTTATCCATACAATAAAACTCTGTGTTGGTAACCTGACGAATCCCTCGTTAATGTGGTAATTAACCCTTTGATTTGTGTGGGGGGCGCCTGCAGGGAAACAACAGGAGGGTTCAGAAGACAGGGGTTAATCCTTTCTCTTAGTGGGGGGGGAGGGGGCTTGTGTGTGTGTGTGTGTGTGTGTGTGTGTGTGTGTGTGTGTGTGTGTGTGTGTGTGTGTGTGTAACAAGCTTCCAAAGAGAGCATGTGGTGGTGGGGAGCCCTCGGTCCGCAGATGGGCAACTTGGTCTTGGACAGATCAAAAGACATTGCAGGACGCGGCCCGCGTGGAAAAACCCAGGAGATGCTCAGATCTTTGACCTGCATTGCTACTGCTGGTCTAAACTAGGTCAGGGTGTACCGCCTCCCTTTATTAACTACACACTAAACTAGTATTGAATGGGTAATGTTCCTTTCCCTCTCTAGGCATGCAACGTTAAAAATCTGGAACCGTCTCAAGTGCCTGTTTAAAAGCAGACCCCAAAGCAACCAAGTTTCTAGGCCTCATTGTTCCAGGAAAGAATTTGAACCCGTGCCGTAGCGTTAGCAAAAGGCAGGGAGGTTTGTCTTTGCCCTGTTGTCCACAGGTCGTCCTAGTTTCTTGAATGCAGCCGGCGGAAACCAGATGGCCAAGTGCCTTCTGGATGTATCCTTCCCACCCTAGGGCTCCCAGACGTTCTCCGACTACAACTCCCAGGAATCTTGGACAGCACAGCTCATGGCAAAGGCTCCCGGGTATTTTGGGGCAAGAAGATCTGGGCACCCATGGGTCTAGATCAGTGGTTCTCAACCTGTGGGTCCCCAGATGTTCCTGGACTGCAACTCCCAGATATCCTGGCCAGCTCAGTTAGTGATGAAGACTTCTGGGAGTTGCAGTCCAGGAACATCTGGGGACCCACCAGTGGAGAACCACTGGTCTAGATGATACCACTTCAGGCTGCAGACAGTTGTAAGAGTCGTGCATGGTTGCATATTTTCGTATGAAAAATAAATTCTTGCAATCATGTAGCAAAGGGGCCTCGGAGATGCAACCTTTTAGGTACCATTCTGCTACGAAACTCACCCTGGGCAAAGAGTGGATAGGGGATGAAAGGGCACTCAAAGCTCCACTCGTCTAGACCACAGGGATTCTGGGAGATATAGTTTAAATGGGCTGGGGTTCCCATCACAGTATCTTGACCCAGCCAGCTTTGAGGCTGCGGGTGCATATTTTATTATGCATGGCAGCCCCATAAGCCTATTTACAGCTAGAAAACCTGGATAACGAGATGTTAAGAAGACCGGCTAGATCAGGAGGTATCACTGTACTGGTCTTTTCACTCACGTGTGGCAGGGGAAGAGGGCACCCACGTTGACAGTGTTTTAAAGCAGGGAGCTATGAAGTTCTCAAAGCACCCTATTTTTTAATTTTTTTCTGCAGCGGGCAAAAGCATTTGTCCTCCTTCTTTACGCTTCCGTCGTTTGGGCTCTTATTTTTGTTTTTAACTTTTCTTGTTGGGACGACGGCAGGTTCACGACCTGTGCGACAACTTCTGCCACCGTTACATCACCTGCCTCAAAGGGAAGATGCCCATTGACCTGGTGATCGACGACCGAGACGGAGGGTCCAAATCGGACCTGGAAGATTTCGGCGGATCGTGCGCCAGCCTCTCCGATCAGGTAGGCACACCTGCCCTACTGACATTGCAGAAAGGCGGCATCAGCCGCTACAAAAAAGCAGATTCCTTGCTCCATAGACTCACTGTTTTGAATAATTGGGTGTGTCTTTGAATTATGTCATTTAACTTAAGCGGTTTCTTGTTCTTGTTCTTGTTCTTCTTGTTCTTGTTCTTCTTGTTGTTGTTGTTCTTGTTCTTGTTCTTGTTCTTGTTCTTCTTCTTCTTCTTTTGCACTGTGTTGCTGGATTTCATTTTGTTTTGTTTTTAGATTGTTATTTATTACATTTGTTGTGAAGTGCCCAGAGTGGCTTTTCGTAGCTAGACAGGAGGTAAAAAAATCAAATAAATAAATTTCATTGCGCCCTCACCCCCTTTTTGGTCTGGCACAAAGTTGGTGAATAGACTTCAAGGGTGTATATTTTTGTAGGATCTACTTTGAATAATTACTAGTACCCGGCAGGGGGCATCTACTGACCTGCACTGGTGGAAACTCAAGAGAGGTAAAATGAAGTAACAGGATGGCCATTTGTAGTGTGTGTGTGTGTGTGTGTGTGTGTGTGTGTGTGTGTGTGTGTGTGTGTGTGTGTGTGTGTGTGTGTGTGTGTGTGTGTGTGTGTGTGTGTGTGATTTCTGCGATTTTGGCTGTTGGAACTCCCCCCTCCCCAGCAGCCCGAGAGGTGGACTGCTGGCTAGTTCTTACCCATCTTTGTAGCTTTTCAACACATGGCCCATTCCAAGCAGTACCCTCCAGAGTTTTGGCACCTGAACGTCTCATCTTTGGCCACCCCAGCTGGGGATGCTGGGTGGTGGAGCTATAACACCTCTCAGGAGCACCTTAGGTTAGAGAAAGGCTGCTTCTTTCTGACCAGGAGCAGCTCTCTTTGGTTTCAGAGGGGGTGTTCTCCCCAGACTTACTTGGAGGGGTTGTGGGGTGCGTAGATGTGTCTCCCCGTGAGATTTTCTGAGTGCACGTTGCTCTGAAATTTTGGCCTGGCATCCAACATTTATTTATTTATTTAACTTATATGCCACCCACTACCCAAAGGTCTCTGGGCGGCTTACAATCAAAAAATTAAAACAATTTAAAATAGTTAAAATAAAATATAAATAAATCATCAAGCAGTAATAAAACCTTATACTAAAATCTCTGTTCCTTTTCTTGGGTTGGGGGGGGGGGGGGACAGAGGCCAACAAATGCAGCAAGCTGTTTTCGTTTAAGGAACTTTTCTCTCCTAGCCTTCTTCTCCCCACCCCTCAAAAGGGGAAGCAATTAATAATTGCACTCGATAATAAAAAGAAATATCCTCCCCTCCCTCCTTATCTGCTTCTCCCTCCGGGCACTTACAACCACCTCCTTTCCTCCTTCCTCCTCCCCCCCCCCTTTTTTTGAAAACCTCAACCTATCTTTCTTTGCAACATTCATGAGCCAAAGGAAAAAAGGGGGGGCAGCCTCTTTGGATAATAATCGCCCCTGACAGATCGCTGGTAATGAAGGCGACGGAGACGCCTCTCCTGACGCTGCCCCTGATCTCTCCCCCAAACACACCCTTCCACCCCATAACTTTCTCATCCCCCACCAAAAAAAGCTCGGCTAATGCAGGCAAACACGTTCATTTGCCTGTAGCGTTTTTGTTGCATTTTTAATATGCCTCCAGGCTAGCAGGCAGAGCCGAGGTGTATTTTTTTTTTTTTTGGAGGGGGGAAAGTGCCTTGTGGGGGGCGCGCGGCAGCATTTTTTTGGGGGGGGAGGACAGAAACCGACAAGGCAGAAGAGACGAATCCCGAACCCACGGAGGAAGTCTTCCTAAATCAAAGGGCTCCTCTTTTCCAATGGGTGGCTGCTTACTTTCCCCCTCTTCTCTCGCAGGAGACATTTTGTCGAGGAAACCCAAGTCAGAACCCAAGCCGGCGCTTCTGAAAGCCGGCGTGAAAGTCCCAAAGGGTGTAAGATAGACTGCTGCGGCGCATGAAGGCTTTGATTTGAATGGAGGGGGTTCAACAAGGATTAGGGAGATACGGGGGGTTGTTCCAATGGGGCCCAAGGGTCTCCCCGGGGGTAGATGGGTCTTTTTTTTTAAAAAGTTGGGCTCATTATCAGTCTCTGGCCTACCTCACAGGGAGGTTGTTCTGAGGATAAAACGAGGAAGGGGACCACTCATCAGAAGGAAGGTCAAGGGAAGAAAGGTAACTGCTTAACCCATAAAGCAAGGGATGAGTGAACAAGTGTCGGAGCTGTTGTTGACCCTAAACTAGATTGCAGGTGATGCCTAAGGCAATACGCCTTGCTACATATGGTCCTAATCTTCATTTACGAGCCTTCCTGAGTGTTCAGATCATCAGGAGAGACTTTTCTCTCGGTCGCGCCACCTTCACAGGTGAGTCTGGTGAGGACGCAGGGCAGGGCCTTCTCTGTGGCTGCTCCCAGACTCTGGAACTCCCTCCCACTGGAGGCCAACGTGGCCCCATCTCTGCTCTCCTTCCACAAGCAGGCAAAGCACTTTCTCTTCAGGCAAGGTTTTCCATGGCGACTGGTGGCCCAAGTGTGTGTGTGTGTTTTTAAATGATTTGTGTTGGGAACTACTGCTTTGAATGTGTGATGGATGGACAGATTGATGGATGGACGGACTGGTTGATTGATTGATTGATTGATTGATTGATTGACTGACTGATTGATTGATTGATTGATTGCTGGAGTGAATCTCCAAGTGGCCTGAGGCAATGGCATGCACCCGCCATTGAATGTATGCATTTCTGTGTATGCCGTCGTCCCCCTACAACTTTAAGTTTCAAGATTACAAACTGAGGAGAGCTAGATCCCAGCCAGATCTTGACTCTTAGGCGGCTCTAATCAAGAAGCTATTTTTTTTTTGAGGGGGGGAGCAGCTTCTGCTCTTAATTAACTCTGAGTGTTGCTGCTACCTTTTTTCTTCCTAGAGCCTCAAACAGCGACCCCCTGACCCGTCCCTTTCCCGTTTACTGTGGGCTTACAAGGGTCGGGTTCGCTTTAGAAATCCTCAGCTCCTTAACCTGGTGAACCCCCGAGGCCTCTCGCTTGTGGGGCTTCTGTGATCAAGCCCGCCAGGTTAATCAGGCAGGGCAGGAGGAGGGCAGGGCGCAGAGGAGGAGCGGGCGGGGGGGGGCTTTGTTTTAGGTTTCCCGTCAAGGCAAGCGGGGAAGGGTGGGGGCAACCCTTTGCAATCTGAGCCCCTTCAGTAGCTGCTCAGCTCCTCCTCGGGGCAAGGCAGAGGGGACCCCCCTCCCCAGTGTCCCCCTTTGAACGGTCTCCAATGGGGCAGCGGGGGGGTGGGGTGGGGGTCAAAATAATTACAGTCCCAACAGAAGCATGGTGGAAATCCCCTGCTAAACCCAAGCCGTCTCCTTAAAGGATTTACGGGGAGGGGCTCAGAAGCTGACAGAAGGACCTGGAAGATGCCACGGGGAAGGGGTTGGCGGTTGCAGACGGCATGCAGCCAAAGCATGGTAGGCTAGACAGGGTCCCTTGAGGTCACCTAGCCCTACCCCCTTTGGGCCAAGAGGAATCTACAGCCAAAGCCGATGCTGACAGATACTCCTCCGCCCAGCTCTGTTTTTATAAGCCCATCATGAACTAGACCCTCACTTTGGGTGCTTTTACATGACCTCTAAAATCTGCTGGCAACTTAAATTCGGACCAGAGATTGTGGGGTTTTGTTCTGCTTCCTGTGTTCCCACCCTTCCGCACTCCATTGTTCCTGTCGGAGCAGCCCTGTAGGGATTCCTGTCTGTTAAAGGGGCGGCGGGGACAACAGAAACAAACAGAAGGCGAGGAGAGCCCGGCATCCACAGCTTTACATTCCGCATCGGAATTTTTTTTACCTCCGGAGACCAGGTACTTGTAAAATGCGCTGGGGCATGCTTAGGTGGGCGTGGTCGTACTTTTTTTTTTAAAGTCCGCAGCTGGTGGGAAAACAATTTTAAGCTCCGCATCCAGGAGCCCTTTGCATCGGATTTTAGGGGTCGTGTAAAAGCAGCCTTTCTCAACAACGGCTGCTCTCAGTTTCGGGCTGGAAGTAGAGATGGGCACGAACCACCATCCTGGCGGTTTGTGCTGGTTCGTCCTTTGGGGAAATGGGTGTTTCTTGCTTCCCAGCCCCGCCTCCTCTGGCAACTGCCCACTCAGAACCAGCGTCCCGAGGAGGCGGGGCAGGGGAGCCAGGGAACTGCCCCTGAGGAACTGCCGGACACCTGTTCGCCCGAAAGACAAAGCAGCACAAACTGACGAACCAGCACTTCGTGCCCATCTCTAGGTGACAGGGATGGTCACGCTTATTAAGTCGCCTGGTGTGCCTTTTCATCTCAGTCCTCTTTGAATGCAGAACAATTCCTGGATCCGGGACCACGATGAAACGGGATCTACGCACTCGGGCACCCCAGGCCCGTCCAGTGGTGGGATCGCATCGCAAAGTGGAGACAACTCCAGTGAACAAGGTAAGCAGACCAAGGAGCTTGGAGGAGAAGTTAACTGAGCTGGATTTTCCTGGTGTCTGGAAGGGTATACCAAACCTTCTGCCTGTACAGGAGATTTTGTGTAGAATTCATTGGCCGTGCCATAATAATTGCAGTAGCTTTTTCTCATTTTACACAAGACATTTAAGCAGGTTGTCTACCTTGGATGTTTGCCTGTGAATCTTTACAGAACACATCCAGGGGGAACAAGACATTTCCTGCCTATCATTCCCTCGAGTGGCACCCCTTCTTTGGAGAAGGAGCATCCTCTTGCGGTCCCATTGCTTTTCTCAGAATTAGAGATGGGCACGAAATGAACAATTTTTCGTTTCCGTTTTCATTTTTTCGTTTCGTTACGTAACGAAATGACAAACGAATTTTGTCTCTAAAATGAAACAAAACGAACAGAAACACCGGAAATTTTGTCGTGCGTTTCGTTTCCCTTACTGCAATATGAGTGAATTGCTTAAAATCCTTTAAAAAATCACAAAAAAATGAAATAAATGGTAACGAAATGGTAACAAAACGAACGAAAACAAAAATGAATTTTTTGCAAAAATTCGCGAAAAACAGAAACGAAACAAAACGGACTCTCCAAACGACAAACGACAAACAAAATGCAATTTTTTTTATTCGTGCCCATCTCTACTCAGAACCCATTTGTCCTCATCCATAACATCATGATGACAGAGCTGATCAGACGTGGCCGTTTGGTCACGTTGAGCGAGAGCAGATAAAGCCAACTCAGAGCGACGGTCGCTGGCTCCACATCGTCCTCGCTCTGAATGGACTTACCCTCTCTCTAGATGGCCTCCTGCTGATCAATGAAACCAAGGTGGCTTTGGGTTGCAGTCATGCTAGTCGCGTCCGACTCTAGGGGGCGGTGCTCATCTCCGTATTCAAGCCAAAGAGCCAGTGTTGTGCAAGTCCATGGCCATGTGGCCGGCATGCCTGCAAGGAAACACTGTTTTACCTTCCTGCTTTTTATGGCGGTACCTATTTATCTACTTGCATTGACATGCTTTCGAATGGCTAGGTTGGCAGGAGCTGGGGTGGCACCCGGGATTCGAACTGCCGAGCGGCCGACTTTGCAGTCAACAGTTTCGGAGCCTTTGTCCGCTAAGCCACCACGTCCCCTTGGTAGCCTCAAATCAAGGACCAAAGCGGGAAGACCCATAGGCAGCTGAAGGCTTTTTATGCATCCGCCATGCCAAATTGCCTGTGATTTCTCCTCTATTGATGAGGTGTGCCTCAGTCTGAGGTTGAGTTGTGGATCATGAGAAAGTGAACGAAGAGAGTTTTATAGGGGTGATCGCGTTGGCCTCCTCCTCTCTGCAGGCCTGTTCTTTTACACTGCCATTTATAGAGCGAGGAAAGCATTAAAATAAATTAACTCACTCACTAACTAGTGCCCCGGGCTCCCTGCACAGTCGGCCACGGATTTAAAGAGGGGGTGTGGAAGTCAACGAGTGGGGGACAAAGAATTTTATGGACTGTCTCCCCCCTTGTACAGCTGTGGCATCAAAATTGTGCCGACGTTCCTGAAAACCATGAAAGGAGGCACTAGGCTTTGCAACGGGGTCATGGATCGAGTCCCACATTTCGGGTCACAGGATGGGGGCCTTTTATCCCCTAAAACTCCTTTCCGCGCACACGCAGGGGTACATCTCATCTTCGTAGGCTAGCCATGCACAGGAATTCTGCTCCAGGTGGTCACTGGTCTATCCTAAGGTCCCCCTTGAAGACTCAGGTTGGAATCGGATGGGCAAAGGTTCTCACTTGCCTGAATCTTTTGGGTTTCCAGTAAGACCCACGGTGTAGCTTCCAAGGGTCTCTTGCAACCCACAAGGAAGGTTAATGGCCTGATTGCTACTCTTTGTTCTCCTGGTTTCTTCTATGCACCCTAAGCCAGACAGCGGCGGTGGCGGCGGCGGCGGGGGGGGGGTCTCTTAGGTCTCCCATCTGTGTGGCAGCCTGTCTGCGCATGTGCGCTGGGGTGTGTGCAGCCAGCCAGGACATCTGCCTGCATGGGGCACAGAAAAGCTGAGAATTGTGGTTATGCTAATTATAGTGTGTACACACACACACACACACACACACACACACACACACACACACACACACACACACACACACACACACACACACACACACAGAAGCTTCTACATTCCAACAGTCGCCATCTGTTGAGTAAATAACCCTGAGAATGGGGGCATCAAAAACTGGAGAAAGAAGGAAAGAAAGAGAAAAGGCAAGTGGAAGGGAGGGGGGGAGCAGGCAGTTCTTAAAGCTGGGGGGTTGACTTGGGGTGGGGTGGGGGGGTCACTGCTGCTGAGCTCCAAGGTGCCCCATAGAATTTCCTTGGGCTGATCAGGAATGTTGACTCACAGACTTCAGTCTCCTCCTCTTCAGTGCAGGACAGTGGACCTTTAGCATTCCAGATGTTTTGGACCACAACTCCCACAGTCCTTTGTCACTGGCCATATAGGCTTGGAATTCTGGGAGTTGTGGCCCAAAACATCTGGAGTGCCTAAGGTTTGCCAATCGCCACCACTGGTGTAGGATGAGGAAATGTAGTTCCTGGAAGCCTGGGTGGTGTCACAGTGAGCCGGTTGGATAAAGACTCCGAAAAACTGGACTCACAGCCTTGCTGTAGCCATGAATCTTCGTGGGCTAGACTCCGGCTTTCATCTGGACTTACCTTAGCAGGGTTGCTGTGATGAGAAAATGGGGCTGGGAGAAGCATTTATTTGAATTACAACATTTTCTGCAACACATTTCTTCTAAAAAAGGATCCAAGGCAGCTTACGCCATTAAAAAGACAACACTGTAATTGAAAACTAAACAGAGTAAGTTTTCAAATATTAAAAAGAATCTAACACGGGCAGCTATAGAAATGGTAAACAAACATAAGACTTTTTCAGATACTTGAAGAGCAGTCACCCTAAGGAATGGCAGGGTCTGTTCTTGGTCATCCCAGCATGCAGGACACATAATAAAACCCTCCAGTTACAGGTCGCCAGATTTAGGCTGAAAGTCAGGAAAAAACTTCTTAAGTGTTAGAGTGGTATGCCGGTAGAACCCATGACTTCTAGAGGTGGTGATCCAACGCTGGAGGCCTTCAAGAGAAAATGGGAATATTGTCTATCACAGTGTTGGTGAATCTATGGCACGGGTGCGAAAGGTGGCACCTGGATCCCTTTCTGTGGGCACCCGAGATCGGCCTCTTCACAGCCACCTGTATTCAAGTTAAATTGCTATATTGGCACTTTGCGAAAAATAGTGGGTTTTGAATCGCGGTTTGGGCACTCGGTCTCTAAAAGGTTCGCCATCACTGGTCTATCGGATTTGGATCCCAGCCTTGAACAGAGGGTGGGGCTCATGACATAGCCGCGGCTTCCGACTCCACGATTCTATGATCGTGGCAGAAAAATTGGGTTATAAACGTGAGAAGTCTTAACGTGCAACAAAAACATTTGTTCTTCCGACCTCTGCAGGGATGTTTAGCCTTTTAATGGCCAGATATTCCCATTTGGGCTGAGAGGCCAGTCCGGTCCATGGCTTTAACCCCTAGCCTCTAGTTCCCCTTCTTCGGAGTCTGGAAATGAATAAACATGGTTTCAAAGCAGCATCAGCATCCGGTATCTCCCCCTCTCCCCACTCCTATTAATGATAGCAGCAAAGAAAAGGAAGCAGTGGTGCCTCATCCCAGAGTCCAAGAGAGCTTTCTCTTCTCATTTCCGGCTGAATGCCCAAGTTTTGGAGGTCAGGGGGGTCAGTGCCTGCCCAGGACGAGGAGGGGCAGATGGCTTTTTCAAAGAGGAATGTGGGGCAGCGGGTGGGGGAGGGAGGAGAGGGTCCATCCAGGGGTGTGTGCTCGCCCTAGCCACGTTATCCGGGTTAGGAGGGGGCTGACAAATGCAGGGGTTGAGGACAGAATGACCAAGGGTGGATCCATCCCTCTCCAAAAATCTAGAGGACAGCTATTAGGCAGAGGTATACACTTTTCGGTTAATGCTTTTAATTTCGCCGCATATTAGAAGGACACGGTTGGTTGCTTTTTGCACATTCATTGGGGTAACGGAGGATGCAGGGCATTTATGGGGCAGCCGGGGGGGGGGCTTGGTCGCTTTCCTGCAAAATGCACCTCCCCCGCCCAGCCCAGTTCCCCCACTCCTTGCCTGAGCTAGCAAGTTCAGATCCGCGAATTTGGGTGTTTGTGCAGCAGGGGGGGGGGAGGCTTTATAAATGACCGAGTCAGAGTTGAACAGAAGAGCTGACATGCATGTTAAGGATTAAGCGCACTCTTTAACCATCCATCAATCCCCCCCCGCCCGCTCTTGCCAATGTTTTAGCCTGCAACCTTAGCATTACAAGGGAGGCAAAATCTGGTTTTTTCTCTACAAGTTGGGCAGCGGGCAGTGCATAATTGTTTGCAATTTGAGACTCGTAAGCCATGGCCAAGGAGGGGGAGTCCCACCCGGCTTCCACTGTCCTTGTGTGTGTGTGTGTGTGTGTGTGTGTGTGTGTGTGTGTGTGTGTGTGTGTGTGTGTGAAGGGAAGCAACACTTGGAAAGTTACACTTTCCCCGATTGCAGTTTTCAGGATTCAAGGACAAATGTAACTTTTTGAGACTCTAGTAGGAAAAAAACTTAATGACTTCCAGAAGGTCTGGCTACCTTCAACAAGTAGTGGGAATGCTGGCAAGTCTTTAGGTTTGAGTCCAAGTCTGGGTCCAAGTCTTTGGTCCCAAGTCTCAAGTCCAAGTCTTTGGTCCCAAGTCTCAAGTCCAAGTCTTTGGTACCAAGTCCCAAGTCCAAGTCTTTGGCACCAAGTCCAAGTCTGAGTCTTTGGTCCCAAGTCCCAAGTCCAAGTCTTTGGTAACAAGTCCTGAGTCCATGTCTTTGGAAAAACCCCAGAGTCCGAGTCAAGGCATGGGTGCGACGTAAGTCCAACTTGAGAGTCAATCCCACCACTCCAGTCCCCATCCCTGGCAAGAGAGGCCGAGAGTCCCTTGCTCAATAAGAAATGCCCGAGACCTTCTCTTTAACCATCCTCTGACTCGATAATTTTCCTATCCTGATCCAGAGGGTCCCGTGTTTTCCTCGGTTCATTCCACCCAAGAACCAGCCCCTTCTAAGCTAGCTTTGATGACGCCATCGGGAGAAACATCTGAGGCATCGGGACCTGTTGACCTTACACAAGAACATCTCCCCTCCCCTGCCGCCGCCACGGTACAATACAGTAAAAGAGTTCAGAGCACCTTGATGGGTCCCCTCCATGCACCTCTACTTAAAAAGAACGCCCGTTGCATCCAGCAGGACTTATCCCCAGGACAGTGGCTTTAACAGGGTGCTTTGCTGATGATGGTACAAGGGCGTCAGTTCAGTCCCAGAGATCTGTGCATGTGGAATTTCTATTCCCTGGAAAATCAAACTGGGAAGTGAAATTGGCCAGAGGTGCATCAAACTCTGGTCTAGTCAATTTCAGCTGTCCGCTGATTCCTAAAGGATGAGGATTAGGTTTTGAAAAATTTCTGCTTGGCCCGGCTAATGGCTGGGTGTAAGGTTGTGTGGTCTGTAGATAGGACAAACCACGGAACTCACTGATTTACAGTAGGACCCTGGTATCCGCTGGGGATTGCTTCCAGGCCTTCCTGTGGATAATGAAAACCATGGATAAGAGAGAACACCTGCCCACCCCACCCACAAACTGCTGTTTCCTGACAGTAGCTTGCTTTATGGCTGCTGTTTGTGACCGTAGCTTGCTTTACAGATGCTATTTGTGACAATAGCTTGCTTTGTGGCTGCTGAATTATTTAATTTTTTTCCTCTGCCAATTGTGGATAACTGAATCAGTGGATAATGAATCAGTGGATATGGGGGTCCTACTGTACTTTTAAAAGTTAGTTTAGCTCCGTCATGTGCCTGTAATAGGGAACTGAAAGCAACACTATTACAGATGATGATCATCATCTCGGAATTGTTGATGGATCCTATGTATGATCATGTCCACTGTCCAGTCCTTGTCAAGAAGGCAGAGAATAGAACTTGCAACCCCTAAATAACCCCTGAGATATCCAGCAGATCAACACCCCTTGTAGCCAGGAATGGTAGCTTCCAATTACAATGAACCCTCATATAACAAATGGTTTGTATAACATAAAATCTGTACAACATAAAAAAAAATCTGGAGAGAAGGGAAATTTGCTTAACAGAATCACCTATGGGGCAAATCCGTACAACCTAAAAATGGTCGCGATGAGAGATTGCTCTGTTTTCCATGCATTCCTATGGGAAATCTGTATCAAGGAAAATGTGCTTCACAGAATTTCATTTGGAACAAATTAATTCCTTTCTACAAGGTACCCCTGTATTAACTTGGAGATCGTCTTAAGGCGGCTTCTCTTTCTGATTACACATGCCTCTCTTGCTGTTTAATTGCCTTTCTTCTAAACACCCTCACAACAGCATCACAGCAGACCTCACCTCACCTCGTCATCATTTAGCGAGAGCCTGCTGGAGGTGCGCACACTTCACTGGGGCGAGAGAGTGGCAATTCTGAGCCATTCCGTGCTTTTACCCTTTCTGCTTTTGCACTTTGGCGAATGTCTTTGGCCGTGTTGCTTCGAAAGTTTGCAGATTTCTGGTTGAGGAGCGCTGCCGGTGGGGTGGGGTTGGGGGTTGGGGAGCGGAAGTAGTTTTGGCATTGCAGAATTGAGGGGGGACATACAGGGGTGTGCAGGGAGGAGGGCCGGTGATCAAGTGGGGACAGGGGCGACGCCTACTTGAAGGGCCCCCGACTGCAACACTTTCTCTGATGCATAATTTAAGTTCCCCTCCAGGCAGGGCTTTTAAGATGCCTTTTAGCCTGAGGATATAAAAGCGTAGCAGCTGTCCCTTTGGGGTAAGACTGGTGGAGAAGGAGGAGGAGGAGGAGGAAGAAGAAGAAGGAGGAGGAGGAGGAGGAGGAGGAGGAGGAGGAGGAGGAGGAGGAGGAGGAGGAGAAGGAGGAGGAGGAGAAGAAGAAGGAGAGGAAGAAGGAGAAGAAGGAGAAGGAGAAGAAGGAGGAGGGGGGAGGAGGAGGAGGAGGAGGAAGAAGAAGAAGAAGAAGAAGAAGAAGAAGAAGAAGAAGAAGAAGAAGAAGAAGAAGAAGAAGAAGAAGAAGAAAGAGACAGGGGGTGACTGTTAGGGCAAGGCTTGCAAGCAGAGATGAGAGGGAGACTGAGACAGGGAGAGTCTTCTACCTACATAATGCCCCCTCCTCTTTTGTTGAAGATACCTGGGTGATAACAAAACCCCGCCAGGGAAAATGGGATGTGTGTGTAGAAGAGTGGAAGCGTTCTTCTTCCATTGCTATTATTTCATTCCGGAGTGGACTGTGGTACGCTGCCGATTTTGGGGTGCTCCGCTTCCCACCAGGACTGAGGGTTTATGGCAGATGTCGTCTAAATCATCCGGTGGGCTGTAGTCTCTGTTTTAGTGATGAAAGTTCCATCCCCATCTTCCTCTGAGTAGCTCTGAGTGGCTGAGGCCGTCGGTTTCCCAGCGTTTTGGCCAGATTGCAACCCCGAAGCGAAGTCTCTGGATGAGGGTTGTTGGATGAGCATCTGATCTGAGCTCGGGGCTTCTGAATCTTAAGTCAACTCTCTTAAGCAAATCGCATCAGGCTGGGGCTGACACACCCCTTTCAAAGCAACAACCTAGTGAGGTATGCTGTATGTCAAGGCTGCCCCAGGAGATGTGACTTCCCGGGGCAGAGGACAAGACGGGGTCCCCCTCCCCCCGTATTGCGTTTACAGATCCTGTCTGGACTGGAGACTTGCTTCCAGGCCCGGCAGTCAGATGGAGTGTTTCATTGTGTTTGAAACCAGCAGTGTGCTTTACGGGGTGCGGCCAAGACGGATGGCATGGATCACACCACCTTTTCCTCTGGGGTAAAGCTCCGACCGGGGGTGGCTCAGAAGGGACAGCTGGAGAGCAGTGACCAGTAAGTCTCTGCCACCTGAGATCCCTGCCCCACAATGCCTAATGGTAGGGTGGGCCCTGCGGAATCTTTTGAGCTCCGCCCCATGTGAGCCTACAAGGATGACATTTTTGGACTACAGCTTTCCTGGATCCGAAAACCAACTGGGGGGGGGGATCCTGGGTCATGCAGTTTTACAAGGTCTGCCCTTGATCCGCTAGTATCTGATTGGTCTCGTGAGCGCTCTCCCTGCCCTTCTCAGTGCCTCAGACCCTCCACATCCCGAAGCAGTCTATCTCAGAGGCAACCTCTAATATTAGTGGGTAAAGAAGGGATAGACAAGCGTTGCCCTGCGTGTTATGCTTTCGTGCCTTCAGACAACCAACTGACTTCTGGTAGAAATGAAATACTGGACTAGATGTACCCAGCACCCAATGCTTCTATCTATCTATCTATCTATCTATCTATCTATCTATCTATCTATCTATCTATCTATCTATCTATCTATCTATCTATCTCAGAGAGATGTTACCCCTGCACATGTGTGCTAGTCATGTCCAACTCTAGGGGTGGTGCTCATCATCGTATTCAAGCCGAACAGTCAGTGTTGTGCAAGTCCATGGCCATGTGGCCAGCATGGCTGCAAGGAAACACTGTTTTATCTTCCCACTTTTTGTTTGTTTATCTACTTGCATTTTACATGCTTTTGAACTGCTAGGCTGGCAGGAGCTGGGGTTATTTGTGGGAGCTCACCCCACTGCATGGCACCCGGGATTCGAACCGCCGAGCTACCGACTTTGCAGTCAACAGTTTTTCGGAATCCTTAGTCCACTGAGCCACCACACCCATATATGCGCATGTGTCTACATCATTCTCTGGCACTGCCACTTCTGAACAGGGATCGTTCAACCTTATGTGTGGGATGAAGTGAATTATGGTTGAAATACTCGGAATATGTACAGTACAATTTCTTCCACTTGGCTTTCGAGGGCTGTGTCTGATCTAAGCATGATGCGATGTCTCCCTCTGGTGCTCCTGTAAAGTATCATTCCGAGGCCTATTGCTTCTGTGCTCGAATGTGACTGGCTTGCCACTTTTTGTTTCTTTAGTGGAAAAAGGACGACAACCACCACTGCACAATTTTCCATTCTGGTAAAATAATGAAAAAGCATTTAAAAGGGGAATATCTGCATTAGCAAAGATTTCTGCCTTTTTTTCCTTTTCCTTTTTGGCATACAAAACTTGTGTTTTGCCCCAAAAGCAAATTTTTGTATGAAAGTCGCCTCTGCAGATTGTTCGCAAAAAAGGGTACTACAGTGTGTGTGTGTGTGTGTGTGTGTGTGTGTGTGTGTGTGTGTGTGTGTGTGTGTGAGAGAGAGAGAGAGAGAGAGAGAGAGAGAGAGAGAGAGCAGTAATCGTCTTACTGTTTCTCTCATGAAAGGTGTGGTTTGTTGCTCTCCCTTGTGTTGTTGTGTTGTTACATTCGTGGCCGACTCTTCGAAACCCCATGCCCGTGGAGTTTTCCTGCAGGAATACTGGAGTGGCTTGCCAGTTCCTACTCCACTTGTGAGGATGAAATAAACAATAGGTCTTGTCAGGCAAAGCTACCGTGATGCCACCACCCCTCTTGTTTGCCGGATTTCCATGGCTTCAGATGTCATCCTTCGTTCTTAAGTCTCTTTTGTTTTGCTGCTATTGCTTCCTCCTTTTTCTTTGCCGTAGAAAATATATCAAGGAGGAAGTGATAAGGCTGCCGCCGACAGCCCTCTCGTTGCCTCCAGACAGACCATAACGTTTTGGTCCATCTGGAGGCACCCTCAGCTCCATAGAGCTGGACACCGTGGGTTCCTTCTTCCCTGGCCTTTGTCTTTTACACTCATTCCTCTCCCTGTTTCCTCCACCGCAGGGGACTGTCTCGACAACAGCATGGCTTCCCCCAGCACGGGGGACGACGACGACTTAGACCGCGACAAAAAACGGAACAAGAAAAGAGGGATTTTCCCCAAAGTGGCCACAAACATAATGCGGGCCTGGCTGTTTCAGCATTTGTCGGTAAGGACTTCGGTCTGTTGTAGGGACAGAGGTGCGAAGGGCGGGGAACGGGCTCTAAGGCAGTCGGCGGGGTTGAAAGTTTTCTGTGCCCCATTCGCCATGATGAATGTGGGGGCCTGAACGGGACCTTGGAGGTAAGAGCTGATGGGCCCTCTACATTCTTCGTGCCATGCACACAGGAGGTTATGATCCTGATATAAGCTGAACTGCTGGAGCATTTGTTCATTTATTATTTCATTCATTCAGTTCATTCGTTCATTTATTTATGTGAAACGTTTTTGACCCGTTTTTCTCCTTTAAAAGAGTCCGAGGCGTTTGCATTATTCAAAGACAGCCTTGAAAACCAACAGCAGGGAGTATACAAATGTTTCAAAGGACCAAACAAAGGCCACATTAAACAACGGCAAACAAAAGCCACACCGAAACCGCATTTATAGCCGTAAGGTGCCACAGTCCATGTAGAAGCCCCATTCAAGCAGTCTGTCACTGAGCAAGGACCACCAAGAGAGGTCTTTCTCTCGGTCCTGCCACCTTCGCAGGTGAGTCTGGTGGGGACACAGGACCTTCTCTGTGGCAGCTCCCAGACTCTGGAACTCCCTCCCACTGGAGGCCAGCCTGGCCCCATCTCTGCTCTCCTTCTGCAAGCAGGCAAAGCACTTTCTCTTCAGGCAGGCTTTCTTTCAGCCACTGGCTGTCTGAGTGGGGGGTTTACATCAACAGTTTGTACATGACTGCCTTGAATGTATTTTTTTGTTGTTGCTTCCATTCGCCCTCTTTTTAGTGTGCCGTCTCTTTGCTCCTTGTTAGCGTTTGTATACTTGCTGTTTTTCGCTGTAAACATCGTCTTCCAATGGTGCAAGCCACCTTGGGTCCTTTTTAAGGAGAAAGCCAGAGTAAAAAGATTTTAAATACATGAAATAAACAAATAATTCTCCTGGCACCTTCCCTCTCAGCATCAGCGACCAGACAGGGCAGGAGATGTACATGGTTCCCTTCTCTGCTCCGAAACCAGAGCTCATTGGCAGCCAGGGAGTGCGGAAATGCATGCATGCATTGTTAAAATAAATAAATGTTAAAACAAAGGCCAGTATAAACCAGCCTGGAGATATCATAGGGTTTGTATCCAGAGGGTAGTATAGCAGTAGCTTCTTTATTTTATCGTTAACTGTGTTTTCTGCTCCTTTCGGTGGCCATGGCAGGGTCTCCAGTTGCTGCCTCAAGCTGCTTCTCATACGACGGCCTGCAGGAGGGCCACTTGGCAGCACGGGGGGGGGGGGCAACCCTCCATGCCCACCACCCGGGCAGTCCCCCTTTTCCCTTTCCTCCATAGCTGCTGCCGCCTGGCTGCCAGGCAATTAGGCCAGTCCTCTCCCTGGTTAGTTAAACAAAGGCAAGTTAATGAGCGCTGGCCAATTAGTGGCTAATTGAAGGAGCTATAAAGCTATTAGAGGCTGGTGAAGGGTAATCAATTCTAACCAATTACCCTGAACACATTGGCAGGGAGTGAGGCAGGGGGTGCAGGGGAAGAGATAACATCTCTACAATAAGCCAGGCCGTGCCAGTCGTCAAATGGTTTTGGCCATAAAGCCAGGAATCCAAAACCAGGAGGGAAATCAGGTTTTCCTCTTCCTCGCCATGTCCTATCCAGGTGGAGTCCAACCCTTAGTTTGTTCATAACATTATTATTCTTGTTTTCTTGAGGTGGCAACACACTGGTTTTCGGAAGGTTGGATGGGGCTGTTAAAAATTACATTTCCATTTCCAAATCTGCGCTGCCGGTGTGTTAGGGCAGTATATGTCTCTCTCACTCACGCATCCTTGGTGCAAACTGGAAGATTGTTATCCTTGCAATAAATCCATGCTGTGAGCATCTTTCTTTTTCTTTCTTTCTTTCTTTCTTTCTTTCTTTCTTTCTTTCTTTCTTTCTTTCTTTCTTTCTTTCTTTCTTTCCTTCCTCCTTCCTTCCTTCCTTCTTTCTTTCTTTCTTTCTTTCTTTCTTTCTTTCTTTCTTTCTTTCTTTCTTTCTTCCTTCCTTCCTTCCTTCCTTCCTTCCTTCCTTCCTTTCTTCGTTCGTTCATTCGTTCATTTGTTCGTTCATTCATTCGTTCGTTCGTTCGTTCGTTCGTTCGTTCCTTCGTTCGTTCGTTCGTTCGTTCGTTCCTTCCTTCCTTCCTTCCTTCCTTCCCCACTCCACAAATGCAATGCACAAATCTGGGTGGTTTATAATCTGGTAAAAACATACTAATCAATTTAAAACACACACACACACACCGAGAGAATAACTCGAATCTCAGCAGATCTACATTGTGTGAGCCAACTGCTGGAGTTACCTCTTGACGTGTGGAACCCTGGGAGCTGCGGAAGCGGTACAAAGGGTGTCCTAGGGAAACCAACAGTTCCCAACACCTCCTTGTGCAGAGTTCAAACAGACAGGAAAACTACAGTTAGATTTCTCCGCTCTTTCTACGTTCAAGAGGATTGCCCCCCCCACTTGTGCGTTCATTGTGCATTAGGATATCCCATAACCTTTCCCAAACAAAACATCAAATGTGGCAATAGAGATTTATTAGGAGATCACCTTCTCCCTGTTGGAGAGGCATGATGCAAGAGGCATGCCCTGCATGCATCTCTGGAAGTATTCTCGCCCTAATGTTGCTGTTGAAAGAAGCGGTGAC
Organism: Phrynocephalus forsythii; assembly: GCA_029282475.1. Lineage (NCBI taxonomy): Eukaryota > Metazoa > Chordata > Lepidosauria > Squamata > Agamidae > Phrynocephalus > Phrynocephalus forsythii. Next base: position 3,259,586 of record JAPFRF010000023.1, read on the forward strand.
TAGATCTGAACCTCCAGGCAAGGTGACGGCTTTTTTTCTTAACAATGTGAATTGGGGGGGCAGTTTGGCTCCGTGCCCTCTGCCTGTGACCTAGGAGACCAAGCGAGACCTCAGCTCATCTGTCACTGCTCTGTCAGAGGAGGGCGGGCTTGGCGGGGCGGGGCTGTAACCCCCAGGCAAGAACCAAACTCATCCATCATCTGGACTGGCAGCAGAAAAAAAGGACTGTGTGGCGTGGCATTGGGGAGGAAGGGGTTTTAAGCCTCCCCCCACCGACCGACAAAGAAGGGCAGAACGGCAAGCTTCATCCATCAAGCATCTGCTTAGAGATGCGGGCCGAGGGAGACAATTGCGTGACGACACACAGAGAAAAAGAAATTGACCCTCACGGCCACACACACCTTAAATGGGAGCCTTCTTGGGGTGGGGTGGGGTGTGGGTTAATCTCCTTATCTGGAAGGGATGTAAGGAGAAGAGAAGGCAACCAAGGGAAGGCGTTTGAGGTGTGTGTGTGGGGGGGGGGGGAGCGCATTGCTCAGGTTCCAGGATCGGGAGAAATGAGTGGCAAATAAAGATCTGTTCTTTGAATGGACTTCTTGAGGAAGCTGGTAAAGATGTGGAGGGTATTTATTTTATTTATTTATTTATTTATTTATTTATTTATTTATTTATATTTATATACCGCCCAAAAATTCCAGAGGAACTCTGGGTGGCTCACGTCAAAGGAATCCCTACAAATCAAGACTACAAAACATATAGAAAACAAAAACCAATTGATAAGAACATTAAAATCAGTGAAACCATGGGATATAGAATGGCGGCAAAGAGGAAAGGGGGGGGGGAAGATGCAACGAACCACCATTAGTCACCAAAAGCAGCCTGGAAAAGCCAGGTTTTTAATTGCTTCCTGAAGGCTGAAAGGGGCTCCACGCGGTCCTAATATCGCTGGGAAGCTGGTTCCACCAAATGGGCACAGTTCTGGGCGGAGGTCTTATGAGCTTCCTGCAGGGTAGTGATTCTCAACACGAGGGCCTGGGATGATCTAGTGGGCCGGGCCAAAGATGATCTTGGGATGATACGCTCCGTCAGATAAGTTGCTCCCAAGCCATGGAGGACATGTTTTGAACCCATCCGTAGAACAAGCCAGTGCTTTGTAAACGGAAAACCCCGTATGCGAGAGAGTGTGTGTGTTCCTGTATGTTTCAATCCTCCATCACAAACAAAACTCATGTACGCACAGAAGGTTTGACTGAATCTTTCTCCCCTTGAGTTGGACTAAGACCTCCTGGGCGGTCCTGTGATGTAGGTTCCTGGTTGCAGAGCCGTCGGTCAGGAGTTCGATTCCTGTACTGGGCCTCTTTGGCAGGGGTTGGAGCTGGACTCCATGATCCACAGAGCTCTGCAGATCTACGACGGTCATTTGCAGAACTGCTGGAGAGCTCATCGGCTTAGCAACTGGGGGTTTGATACCCCGCTGTGCCTCCTTGAGGCGGGCTGGACTGGATGATGCGCGGGGGGCCCTTTCCACTCTCCATGTCCCCGAGAAGCTGGAGGAGGTGCAGGATTCCAACCCCAGGATGGCATGAAATCTGTGTTCACAAGAAGTGCCGGATTGTGGGAGCAAGCTACAGCCCTCAAAAGTCCCGGGAGGGTCTGATCCTGCCTCCGGGCCTCTGCAGTAGCTTGTCCCGGGTATCTAGGAAGGGTTTTCATGTTGTAGTTTTTTCTTTCATGAACGGCACTTGGAAACAACAACAACTTGACAGTGGCTCCAGAAAAAAATTGCACATGAAGCCGAACCAGTCTTCACTCTTATTCTCTCTTCTCTTTCCCCTGGACAGCACCCTTATCCCTCAGAAGAACAGAAGAAGCAATTAGCTCAGGATACAGGGCTAACGATCTTGCAAGTGAATAATTGGTAAGGTTCTCTGCGAGAAGAAAGAGCAGTGTTGGCCTCCTCTTTGACAAATTCAGCCAGTCCTGCGATTCCAACCAGGAATCAGCCTCTGACACATCATCATTCCTTCTCCCTGGCGCTGGCCAATCAGACAGGGAGGTGGGAGGATGCATGCCCTTGCACAGCTCTTGATTGGCCAGCATCAGGGAGAAGGAAAGATGATGCATCGGAGGCTGCTTCCTTATTGGAGTTTCGCCCCACGTGGCCCAAAGGAAGGTAAGTCAGTGGTTGATTTTGTTCTGGAGGGTGGGTCCCGGTTCCGAATGGCAGCTGTGCTGCCGTGTTTCTTTTCGGAACCAGACCCCTTCCGAAAAGAAACACCCGCCTCTAGTAATGAAATCATTTTCGAGGCAGCTTGTCAAAAAGCCGGGATCAAATGACCCCAGATCAAGTGATTTAAAGAAAGAAAGAAATATAGGAGGCAGGATTTATTCTGATGGAACCCATGGTTGACTTGGTAGAAGAGCTTCTACAGAACTTTGAGAAGTTGCTCTCAGAATTGTGTCCAACCCCCAGGGGATTTGGGAGGCGTTGTTCCCCCCCAAAAAAGAAAATAATAAAAAAGGAAACTTCTCAAAGTCTTTTGGAGTTAAGTCGGCCGCTGTTCCACGCAGGCGTAAATGGTCTTCACTGTTGTTGTTTCTGTTGTTTTAAATTGACTTTGTTGTTCTGTGGGCCATCAAGTCCTCCCTGACTTATGGCGACCCTATGAATGAGCAATTTCTAAAAGGTCCTGCCCTCAACTTCCTTGCCCAGCTCTTGGACTCTCTAGCCCAGTGTTTTTCAACCACTGTTCCGCAGCACACTAGTGTGCCGCGAGATGTTGCCTGGTGTGCCGTTGGAAAAATTGAAAAATTCAAAAGATTTTTTTTTAAAAAAATGTCGAATTCTCGCCCACTAGGTGGGCGCTGGACTATGTCCTGGGTATGAAGGAGTGGGGTTTTTGACCCCACCCTCGGCCAGCAGGGGCACCAATTGGCGCTCCTCAGGGGGACACCCTCCACTTTTCTGATCTCCGGGCTGTGATTGGTCAAGACTCCAGCCTGGACCTATCACAGAGGACATCATCTTCCGACTTCCTTCCCGCCCGAGAACAGTGTGCGCAGCAGCGGAGAGAAGAAGACGTTGTGACTCGAGTCACCAAAAGGAACCGATGCAGGAGGAGACGGACGGAGACCAGGACTCTAATGGTGGTGTGCCTCGTGATTTTTTTCATGAAACAAGTGTGCCTTTGCCCAAAAAAGGTTGAAAAACACTGCTCTAGCCCAGTGGTGGTGAACCTTGAGCCCTCCAGATGTTTTGGACCACAACTCCCCCAATCCTTTGTCATGGGCAATCAAGGCTCGGAATTCTGGGAGTTGTGGTCCAAAACATCTGGAGTGCTGAAAGTTCGCCACCACTGCTCTAGCCTGTTGGCTTCCTTTACGGAGTCCATCCAACTCATACTTGATCTTCCAAGCTTCTCCAGTTGTCCAACAAGCTCCATCTCAAGTGATCCCGCTCGTCCTTACCAAGTTTCAGGTGTATTGCATTGGATTTCTGGGCACTCAGTGGGACTGGACTGGACTGGAAGTATTTCTTAAGAGCTGATATAGCCCTAAACCATAACAGTGTCTTCCAAGAATTATGTGGAACTACTTGTCTTCCCCCAGGTTTATTAACGCCAGGCGGCGCATCGTTCAGCCTATGATAGACCAATCAAATCGCACAGGTAGGGCCCTGTCTTCAGGTTCTGCCTTCAAGTGAAGGGAGTGGAAGTGTTTTTGCAATAGCGATGGGGGGGTCGGTAGCAGCTGGCCCTCGAGTCTACGAGGGCTGCTGTTCTTTCATTGCACAGTCGTGGGCAGAGGAGATTCTGTGAAATCTGGACAGCACCCACCACAGAAAGATGTGGGGGCTAAAATGTTCCTCTCCCCAACAGGTCAGGGTGCGCCGTATAGCCCCGATGGGCAGCCAATGGGGGGCTACGTCATGGATGGGCAGCAGCACATGGCGATCCGTCCTCCAGGTAAATCACAGATCCAACTGGGGGAGCAGGATTCGACCCTGATAGACCCTCCACGATGGTCCCAGTGCCTCTTTTTCAAGGAGCCACCTTAACCCTCTCTGGGAGTGGTCACATTCAGTACACCTGTTTCCAAAGGGAGAGCCATGGTGGTCTGTTGTGCCCAAACGAACCATAAGCAGAGCTCGAGTACATTCCTTGGGTTTTTTTTTTTTTTGAGACTTTATTTAGCCAGAAGGGACAGTGTCATGGCTTGGCATGGGTCACCTAAACCGGTGGTTCCTCAAACCTGGGTCTCCAGATGTTCTTGGACTACAACTCCCAGAAAACCTAGCAAGCACAGTGAGTGGTGAAGGCTCCTGGGAGTTGTAGTCCAAGAAAATCTTAGGAACCCTCCCCCCCCAGACTGGGAACCGCTCATCTAAAACATTGACTCTCCCTTTGGCATTCTTCTCCAAGAATGAAAGATTTTGTGTCTACCTCTCTCTCTCTCTCTCTCTCTCTATCTATCTATCTATCTATCTATCTATCTATCTATCTATCTATCTATCTATCTATCTATCTGTGTGTGTGTGTGTGTGTGTGTGTGTCTGTGTGTGTGAAGATTCTCCGGTTTGCACACAGGGGAACTGGAGCCAGGATGCTTGCGGCGCAGGCAAGCTTCTAACTCTCTTCTCTCCTCCACTTCTAGGACCAATGGGCATGGCGATGGGTATGGAAGGGCAATGGCACTACATGTGAAGCCCCGCGCTCACTGCCGACGCCAAAGGGGAAGTGAGTCTGGGGTCCGGCTGGGGGTGCAGTGGGGATGGAGTCCCTTGGGGGCACAATCTCCCTCAGAGATGGGTTTGGAAGCCAACTTCCACACCCATTTCCTAACAGCTGCCTTTGGCCACTGATTCCGGCCCCTATGCATTCCCTTGGGTCTGCTTTGCTGGGCATTTCGCCTTTCCTATGAAGCCTTAAACCCATTATCAGTTGGGGAGGGGTTTCGGGACATCAGAAGGGGCAACGGGTCCCTTCCCAGTATTGCCAGCTAGCAGGAGAGCTGGGAGGGGGGGTCTTGACTGGATTTGGAGGGGGATATGTCCAAAGCGATAACTGGAACAGGCTTTGTGTCCTGGGAGGGGGGTCACTTTGCCAGCATATCCCCAAATCTTGGCCAGAGCCACTAGTGGACTGGAACCCTCTGAGTTATAAAGGCAGTGGCTGGATCTCCTTCACCACATTTTTCAAGCAGTTCCAAAATTCACTGTCACAGAATCCCGGGACATACTGTTTGGCGAGATACATAGCATTCTCTGCAAGGGAGCTTTAGGCAGCTCTCTTGAATGGCCACGGGGAACTGCAGAGCTAAGTCAAATTGCTGGATAGCTCAGTGGTTTAGGTCTCTGGCTGAGAAGCCAGGCGTTGGAGGTTCGATTCCCCACCGGGCTTCCTTGACGGGGCTGGACTTGATGATCTATAGCAGTGGTTCTCGACCTGTGGGTCCCCAGATGTTCCTGGACTGCAGCTCCCAGAAACCCCGGGCAGCTCAGCGAGTGAGGAAGACTTCTGGGAGTTGCAGTCCTGGAACATCTGGGGACCCGCCAGTTGAGAACCACTGATCTATAGGGTCCCTTCGTGCTCTGAAGGTATAGGATGGGGGGGATGATGATGACATTAAATGACAAAACCAAACCATCTACCCTTGGCTGTTCCAGGCTTCCAGAGGAGGCGTGGTGTGCTGGGCAGCCCCCCCTCCTGTCGGGATGATGGGACACGAGACTCGAGCTGCTTCGGGGTCCGGCAACGCCCCTCCCCGCCACTTCCCCCGAGCTCCTCAAGAACATGCCATGGACTGATCTCCTTCCACCCCACCTCCACCCCAACCCATCTCCCCAACAGACACGACGCATGGCCACCATCCGCACTTCCACCCTCAAGTGGCCAAGAGGAAGTGAGTGACCCTGACCCAGATGGACCGAGGCACGGACGAAGCACCCCCGCCTTACCCTTCCTGCCCCCTCTGCCGCCTCCTCGTTTCCCCTCTATCTTTTGTTCGGCCGAAAGAGCAATCCGCCTGGACATCATGACGCCCGCCACGGGGGGGGGGGCTCAGCCTTTCCAGGGGTGTTTTCTTTGCTGAAGTCTAGGGACCACTTCACCGATCATGGATAGAATGCTGAACCTGGGGAGAAGCGGAATCGCCCCCATTCCTCTCTCTCGTTAAAAAGAAAAAAGGAGACGGACATTATAGGGGGAGAAAAATGGGACACAGAGAGTGGGAAACACCAAGGTATTCGCCTTTTCTTTGTTGGGGCCTTCTCTGTTTTGTCCCTCCCTCAAACACAGACCATGCCTCAGAGGGCCAAGCCAGCTACGGGCACGGCGTACCTCCTCCACGGACTCCCCTGCGCCCCCCCCCCGGAAAAAACGAAACCACCACGCCGTTGTTCCAAGCAGAGTTTCTTTCTTTTGTTTCCTTCCAGTGGTTTCTGGTCCTCCTTCTTTTTCCTCCTCCTGGATGTTTTTTAATTATTAATTAATTATTGTTGTCGATGCTCAGAACGGGAAAGTAAATTAAACTGTACATTTTATTTTCCTTTGGGGGGAGCTTTTTTGTTGTTTTTTAAGTGTTTTGTTTTGTCGGGTTTCTTTCTTTTTTCTTTCTTTCTTTTTTTTAAAAAACGAGAATAATTCAAGAAAAAGAAAACCAAAACGAGCTGATCTTGTGATCTGGTGTCTTTTTATTTGTATTTGGTGATGCAAGGGGCATATCCATTCTCCCGCTCGTTTGTCCTGAGTCTTTTCCTCAATCTGTTTCTTTTCATGGGCCATCGAGTTCATGCTGATTTTCATTGACCCTTTCCAGGGTTTCCTAGGCAGGCAATACCCAGAAATGGTTTCCGAGTCCCTCCTTCTGAGAACGCCCAAGAACCGTCCAGCTGCCTAGATGCCCTCAGCACATCCGATCTCGACTGATTTCAGAAGCTAAGCAGGGTCGGCCCTGGTTCGTACTTGGATGGGAGACCACCAGGGAATACCAGGTGCTGTTGGCGCTTGGAGTAGGAACTGGCAAGCCACTCCGGTATTGCTGCCAAGAGAACTCCATGGACGTGGGGTCACAGAGAGTCGGTCATGACTGGAACGACACAACGCACGCACACAAACTGTCCAGCCTGCCCAAGGCCACAGACGCTGGCTCTCCTCCCAGAAGGCCCAGCGGGGAATTGAACTCCAAACCTTTGGTCTCCTCAGCCAGATACCAAATTCACTGACCTATCCCGGGACCTACAGCCACTACTAGATGTGCCAAATGTCCTGTCTAGAGCTCAAAAAATGTTGCTTAAAAAAAAAAACCTACACATTGCAGTATCCCCCCAAGTGGTTCTACTGCTTCTCCAAATTTCTGCAACCCCCCCCAAAAAAATTCTGATTTAACTTTCCTCCAGAAAAGCTTCACAATTCTCTGAAAGGAAGCCTTCCGTAGGTGCTGGAGTTTAAGGATGGCGAGGCCGTGATCTTATCCCCTGTTTTGGTTCACTGACGCTAAAGATTTGTCTAATTATAAATGAGAGACAAAGCCAGTCCTGAACCAGGTTGCCTTTTTTTTTTTTTTGTTCACTGACAGGGGCTGCTTTTTCAGGGGAGGGATTGTTTGCAAGTGACAGCAGACAGACAAATACATAAATGCCATCACTTGTGCATAACCCTGGGTCTCTCTCCAAGCTCTAGCATGTGTGAACAGAAAGATTGGTTTTGGTTTTAATCGGGATGACATGTTTCGTTACACCCGGTTCAGCCCAAACCAGACCAACCCAGGGTCTCGGTAATTCCTCAGGCTAAAAATCCCTTAATCCCACTGCACACTTTACTGGCTGCGAGATGATGGCAGCTGTGCTTCAGTATTGTTACTTGGTTTCAAGTTGGGAAAAGGTGGACACAACCACAGCTTTAGGGAGGATATTCCACACTACAACCCTGCAGCCGTTTTATAGCCTCCGGTGGTGATAACTTCTCTCACAGGATCCTGAGTAGAGAATTGTATCTTAGGGCCTTTTCACACGACCCCTAAGATCCGCTGGCCACTTAAATTTGGACCAGAGATCTTAGGGGTTTGTCGCTGTTCCTGCGTTCCCACCCCCTCCGCACTCCTGGCTGCTGGCTGTGTGAGGGGAGGGAGAAAAAAAGGAAGAAAAGAATGCCGCTCACCTCCGTTCTGCTGTCCCAGCACTGCATTCAGATCTCTTAAAGGGGCGTGGGGCAAAAAAAGAACAAACAGAAGCAAGGAGAGCCGGGCAGTCACTACCTTATATCCGCATCAGGAATTTTCACCTCCAGAGAGCAGGTACCTGAAAAGTGCGCTGGGACGCGCTTAGGTGGGCGTGGTCGCACTTAATTATCTGTGAACTCCGGAGCTGGTGGGGAAACAATTTTAAGCTCTGGAGCTGGGAGCCATTTGTGGCGGAGTTTAGGGGTCGTGTACAAAGGGCCTTAAATATGGGCACAAATGAGAAAAATGGCGGTTTGTTTTGATTCGTGGCTTACCAAGGTTGACAAATCACAAGTCACGAATTTGATTCCCCCCCCCCCCGATAAATCAATGAATGAATCTATGATTTTCTTCTCTAAAACCATATAAAATGTCCATCCATGGACCCCAAGGTCACAGAGAAACCTCCTCTGACCCTCGTCAACAATCCCTGCAAGTTTGGTGAAGTTTCGGCTTCGGATATCCGAATCATATACGCACAAAGTGACTCATGAAAAGGACAATATTTAAAAGCAAAAAACCCAGAAAGTGTGCAGATATTTTAAAAGGTGTTAAATATGAAGTACTTCCACAAAGGGTCCCCCAAAATGGCCGTTGGTTCTGAGAAACTTGGAGAGAGAGCTACAAAGCAGTGAACTCTCTGAAAGTCAGATTGTTCCTCTTTGGTTTCTGTTCGGGCAGGTTTTTTAAAGTGCTGGTAGCCCACCAATACCCTATAGGGATGTCAAATTTCCAGAAACTTTAATAAACTTCAGCAGTTCCCAGAAGCCTTCCTCACAAGCTGGGATGGCCTGGGTTTTCTGGGAGTTGCAATCCATTTCTGGGATACCAGGAATGACAGAATGAAACTTAACAGGGATAAATGCAATGTACTACACCTAAGGAAACGATACCAAACACACCATTACAAGATGGGGGGGGGGATACCTGGCAATACTACGAGCGAGAAGGGTTTTGCAATTGCTGCAGATCACAAGCTTGAAAGGAGCCAATAGTGTGATGTGGCTACAAACAAGGCAAATGCTATTTTAGTGTTCGTTAATAGAAGCTTGGTCTTCAGATCTGGCGAGGTGCTTACCCCCTTCTGTTCAGCATTGGTTAGGCCTCATCTTGTTCAGCTACTCTGAAGTAGCACAGCCCAGACCCACGCCGATCACTTCCTTTAAAAGTAATTCCAAGTACTGTTTCCCTTCTGAGTTTATTCTGTGCATCCTTCTCTGTCAGCTGCATGGAAAACAACTGGCTGCCACCTTCTCTTTTGATTCAGGCAGCAAAATATTTGCAAAAATAAATCTGCTGCACCACCTCGTTTTGAGGTAAGCAGCCAGAATGCCCAGGTTTGTAATCCAAACAGCTAGAAAGGCGGCCGCTCCATCCATTGCGTTCCTGGCCATCGTGTGATTTAGTATCTGTTAGAAGCAGACCATTTGGAATTGATCAAGGTAGCCGGCAGCTACAATGCCTCACGGCACAGTCAGCTTCTTGATTAAGAGAAAAAAGATAAGGGCTCTCACCGGGACCACAGCTGGCCAACCTGATGAATGGCTCGGTGGCCCAAGGAAAGATGAGGGCAAGCGGGAAGAGTTTGGGGCTTCCAAGTGGGGAGATCTGAGATCCAACAGACCTTGCCCTGGGATACGAATGCTGCCATGGCCGACCTTTGAATTGCTGAAGAAAACCCCTTGGTGTAAAATGGGTTTCCTGCTTCTCTCAGGGGATGAGCGGTGGGGGTGGGGTGGGGGAATCCTGTGTGGGAAAACTTCCCCTATACAAAGGGGATTGTTTGTTTGTTTGTTTGTTTGTTTGTTTGTTTGTTTCTATACCACCCATCTTCTCAAAGGAACTCTGGGCGGTTAACAAGAATAGAAAAAAACAACAACAACATTCTACTCTCTTTATGCACAGATATTTGATATGAACCCCGTCCTATTGTCCTCACCCCCCACCCTCTGATGTCACCCAAGTAGCCCCCCTAACTTGGCTTTCTGGAACAGGCATCCCCTTGGCTGTAGTCGGTGACCCCCTTTTTAGAACAGGCCATATATTTGGCTGTGTACAGGAACTGTCCAAAGTGCTGAACTAGAACCTGACTCCCCGAAAATGAACTTGTAAGCTTGTCAAGGGCAGAGTAAAACTGGGAGTGGATTCCTGGCCTGGTCCCCAAAAAGTAGAGTCATCAGCTGTCTCTGGGTTCTCCTCTTTCCTTCTCGGGGGACCTCCCTAAAAGCAGCTGGACACAGAAAGTTGACCTCCTCTTCCATGGCATCCAAATTGTCGCACGTGACAGCCTCCGGTATGCAGAGGGGGTCTAAAATTGCCATTTGCACGCAGTTCCACAAAATCCAAAAAGTCAGAGCTTTGGCCTAACGTGGGATGTATTCAGGTGTTTGCACAAATGCAAAGTCGGAAACAACTGGAACGGGATGGAGGGGCAACAGGAGGAGAGTGGCCAGGGGTGACGTCAACATCCAAGGGTTGGTGACTATAGGAGCGCCAACGTGTCCTTGCTCACCTCCCTCCGTCTGGATTTCAGTCCCTAAATCTGGCTTGCAGGGGGCGCTTCCGAAAACAGAACCAGTCCTCTGTTTAAAAGAAGGACAGAGGTTTTCTTTTGGGACATAGAAATAGCAGTGTTATCTGGTATCTCCGGCATTGCCTTTGGTCCAGTCCCTGCTTGGGAGCATCATGGGTATGCATGTTCTCTCCTGCGCTTGCACGGACTGGACTCGACCGATCAATAACGAACAGGCCGTCACTAATGATAAGCCTTTTTCTTTTCCTGGGGACAGATTAAAAACAAACAAGCCCCCCCCCCAATCTAGGTTTTGCTAATTTATGGGTAGGGGTTTGCCGTGGTTGGCGGGGCCATTCATACCATCCAGCATAGCCATGGGTGGGTAACGGTCACATGGCCAAGAGTCTAGATGTGGCAGGGGTGGGCAGGAGGGGGGGGGAGAGAGAGATGATGGATGGGCCATGCCAAAGAGGTAGAATTAGGTGTCGGAGACCCTGGCTTTCCAGAAGAAAAAAGAGGAAAGGGTGGGTGCTGGGGAAATCAGAATCATAATAAAGTCATTTATCACCGGGACAGTCAAGCCACGGTTCTCTGGGGAGATTGGGGCGGGAGAAGGAGGTGGGGGGGGAGAGAGAGAGAAGAGAACAAGAAGAGGGAAGAAGGGGTGGAAGACGTGTGTGTTTTTCCGAGCCGCTGGTTTTTAAACAACATTGGTGTGTTTACTGGTGAACCATAGCCAAAGCTGGGAAAAGGGGGGGGGGAAGGGACCTTCGGGTTGGTTTTGCTTACCAAAAGGAGCTAAGGCGAAGCCTCCTGTTTTAGGTTGCCAAATGCCTTCCAGAACACGATCGTCTAATACTCCAGAGGATCTGTTTATCTGTTGTCGTTTTAATGTATTTTGTTTTCATCTTTTCCTGCTCCCCTAAAAGGGGTGTATCCAGGGCTGAATTTGCCGGTTTCCCACCTTTGGGGAAATTTGAACCCCTTTTAAATGTTGGTCTTTCAACTCCCAAATGTCTTGCCGTCCTTTAGAAAAACCAAACCAAACCAAACCTGGGATGTTAAACTGCCCAGAGAGGCTCTGCGTTAGATGGGCAGGACATAAATTGAATAAATAAAATAAAATAAAGAAATACAGTATATATATATTATGCACGTTTCGTGGGCCAGTATCCTCCACCGGCCACAAAGGGTGAGGATGATAGATGTTGTCGTCCCATACCCAAGAAAGGTTGCTGGCTTAGAGCCCTTTCTATGTACGAATTTTGGGAGGTAAGGGGCGGTGGGAACATCTGTTTTCCACACACATAGGCTGCCTTGTAGATGGCTTTTGAGGCATCCCAGCAGACTGAGAGGAAGGAGCTACTGCGAGGAAGCATCTGGTGGGCCCAGTTTCAAAGCATTCGGTGCGTTTGTTCTGGGTTTTGATCCGAACTTTAAAGGACCCCCCCACCCCATTCCCCTTCAAGGCACTGAGTTGCATGACTCACCAGGCGTGTGACCTTTAGATGGTCCAAAACTCATCACCTACATGTTAGAGGTGGCAATATGAACTGATGGGGATGAACAAGGGGCGTGGATCCCAGTTCTTATTCCACAGACAACCAGTTGTCTTCTGGGTAGAGCTTCTCAAGAGGAAGTGGCTTGCCGAAGACACCCACCAGTCCAACCCGATTTGAAAGACAAAGAACCAGAAGGAGATGCTGGAGGTACTAAGAACCCTACGGGGCCATCTTAAAGACTGGCTAGTTTTAGTTGAGAAATCAGGGAGGTCAGGCCACCAACATGACGGTGAGTCTTCCAGACATCCTAGGATGTTGCGTGGCATCCCTTTAAAGGATGCTCAGAGCTGGTGTGCCATTTCCCTGACTGAGGTGCCCAGACAGTGGGTTTTTTTTTTTTTAAATGTGAGCTTATGGCTGGAATATGAGGTACGGACAGAGATGACAAAAGATTTAAACAGATGGGTGAAGGGGCTGCCTCTCCCTCCACCTCCCCCCCCCACCAGCCTCAACACCACAAGGGTCTCTGGGAAGGCTTAAACGCCATGCGCGCGCTGGCCCTGCCTGGTTCAATCTCAGGCTAATGAAGCCACATTAATCATCCAATTATACACCTGTCAGCCCGGGGACAATAGCGCAAGCCAGGCTGAATGCAACCAGGGGCATCTGAGCTCACAGGGCCTTCTCGGGGAAGAACAAAGATACAAGAGACAATAGGAAACAAAGCAAGGGTGACCTCCAGGCTCCAAGCCATGGGGGGGGGAGGCGAGCCTCGGTGGGGCTGGCAAAATGGGTGTTAAGCCCAGAGCAGCTTTTGTTTCCAAAATTTAAGAAGAGGAAAAAAGGGAGGGTGTTGCATTCCAACCTCAGTCCTTGCAGATTTTCCTGCCGGGCAGAGAGGTTTACTAAGGGAGAGCCCAGAGGTGAAAGGTGGCACTTCGTAAACTGTCAGGTTTTCAGAAGTGTATTGGAATAACAGTAGGATCATTTGGGGGTAGAGGCAGAGTTGCTGTGTGAAACGGAAGAGGGGGCTCCTCACCCTTTAATGCTCTCTCTCTCTCCTTGCTTCGAATTCCAAGGAAGGCGCTAAACTCAAGCGGCTGGTCTCGGTTCGTCAAGGCAGCAGTACAGGTGTTTGTGCACTCCTCCCAGGGCTCCCCGGCTTCAAACAGCCACTGACCTCTCGGTGGAAATGCCTTTTTCCATGCTCCCCTTTTTGGAGAGAGATTTCTTCCGAGTTCCTATTGTTTCCCCGGGAGTTATTCCCACAATCTGTCACCATGCAGAAAAATTTAATAGATCCAGAAATGGTGTTTGCTTTGTTGCTTCATCCACCCCACCAAGTTCACCCACAAACGTTTGTAGGTGAACGCTTCAATCTGCTGGGTCCGGTTGCCTTCGGCCATTCGAACGACCCAAATCTACGCGTGCCTGGCTTTGTGATAACTACCCACTTTCGGGATATCATATGTAATCAGACTGAAATCATAAATCTCCTGCCCTGGGATCTATCCTTTATCTGGATCTTAGGTGTGCAGAAAACAGGGTTGTTATGTCACCCCTATTAAAGTAAACATCAAGCCTGATTGTTGCACGTTGTTTTCAACACCGCAAAATTAAATAATAATGAAAAAGAAAGTTCTCCAGCAAAATGATAAGTAGGCTCTGACATTTACATGCTGAGATGCAAAAACAATAATATTTTTTTTAAAAAAACCTTCTTAACAAATGCAGGGAAGGAAAGCAGCGGGGGGGGGGGAATTTCTGTGTAATGTATTTTCCTACCACCATGAGAATGTTTTTATTTTATTTTTAAGATTTCTGTGCCTCAGCTGGGAAAAGTAAACCCAGAGGTTGGAAATTATACTTTTAAAGATCCCAAATCTCAGAATTGTCCAGCCAGCATTCAGAGATCGATTTGCTACACATACTTGATCTGAGCTGAAAGGCTGAGAAGAATTTTGCTTGATTATTATTTTCTGACCCCATATCCTTCTGTTGCTTTAAGGCCGAATACAGGGTCTCTTCCTTTTTACTCTTTCCATGACATTCACACAACAATCCTGCGAGGCGGGTCAGGCTGCAAAAAAACGGCTGGCTTGAAAAACACCCCTTTGAGTTTCAGTGGAGACATAACCCTAAAAACGGCTGGCTTGAAAAACACCCCTTTGAGTTTCAGTGGAGACATAACACTACCCGTGCGTAGTGTGAAATCTCAATGCCACCCTACCTCACACTTTCATTTTGCTGGGGGTTATTTTGGGTCCAGAATAAACACACTATGCACGACAGCCTGCTGAAATGTTGGACATCCTTTGCCTCTGTTCAAGTGACTGAGCCTGAAGTAGAGATGGGCACGAATAAAAAAAAATTCATTTCGTTTATCGTTTGTCGTTTAGGGGGTCCGTTTCGGTTTGTTTCAGTTTTTCGTGAATTATTGCAAAAAATCGTTTTCGTTTTCATTCGTTTCATTACCATTTCGTTACCATTTATTTCATTTTTTGTGATTTTTTTTTAGCATTTAAAGCAGTTCAATGTATTGCCGTAACGAAAACGAAACGGACGACAAAGTTTCTGGTGTTTCTGTTCGTTTCGTTTCATTTTGGAGACAAAATTCGTTTGTCATTTCGTTACGTAACAAAACGAAAAAACGGAAACGGAAATGAAAAATTGTTCATTTCGTGCCCATCTCTAGCCTGAAGGTTGCAGGTCCAGATGTTGCGTGAATTCATTATTGGTCATCATTTACATTGTCAGCCCCGATTTTACAACACAACAGCCTGGACGGATTTAAATGTCTTGCACTCAGGCAAGTGGCTGTGACTTTTGTTTCTACTCCCATTGTTCTTCCTGCTTTAAAGAGAAACTCCAAAAAGTGTCCCCAAATGTGGGCAGCCGAACCTACAAGAAGGAAACATTTCACCCATATTGTCGGGGCCCTTTTCCACATAAGGCTTTTTGCTGGCCCTAGAGAAGGGCATCAGTGGATGGGCAGAACAGTTAATTTTTCAAGACAACTCTTTCAACTTGCTGGATAGGTCCAGAGAGTTTAGGCCTCTGGCTTCTATCAATCTAAGATGGTGGTGATGGTGATTATCATCCCCCAGCCAGCGTTGCTACTTCACGGTAGCCCAGTGAAGTACAATTTCTGAACTTTTAATTGCTGGATAACATAAACGGGTGGACAGCTGGAGTGTTGACATTAGAGCAATATTGTAGTTTGTGTAAAACGTTCATTGACATTCTGCTTGCCAGTTCATTTTGGGGGAAGTTTAGCAGCAAGGCTGGTAAAGCCATCTTTCCACTAATCAAGTTCTAAGAATCTTTCTTTCTTTCTTTCTTTCTTTCTTTCTTTCTTTCTTTCTTTCTTTCTTTCTTTCTTTCTTTCTTTCTTTCTTTCTTCCTTCCTTCCTTCCCTTCCTTCCTTCCTTCCTTCCTTCTTCTTCTTCTTCTTCTTCTTCTTCTTCTTCTTCTTCTTCTTCTTCTTCTTCTTCTTGTTTGTCCCACTTGGTAGTGGGGTCCACTATTCTTGTTTTTGCCTTCCTTGTGGCATGGCCGTGGGCTATTAAGTCTGAGCAAACCCAATCAAGTTCTAAGAACAAAGCACACTTTAAGTACCCCTTGTCTTAGTCTTAAGCTGCCACCTTGTGGCCATTTCTCCTTGTGTCGTAAAGTTTCTCAAATGCCTTTCAAGTGCAGTAACTCAAGTTACGGTGACTCAACAAGGTGTTTCCAGGTCCAGGTATATGAGAAATTTCAGGATTGCCATTTGTCTGTGAAGATTCTCAGTCATCCAGGTGAGTTTACTTGGCAGTTGAGTCATGGCAATTGGACTTCTTTTTCTTGAGAGAGAGAAACATTTCGCTGCTCATCCAAACACTTTTATTCAGTCTGACAAAGCTGTTTGGATGAGCAGTGAAACGTTTCTATCTCTCAAGAAAAAGAAGTCCAGTTGCCATGACTCAACTTCCAGATAAGTAAGTAAGTGAGTGAATGAGTGAGCAAGTAAGTTAGTTCTCCCATTTGACCTGTAAATTATTAATTTCTTTCTTGCCACAAACTATATTTTAGGTATCTGCCTAATGGCAGTCCAATTTTCTCTTGAGTGCCTCTAGCATTGGAGTGCACACCTTTTCCACAGGTCACGGGGTCTGTTGTACTGCTCTAACCATTAGGAAGATTTTCCTGAAATTCATCCAATATAGTGACGTATTCCAAAGAGGTTGAACACCCACCCATTCTCACGCCAATAAAGAATCAAAGAGACGTTTGTATTGAAAATAACCACACTTGTTGAGTTTTGGAAATACTTTCCCCCTCCCTTTCAAAATAAAACATATCCATCAAGTGGTTTCTTCCCACCCCTACCCCCTAGAAGGCATCATGCAAGCTTTTCTGAACAAGTCAGTTGTTTGCTGCTTGTATACAAAAGGAAGAAACAGGCAAAATTCACTATCTCATGGCAACCTGTACAGAGAAAAAGAGAGACACAGAGAGAGAGAGAGCGCAATCAAGAATTTCTTTTAAAAATGAAAAAGTTCAGAGGAATCAGAAAACTAGAGGAGAAAAAGAAAATAATAGAGGCAGTATCTAGATAAAGACTGCTTTTGCCCCTTTTTTTGGCCGCTGTCCTGTTAAGCAGGAAAAAAAGCTACAAAGTTTTCGAGTCTGAAAAAGGAAGAAGTGTTAAGAAAACCTGATATTTAAAAAATCCAGATTCAGCTCCAACCCTATGATTGCTTGACACCTCCCCAGCTTCCAACCCGCTTTCGATAATGCATTCGAAAAACTGTTCCTATCGTTTGTGTTTCTGAAGGCAGCCAGCTGGAAATTCGGGGGAAATGTTGGGTTGTTTTTTTTACACCCCCTAAAGAGAGAGTCCCTTAAGAAGGGATGGGTTTGCCCAGAATGGTAGAACGGTCTGCGGTGACCAGCTGGGCTTGCGTAGGATCGGCCCTACTGTTTAACCAGAACTTGGAAATGTTACTAGCTGGATGAGAATCACTCTGGAATACGGGATCAATGAATTTTACTAGTCTTCCCACAGCCATGTTGTAAGGCTCTCGCATCCCACTGCAATAAGGTGAATTAGGGTGAACCCCTCACGTCCCTGGGACATTGATGGCATCGGATCTTTATAGATAAGACTGTCATTCCATGTGTGATCAACATGACAGAACCTGGGGAAGTTAATAGGTTGAAGAGTTTGAGGCTTATAATTTTAGAAAAGTAACTTTTGCAGTCTCTGGTCCTTCACACAACCTTCCAATCATGACAACAAATGATCTGTTTTTTTTCAAAAGGTTATCCCAGCATTTTTAACCAGAAAGCTGTCCTTATCAAGGTGAAAGGAAACATCTTAAATTAGGTTTAATTTCTACTTAATGAATGCTTGGGAGAATCAAAAAGGGATGAGAGCACTGAAAAGGAGCATGAAGGTTCATTTGAACACCTTTATCGGAGGGACCAAAGCAGGAGTTAGAAGCGTGTTGCACGTGGGTGTTCAAATGAAAGCTGCATCTTAGACCCACAACACAGCACACGTGTCCTTGCAACGAAGAAACAAAACTTCCCCATCCATCAGCTCCATTTCGGAATGACACAACGGGGGAGGCAGGAGAGGTTGAGGTCCCCTCCGTTTTTCCATCCACTGACCTTGGCCACGAGGAGCTTGTCAGTTTCTTATGAGGACTTAACAGAACACACCCTGACCCTGTGCACAGTTGCACTTTTCATAAAACCACAAGAAACCTGGAAAAGTCAAATTGCAAAAGAGAGAGAGATTGAAAGAAAGATATTCAAATGGCAAAGCTCTGTTGCACCTCTGCTGATGTAAACATCCACCTGTCTAGGAAGTCCTCTTGTCTCCCCACCCACCCAACTTCAGACAAAGTGACAGTTTCTGAGTAAACGTGTGAGAAATCCTCCCTTCAGATCCTGCAGTCTAGGTACCGAAGGGTTGTAGAACCATAAATGAACCTTTGTGGGTTCCATAGCTTATGGGGTCCTTGTTAGGTTTCCTGAAGCCTGAGATGCTGACAAGCTGCAACTGAAAGAATTCTGAAAAGAATGATCTCACTGTAGAATAATCGCATGTGTTGTGTTTTGTATTTAAGGAGGAATGTTTGAGCCTCCTCCTCCTCCTCCTCCTCCTCCTCCTCCTCCCTTTGTTTTTCTGTTACACCGCTGGGTGGTGTCGGCGTTTGTCAGAGAGCTCTACATTTGTTTTTGGAACTGACTTCAAATAAATCCTGGTTTGTTTGTTTTTTTAAGAACTAAACTACACGTTTGCAACTCTTTCGCTGTGCATGATTTTTAAACTCTGCAACGAGGGATGTTCTCGGCAGCCCAGTGGAAGTGTGCTGGACCAGAACAGTAAAACCTCATAGTCCTTTGATAAGGGTGAGTGACCCTTGGGTGTTAAATCAGCACGGACATGCAGACGCACGGATCCCCCTCGCTCTCGGCTTGCACACTGGGTCCCCGTGTGCGAGGGAGAACCCAAAACTAAGACGTAGCACCCACTGGCTAATGTTGGGTTCAGAGAGGAGCATGGAGCACATAACCTTACTGGGGAGAGAAGGAGATGGTAAGAACCTTTAGGAGAGGCTCAAACAGTGGGCGAGCAGGCATCGGCGCCTGTCGCGAGGCGAGAGGAAATCTCTGTGGGAAGGAGAGTTTAACGGGCCAAGAGGGGAGGGGAACGCTCAGAACGGTGCAGGAAAAGGAGCCCCAAGTGCTCGAGTCTCTTGGCGGAAGGCGCCTTCGGGTGGTCAGCTCCCTCTCTGGCGTGGCGTTCGTGGCCCGCGTGGACTTCAGAAGCCCTTGATGTGGCAGTAGGCTTCCAGGCTGGCGAAGAGAATGTACAGGAACCAGAGGCCCATGAAAAGGGCCGTGGTGAGGATTTTGGCGGTTCGGGGCCCTCCCAGCTCGCCCCCGATCTGCGGCCGGCGGCGGTACATGAGGACGCTGATGCACACAAAGGCGAAAATGGTGAAGAGGGTGACGGAGAAGGCCAAGGTGCCCTTCTGCACCTCAAAGTTCTTGCCTTGGAAGGCCCAGTAGATGGCGGCCACCGACCAGGCCACCCCGAGGCCCAGGAAAACGTTGACGGCGTTGCTTCCGGTCACGTTCCCGATGGACGCGTCGGCACACTGGTCCTGCAGCGCTGCCACTTTGCTGGCGAAGGTATCTGGGTGGGGAAGAAAGACGTGAGGAGAGGAAGGAAGACCAACGCAAATCACACCAGTCTTTGCCAGGACAGGCGTTCAGGGGCTTCTGTAGCTTTGAGAGTCGTGAGGAAGAAAGGATTTCGGCCACTACGGGTTGTACCTTGTGGGGATTCCTTCTTCCGCATGACTGCCAAAGAGGTGGGGCCCAGAAGGAATCCTTCGTAAACTTTTCATTCCCTTGGGTTTAGGGCCTAGGCATGCCCAAACTTTGGCCCTCCTGATCTTTTGGACCACAACTCCCAGAATTCCAAGCCTGTCTTTCCAATGGCAAAGGACTGTGGGAGTTGTGGTCCAAAACATCTGGAGGGCCAAAGTTTGGACATGCCTGGTTTAGGCTGACTCTGTCTTTGTGAGTGCCATCAATCCCTGTAGGAACGAGAACAACCCATAGATTTGCTAGCCAAAAGTGAGACAAAGAGCTTCCCTCTTTTCCCTCCATTTTGAATAAAATGTCATCCTTTTTGAAAAGCAAAATACACACAGAGAGAAAGCCAGCACAGCAGTTCTGGCTGATTGTTAGGAAAGATACAAGCAGCCCATCCAGTGCTTCAGATTCTTAAATGAACCTGCAATCATCCTAGATTGCAAGGGGTGAAAGCTTCACTTGCTGACTTGCATACATTATTTAATTTTCTAACATCGAAAAAAATATTTGTGATTAATTTGTGTGAAATATTGTTCTTGTGAATGGTTTGTTCCTATTTCCTGCCAGGTGAGGAGAAGA
Organism: Phrynocephalus forsythii; assembly: GCA_029282475.1. NCBI lineage: Eukaryota > Metazoa > Chordata > Lepidosauria > Squamata > Agamidae > Phrynocephalus > Phrynocephalus forsythii. The sequence continues at coordinate 3,279,776 of JAPFRF010000023.1, forward strand.
ATGGTGCCACATTCGTCATCCTTGCCTGTGAGGATAAGGAAAATGGTAGTAAGCCCTTACAAATATTTATCAAATAACTTAATTACAAGCGATCTAATGAATAATTTCCCTTTTTCAATAAGCAAGCCATAACTATTGTAGGAAGGGTAGGAAGGTACTACTGGGAACATTTGTAAACAACTACTTTTTAAAAAGTAACATTAATCCATAGGGCTAAATTGCAAATTAAGAGAATTGCTTATTTCCTGCTATTGCAACATGTTCCCTTTAGGTGTCTAGGTTCTTTAGAACTCCATGCTTGAGTCATCAGAGATGCAAACGTTTGTCCCAAGGAATGACCAACCACGAAACAAAACTAAGCTAATGTGCAACAGATGTTCAATCTTGCGATAGGATAAACAGACTCATTTTTTGTTCTAAATCAGCTCTGCTTCTAATAACATGCTAACAGCATTTTCTAAGCCCGCCCTTCTCTCTTAGAATACCTGGAATGGACGTGCCCAGGGCCACAAACACTACGGCGTTGACCGAGTCCTTCAAGCCCACCGTGCAGCCGAAATGGGAGGCCAGGTCTCCGATGAGGGCCGTCAAGAGACCGATCACCAGAATGCTAACACTGAAACAGGCCCAGCCGTTCCAGTACTCAGTGGGCGGGACGCAGGCAAAGAGGACTTTCCAGAAGACCGTCAGAAAATGCATGACGTAGTCGAAGCAGGAAGGAAGCCGCTCCTCGCGGCCGTCTTCATCGTCTTCTTCATCAGCTAGGAAAAGGGAAGCCCCATGGTCAAAGCAAATGCTAGAGCTTCAAGTTTTCTAAGGCTCTCTCGGCTTGAGCCGGCACCTGGAATGATCCTGTGAATTTTCCATTGGCAGAAAAATGTAACACGGCTGTACTGGGAGACATGGAGACCAAATGTGCATGAATTTTCACGTGGTGTTTCTTTTCATGCAAACTCCGCAGGGGTTGAGCCTAGAGATGGGCACGAAACGAGCGATTTTTCGTTTTCGTTTTCATTTTTTCGTTTCGTTACACAACGAAAACGAAACGGAAAATTTTTTAAAACGAAAACGAAAACGAAAACGAAACGACCAAATTTGCCGTGTTTTTTGTTTTCGTCACAGCAGATGCATTGAACTAAAAAGAATGCTAACGAAACAGCAATTTTTCATTTTCGTTTTCGTTTTCTTGTTTCGTTACCTAACAAAATGAAAACGAATTTTTTTGCAAAAAACGTCACGAAAACGAAAACGAACCGAAACAGACCCCTAAACGACCAAACGACAAACGAAACACCATTTTTTTGAGTCGTGCCCATCTCTAGAACTTGGGCAAGAACCTATCAGCAAAGATAAACCTAACATATGCTCAACTGATCTGGACATTCTGCCCCTGGGAAGTGCAGCTGGTTGTTAGATGCAATGGGAAGCCCTAGCGCGAAGAAAATACAATAGCTTTGGTCAGACTTCCAATTTGGCAAGGGCATAAGGGAGCAGCAACAGAGAGGGAGGCCAGTAAAACAGATGAAGGACCGAGAGAAAAGAAAAAGGACCAAAGGTCTGCCCTGTGGCCTTTTGGTTGGTAGAGGGCGCAATTGTCATGGCAATTGTCATACCGTAGCATAGGCAAGGCTGGTCACCTTTCCGCCATGCCTTTATGGGTTGTACGTAAGAAGAATACAACAAGCTGTGTGGGTCAGCAGGTAATGATAAGTAATATGGATGGGCACAAAATGGAAAAACAGAGTTTAGTTTAGTTTCTATTAGTGGTTCATTTCATTTCGTTTTTTAAATGGATTTTTGTAAAAAAATTCGTAACGAAACTAAACAATAATGAAATGATTTGTTACTCTATAAAATGGTTCCCCTGGGTCCTAGAGGCACCAAATTTGGTGGGTAGCTTTTTACAAGGGAACTATTTTACAGAGTAACAAAATGTTTCATTTTTAAAGGGGAAAAGAAGTGTTTTCTTTCATTTCGTTTAGTTTTGTAACAAAACACTGTTTTCCGTTTTGTTTTATTTTTGTAACAAAACACTGTTTTCCGTTTCGTTTTATTTTGTAATGCTCTGAAAGCTTACGAAACAACAAAACAGTGTGCTGTTTTTCATAAGGTGCCCAATGAATAAGTAATCAGACAACGGCCAGGCTCAGCAACGTTCTTTAGAGAAGGCATTGGCAAGCTTTTGAATGCAACAGAACTCTTCACCAGGCACACCAAGAAAAAGATGGTGGTGGTGGTGGGAGACCCGCATCGTTGTCACTTTTAGATTCCTTTACAGTTCTGTTAAGTCTCATTGTCACAGAGTGAGCCTTTCTTCAACGCGTGGGGGTTTCACACGAGACCCCAAGGGCGGCTTCCCTAGAGAGACCCACCTGCGCTCACAGTGATGGCCTCGAGAAACTGCTCCCTCCACGAGTGCGTCCCAATCACTAGCGCCAGGTTGGTCTTCTTGATCAGTTTGTCCACGGTGTTCTGAAGAAGAGGAGACAACAGGGGTACAATGGGTGTGAGTGTGTATATGGCCCTTTGTACACGACCCCTAAACTCCGCCGCAAATGGCTCCCAGCTCCGGAGCTTAAAATTGTTTCCCCACCAGTTCCGGAGTTTACAGATCATTAAGTGCGGCCACGCCCACCTAAGCGCATCCCAGCGCACTTTTCAGGTACCTGCTCTCTGGAGGTGAAAATTCCTGATGTGGATATAACAGTAGTGACTGCCGGGCTCTCCTTGCTTCTGTTTGTTCTTTTTTTGCCCCACGCCCCTTTAAGAGATCTGAATGCAGTGCCGGGACAGCAGAACGGAGGTGAGCGGCATTCTTTTCTTCCTTTTTTTCTCCCTCCCCTCACGCAGCCAGCAGCCAGGAGTGCGGAGGGGGTGGGAACGCAGGAACAGCGACAAACCCCTAAGATCTCTGGTCCGAATTTAATTGGCCAGCGGATCTTAGGGGTCGTGTGAAAAGGCCCTATGTTGCATTTCCTGAGTTAGGGACAAGAGGTGGGATTCAAGTGACTTAAGCCCTTTTACACGACCCCTAAAATCCGCTGCAAAACACTTGCAGATCTGGAGCATAAAATTGTTTTCCCACCAGCAGCGGACTTTAAAAAAAAAGTACGCCCACACCCACTTAAGTGTGCCCCAGCGCACTTTACAAGTACCTGGTCTCCGGAGGTAAAAAAATTTCCAATGCGGATTGTAAAGCTGTGGATGCCGGGCTCTCCTCGCCTTCTGTTTGTTTTTGTTGTCCCCGCCGCCCCGTTAAGAGACAGGAATCCCTACAGGGCTGCTCCAAGGGCAGACGGAGGTGAGCGGAGGTGAGCCTGCATTTTTTTTCTCCCTCCCCTCACCGCAGGCAGAAGCAACAGAATGCAGAAGGGTGGGAACACAGGAAAAGGGACAAAACCCACATGATATCTGGTGGGGGGATCCGAATGTAAGCTACCAGTGGATCTTAGGGATCGTGTAAAAGGGCTTTAAGTCACAGAGCCATGTAGCAGTTGTTCAAATGATAATCCTAGGATGTCAGAAAGGATCCTATAGATCAGTGGTGGCCAACCTTTGGCACGCCAGATGTTTTGAACCTCAAATCCCACAGTCCTTTGTCCTTGGTAGTACAGGCTTGGAATTCTGGGAGTTGTGGGTCCTAAACATCTGGAGTGCCGAAGGTTGGCCACCACTGCTATAGATCATCGGCTCCAGCCCCTGTCAAGGAGGAATGGCGGAGGAAGGAACTGGCAACCTTCTGGCTCCCCAGCCAGAGTTCTAAGGCACAGCACACCATGAGCCATTCTTGATATCACCCGTGCCATCAATAACCCCTCAGGTAGGGCGACCTCCTTCACTGGCCATTCAGTGACAACGGTCATTGTCCCTTCTCTTTCAGGGACGGCCGCCTCCACCGTAGGCCGCCCTGTGATGACAGCTGCTGTCACTTGCCATCCCGTGACAAACGCTTCTGGTACCTTGGCCATCGCGGACGGCAGCTTCCATCCCTTGCCCGCTCAGTAACGGCAGACGCCGGCCCTCAGAGGCTGATGGGTAAGAGCTGAGAAGGCCATTAGGGCAGGAGGACCGTAGGATTTGTATGGTGAGAGGCTCCCACGAGCCCCTTCAGGTCAGGTGAAGAATGCATGGCCGTACACGAGGTGAAGAACCAGGGGAACACACACACAAAACGCAAGCAGATTGGTTCAAATCAGTTTTATATGAAAGGACTTTCATATGAGTCCGGAGAAGCTGAAAGGTTTAGAGCAGGGCTGTTTCACTTTAAACAGCGCACAGTGTACCTGAAGCTCCAGGATGTCCCTGCAGTCTAATTTCAGAAGCGCATGCACGGACGCGTGCACTACGCTGGTACTCCAAATTAGTAGGGCGGAGAGCCCTGCAGAGGAGGCGAGCAAGGGGGTGGGGGTGTCATGGCGGCAGGTAAGGGAACAAATCCAGACCAAATGTCCAGGCAGGTGGGTGAGCCATTTTTTCCCCCAACCACGCCACCGCTGGCGGCAGATGGGGAGGCTGGCAGAGACCCGGTGGGCTACTTCAAACAGTCCCACGGGCTACTGGTCGCCCATGGTTGACGGATTGTGCAGGCCTGGTTTAGAGAAATCCCCACGGTTGGTAACAAGACCAGCAACCCTATCATCAAAGGATGAAGAAAGGCCATCTGGTCTCGTTGAGAGCTAGCGTTTGGGGCGGAAGGAAGGAGACCCTCCAGAAGACTCAGAGTTCCTTCTCCTTACCTTGAAGTCGTACGATTCTTCAATGATGACCTCCAGGCGGGAATTCTCCCCTAGGATGGGCTTTCCCATCTCAGCGATCCGACGGGCTTCCTCCTCTTCGGCTGAGAGCTTCTTGTCAGCATCCTCTGGGCGAGAGAAAACACAACGGGACTGAACACACAGCAGGATCCTCTTATGTGCGTGATCAGCACCACCAACTGAATCACTTATCCATGCCCTGAAAATACACTAAGACCCCGGTATCCACTGATTCATTAGCCACTGATTCAGTTACCCACGGTTGGCAGAAGAAAAAATTAAAGAATTCAACAGCCGCAAATGAAGCTACTGTCACAAAGAGCAGCTGTAAAGCAAGGTACTGTTGTAAAACTGCAGCTGCAAAGCAAGCTACTGTCGCAATCAGCAATTTGTGGTGTGGCATTCTCTCTTATCCACTGTTTTGATTATCCACCGGAAGGCCTGGAACCAATCCCCAGCAGATACAGGTGTCCTACTGTATTACAATTTAAAAAACACACCAAAATATATTTCTACTGATGGAATTTTCAGAACAGACCATGAGAGGGCACCAGAGACCATGCTATATATAACATCCCCACCACCACCACCCAAGAAAGGAATGGGGAACCATTTCTTAGTACCTCGGTCTGGAATAACCTGGAAAAGGGTCGACATTAGACAGTATTGAGTTGACGGCACATCATCATTGCCAGCATAGCTGGCATGGAACCAAAGGGTACCAGCCTGCAGAAGGGGTATATCCAGGGCTGTGGAACGGAACCCGTGTCTCACTCTTTGCCTTTTGAGATATAGTCCCATCGCTGCTGGGGTCCCACCCTTCCGTAACAGACACCCGTCTCTGAAAAACTACCCGATCTGGAACCATCTCTCAGCAACCAACTGGCAGTTGATATTCTCTGCTGAATCCAATGAGATAATCCTTTCCCCTTCATTTTAGGTTTTCAGGTGAACACGTTTCAGCCCTTGCAGTGCAGAAAAGTAGCTCCTCAGGGGAAAAAGCTGGCCTGAATTCTTTCCCTGCGCATGCTAGATTTCTATGTGTAGGGAGGGAGAGAGATTTCAGATTTCAGCAGCAGCAGCTTTGTCCCTTGTGATGATGCACCTGGAGCGGTAGCAACCTAGACTAAGCTTATCCATTGAGGCTGACGACTGTAAAAATGGCATACATTGTCTCTTTCTCTTTTTCTGGGGGTGGAACAGGGCTTGTAAATGTTACTCTTTTGAACCAGAACTCCCAGAATCCACAAGGCAGTGGGGCCAGGAGTTTTAAAAGTCCTGCCACCAGTCAGGCCTGTTTGGTTTTATCTTTGTGGCTTCTGGGTCCTTTTTAAAAAAAAATAATTATAATATTAAAATACAAACAAACAAACAAACAATAATTGTGCACCCCCAATCCCCCTGGGACCACCCAGTTGTTCCTTTAGTTTCTTTTTCTTCATCATCTTCTCTTCTTCTGACATTCTTCTTAAAGTCCTTTTCTCCAGAACTGTGTTGGATTATAAATCAGTTCTTTCCCTTTCCCTTTTCATAATACATAGTCTATAAATTTTCCCCAAATGTCATAAAAATATCCTTCTTCATTTCCCCTCGCAGAACTTTTAAACTACAAGACCATTTATCATTTAAAGCTATATCCCACACTGCATTATACCAATCTTCAATCCTAAAATCTAGCTTCTGGGTTCTTTACCATTTTTCCACCCTCCACTTCCCAAGCCAGAGCCCACTGGCAAGAGGCACATTCGCTGGAGTCATGTGTTCTAATCAAGCGACAACACCCACACTCGCCCCAAGAAAGGGATCTGGAATTTGGATCCAGGAAAGCACCACCATATCTCCTGGATAAGGCATCCATTTCTCTGGAAGGACAGGGTGGGAGGCAGAACTCAGGCCCCTTAAAAGAAAAGCCTGTTCCCTCCTTCTGTGGAGAGCTCCAAGTTTGTCCCCCCCCCTTATTTTCCTTTTGAAGGGTTGCGAAAGTGAGAACAAAAGGAAATATTTCTTTATCCAGAGTGTTGTTGGTCTGTGGAACTCCTTGCCACAGGATGTGGTGATGGCTTTCCTATTTGTATAATTCTGCCTTATAAATGTTTGTATGTTTCTTTTGGTGCTCAATTTAAAAAAAAAATAGAAGGAAAAATACCAGAACTCTGGTTGTGAAATTTGATCCCAGGTGATAAAGTCTAGGCTTGTTCAAGAAGCTTTAAGACAGGCATGTCCAAACTTCGGCCCTCCTGATGTTTTGGTCCACAACTCCCAGAATTCCAAGCCTCTGTTTTCAATGGCAAAGGACTGTGGGAGTTGTGGTCCAAAACATCTGGAGGGCCGAAATTTGGACATGCCTGCTTTAAGACCTGGAAGACAATCTCTCTCTCTCTCTCTCTCTCTCTCTCTCTCTCTCTCTCTCTCTCTCTCTCTCTCTCATATATGCAGTACAGACTATAGACTCTGCATGCATTATATGCAAAGGGCTTGTTGATATGGCTATAATACTTCTGAAGAGTGCAAAGTGTTCCTGGCAGCCTGACTCTATTTTTCGACTCCAGAAAGCGAATCTTGGCAGCTCCGGGTGTCAAATGACACACACACACACACCAGCACTCTAGCCCAGGACTCTCTAATTGGCAACGAAATAAACGCCATCTCGCCTTCTGCCTCCTTGCAAGCTGTTCTCTCCTTGGCCTGGCCCTGCTTCCCCGCCTCCATAAGTGTTTGACATCTCCCACTGGGTGTGACTGACTTCCAGCCAAACCTTTCTAAAACTGGCTCAGGTGCCGCTTATCGGGAACCCGAAGGCAAAGGGGGCAGAACATTGGGTGCACTGGGAGCCAGGCAGGGGGGAATATGTTCCTCTTTTGCTCCAAGTTCACAGTCTTAAGATCTCCAGGGGGAGGGAGATGGATGCACAGGAGAGGGGTGGATCTGCAGTCCCACGTCTGATGGGTGAGGCAGAGGGATGATTGGTCAGTCTTATGGGGGGGGCGCGCAAGCGCAGGCACACACACACACACACACACACACACACACACACACACACACACACCTGCCTCCGGCATGCTACACTTCCATGCCTGCCAATTTCAAAAGAATGCAAGGACTCTGCATTGTAAATGTCCTTAATTCTCTTTCCCACCCTTTACAAATAGAACATAAGAACATAAGAAGAGCCATGGTGGATCAGGCGAAAGGCCCATCTAGTCCAACTTCCTGTATCTCCCAGTGGCCCCACCAGATGTGTCTGGAAGTGCATGAGACTAGATCTCTGTCTCCTGATACCACTCCCCTGCATCTGGCCCTTGAAGGACACTGGTTTTAAGCCTGGAGATGACACATCTCCATCTTAGTTTGTAACCTGTGATGGACTTTTCCTCCAGGAATCTATCCAATCCGCTTTGGAAGGCATCCAGGTCAGAGGCCATCACCACCTCCTGTGGCAGGGAGTTCCACAGACTAACAACGCGCTGGGTGAAAAAGTATTTTCTTTTGTCTGTTCTCACTTTCCCAGCTCTCCGTTTGAGTGGATGTCCCCTAGTTCTGGTATTCTGCGAGAGGGAGAAGAGCGTCCCTCTATCCACTTGACTCATGCCCTGCATTAGTTTTGTACGTCTCAATCATATCCCCCCCTCAGGCGCCTTTCTTCCAGACTAAAGAGCCCCAAATGTTTTAGCCTTTCCCCATAACGGAGGTCCCCCAAGAGAGGACATTTTGCAGAAGGGTGTAAACAGTGCTTTTCATCTGCTCTGAATTGTCTCTCTGTATCCTCCCCTCCCCTGCAAGCCACGTGTTATTTCCCCCCCCCCCCCCATCTCTGTGTCTCTTCCAAAGCACATAGACTTTCTCCCACACACGCACACACACACAGACTCTCCCCAGAATAAGGCAAATGCACCTGTGCCTCAGCCTGTACCCATTCACTTCCTCCCACGCGCTCTCTCCCATGGCATTCCCCCCCGGCAACTGCACAGCAATCCCTTGTCTCCCTGTGGACGTTTCCTGGACCACTTCCCTCTTCTGATTGGAAACGCTACGATGATAAGCCATCGCTTATCATCCTTTCTCTTTGAGGAGCCGACTATAGGGATATATGTGTGTGAGTGTGTGTGTGTGTGTGTGTGTGTGTGTGTGTGTGTGTGTGTACTTAGGCTCAATGACACAATTTCGGTTTCGTATTTTATTCCTCTTCATTATGTATTGTTTATGTGGACTGGAAACAGCCCCGAGTAGTCCGTTTATCTGCAGTCTAAAAATTTAATATATAAAGGAGCAAAATAAAATCCTCTCAGAGCTGCAGAGCCAGGAAGGACCCTATGGATCATGAAGTCATGCCGAAGTCAAGGAGGTAAATAAATAAATAAATAAATAAATAAATAAATAAATAAATAAATGGGTGCAATGCAGATTAGCCTCCATGTGGTACACCGTTAGCAACCTGACCAGCTTAAATTGTCTACAATATGTTTTGTCTTCTGGGCCACATAAAGATTTCTCTGCAGGAAGAATCAGCTTGAACGCTGGTATTAAAAACAAGGGGTGCAATAATGCTGTATTCTCCTTATGCCATATGAGATAGATAGATAGATAGATAGATAGATAGATAGATAGAAAGAAAGAAAGAAAGGAAAGAAGAAAGGAACAAATTATAGATAGATAGATAGATAGATAGATAGATAGATAGATAGATAGATAGATAGATAGATAGATAGATAGATAGATAGATAATTATCTGCTCCATGAGAGAGTCGTTCCCCCCCCCACGGACACACAGGACAGGATTTAGGCATGAGTTTACCTACAACTACTTGCTCATTTACACAAGAGTAAGTCCATCTGAACTGAGGACAACATGCTAAAAATATATAAGATTGTGTTGTCACTACCCTGCAGCGTCAGTGGTCCCCACTTTTACTAGAGAATCCAAAAGAACCTCCAGATGCTCTTGTAGTCTAAATCTCATCAGGCATAGCTAGCAGAGCTGGCGGCGAAGCACGACCAGAGCTGGATCCCAGAAGCATCTGGGGAACTGCTGATGCCTCATTCTTGACCCATACCCCGATCAGGCATCATTTGGCCTGGATCCATTCAGGAATCCCAACCTGAGAAGACACATTTGAGTCCATGGATTTGATGTACATGTTTGCTTGCTTGCTTGCTTGTTTTATAGGTTGCCTTTTTCCCAATAAAGGGATCCAAGGCGTTTCAGGGCTTGAAAAGAACAGAATTAGAAGCACAATGATGTTGACTCCTCAGTCTGCAGTGGATCCAATCGGTCTCTCTCTCTCTCCTGGAGGGCTCACGCTTGGACTCAGGCACAGGGGTTCAATAAACACTTACCGCTTAAACGCAGGAAAGGAGGGGGGGGACAGAGAAATAATAATATACAGACCAATCCTGCTCTGTGAAAAGAGCATTACCAGCTGGAGAAACAGATGCTAGGAAATTTCAGGGTGTTTTATAAGGCCAGTTTGGGGACCCCAAGATCTCCGAGCAGGGAGGGAAAGACGGTCTTAGAGAGACGGAAGAGCGATCAATTTGTGGAAGAAAAACTGGTTAGAAAAGACAGACTGGGAGGTGCCAGACTTACCTTGGTTGAGTAAAAGGGCTGCGTTTGAAGGAGCAAAGACACGGGCAGGGAGGGAGAGAGAGAGAGAGAGAGAGAGAGAGAGAGAGAGAGAGAGTTATGCAATTTGTCAGTGAAAAGACAGAAAGATTCATTATCTAAGGGAGAAGAAAACCAGGGGAAAGATCTGGTTTGAGACCCACATGGATGTTGCGTACCCTACATTCGGGGACAGTTGAGGACAGATTTTGCCCATTCCCCCATAGGACTACCTTTAAAGTCTTTAAAGAGTAGCATCCTATCTCCCGCCTCCTTCTCCCACCCCCACCAAAACACACGCCCTGTTCCTTCAGTCTGTCCTCTAAAGGCATGGCTTCCAGTCTCCTGATCATCCTTCTTGCCCTCCTCTGAACTTGTTCCAGTTTGTTGGCATGCTTCTTAAAGTGTGGTGTCTAGAACAGGACATAATACTCTAGACGTGGCCTATCCCATGCTTAATAGAGATTTGGAGACTATTCTTTTGTTAAAGCATTCTAAAATGGAGGCAGCAATGCGATCTGGAACTAAAGAGATGTTTTTCCAGCCCAGTTACCTGAGATGCCTCGTTTCAACCAACGTGGCTGGCCCAGCTCAATAAAGAAGCTGTCTTTTTTCTCGTATTCTTCAACATCCACAATCTTCACATAGAGGGATTTCCTGCCCAAAAAAAGGAAGAGAGGGAGACTGAAAACACTGGCACGTCATTTGAGACAGAACTTAGAATGTTAGTTTTCAGAAGGTAGTTTGTTATGTAGCTTCTTCTGAAACATCCCAACAGAGGAACTCTTTGCCTTTACAAAATAAAAATAAAAATAGAGATTTGCTCCAGCAGCCATGACATAACTTATGACTTTTCAGTTCTTCTTCAGGGGAAAAAGAAAAGACCAAAAATACCATCAAAAATAGAAAGAGCTGAAATGAGTGACAGCCCTGTAAAATGAGTAACATTTTCTTGTTATTGACTTGCTGAGTGTTTCAGCAATACCCAAAACCTAAAACCAACAGATTTCTTTCAGCGTGAGCTGGCATGGATTATAACCCACTCCCTGGACACAGCTGTTTTCTTGCTACTTCCAAAAGTTACCTTCCAGGGCAGATTTCTTTATGTCCAAACTTCGGCCCTCCAGATGTTTTGGACCACAACTCCCAAAGTCCTTTGTCATTGGCAATACAGGCTTGGAATTCTGGGAGCTGTGGTCCAAAACATCTGAAGGGCTGAAGTTTGGACACTCCTGTTCTAGGGCCTTGGTTCCTGACCATGGGCACCCTAGGTGTTCTTTTTGGACTAAAACTCCCAGAAACCTTCACCAGCAGCTATGCTTGCCAGGGCTTCTGGGAATTGTGGTCCAAGAACATCTGGCGACCCAAGCTTCGGAAGCAATGGTCTAGGAGTATTTTAAATTTGAAAGGACTTCTTCAGATGCCATGCCTGTTTTTTGACCCAATCCACCTCTACACCTCCAACGTAACAGAGAGGAGTGCAATGAAAAGCTTTCACAAATAAAATAGTCTTCTTCAAGAATGACAGTGTTGGTGCTGGTCTTATATCGCCACCATCATTTCCACTGTGTGTGAAAGACTAAAGAAATCTACTTGATCTCAAGCTCAAGGGACCGTAGAACAGGCATGTCCAAACTTCGGCCCTCCTGATGTTTTGGACCACAACTCCCAGAATTCCAAGCCTGCATTTCCAATGGCAAAGGACTGTGGGAGTTGTGGCCCGAAACATCTGGAGGGCCAAAGTTTGGACATGCCTGCCATAGAACAACCAGGCTCAGGAACAAAACCAGTATTCTCAAAGTAGGATGCGCGTGTTGCTGCCCAAGGTGCTGAAGGAAGTTCTTCAGTGCTCTGGTTTTTATTGTTGACTATATGATTCGTATATTTCTTTTGATATAGAGCATATTTTACCAAAACAAATTCTGGGTGTGTCCAACCACACTTGGCCAATAAAAGTATTCTGATTCTGATAAAAAGTATTCTGGTTCCCTTTCTACAAAATTGCCCTTTTCAGCTTAAGGTGCTGTTGCGAAATCTCTCCCTGTCCCACGTCAACATGCTGTTGCAAAGACATCAACATACATATTCAATATGGATGCTTCCCCCCCCGTCATTTCTCTAAGAAGGTCATAGCTGGCGTTTTCCCCTTAGGGCCAAAGCGCAGATTTAGAGCCATCTGTTTCTAGAAGGAGTGCTGCCTCAGATTGGCAAAAAGGCACGATTGTGAAAGAACAGTACAAGCGAGCAAGCAAGCATGTGTTAAGGCAATTGTAAATATTGCAAGAGAAGAAGACATACATTTCTCTGCATAAAGAAATCTGGCTGTACATTTTCAGTTCCACGGCTGATGGGGCGGTTTGAAGATCAAGTCCTTCCAAAAGTTCACCCCTCTACAAGGATATTTACAAATATATATATTTGTATATACTATACAATACAATACTATGTATAAAACCCATGTCAACTTTAATCCCCCCCTTGGGGACTGATACTATCAGAGTGATCATTTCTCATATATGGGAAACACTAAGCTTCAGACGAAGCTTACAAATTAAATATTCCTTTGAGAATATACCTCTTTCTGACTCATTTTCTTCCAACCCGCATCGAGAAAGTTTGTCGTGGGTAATTATTCATTCCATTCCACCCACTCTTTATTGCAGTCCCCTCCCTCCTGTATTTCTGAAGGAGACAACACACATAGAAAGACAAGCGTACAAACACACACCCTCTAAACAACTCATTAAATACTCTTTGTTTCGATTCATTTACATGTTAGGGAAATCTCCTGGGAACAGATTACTTGACAAAGCAATCATTCTTCGTTACAAAACATTGTCACAGGAACCTGTCAATCTCGCTTGCCCCCTACTAGAAATGTTACAGACTGTCTCTGAGCATGTGCAGAGTTCAGTTCTAATCAAGAGTGGGCAGATATGTACTCTTTGGACTGCAACTCCCAGGACTTCCTCTGCTCGCTTGGGAATCCTGGGAGTTGTAGTCTCGCTTGCGGATGTAGCGACGAATTCTGAGATGTGGATGTAGAAATGCTAAAGGTACCTCCAGCAGCCAGATGCAGCTGTATCACAGTGTATGAATTAAAAAATGAGAAATTCTCAATATTATAAAGAGAAGAAAATCACAATATTTCAGTCACATAATGTGCAGTGACAAATGCCACCTGCTACAGGTTATCCTTCAAGGAATAAGAGATGGGACGCATGGCTTGGGGTGCAGAAGAACATTCTGGTTTAAGAATTTAAGCCAATGCAGCGAGCACAGTGTCTCTGTTTAGAATAGCTTTAGATTTATAATAAAAAAAACAGATTGTGCTAATAATCATCAATGTTCTACAAGGACATTCATCTACTTGAAGAAGATACCTGTAAATCGCTAGCATCTCCTCCATTTCAAAGTCTCCTGAGCAAACGTAACTAGATTTTCCTTATCCACGCCCACAGACAGTGTGCCTAAATAGAGGTTTGGTTACATCCACACAGCAAGAGGTTTTCGGGCATCTGATTGCGGAGCCAGAGTTTGAGAGCTGGATCTCTCGCTGTCCCTCCTTGAGAGGAACTGGACTCAGTGGGTCACAGGGTTCCCTTAAAGCTCTGTTCTAAGACGATTTTTAAGCACTAGAAATAAAGGAGCTTTTAGAAATGTTTATTTATTTGTTTTAACCTCCCTGAAGGGAGGCGAGAGGAGCTGTTTTGGGCCTGGATCCTTTCTCGACCTTTCGAAAAGAGAAAGAAAAAGGTCTCTCTCCACCTTTCCAAAAAAAGAAGACAGATAAATTAAGGGGAGTTAATCGGGATAAGAGGGAAAGGAAAGCCCACCACCACCATCACGGCAATTTTTCGGGGAGAGCGGAGGAGGCCTTGGCGCTCTCTTCCCACCCCCTTCCATCAGCAGCTCCTGGGGGAAGGTTGCCGTGGCAACCAAGATCTTTCTTGTTGACATGATAGCTCGGAGAAATCAATTACTGACAAATTACAGGGACCCCACCTCTCTCCCCCTGCAAAGAGAGGGCAGACAAGTGGGCAGAGGGGTGGGAGAGAAGAGACAACTCCAGAGAGTTTCGGAGACCAGGGGTGGTGGTGGCGGTGGGGGGGAGAGAGAAGCGGGAAGGAAGGGTGGATCTGATTTAGATCTATATTTCCCCCCCCTTGACTATAGACACACTCTTGCGCAGCTTCCCCCCCCCAAAAAAAAAAACTTTATAAAGCCATATAAACAGCTGGGCTGCCTCCGAGTGAAATCGACCTGTAGGTTACACCTTCCAAAGGCAGCTGGTGACCAGGGTAAGAGGTGTGTGTGTGTGTGTGTGTGTGTGTGTGTGACCTCCTCAAAAAATATCAAGGGTTAAGCATCCTCCATCGTGATGCAGCAGCTGGCCTGGTTTTGTAAGAGCAATAATGCCCAGCTCCTTAATTCTCTGAGATATGGCCAATTCCACATACACACACACAGTTCTCCCTGCAAACCTGCATGGCTTTCTTTCTTTCTTTCTTTCTTTCTTTCTTTCTTTCTTTCTTTCTTTCTTTCTTTCTTTCTTTCTTTCTTTCTTTCTTTCTTTCTCCCTCCCTCCCTCCCTCCTTCCCTCTCTTCCTTCCTTCCTTCCTTCCTCCCTCCCTCCCTTCCTTCCTTCCTTTCTGCTCAATATTATTTGTTTGAGATCTAGCACCGAAAAGTTTCATGGAGTGCCCCCTAGTTCCAGTGTTGTGCAATAGGGATAGCAGTTTTTCCTTATCTACTTCGTCTTTGGTTTGTATTTCGGTATGGAGCAGGGGTTTGGACTTGATTCCTTATAGATTCTTTCCAACTTCACTCTTCTGTGAAACATGTTGTTTTTATTTTTTTATTTATTTCCTCCCCTTAATGGAAGGAAGGAAGAGGCCTGATTTCTAAGCAAATGATTTTATTTATTTATTTATTTATTGGATTTTCATGCCACCCATTTGGTAGTGGGGACACTCTATATAAAGTGGGAGAGGTGGAGAAACTGTGTTTGTAAATACTGGGAAAAGCTTAAGGCCTCTGGAAAGGGAGATGAGATAAGAGATGGATCAGCTTCCTAAAAGATTCTGTCCAAGGCTGCACACGTGTTTAGCAGCTTCAGGTTTCAGGCTGGACTGCTTGTCGTTCTGACGTCACACCTGGCCTCTGACTTCAGCTGGCATTCTGTTTCAGACCCACCTTGCTGCTTGGTGCACAACGTATGCTCGGAGGTCTCGGTCCTCATCAATAAATAAAACACAGCCAAGAAATTCGCCCAGAGTCTATTGCAATGGAAGGGTGGAGGTGGTGGGACTAGGAAGACCGATCTGGAGCGGGCGCACCATCGGCCAGAAGGAAAATAATACTGCAGAATCACCTTTCGGTACAAACCCCACTTGAAGACATAAAGGAGTCCGGCCAATGTTCTGGTTTCCGGCACCGGCCCTGTCATTGGGCGGCAGATTTGGGGTGTCGTGTTTCTGTTGTTATATTTTTATGGTCAAAGATGAAGACAGGGGACTAAAAGCATTTTATGCCTCTTGGGTCAAAATGACTATGCATTTCCACAACATGGATCAGGGGTTGAGGATCTGTTTGTTTGTTTGTTTGTTTGTTTACCTCCTGGGATGGGAAGGACAGCTACCAGTGTTTCGTTGCCATCATGGCCAGAAGCAGCAGGAGGATTCTGGGAGTTGTGGTCGAAAGAAAAGCAGCCCTCCTTCAGAACAGAGCTTGAGAAATTTGTGTCTCTGTCCCAAATGGCAACATCCCTTGCCATTAACGCAACCTCCCCACCCCAATTTCAGTTGGGGGGGGGCTGCCATGAATGTAGACCCACCTGCCTGTGAGACGTCACACAAACCCGTTCCAATCATCCCACCCACCCCCAACCCCGACCCCTTAAGATGAGCCAGTGGCTCCTTAAAAGCCACTCCTGGGTAGGTGCAAACTTTCCCACAACTTGGAAGTGTGGTTTGTTTGTTTATTAAAATTCCCAACCACCATTTTGGCTTAGGGGGTTTAGGGAGTTGTAGTACCCACCGCACACGCATGCACACACACGATTTCCAAGCTTCCTAGCTGACACCAGCCATCTTGCTTTTGCCCCTCGCCCCTCGGCAGAGCCTCCCTCTTGTTTTCCAGGTTCCGGAGAACAAGTCGGGCCAGGATGAGGTTGTCAGATAAAGCCAGACTCAGGCCAGCTGGCTCCACGCTGCTAGACCAGGGCTTCTCCCCTCTTTTGCTTTGCTTTAGATGTTTGCTTTTCTCTGCTTCATCCTCTCCTTCCTTCCCCCACCCCTCTTGCAGGCACCCCCAAAGCTTCTACAATCCCAAACCATTTCTCCCTTCCCTATTTTTGTTTTGCTCAGCTCCTCTCAGCCTGGTCTCACTGCCATCCCTCCCTCCCCCTCCCTTCCTCGCAACCCAGTCTGTGCCAGACAGCTTGAAAGCGTGGGTGTGCCAGTACGATCATGCCATTATTCAAAGAAAAATGCCTTTTCTGCTCCAGAGCAAACCAGATTCTCTAAGTAAAAAGCTGTGATCTCTCTCTCTCTCTCTCTCTCTCTCTCTCTCTCTCTCTCTCTCTCTCACTCACTCACTCTCTCTCTCTCTCTCTCTCTCTCTCTCTCACACACACACACACACACACACACACACACACACACACACACACACACACACACGACGTACCACAGAAACTGTATGATGCATGCAAACAGAAAAGAGGAGAGGAGCAAAGTGGAGACTTCAGTTCAAACCAGGCTTTGGGCCGTTATTTTAAAAATAACAAACCATTTCTTAGGAGTTTGCGGAGAGAAACTCAACCTTTTGCAGTTTGCACCCTCAAAGGCAGTGGCCAGGGGAAGGGTGGGTCCTTTCCATGTTTTAGCCTAAACTTTGCAGGAGTGCGTAGAATGGCTGAAGTGCCGAGATCACCCATCACCACGACCATTTCAGCACCTTGGAGAGTTCAGACAAAGGCCTGGAAGGAGATCCACCCTCCACCCCATGAAACTCAAGTCATCCATCACTGTTCTTTCACTTGACGAAGGCACTTCCTGGCCGTGAGGGCGCATTTTCATGGTGGAAATCCATTTTTATTACTTTTGAAGTTATGGGAAAGCATGCAACTAAAGTAAAGGAGGAAGCAGAAACCCTTGGTGGAATTCATACCTTCTGCCGTCTGTTCTTGTGATCTGCCATGATAGCCGAGGCAATCATGGGGATTTCTTTTTAATTTTATTTTTGGCCAAGTTTTGGCCCAAATCGTTTTTTAACAGCAAAGCTAAAAATCGGCCTTCTTTAAAAATACAAATCAGTTTTAAGAATATAAAACCAGGAAAACATTTTAGTAGCCATCTCATGCTGGAGCCATGATGGCAAAGAATGTCACGCTACCTTCAAACAGGTCACGTTGTATTTGGCCTAATTTTGCGCACACGCCTGATGTCAAATAAAATCTCTGCGCCTTTACGTGCACCCAGACTCTGCCATTAAAGAAGATAGAAAAACAACCTATTTTCTCTGTTCAGTCAAATCCTGAAAGTAAAAGGACAGGTGAGCCTGAGGCCCCTTTGGCATGGTTCAACAAGCAACATTTCTTAGTTACTTTTAGAAATTGCTTTTAAGGAACGGTTAGGGACATTTGATATTTTTAGGCCTGGCATAAGGGAGGCAAGGTGTTTGCCTTGATCCTGAGACAATTTTAAAGTTTCCTTTAGGCTCTGTGAGGATCACATTTTATGGTGACTTTGCAGCCTCAGGTTTGTTTTCCATGGCTTCAGAGACTAGAACTCGGGGCAATGGCTTCAAACTACAGAAAAAGAGATTCCATTTGAACATTAGGAAGAACTTCCTGACAGTGAGAGCTGTCCGGCAGTGTAATAATAGGCTACCACAAAGAGGGTGGTGGAGTCTCCTTCTTTGGAGGTTTTTAATCAGAGGTTGGATGACCCATCTGATGAATTTCATTGAAGGAGCAATTATTTCATTCTTTCATGCGTTGGGCCCCTGCGAACGGAGCGGGAGAAAATAAAGACGGAGCAACATAAATATTTCATGGAGTGCTAAAATATTTATCTGTGCCCGGTAACTGCCTTGGGAGCTGTTGGGGTGAGAGTCCCCCCCCTTTTCTTTTTTAACGTTAGCTTCCCCGAACGGACTGCTCTGGATTAGGTCCCTGGTCACGTTACCTCAGCTTTGTGCAACAAAAGGAATCCAGATTTCCCAGAAATGCCATCTCTTGCCAGGCTGGTGCAAAATGGGTCAGCTACAACCCTGGAGAAACCGCCCACGCTGTCTGTGAGGAGGGAACGGAACGGGGTAAAAAGCCATACTGGCTGTGGGACACTATAGTCCAGTGTCGGCGAACCTATCGCACGGGTGCCAAAGGTGGCCCTCGGAGCCCTTTCTGTGGGCACCCGACATCGCCCCTTCACAGCCACCTGTATTCAGGTTAAACTGCTGCATTGGCATTTTGTGGGGGGGGGGAATTATTTATTTATTTTGAATATTTTAACCCCACCTTTCTCCTTGGAAAAGGACCCAAGGTGGCTTACAGTAATGAGGGACAATATACAGCCCAGAACATATAAGGCATATTCAAGTTAAAAACGGGGAATTAGAGGAGGCATCCTGGCCTCCAGCAGGAGGAAGTTCCAAAGTCTGGGAGCAGCAACAGAGAAGGCACTCAGTCTATAAAAGGTATGCCATCACTGCTATAGTCCACGAAAAGCAATATATATCCCCATGATGTTGTGTCCAAAGATGAACCTTGTGGGCAGCTTTAAACGGAAGCATGGTCTCCAGAATCCAGGAGATGCTAGTTCCTCTCTATTTGGGACTGTCTTGGATACCTCTTGAGTCTCGTGTCCAGTTTTGGACACCGCTCTTCCTATAGAGATGCCGACAAGAACAAGTTCAGAGGAGGAGGACAAGGAGGATGTGGGGGCTGGCAACCAAGGGAAAGCAGAAAGAACTGGACAGGTTTAGTCTTGAGAGAAGAAGACCAAGGAGAAAGAGGGGATGGCCCTTGTCAAAATATTTGAAAGGCGACACGCCATCCCTTCAAAACTCCACGCCTGAGGAATCAAACTTGCAAAGGAGGACTCCTCGTGGCTGAGTCAGAAGATGAAAGCAAGCACAGCTGCAGCACGCCCATGCGTAGCAAGGCAAGTTCATACTAATATAAGCAGATGTCTTCTGCCTCTCAAGGGGGGTTGGCTTCTAATGAGGTGTGAACTGCATGGCCCTGCAAGCAGGACACCTGTGAAACCATCAGTATCCTAGGCAAGTCAGCAGAGGATGGAATAGACAATCCTAGCTTTCAAAGCATCTTGAAGTCCGGCAAGGCAAAGCATCTTCTCTTTAAAATTGGAATTCTACTCATGCTCAGAGGCACTGCTCTCATGGCAAGGAAGTGCCTTCGTCAACTGAAAGATCAGTGATGGATGACTTGAGTTTCCTGGGGTGGATCTCCTCCCGGGCGTTGGCCTGAACTTTACAAAGGCTCTGCTGGGGAATTTTGCAGCCCATTTGGTCAGCAACTCCAGGGGTTGGGGGCCCTCTCTCCCAAACCTCCGTCTTTCCCAACAAATTAACAGAGCTTTTAAAAATAGCTGGCTGCGTTTGGAGAAACACGACGTTTTGCTGCTGATGAGCACCGCCTACCCCAACGGGATCCTGAATTTGCATGTCAAAACAGCCCTTAACGAAAGTTCTGGAAGGGAGCCTCCGGAGACGTCGCGCGAAATCAACAGACACGGTTACGGTGCATCCTCCAATTTTCCTTCCGACAAGCCCCAAAGCACAGGCGGCTTGTTCCCTCTTGTCTGGAAACGTTTTGAGCAACACAAGGTTCCGCGCAGGAAGAAAACACAACCGAGACAAGATGATGGCTCACCCGGCTTGCACTCCCCACAACCCAGGGGAGGGCAAGCCGGGTGTTCAGATGAACTGAGATGCCGCCAAGGTCACTTTTCCCTCTGAATCTTCAACAGGCTAAGAACCGCTGTGTGTTGATCCTAGTCCTTAGTTCTTGCAGTGGCCTACTCGTCTGCAACTGCAGGGTGGCTCAGTGGGTTAGTTCTTTGGCTGCAGAGTCGTGAGGTTGGAGGTTCGATTCCCCCACCGTGCCCACTCCTTGACAGAGGCTGAACTCCAAGATGATAATCTTAGCACTTGGCTTCCTAGAAATTTCCACCATGAACAAATCAGCCAAGAGTGATCGTTGCTTGGAGAGCCATGGTTCCCAGCCTTGGAACCTTGTCAAGTTACTTCTAAAGGCTACACCTGATTAGGCCACTGGGAAGGCAGAGGCAAAATAAAAATTAAAAAAAAGGGGGGGGAGGCTGGTTACCTGTTCAATTTTTCAATATATTCCTACTACCCTGGGGCATATTAATTAGATGCATATGATTTGTATCAAGGTCTCTTGCTGTCTTTACTGCTGACCTGCTTTAAAAAGATCTTTTTTTCCAGAATAACTATCTCCATTCTCCAGCCATCTCTCTGCTTTTTTAAAATTCGTCTGCGATTTTTAAATGTGCGCTACAGAAAAATGGAAGCCTACCTTTGGGTTTTATTGGCCGGTGGGGGGTTAAGAATGCCAGGGAGTTCCCTGTCTCTGGTGAAGAAAGTGGTAGGAAGCAGATATTAAAATTTATCTATTTTAAAAAGCGAGAGAATCCCAAAACCATGATCATCATCATCATCATCATCTTCTTCTTCTTCTTCTTCTTCTTCTTCTTCTTCTTCTTCTTCTTCTTCTTCTTCTCCTCCTCCTCCTCCTCCTCCTCCTCCTCCTCCTCCTCCTCCTCCTCCTCCTCCTTTTGCCTTTAATTAGTTTTTGTGGCTAATGGCAATTTGTTAAAGTTCCATTGAGAAATGTCTTGTGCTCTTTTGATTCAATGTCCTTTAAAAAAAAACTAATGCAGGGACTAGGAGGGAGAATTAGCTAGAAAATTCTAATTAAGATAGATAGAGTTAAATAAGTTTTCAATTCTCAAGGCAAGGTTTTCCAGTGGAATGAGGTGTACAGACAAGATCCCCCGGGAAACCCCTTTTCTGGCAAAGCGCTATGCCGAATGCGCTGCTCTCCATTTCAGCCTTAAATTGTCTATCTCTTGGGGGGGTTCTCGGAGGTCATCCATCTCAACCCCGGTAATGACAGCATTTTATCACCATTTAGATTCAAAGGGACAACGGGAGTGAGTGGGCAGGGGATCAATGATGCTTCAAGAGGAATCCATGACCTCTCTTTTGAGGTTATCTGAGGACGATGCCACCAGAGGAAAGTAAATGGGACCAGTTTGGTATTTCCCAGTGCTTAGGAGGAGATTTTGCTACTGTTTCCGCAGCACCTCCAGTGTGGTTTTATAGGGGGAAGAAGGCAGAACCTGTTGGTAGCAAACAATATAGATGGAGAATAACAGCAGCACAAGGTCTGATTTATGCAACACAGATAACTAATTGGTAGAGCTGAAAAACCCGAGGTGTGATTAAAGCAACCTTTCCTGTTTTAGAAAGTAGCCTTTAAAAGGAAGGGCACACTCAAGTCCTGAAAACAGTTCATGAAACAAAGCCAGCTTATTTGCAGATTCGGAGGGTGAGTGAAACACACGCAATCACATGCTATCAGCGTTCAAGGAATTTCTTCCTCTGGTGATGGGTCATCTACGAGGTGCATTTGGGCCCTCGGTGTGGTCCGACGGACCTCTGCCAGCCTCTTTTAGGACCAGAAAGCTGATATATGATTCAGCAGCATTACAGATTCTCCCACCTTCTTCCCATGAACTCATCTGGATGAGCGATATCACATTTTTTATTCACCCCCCCACACACACCCACACATGCACAGAGTGGTAGAGTTTTCTCTGCTTTAGAGGATGGGAAAGAAGTCTTAAAACATACCACCAAAACTGAAACTTTCCTGCAGGAAAAAATAATAATTAAATTCCCCCAAGCATTCAGGGCAAGAAAGCAAAGTGCCTCAGTAGGTGTGCATAAAGAGCTTCCTGCTTATATATATATATAAAAACATATTTTAGATAGATAGATAGATAGATAGATAGATAGATAGATAGATAGATAGATAGATAGATAGATAGACTGACAAGGAAGGAAGGAAGGAAGGAAGGAAGGAAGGAAGGAAGGAAGGAAGGAAGGAAGGAAGGAAGGAAGGAAGGAAGGAAGGGATAGATAGATAGATAGATAGATAGATAGATAGATAGATAGATAGATAGATAGATAGATAGATAGATAGATAGACTGACAAGGAAGGAAGGAAGGAAGGAAGGAAGGAAGGAAGGAAGGAAGGAAGGAAGGAAGGAAGGGATAGATAGATAGATAGATAGATAGATAGATAGATAGATAGATAGATAGATAGATAGATAGATAGACTGACAATGAAGGAAGGAAGGAAGGAAGGAAGGAAGGAAGGAAGGAAGGAAGGAAGGAAGGGATAGATAGATAGATAGATAGATAGATAGATAGATAGATAGATAGATAGATAGATAGATAGATAGATAGATAGATAGAATTCTGCCAACTGTATTCAAAAACCCGGCCATCCATCTTCTCTGATTCATGACCTATCCCAGCAATAAGGCTTCCCAACTCTTTCGATACTAAAAGAAATATGTCGGTCGGGGAAACGAAGCAATAAGACACCACAGAGAGAGCAGATAAATCTACACCAGGTTTCTGGAGAGGCAGTGATGCTCCCGGGAGCCAGGTTTTAATAAAGAAGCCAGCCACGTCGGCCTTGGGTGTGTGGGTGGGTGATGGAGAATTTGCCGGCTGCGACAGCGGGGGCGGAATTGGCAAGAGAGAGGATGAACACATGAGCTGGAGAAAATGTGGTTTTTTGAAAAAGCAGGAGTTGCATGAGAGGATCAGGTGTGCCACGTAGTTGCGTGGGGGGGCAAGCAGAGCAGGGGAGCCCAAAATCTGGCCCTTGTTTATTAAAAAAAAAAAAAAGAGAGAGAGAGAGAGAGAGAGAGAGAGAGAATCCCACAGAAAAGAACAAGACTTCCAAACATAGAGAGTGAACGTGTTTATGGAATCCACAACAATGTAGCCCAAATGTAAAATCCAGCTGGGTATGTTTAAAATTCCCCAGTGGTCTTCCATCCAAGTACTAACCAGGGCCGACTCTGCTTAGCTTCCGAAATCAAGCAAGATCGGATGTGCTTAGGGCATCTAGGCAGCTGTGGCTTGGGAATACCTCGCAAACGGTGAGCCACCGTGTGAGACAGAATGCTGGACTGGATGGGCTGTGGCCTGTTCCAGCAAGGCTGTTCTTACGTCCTTATGTTCGTATGTCTAATGTTCCATGACTGGATCACTTGGTGTTCCTGCTGCATCCCTGGTAGGAACATCAGACTGGTAAAAAGATCCCTGCGGCATCAGCCCTACGGGTGTCCGAACAGCGGCCACCAGCAGACGCTTGCTGTTAAGCTGGGTCCTATAATATCCCCCTCTTCTTGATCAACTATTTTGCTTGGAAGCAGGAAATCGCGGGCATCTCTCAGAGTTCTAAACCAGGCAAAACCCCAAAAGTTGACATAGCCATAGCTAGAAAAGTTTTCAGTTTTTACATAATGGGAAAAGAGAGGTAGTGGTATAGCAGGCATATCCAAAGTCAGGGCCAGGGGCCATATGCTGCCCATTTTCAAATTTCGAGTGGCCCGCGGCCTCTTTTCCCCACCATCTCAGTCTGTCACGCATCCCCGCCAGCTGGCAGTTTTATGGTTTGCCTGCCCTCCCTGCCTCTGTCCATCCTCCCAGCCACCTGCCCAGCCTACCCACCCCAGCATCCTCCCCACCTCATTGCATGTTATAGAGACTGGTCCAAAGTCCGGCCCGAGGGCCAAATGCGGCTGAATCATCGCCCCCCCAACACACATTTTCACCTCACCAAATCTGGCCCTCCTTGCAAAAAGTTTGGACACCCCTAGGCTAGAGTGTTTGTTATGCTGGGTCCAGGGAAGGGTCTGTTGAATCCCCCCCCCCACTGAGCTATAGAATTCACTAGAGTCATTTGGGCAGAATCAATGGCCCTCAGCCTGCCCTCCAACACAGGGCTTATTTATTTATTTATTTATTTTTGAATTTGTACCCCGCCCATCTTCCCACGGGAACTCTGGGCGGCTTACAGAGCTGAAACAGGTCAGCAAATACACAACTATCAAAATATAAGACAGACAACAAGATAATCATAAACATATAATTAAAAACACAGCATAGAGTTAGGCGCCCTTGTTTTGGTCTAACCTCGCTGCTAGGTCAGTACACTCGTTATAGAGGAATCGATGGCGAGAAGAAAGGAGAGAGAGAGAAAAAACAACTATTAGGCTAGGTCACCAAAGGCCTCGCGAAATAGGATGGTTTTAATCGCTCTACGAAAGGCCAGCAGGGACTCTGCAGAGCGCACTTCGCTGGGGAGGCTGTTCCAAAGAGAGGGGGCAGCGGCCGAAAAGGCCCGGTTCCGTGTAAGGGAACGCCTGGCCTCTCGGGGGGTGGGAACCCGCGACTGCCGAACCGGTCGGGCTGTTGTGGAAGATTAGGAGACAGAACAGGTACGCTTCCTTGAGGCCATCGGAGGAGGGACATGATGCACAGGTCATTAAGTAAGTAGCACGCAAAGTAAGTACAGAGAGTTGTTGCGGTTTTGGGAAAAGGAAGCCTGTACGTACTGAAGAAACTTGCACTGCTTGGTAAGTACACAAGAGAGGCTGCTCTGAGACTTTGGAACTCCCTCCTACTGGATGTCAGGCTGCATCTCTTGGAAACCATTTTGGTTAAGTGTTTAGACATTGTTTTAAAAGAAAAAGCAGTGTGTTCTGGGCATGGCACAGATGCGAGAGCAGGAAGTACCTTTATTAAAATAAGAATCATCATGATGTGCCATCAAGGTGATTCTGAACCATGCCCTACCACAACGTTTCACACCAGAAACAGCTTTTGTCCCCCAGGAATGATTTCTCACTTGCAGTTGTAAATTCCATCAAGGCCTGCTTTTTAATGTGTTTTGGCCCACCTCCCAAAGGAGCGCCTGGCCGTGATGGCGATTCACCGCATGTGTATTTACGATACGAGGTGGCAGTCCTGCGTACACGCTGGCCAAAGGAAAGCAAATATTGGTAAATAATGCCTTTGGCCCTGGGTGTGACCCCGTCTCCAATCCCAGAGGGAAAACTTTTCTGTCTTCCTCCCTAGCAGCTTAAAGGGGGCAAAGCAAAAGTTCGTTGTATGTTCCCATGGTTTCCCTTCTGACAGGGACACGCTCTCTGAGCGCAGCCTTCTCGGAGAAGAAATGAATTATCCTGACAAGCCACCTGCTAAAATTATCTCTTGCCAAGTGTTTTCTTTCCAAGATCCGGGCCAGACCTGTTATCCGTGTCACCTCGGAAACGGTGGCCTCAAAGCATCGGCTGACAGCACCCTTGTCAGGTTCTCCCGCCATGATACGGAACAGCGCTGAGAAATCGAGCCTTTGGGGACTACAACAGCCAGTATCCCCTGGCATAGGTACAGGTCATGTTGAATGGGGAATCTATAACCTCCCATCCCAAAGGGATCCTTTTCGGTATGGAAAGGGACCGAAGCGCTGGTCCATTTGGTTCAGGAAGAGCAGCTAAGGCTTAGAGCAGGCATGTCCAAAGTCAGGCCTGGGGCCCAAATGCATCCCGTTTTCAAATTTTGAGCGGGCCACAGCCTGTTCTCCCACCAGCTCAGCCTGTCATGCATCTCCGCCAGCTGGCCCATCCCCATACTGGACAGAGGCGTCAGCTTGCAGTTTTAGGGTTGGCCTGCCCTCCCTGCCTCTGTCCATCTCCCCAGCCCCCTGCCCAGCCTACCCACCCCTGGCTCTGTTGCTGCAGCGTCCTCCCCACTTCCTTGCATGTCCAACCTAGAGGCTTGTGCAAAGTCCAGCCCGGGGGGGGGCAAATGCAGCGGAATGGTCGGCCCCCACACATTTTCACCTCACCAAGTCTGGCCCTCCTTGCAAAAAGTTTAGATACCCCTGGCTTAGGGGATGGTGGGCCATGCGATCTGAGTAGATCCAGAAGGACATGGGTGCCTTGCGCCTCGCGTTGGCTCTCTCCAAAGCCCTTCTGACCAAGGTTGTTCCCTGCCTTGCTTTTGTAGGAAGGCCTCAACCCTAGACGTAGCTTAGGGGCTTAGGTCTCTGGCTGCAAAGCTAATGTTTGGGAGTTCAATCCCCCTACTGGGCCCTCCTTGACAAGGATTGGACTCAATAATCCATAGGGTCCCTTCCAGCTCTGAATCTCCAAGATGGTGGTGGTGGTGGTGGTGGTGGTGGTGGTGATGGTGATTATTAAATCTGGGATCTTTTACAAGGTATGCCTCATGTTGATTTGGGTAATTTGGCACTATGAGCCATGGACATTAAAGAAATTATGTTTGTAGTGTAGATGCACCCCAAAGATTCTGTCTGTCTGTCTGTCTGTCTGTCTGTCTGTCTGTCTGTCTCTCTCTCTCTCTCTCTCTCTCTCTCTCACACACACACACACACACACACACACACACACACACAGAGAGAGAGAGAGAGAGAGAGAGAGAGAGAGAGAGAGAGAGAGAATATATACTAATATTTTAGTACCATACTGTAGTTAAATATCAACACTTGGGAGCACATATCCCACCCACAAAGACAGTTCATCCTTGGTACCGTATATTCTTTCTTGGACTACCTGAGCTACTTCCATGATGAATTATTTGAAGCTCCCAAACGATCTTCAAGGACAGGCCCCATAGAACCTGTTACAGCAGTCTATTTGACAAACGCTAGGCCCTCCATGTCCACAGAGAGAAGAAGAAAGAGAGAGTGAGAGCCACCTTTCTCTACAAAACAGCTGCCAGGTCAAGGTTGATCATTTTATTCATACATGCAAGTCTATATATCAGGCTCTACTTTCTGAAAAGATCCAGCTTTCCACTATCTGAGAAAAACAGGGTGTATCTTGTTTTCACTGGCTTCTTTTAATGCTCCCAGCCCACAGATTAAGCCCGACTGTAATCTCATCCCTCCTTTCCTGGACCTACCGTTTATTGGGAGGGAGTCCAGGTTGGGGGTTGGGGGAACAGGAGGAGATCCAAGCCTATAATTGCTTCCTTTATCCTTTGGGGGCTTACTGGGGATTATGGTTTGGTTGGCCCCATCATTATGATTGTTGTCCATTTCAAGAGGTTTGCGGGGCGGGGGGAGTTGTTTAGCAAAGGTGGATGAGCAGAAGATGGGAATCAGCCAAGGGAAAAGCAGAGAGGTGTGGAGAGGCAGAACACAGTATTATATTGCAGCTGGAAACCAATAAGCCATCTTTCAGTGTATAATTTTTGAGGGGCATCCTTCCCTATCCTCCCCCAAAAAGGTCATTAAAATCCATTTCCTAGATGAACCTTTAACACACCAAACATCATTTGAAACCTTCCTCCCAAGATCTGAAGTGGCTGGCTATTTCTCACACTGCCCCCATTGCAAGGAGCCCAGAAGGTATTCCTTTCTTTTTTCAGAGGTAGCCAGTGGGGTGGAAGTGGGCAGCTACAAAACCACTTCTATGGACAGATTCCAGCTGGGAATCTCAACACTTCTGGTGTATAGGAGCTTGGTAAGAAAAATGAACTCTGAACATGTTCAGGCATCCCTTTTGTAAATATAAAAACACCTAACCCTTAGAGCAGTCATGTCCAGACTTCAGCCCCCCTGATGGACATGTTTTTTTCTCCAGGGAGAAAGCACTGCAAATGAGAGCTATGCACTCTTAGGCCATCCAGTCCCACCCCCTGTAGAGGCAAGGAACCAAATCAAAGCTGATCGGACAAAATAGTGGTAATTCAGACTTCCTTGGGGCTAAATGGGAGAGCAGGCAGTTTGGAGAGACTGGCTGGGGATGCTCCACTTTTTAGCTTTTAGGGTCCAAGCCGGAGATCCACAGATGATATTTCCTGCTGGTCCCATCTGAGTATGAACCCAGCCTGACCCTGTTGAGCCTCTGATATCAGATGGGACCGGATGTGTGCAAGATAGTATGGTAGTCACAATGGAACAGAAAGACACGCTGCAGCCCGATTTTGATAGACACAGGAAACATCCTCCCTCTTAACCAGATTTTTTTTGGGGGGGAGAAGTGCCATCGCTACGTCTTGACAAGCTGAAAGAGAGCCTGTTGGGTTTGGAGTGGCAGACGCCTCAGGGTGGCTGAGTCAGTCTGTTAAGAGGTGGCAAGATGGGGTTTTATTTAATTTCAGCACCTTGGAGAGCTCCAAACAGCCCCATTTCCTATTCAAATTCGGAGAGAGGCTTTGATGAACAGCTACACACACACACACACACACACACACACACACACACACACACACACACACACACACACACACACACACACACACACACACACACACACACACACACACACACACACACACACAAAGACAGCTGGCTGGGGATCATGGAATCTGTAGTTCAAAAATAAAAGTGGGCTGCACCGTCCAAGAATGCCATCAGAAGAAGTAAACGGTAAACCTCTTTCGTAGTGCAATATTCTCTATCTAGAAAAACCTGGGTCACCCCTCATTTGCCCCATCTGTTGTGGGTCATTTCCCTAACCCTAACCCTAGCCCTAGCCCTAACCCTAACCCTAACCTACAGATACCAAAATGTGAGAAACCAACATTTTCTCCTTGGTTTGGAATCTGAAGTCAAGACAGTTCTGAATTTCCGGGCCCAGGTGGCGAGCTGTTTGTCAGGGAAGCTGGGTTGTAAATTTCAAAAGAGGGAGGCTTTACTGCTCCTTTGCCACAACCCTCAACAAACAAACAAACAAAAACCTCCACCATGATTGTGATTTATTCAGGAAGGCAGGCGACCAGCATCCAATGCCAGCTGCTGACGCCTGGATTGCTAGGGGCATGATTTGTAGCAGGTTGTTGCATGTGTGTGTGTGTGTGTTGCATTAGGGTTAGGGTTAGGGTTAGGGTTAAGGTCAGGGTTAGGGTTGGTATCTCACCAGGAGTCGGGGTGGGGTGGAGAGACAAAAACTGGAACCTGAAATCTGGGCTTTTTAATTTATTTATTTATTTATTTATTTATTTATTTATTTATTTATTTATTTATTTTAAAGCTTATATACCACCCATCTTCCCGAAGGAACTCCGGGCGGTTCACAACAAATAAAATAGCAAACATTTCAATACAATATATGGACAGATAATAAAATCAATTTAAAACACATAATTAAAAAAAAGAATAAAGAAGAAGCTCTTGCTCTGTTTGTGCCTTGACTTAACATCCACACATCCCCCCAACGCAGGGATGTAAAGCACTGTAGTTTCTAAGACTTAAAACCCTCTGATTTATAAAGTGGAACTCAGCTAAGCACATCATTTTACTGAAAAACAACGATGGCCCACAGAACAGGAAGGTTTTAAAAGAACGTTTTCGAAGCACATCATAAAATGGTTTAAAGCTGCCGCTTGGAAGCGGTCAACATAGAAAACATCCTCACATTTAAAACCCTTCCTTCCTCCGTGAAACGCCACAAACCGCCTCCTTAAAAGCCCGTGCCTGGGTTTTTATGCGCCTGTTGGGGATTTTTCACTACGACTCCCAACCACCATCGTGGTGCCAGGATTTAAGAACCTAGCTGGAGAGTTCAATGGCTGAAGTCTCTGGCTGCAAAGTCAGAGGTTGGGAGTTTGATTCCCCCACTAGGGCGTCTTGGGAGAAGAGCCAGCCTGGGTGGCCTTGGATATGGCAAAGTCTGCCAATTTAGGGTGGCCGTAGAAGAAGGAAATGGGGTCAATCAATTGTAGCAAAGCCTGAGTAGGTTTTGCCTGCCAACAAGAGGACAAGAAATTCTGAGGTGATCAATTAACACAACCTATCTATCTATCTATCTATCTATCTATATCTATCTATCTATCTATCTATCTATCTATCTATCTATCTATCTATCTATCTATCTATCTATCTGTCTGTCTGTCTGTCTGTCTGTCTGTCTGTCTGTCTGTCTGTCTGTCTGTCTGTCTGTCTGTTTGTTTGTTTGTTTGTGGAAACTCACTGGGGTGCATGTGTCACTACTAAAAGTGCTCCTTAAATATCTCCTGTGCTTTGAAAACCATACACGGCTAAGCCAGAATAGATCTGATCGTAAGATCTTGGAAGAGGCATGTCCAAACTTTGGCCTGATGTTTTGGAACACCACTCCCAGAATCCCAAGCCTGTATTTCCAATGGAAAAGGGCTGTGGGAGTTGTGATCCAAAACATCTGGAGGGCCGAAGTTTGGACATGCCTGTCTTAGAATGATGGAGTTGGAAGGGGTATGCACAGTAAGCCCCCTGAGCCTAACCTCCGCTACTCAAGGCACAAATATAAATAAAAACAGATCTGGCAGATGGTGGTCCCATTTCCTCCAGCATGCCTCCATTGCTGGAGTTCTCGCCAGCTCCTGAGACCATTAGTTCCATGGTCATACTGCTCTAACAGTTAAGAAGTTTTCCCTGATCTTCAGCTGAAATCTGGCTTCCCATAGTTTGAGTCCATGATTAAATGCCCTGCCCTCTGGGATGATAAAGGACAGATCCTGCACCTCCTCCATAAGATGACCTTTCAAGTCTTTGAAAAGCTGATACAGTGGTGCCTCAACTTACAAATTGAAACCGTTCTGAATGCATGCTCTTAAGTCGAACTACTCTTAAGTCGGGGTGCCTATTTTAAAAAATTGAAAAAAATAAGTTTAAAAAATTAAAAAATGGGGGGGGGATTAAGTCGAGCAGACCATATCTAAAATTTGTAAGGCAGCAGTTAAAATGCCAACAGTTTTCTGCTCTTAAGTCAAATTGCTCTTTAAGTCGAGCTGCTCTTAAGTCGGGGTACCCCTGTAGTTGTAATTCTTGCTAGGTGTTGCCAGCCACGTGACCTTACCCACAGTGTATCAGCCACGTGGTGTGCCTCCCAGCTCCACAGTGAGTTTTATGGATATCTCGCTGCCAGCAGTACTCCTGAAGGGGTTTTGTCCTTCACCAGTTCTGCTCACTTCAAGATCGGCCCTCCGAGAGACCCAGGAAGAGTAGGCATCCCCAGAGGGTGTCAGCCAGCACCCAGAGACCTAGTGCAAGGGTTTTGTCTCTCTAAGAATAAGAAGAAGAAAAGGTTGCTGATTTCGCAAGTCTGCCTTCTTTGGCCTTATTTACATGACCTCTAAAATCTGGTGGCAACTTAAATTTGGACCAGAGACCGTGGAGGTTTGTCCCTCTTCCTGTGTTCCCACCCCTCCGCACTCCATTGTTCCTGTCTGCGTGAGGGGAGGAAGAAAAAAAGGGAGAAAAGAATGCACGCTCACCTCCACTCACCTCCATCTGCTGGTCAAAGCAGCCCTGTAGGTATTCCTGTCTCTTAAAGGGGCGGCGGGGACAAAAAAAAAAAAAACAGAAGGCGAGGGAGCCCGGCATTCATAGCTTTACAATCCGCATTGGAAGATTTTTTACCTCCTGGAGGCCAGGTACTTGAAAAGTGTGCTGGGGCGCACTTAGGTGGGTGTGGTCATACTTAATTTTTTTTAAAGTCCGGAGCTGGTGGAAAAACATTTTTAAGCTCCGGATCTGGGAGCCCTTTGCCTCGGATTTTAAGGGTCGTGTAAAAGCGCCCTTTGTGTTGTTCTTGGCTCACCCGTCTGTTTTCTTCTTTTCCCCGTGTGGACAGCCATTACCAATAGAGATGGGCACGAAATGAGCAATTTTTCGTTTTCATTTTCGTTTTTTCGTTTCATTATGCAATGAATTTTTTTAAAAAACAAAACGAAAACGAAAACGAAACGACCAAATTTGCCATGTTTTTTGTTTTCATTGCAGCAGATGCATTGAACTAAAGAGAATGCTAACGAAACAGCAATTTTTCGTTTTCATTTTCGTTTTTTAGTTTTGTTACCTAATGAAACGAAAATGAATTTTTTTGCAAAAACGTCACGAAAATGAAAACGAACTGAAACGGACCCCTAAACGACCAAACGACAAACGAAACACCATTTTTTTGAGTCGTGCCCATCTCTAATTACCAATCCTGCCTAGGCCGGGAGACAGAGACAGACTGTTCAGCGGTAGTTGAAAGCCCTGCCGAGAAGGGATAAGTCATCACGAGAAGGTCCTTTGCTCTGACATCGCCTTGGCAACCGGAGGTTTACTGCAACCTCCCATCCATGTCAAAAGAGAGGTGAGAGGTTTATGTGTGCTTATTTGTTTATTTGTTCCTTTTATTGTTATGATTTGATTATTTGGTTTGATTGATTAGTTTTTATTTTTTATTTTAAGTTGTTTAATCTGTTTTTTATATTCTGTATATGTTTGTAAACTGCCCAGAGTAGCTTTTTGCTAGATGGTTGCGGTATATAAATCAAATAAATCAAATAAATAATAAAATGTGCCTCTCCAGAGGACGGCCACAACTCAAGCCTCAGTCCACTTCCAGGAGCCGTCTCAGTCGCCAGTTCAGTCTACTCGATCTCCTCTCCCTCTCTGTTTCTCGATCCTCCTCCTCCCTAAGCTGGCGGAGACTATGGAAATGACCCGTTAATAAAAACAACCTGACTTTGCCTCCGTAATACCAGACATTAAAAATACAGGAGACCTTTCTCCACTCCGGCGAGGCTCCACCAGCTTGAGAATGAATAATGCCGGGTGAGGAAGGAAGAGCCGGGGAAGGAGAAATGAACAAGGCAAAATGGAATGATCCGTCTTTGGGCTTAGCTTCATTTATTCGATTGCTGGGTGAGAGGAGGTGGCGGGGACCTGCTGATGAACCAGCCCTGATGGGGAAAGTGGCAAAAAAAGTGAGATTAAGACAAGAGGCCAGACTGGTCGGGGACTTGCGACCCACTGGTGCTTCCTGGCCTGGCCTTCCATTTAAAATGAATATATTCACCCAGCACTTCTGACACTGAGAAACAAACCCCCTCCCTGCTTTTCAGGGTAAGGATCATGATCTCCAGAAGAGCGGACTCAGCAATAAGCATTGGAGCCCCCCCCCATTGGATCATAGAGAAAAGCTTGAAAATTTAATATTTACCACTCTGTCTTGCAGGTTTGGGATGTACCAGGCCAGGAGGTGGTGCTGAATGCCTTTTGCCAAATAATAACGTTTCCAAGTTCTAATGCCGGAGCTGGAAGGAACTTTGTATGCCTGGGCCGTAGCCCACAATATGTGTGTGTGTGTGTGAGAATGAATTAATTTGCAAGTGAGAAGATTAATCTTGGGAATGAGGCAGCTGGTTTAAGCCATGATTAAGTCCCACTGAATCTCACTCAAAGTTGCAAATGAGACCCAGAGCAGCAGTGTCCTGTTTCCAGCTGCCTCTGAAACGTTTTTTCCTTTCCCCGCTTGCTATTTGTTTTTGCTCGGATCTGTTTGAAAAAATGACAACACGGCACCTAGGAAGAGCAGAACGCTCACGTAACTTGCCTCCTGAGTCGGCACTGCTACTCTTCAGTTTGCGTCCGCCTGCTTCCACAAAGGTGCTTGGCAGAGAGACATGACTGCTAATTGCAACGCTGAACCCTTGAATTTGTGCATTCGAGATTAACATAGCCATCACCTTTATCCGTCTAGCCACCGCCTTGCAGAAGACCTGAGGGAACAGATCCAAGTAACACCTGCTACCCACCCTGGAGAGATCCAGCGTAGGGTAACCAATAGAGTGTCAGAGTGGGGCCCAGCACCCCTGAGTTCCAATCCATGCTCCACCTTAGGGGCTCACTGGAGGGTAGATTTGGTTAAAAAAACAACAACCCTAGATCTTCTTCCTAGCATTTTCCCTGCATGTGTGGGTCCACGTTTCGCACCCTAAATCGCCGCTTTGCCCAATCGACCGCCTCTTTGGAGTGCAGGCTGACAAGTTCCTTGTCTTGACGATATGCATGCATCCTGACAATTTGCATGCAAAATGGTCCCTTAGATATTATGCTGAATATGGAACCCCTGGAATCCAAATTGGCTGGAGGGTGCATAACACACCTTGATCGATGCAATTTAGTTAGATACATGGCATTGGATTGTCAGGGGACAGCAACTATTCTAGCAGGGATCTGTGGTGGTTCCAAGACACCCCTTCTCACCTGAGCAGAAGACATTTAGTCCCCTGGCATGCAAAGTGCAATGGGGTGGTGGTTTCTGATCAGTTTCCTTCCTGGTTCTCTTGGGCCACTGGGCAGGAGGATACCCTTTCGAGCAAAGTTCTTTCCGCCATCAACGAGCGTGGCGTGTTTTGGGCCAAACTTTAAAGAATCGGGTTGGAAGTGCCAAACCTGTCTAGCAATAGAGCTCAGCACGCTAGAGCACTCCTGTCCATTTCACATGAAAACTGGAGTTAAATCACCTGCTAAGACAGGGACCGGGAGCTTTTCTAGAAGTCTCTTGAGGCCTCCTCGACAGCTCCATGATGTCCATCCTCCTCCTCCTCCTCCTCCTCCTCCTCCTCCTCCTCCTCTTCTTTTTAAGGCCCATTTAACAAGAACTCGTTAATTCCCCCCCACACACACACACACACCTCCCAGCTTGTCATCATGCAACCAGATGAGGCCCTGTGGTGATGAACTGGAATGCCTGAAACATTATCAAGAGTGAGAAATCAATAGTAATTTGTAGCTCTCCTGAGCCCGTCAAAGCAGGGACGCAAAGCGGCAGCCACAGCTGAAGAGCGGGCGGGAAGAGACAGAATGTTCCAGCGACAAACTCCACACGCCTCCCCAAAGTCCTCCGTAGAGGAAGCAAATGGCTTCTACCTCGAGGGAAAACTAACTCAGCCACCTCCTCTGGGTTATCTGGAAGGGTTTCCATGTCAGCAGACCGGGAAGCTTTCCTCCTTGGGGAGTGGAGGAGGCTAATAAGCAAAGAAATAACAAACAAAATATAATAATAAAATAATAATAATAATAATAATAATAATAATAATAATAATAATAATAATAATAATAATAATAATAATAATAATAATGTGACCATTCTCTGCTTTCCTGGGGGCACCTTGGAACTCTGCAGGTTGCCCAGGGCTACCCAGGCTGGATCTCCTCCTGGGGGGGCTCAGTGGAGAACTGATCTCAGAGTCTTGGAACTCCGCAGCTAGTTCAAGGCTACACAGGCTGACTGTGTTCCTGGGAGGCTCCGTGAGGAACTGAACTCAGGATCTTGCTTGCCCAAGGCTACATAGGCTGGCTCTTCTCTCAGGAGTCACCATAGGGATTGAACCTGCAATCTTGGCGTTGGTGCAGCTTTGCCCAGGGCTACACAGGGTGGCTCTCCTCCTCTGAGGGTCAGTGGGGAATTGAACTTGGAGTCCAGGAAGCCTCCGATTCAAATTAGGCCTTCTGTGACATAACTAAGCTGCCTTGGAAAGCTAACTCTGCCAATCTCAGTCTCCTCGCCTGAGAAATGGGTGTATTCATTCAGCTGAGGCACAATGTTATTATATAATAAAACAGTATATTGATCGAAAACTGTTCTACTTTGCAGGCTTGTTGTACGGACTCTGAAGAACTGGCACAGGGTGGCTCTCCTCCTCTGAGGGAAATACAACCTGAATTTGTGAATCCAGGAACCTCATACTTATTATTAGGCCTTCTTTTGCATTTATTATAGTACCTGGTACAATCTGCATTCAGTTTGAATGATGGGGCACAGATTGATGACAACGTTCGGATGCCTGTGATTTTAACTCAAGTAAGCACTGTTACCTTCCAGAAATCGACATCATGAGGATCAGTGCAAGATAAAAACTGGACTCACTCTCTTTCTTTGCAACTAAAGTTGAACCAAATTCACACACTCCTTTTTCATAAGAACATAAGAACATAAGAAGAGTCATGCTGGATCAGGCCAAAGGCCCATCTAGTCCAGCATTCCTTTTGAATGATGGCCCCACCAGATTGTTTGGGAGCGCATGAGCCTAGATATCTGTCTCCTGATACCACTCCCCTGCATCTGGAAATTGAAGTATCCTGGTTTAAAGCCTAGAGATTACACATCTCCATCATGGTTTGTAACCCGTGATGGACTTTTCCTCTAGGAATCTGTCCAATCCCCTTTTGAAGGCATCCAGGCCTGTTCTCTAATTTGCAAACGGCAGGAGGTATGAAAAGG
The DNA here is from genome assembly GCA_029282475.1 of Phrynocephalus forsythii. Taxonomy (NCBI): domain Eukaryota; kingdom Metazoa; phylum Chordata; class Lepidosauria; order Squamata; family Agamidae; genus Phrynocephalus; species Phrynocephalus forsythii. Next base: position 3,316,279 of record JAPFRF010000023.1, read on the forward strand.
CTGTGACAATGAGAGGTCTTTCAGCAGAGAAGGGATGCCTGCTTCTAACAGCATGCTCTCTGTATCATCTAGTTCAGTGGTTCTCAACCTGTGGGTCCCCAGATGTTCCTGGATTGCAACTCCCAGAAGCTTCTACCACTCGCTGTGCTGGAAGGGGTTTCTGGGAGCTGTAGTCCAGGAACATCTGGGGACCCACTGGTTCAGAACCACTGATCTAGTTGATCCAGAAAGATTTCATGAAGGCAAATGACCCGGTAGGTCCAAAACATCGCCTTACAATAATCTTAAAACAGCAGATGTGGAAGGGAATCTACAAATCATCAAGTCCAGCCCTTGTCAAGGAGTTGCAGTGGGGAACTGACTCCACGGAGAAGGCCATGAACACGTACAGTTTGGGTAGAGTTGCAGGTACCCTGCTCACCTGAGAGCAGCTATTCCAGTTTTATTACCATGGTGTTGGGTTCTTGTAGAGTAGACCTTCTTTTAAAAACAGGGTGGGACTAACTCTCCTCGCAACATTACAAAAGCATACGAATTTTTTGGAAGTCTGCCTGCGGAGACGCAGCACAAAATTATTGCTTTAATTCATGGAGACCTGTTTCGGAGAAAAGCTTTTCAAATGAATTTTTACAAGAGGTAATGAATAAAAATGCTGCCTTTCCCTCCACCCCCGAGTCTCTCATTTCCAATCCTGCTTGCTTTTTCTAATAAAACTCCTAAATTTTTTTTTAATTCCATGGAAGCCGGGGAGGAAGTTTGGGCTAGATTCTGGGAAAGAGTAATTTTCAAAATACCAGAGCGTTGGGTTGCTTTGATCACCGGTCAACAGATCAGCGCCTTGCCGTTTTCAGGCAGCAGAAAAGAGCGGAAACTGTAATTAAAAGAATGGTGGATGGGCATCAGTTTCCGATTTCCAAAATCTAAGTCCACGAATTGTAGCTAGCGAGCACCAGGTGAACTGAGAATAATTGTGAATGAAGAAGCAGATGAGTGAGAATGGAATCCAGTAGGTTGTCAGGTAAACATAAGCAGGACTTGGTGAAGTTTTTCAGGTAGATTATATCTATGGCTAGAAGCTCAACTTGGTGGATCTACATTAGTGGTTCTCAACCTGTGGGTCCCCAGATGTTCCTGGACTGCAACTCCCAGAAGTCTTCATCACTCGCTGAGTTGGCTAGGATTCCTGGGAGTTGCAGTCCAGGAACATATGGGGACCCACCAGTGGAGAATCACTGATCTAAATGTTTACCCACTGTCTGATGCCCATTGGACATGGGTGTTGCAGACTCGCAGGTCAAGAGGGGAGAATTTATTTATGCATGATTATTTATTCATTTAAAATATTTCTACCCAGCCTTTATCCTCAAAAGGACCCAAGGTGATCTCAAAATATCTTACATGTACTTATTATTTTAATGGGCAGAGACAGTTGTACTGCGCTGCAAGGTGGTTTGCCAAGGCTCCAGCATCCCCTCGCTTAGAAAATAAATAACTAAATCACACAGACACTCTTGAGCCAGACTCCATTAAGGGCAGCCAGCAACCCTTGGCAAAAGTTTTGGGCCTGTGGCAGTTCATTCCTTTTTATCATATTCTACGGATGCGTTGCCTGAATAGTTTTGCTCACATTCTATATGCCGGTTTGCAATCCGCTCGAGGAAGGACAGCAAAGAGAGATTTAAAATAAATATCTGTCAGTTTCCATATAATAATGAGGGTCCCCTCACTGAGAGAAAAGAGGCTTACAAATAATAGGTAGGTAAGTAAGTAGATGCCATGGGGCGTGGTGGCTCAGCTGACTAAGGCTCCGAAAACTGTTGGCTGCAAAGTCGGCAGCTTGGCAGTTCGAATCCCGGGTGCCACGCAGCGGAGCTAGCTCCTGCTGATAACCCCAGCTCCTGCCAACCTAACAGTTTGAAAGCATGTAAATGCAAGTAGATAAAAAGATACTGCCATAAAAAATGGGAAGTGTTTCCTTGTACCCATGGGAAACACTGGCTCTTCAGCTTGAATACGGAGATGATTACTGCCCCTAGAGTTGGACATGACTAGCATGTATGTGCAGGGGCAACCTTTCCCTTTACCTCGTTAAGTAGACAGACAGACAGACAGACAGACAGACAGATAGATACAGTATCTGTTTCTTCATACCATTCCCCTGCATGTGGTACTTGAAGTACCCTGGTTTTAAGCCTGAAGATGACACATCTTCATCATGGTTTGTAACCTGTGATGGAGTTTTCCTCCAGGAATCGGTCCAATCCCCTTTTGAAGGCATCCAGGCCAGATGCCATCCCCACATCCTGTGGCAGGGAGTTCCACAGACTAACAACGCGCTGGGTGAAAAAATATTTTCTTTTGTCTGTTCTTACTCTCCCAGCCCTCAATTTAAGCGGATGTCCCCTAGTTCTGGTATTTTGTGAAGAGAGGTACGGTTTACTTACACGGTCTCGTCGTCTTTGAACTCCAGCTCCCCGCAGGCATCTTCGTAGTCGAGGCCCCCTCCTCGCGCCGTCCCTTCCACGGTATGGTAAGGGACCATGACTGTCCCGCGAGCTCCGGAGCTTCGGATGACCTTGACCTCCAGGGTCCCCTGGCACTCGCTGACCCTCAAGAGTTTATCTTGGAAGGTGAAGATGCCCGCGTGGTCGTCGTCCAGAATGGTGACGGTGGCCACCAAGGGGGCCACCAGCCGCCCCTTCGGGTGGTCAGCCGAGTCAGACTCAAACATGCCCTCGGCGTCACCCACGCGCAGGTTGAGCAGCCGGACAAAAAAGTGCTCGTCCTCTTCAAAGATGTCGTCATCGATGATGCCGATCTTGAGCTCCTTCTGGGTCTCCCCGGGCTTGAAGATCAGGGTCCCCTCGCTGTACTCGTAGTCCGAGCCCGCCTTGGCCGAACCGTCCTCCGTCTTGTAGTCGACATAGAACGTGTGGTAGGCGTCGTCCCCCTGCTGGCAAGCCACGGTGAGCGTGACCGAGCCGCAGTTCTCCAGGCAGTGGTACATGCAGGGCTCAAAGAAGATCTTGCTGTAGTTCTCCTCCACTTCCGCCTCCGACGGCACTTCGAGCAGTTGGGCGGATTTCTTCGAGAACTCCGAGACGTGTTTCTTGAGGATGTTTCCAGCCCCGGTCATCATGCGGGTGGCTTGGATGCGGTAGAAGGCCCGGCTTTTCTGCTGATGCAAAAGGGCATAGTAGTTCGCCATCTCCACCAGCTGTTCCAGCTCCTTGTCCGGGTGCTTCTGCTTGAGGTCTTTGAGGATCTGGATGACTTCTTTCCGGCTCTCATCCAGCTCTTTCTCCTCTTGAGTCGAGACCGGGAGCGGAGCCACCGAGGCGGCGCTTCCGTCCATGAAGATGCTCTCCTGGTGGTCGTTGGGCACAAAGCCACCGTCCAACTCAATGCCTTTGGGGAACTCCCCTTCGGTCCCGATGATGATCCCGCTGCGAGGGTCGGCCCGGTACCTCTTGTAGACATACTTGTAGAAGAGGAGGCGTTTGTCGGCCATCCACGCAAAGACCACACAGACCGGGAAGAAGACGAGGGTCAGCAGAGCCTCCCAGACCTGCACGATGCCAGGGGAGAAAACGGCCAAGATCAGGTACAACCAGATGTAGGCAAAGATGCTCCAAGACGCCGTGACGAAGAAGACTCTCAGGTGTTTGATCTTGCGGCTCTCGCCGGCAGGGATGATGTAGACGCACACGGCGATCACCACAAACATGTTGAAGGCCGCGCTGCCCACAATGGTGCCCGGACCGAGTTCGCCAGCTTGGAAGTTGTGTCCGCACACTTCGATGACCGAGAGCAGTATTTCCGGCGCGGAAGAGCCCAAAGCCATGAGGGTGAGGTTGGAGACGGTCTCGTTCCAGATCCTTACGGTGCCGATGCTGGTCTCGCCGTTTGACTTGGTGATCGTGATCTCCTTCTCTTTGGAAGTGATCACCTCGATGGAGGCCATGAAGCGGTCGGCGATGATGGAGACCCCCAGAAACATGTACATCATGGCCACGAAGTAGACGATGGCCCTGGCAGCCTTGTCACCAAAAGAAGGGTTGTCCGGCTGCCAGACGGGAAGGATAACCCCCGGTTGACATTTGGTAGATCCTCCACAGGTCCTGTTGGCTTCCAGTTCGGGCTCGTAGGCTCCCACCGGGGAGGCATTCTCGACCAAGAGGAGCGAAGTCACCAAGATGTTGACGAGAGACCACGAGGACAGCGGCCACCCCTGGCGTGATGTCCACATCCTCTTTGGGCAGCTGAAGCCTACAAGGTTTGATGAGGAAGAGAAGAAAAAGGAAAACGATGCAAGCGGTTATGAGAGGACCTGACAGCTTGTGACAGCAAGTTCAACCTGACTGCCTACTGGTTAGATGATTTACGGAGAAGTTGGAAGGGCCATTAAGTCTGGCCCATTGCTGATGCAGAGAATCCTTAGCTAAACCATGGCCAACATTAGAGCAAAAGGCCATCAAATCTCCCTTTAAAAACCTGATGGATGATTGATTTCCCCCTTTGAACCGATCCCACTCCAGAATACATATGGGATTTTTTTTGGGGGGGGGGGAGGCAAAGTTGCACGGTGTCTGGTCATCAGAACCTGTAGTATAGCACACTGCAGAATAACACACTGCATCTTTCTATGCTCGCGAAAATAAGAAATCTATAAATTTGAAATGAGGACTTTTGGAGAAAAAAATTCCTTTGCTGTTTTCATTAGGTCCATTCCTCCATTCATTAGCTCCATTCATTAAAGTTCTCTCTCTCTCTCTCTCTCTCTCTCTCTCTCTCATAAATCTAGTTTACACACACACACACACACAGAGAGAGAGAGAGAGAGAGAGAGAGAGAGAGAGAGAGAGAGAGAAAGAGAGAGAGTACAGTAAAAAAAAAAAATCAAGATCTGGTCAGTGGGGTGGGGGTGGGATTCCAAAGTAGGTCTTTTCAAATGCATGGTTTAACAACCATTTGGAACCAAGTTATCTAATGGCATTCATTTACCAAGAGAAGCCTTGTTGTGAAGCTATGGTGTTTCAGATGTGGGAAGTGGGGGTAGATGTAGACACTTGTCCCCTTTTGTAGAGCATGGACCTCCATCTGGAGGCCGGCCAAAGGACAGGTCTCCTGCTGATGACCTCCTGGTTGGGAGGAGGTGTTGAGAAAGAGAGGTTGGCAAGTCTTTGGGGTTGAGTCCCAAGTCCATGTCCACCTCTTTGGTCCCAAGTCCCAAATCTGAGTCTAAGTCTTTGGTCCCAAGTCCCAAGTCCAGTGTTTTTGGCACCAGGTCCCAAGTCTGAGTCCAAGTCTTTGGGACCAAGTCCCAAGTCTGAGTCCAATTTTAGGGCACCACGTACCAAGTCCCAGATCTGAGTCCTTATTAAAAACAAGCTCCCCCACCCCCAGAATTAAAAGGAAGGCTGAGTGTGTTCCAAGTCACACATCGAGTCCAAGTCATTGGTGGTGGTGGGGAAATCTGAGTCCAAGTCAAGTTACTGGTGTGAATTATGCCCAACTTAATAACAAGTCCCACAGCTTGAGTCCCTATCCCTGGGCTTAGGGATCTGGCCGTGGAGCCAGAGTTTGGGAGTTTGATTCCCTCTGTTGGGAGAAGAGCCAACCTGCCCCCAGAAGGGTAATCTACTTCTGAGTATTTTCTACATGGCAAAAAAGTCTGAAAAGGCTAGTCGGTGAAATTGTGTGTGTGTGTGTGTGTGTCCCAACACTCACAATCAGCTGCCCTCGGCAGTGGAAAACAGACGCTAGAGGCACGAAAATCACTTGGCCCCTGCTAGCATCCCCCCATGGACGATGCTGCGTGACTCTCTTTAACTCTTAAAACAATTGTGGTTTTTTTGTTTTGTTTTGTTTTGTTTTGTTTTGTTTGCATCTCTCCTTCCACACAGGCACATGCTTGTTATGCAAACTGCCGCCACCACCACCCCGGGTGCCACCTCTGTTTGGGTGTTCTGCAAAAGGCTGGCCTGCCAGCCGATTTCTGCTGACGAAAGGTACAAGAGCTGGCCTTTTTTTTTTTTTGCTTTCTTCTGGAGTTGTTGGCAACCTTGCTTACGAATTAGCCAGGGAGACAAATGTTCAAATGCAAGCTTCAGGTTCAGGCAAGTCCCTCTGCAGTTTGGATCCAATTTGACTCTTGAAACATCACACACACACACACACACACACACACACACACACACACACACACACACACACACACACACACACACACACACACACACATGTCCTCATCCTCTAAACTCCACCACCACCACCACCACTGGCTGCTTCTTCCCTATGTTGGACTCTCCAACAGAACAGATGGAGCCTACCAATAACCACCCACGCACAGGTCTTGTTCCATTCACCAACCTCCCGGGTGGGGTGGGGGAAAATTCAATTTCTAATTTTGTTCTCGAACAAAACAGAGCTGCCGTTTGATCGCTCCCAAGTGGGGTGCAAAATGCAAGCAAGAGGGGGGCCGGACGGCTCCACCGAGAGAACGGGATGTCTTCTGAAAATCTGAAAATACTGTAGTGCCATTTTTTGGGGGTTGGGGGAATATAATTCCCAGAATCCCCGGGCAGCATGGCCAATGATCCCCCAAAGCAGAAACGTACAAATTCTGTCCTTTCAGACAGAGCCAGGAGAGAGAATTGCTTCCCACCCACCCACCCCCACAAAAAAAAAAAAAAAACATTTAAACAGCAAGGAGAGATGTTGCATTCTTACTGAGGCATGTTGAAGTGCGACTGCACTTGAAATGCGGGAGGGCATTTTGAAACACAGGCACGCAGTAGAACGACAGTGCGCGTGCACACACTGTGAGTACAAATGCTGAATGCTGGATGCAGCACACTTTAGAACTGCCCGTGTTAATTTTTAAAAGGAACTTGCATTACTCATTATTACCTCTAAAGAGGCGGTTTGCTATGATCCGTACCATTGCTATACTATAAGTAGTTGCTGCAGTGTAGTTTAAGTTTCCTCACCAGAAAAATCCAGGGGAAACTCTCTGGCTCCCCCTAGTGTCTGATTCTGATAATGCGCCACGAAAATATGAAAAAACAAAAGCAAAGCTACAGTTACACAGGCATGCCCAAACTTTGGCCCTCCAGATGTTTTGGATCACAGCTCCCACAGTCCTTTGCCATTGGAAATACGGGCTTGGAATTCTGGGAGGTGTGCTCCAAAACATCAGGAGGGCCGAAGTTTGGACATGCCTGCTACAGTATTTCCTTTCCCACGGAGCATAAAACCTGAACCATTCTTTTTGACTACCTTAAAAATAATGCTTGGATGTATTTAGGTCATGCCTGGAACAACAACTTTGTAACTGTTTTTTTATCTTTACTCCATCTCAAAAAGAACTAGTTACAAGGAATGACATTCCTTGTAAGCAGTTGTTTTCAAGGTTTGGCATAATTTATAGAAGTCACACAACAAGACCATTTCAATGCCACCCCAACATTTCTGAACGCCGTCCCCCAAAAGCTTATGTGATTTAAGCCCATCCTCTACCCTTTTACTTTGTTTTCGGATCTATTATTTCCTCTCTCCCACAGCTTTGTTCATTTATGAGCTTTGCTTTGATCCTACTTTGGGCTTTCCCTTGTTTAATGGCAGTCCATTTACATTTCCGTGACCTCATTTGGAACATCATTGTGGCCGTTAGAAGTCCTGCTTTCACTTGGGAGAAAAAGCCGAGAGGGCTGAACTCAGCAGCTGGTGGTCTGGTGGTTCTCCAGCTGCTCTTCCCCCCTGTTAAACTGCTGACTGAGAGCATCCTCGTTCAAGACTAGAAGAAGACAAAAACAGCTCATTAATGCAAGGCCAGGTGGGAAATCCCTCCAAGATCCAATGAGAAAACCAGAGTGATCAGGAACCAAACTCTGATCGCCGAGAGAAAGGAAGATGAAATCAGCTCTTATGGGAATCGTCCGAAAGTCTGGGTTTTAGGATCTTTGATCCTTCTGAATGCAAATTTATCACACAGAGGGATTTGGCAAATGACACATTTTGCCTGTTTGCGTGCCCAGATCCCCTGCCAGCTGGGCTGCCATCTTTAGCAGACAACATCTCTGGCCATGCTAGAAGAACCACTTGCTTTTGACTATGGAACAGAACTCCGAGGGGGATAAATAAATCCTGGGCTACAACACCCAGCACCCCAATCTAAGTGGGCAGGGGATCCTGGGCACTGTAGTCTCAAACCAGTGCTCTCCCGAGGTCTGGCCTGGGAAATTCACTGCTGTGCCGACCATAACAGATCTGCTGCTTGGCTGTCTTCAGGGTTGTCTGATTTGCTTAGACTCCTCACTCCCTCTCAATCCAGTTGACCCCTAGGATTCAGCCGCCCGAGCCAGGCACAAAAGAGTGGTGCTTAGAATTAGCCAACACCCCGGCAAGGGGGTGGGGGAACATTGTCGAGCTCTACGTTGTCCCTAGCCGTTTTGCTACAATTGGTTTCCTAACCTAGTTGTGGCTTCTGAATGCTTCTGAATGCAAGCTCCTTCTTTTGTCTATAATAAAACGATTAGCTTGCATGGCATATATCCGCTCCACAGTAATATAAGTAAGAGTCTTCTGGGCCTCATTCAATAGCCAAGACCTCTAGGGTTCCCGGAGGGTTTTGCATCTGTGCAGAGAAAAAGTGTCTCCTGATTCCTTGATGCCTTTGACTTCGACTGCATCCGAAAACTCCATTTTGCAAGGCTTCTGCCATCCGAAGCAATGGGCAACCCATCTGGCCCTGAGTTTTTGGGTTCTTTCTGCCCTTCCTCCACCTGCAATGGGAACCTGGACTTGTTTATCCCTGGCTCATGAGCAAATGTAGTTTTTACTCACCCTGGAACTTTGATTTGGCATCCAAAGAGACATTTCTTTTCGTGGCCAGAACCGAACGAACCTCATTGTCCTTCCGTACCGAAATACCATGAGCTGCCTGCCTTTTATCGCTTTGGGAACACAGCAAGCTGCCCTATACGGGGTTGGGATGATTAAAAATAATTGTGTGCTGCCAAGCGCTACCTCGAGGTTCCTGGTAACGCACTGATGGTCTTCTATTCAAATATTAACCAGCTCAGGTGCAAGCGAAGGAACAGATCGTCACTGCCATGATAACCAGCTGGGACAAAAAAAAAAAAAAAAACCAACCACGTGGAGCAAAGAACCAGGGGCCTTTTCACATGACCCCTAAGATCCGCTGGCCACTTAAATTCAGACCAGAGATCTTAGGGGTTCGTTGCTCTTCCTTCCTCCCCACCACTCCGCACCTGTCTGCTGAGGGGAGGGAGGAAGAAAGTGGGGGGGAAATGCAGACTCACCTCGGAGAAGCTGCCGGACGGAGCTCTGTTGTGCTGATTCCTTCTCTTTGTTTGCTTTTTTCCCTCCCGCCCCTTCTCTTAAAGGGGCGGGAGGCAAAAAAAAAAAAAACAGAAGCCAGGAGAGCCCCGCACTGACCAGATTAAATCCAGACCTGGCGATTTTCACCCTCCTCGAGCAGGTACAAGAAAAGTGTGCTGGGTCGCGCTTAGGTGGGCGGGGTCGCACTTAATTGTCTGCAAACTCCGGAGCTGGTGGGGAAACATTTTTAAGCTCCGGAGCTTGCAGCCATTTGCAGCGGAGCTTAGGGGTCGTGTATAAACGCCCCAGGTTTTGTTATGAACTAATAATAGGAAAGCTGAGCTTTCTGAGCAGAGAAGCTGGTGGACAAGATACCCACTGTACGGGTCATCCAGTCTGGTCCTTCTCAAGGAGGCCCAGGGGGAAACTGTCCAGCAGCTCTTTCTACAAGGCCACATTCTTCACACTTGCAACACAACCACATGCTGCTGTTTCCAGATGTTGGGTAGTTTCCTTATCTGGGGACTTGGCTTGTTATAGTGATTGTGATTATGGTGGTGTTGTTTTTTTAACTGCTTTACCAGTTCCTCTGCTGCCTAGATGCCCTAAGCATATCAGATCTCGCCTGATTTTGGAAGCTAAGCAGGGTCAGCCCTGGTTAGTCCTTGGATGGGAGACCACCAGGAAATACCAGGTGCTGTAGGGGCCTGGAGTAGGAACTGGCAAACCACTCCCGTATTCCTACCAAGAAAACTCCATGGATATGGAGTCATGAAGAGTGGGTCATGACTGTAACGACACAACACACACACACCAGTTCCTCTTGCCAGATCTTACCCGTTTGGTGGGTGGTGCTAGGTGTACTTCCCCTGGCTATTTTTTTTTAGTATATATGGTATTTCCATATTGGCGTGTATTTAATTATGTCTTTGTATTTTTTTGATGTTCTTGTGTTGGGGTTATAGTTGGGTAGTCGCTATTTGGTGACATGCTGTACACCGCCCAGAGTTCCCTATGGGAAAATCGGGCAGTCAATAAGTACAAAAATAAATAAATAATAAATAAATGTTGAAAAGAAGCCAGCTGCATCTCCCACCAGCAAGAAGGAGGTCACGGCATTGAGACGGTTTGACTCCACAGCTGGGTTTTCCCCCCTCCAAGGGGAGACAGATCTGGGCTTTTATGGCATCCCATATCAATATATATATATATATCTGGCTGGTTTTCGGTGTCATAGAAGCTGGGGTGAGGACCACCCTTTGCAGCCCTTAAGGAGGCAAAATGTGTTGGGTGGTGCCTGCTGGCATTTATGACGATGCCTCCAGATAGACGCCTGCTTCTTGGGAGGAAAGCAATGGCAATCCTAGATAGCATCCTAAAGAGTAGAGACAACTTTGCCAACTAAGGACAGGATAGTCAAAGCTATGGTTTTTCCAGTAGCGATGTATGGAAGTGAGAGCTGGACTATAAAGAAGGCTGATCGCCGCAGAATCGATGCTTTTGAGCTGTGGTGCTGGACGAGAGTCTTGAGAGTCCCCTGGACTGCAAGGAGATCAAACCTATCCATCCTGAAAGAAATCAACCCCAAATGTTCACTGGAAGGACAGATTTTGAAGCCGAGGCTCCAGTACTTTGGCCACCTCATGAGGAGAGAGGTGTCCTTGGAAAAGTCCCTGATGCTGGGAAAAATCGAAGGCAAAAGGAAAAGAGGACGACAGAGAATGAGATGGTTGGACGGTGTCATCGATGCAACCAATATGGATTTGACCAAACTCTGGGAGGCAGTGGAAGACAGGAAGGCCTGGCGAGCTCTGGTCCATGGGATCACGAAGAGTCGGACACGACTGAACGACTGAACAACAACAACCAGACAGAATGTTGGCTGCCCGCTGGTCCTCTAAAGGGGGGTCATAATTCTAATTAAAACCTGGGAGAAGCAGCCAGGAGCAGCCAAGAAAAAACGTGTCCTTTACAGTCACCGAGTCACCCCCATGGCAGAGTTGAACCCACCTCCTGCCAACCTCCAAGTGCCTGCATCGTGCCATCTCTTCGGGGTTTTTTCTTTCTTTCCAAAATACATGCCATTTCCTTCGAGACCTGCCAAAATGTCTTGGACTCGGCCACAGAATTAATTAACAAGGTGCCGGCTGGATGTCTTTAAATTAAAAATAATAATAATTTCTTTAAAAACCTAGTAAGCTTCTCTGCCTGCCCTCTCCTTAGAACGCACTAGTTTGGCTTGCTAACCACGCAAAACCTTTTTAATTATTTTAAAGCTATTTTGGGTTGTTTTCATTTCGTTTCTAATAAATCTTGCTCCGGGACCTTTCTCTTCTGGCAAGCTTTTCCTTAAAGATTGGTGGTCGGAGAAGGAGTTTATAAATTGATTGTTGTGTTCTGTTGTTTTAAATATGTTTTAGCACTGATTTTATTTACCATTAGATAGATAGATAGATAGATAGATAGATAGATAGATAGATAGATAGATAGATAGATAGATAGATAGATAGATAGATAGATAGATAGATATAATACTTGTTTAATTTTCTTTTTTATATCTGTATACTTTTGTTTTGAGCTTTTAGATACGGTCTTTTAATGCTGTAAGCTGCCCTGGGTCCTTTTTAACCAGAAAGGTGGGATGGAAATATTTTAAAATAAAGAAAGAAAATACAAATAAATAAAACAGTGGGGTTTCAGACTTTTATGGAGAGTGGGAGATTTCAAAAAGGATGAAAGTTTTGGAAAAGGAGCAAGATCATCTATAAAGTTTAAACAAGTACTTCACAGATTATTTATGATCAAATTGCCACAATAACTCTATGTATTTGGTGTCCATGCTGTGTGTGGACCTTTTTATTTTATTTTATTTTATTTTTTGCAGTCATTGCAACAGCTATAATAAGATTATCCATCTAGGTCAAAGCATTTCTCCATTGTTTGGCAAAAGAGAAGATTGAGCCTTCAGCATAAGAAGCTGGATATATTTCATGGCTATCTCTTCCAGAGCTTGGGAATGCAAAGGAATGAGTTAAAGCCGGTGCTTATGACTAGTGATTCAATTTCATAATGAAACTGTAACTAAGTTACATTTCGTGTGCAGGAACAAAGATACCCGGGTAACTTGGGAAAGAGCGGTTATCAAGATTTTTAAAGCCATGTTAGCCTCCCTTTTTAAATTGGTGATTTAGGGGAGATGCATTTTTGCCTGCAAATGAACATGGGCAGAAGCGGAGACCAAGTATTCCCAGCTGATTTGATAAGAGAGCCATGCATAAGAACATAACATAAGAAGAGCCCTGCTGGATCAGGCCAACAGCCCATCTAGTCCAGCTTCCTGTATCTCACAGTGGCCCCACCAAATGCGTCCGGGAGCACACAAGACTAGATTCTTGTCTCCTGATACCACTCCCCTGCATCTGGCCCTTGAAGTACCCCGGTTTTAAGCCTGGAGATGACACATCTCCATCATGGTTTGTAACCTGTGAGGGACTTTTCCTCCAGGAATCTGTCCAATCCCATTTTGAAGGCATCCAGGCCAGATGCCATCCCCATCTCCTGTGGCAGGGAGTTCCACAGACTAACAACGCACTGGGTGGAAAAATATTTTCTTTCTCACTCTGCCAGCCCTCAATTTGAGCGTATGTCCCCTAGTTCTGGTATTTTGTGAGAGGGAGAAGAGCTTCCCTCTATCCACTTGACTCATGCCCTGCAGAGTGTGGAAGGCAAATTTTAAATCGATCCTACACACCAATATAGCTATGAATTACACTCAGGTACCCAGGTTGCCTCTGTTGCTCCATTTGCTGATCGACCCCGTATGGTTAACCCAACCCAAGCGGGCCCCTGTCCTCCCAGCATATTTACAGCACTGGGAAGACTGGGTGAGGACTGGAGGGCTGCGTTGGTGAAAACAGACCCATCTCCACCTGCCTTTCCCAAACCTTGGCGCTGGTGAGCGTTGCCGCCCGTGCTCCTCTGCCCATGGCAACCGACATGGTTCCCCATAGCAACCGGGCTATAAAAAGGATGCTAAACTCGGGAATCCAGAAGAGAAAGCTAAGGGGGCAGAGGGACCAGAGGAAAGAGAGAAGGTACAGGGGCCGTGTGAGGCTCTGGAGAATCAACTCTAGGTGCCTTTGGGAGCAAAGCTCCTGATTTTGGGGCCAGTGGCAGCTTTTGGGGTGAGAGAAAGCCAGTTGGAAGATCTTGGCTTGTGGCAGAGTGACACAGTGGTATTTTGGGATGGATTTTGGTAGCCATTTTTCAACTGGTATGTCATTCATCATTTTAAGATCCCTCCCCTTCATAGAACATGACTGCAGAAGAGCAAAAAGTAACATAACATGTTATGCAAGATGTAACATAACAAATTCCATCAGCACTGTGACAACTCGGAACTGTGAGTTACCTTTCAAACACTACTACAAGTAAATAGAAAGAATTACTTTTTTAAAAAATCAACTTTCTTTCACTGCCGCTATCTATCTATTCCTTTTATTTATTTATTTTAGATTATCTATCTATCTATCTATCTATCTATCTATCTATCTATCTATCTATCTATCTATCTATCTATCTATCTATCTTTTCCTTTCTTCTTTCCTCTCTCTCTCTCTCTCTCTCTCTCATCTATCTTTTCCTTTCTTCTTTCCTCTCTATCTATCTATCTATCTATCTATCTATCTATCTATCTATCTATCTATCTATCTATCTATCTATCTATCTTCACCCAGACCCCTAAGGCTGAAGAGAGCCTGCCACCCAACAAAAACATTCCCATAATTAATGAATTAATGTAATAGCCTCGTTAAGTGTATCTGGTGGAAAAACACAAATTAAAACATCCAGGAGGCACATTCTGCCAGGGGACAATAATGGGTCTCTTATTAACACTCCTCCCTCTTCCTGATGGAGGGCTTCATGTGCTTATAATAGCTGACTTCTTGTGACTCATAGTTGTGCGAGCACACACACAAACACACAAAGAGAGAGAGAGAGAGAGAGAGAGAGAGAGAGAGAGAGTCCTATTCCGTGGTAGACGTCCAGATGGTTTTCTGACAAGGAGAGGATTGGAGATGAAGTTAAGGCCTGCCTGGATTCAGGGAGGCACAGAAGGCACCCCACCAGGAATTTCTATGCTGAGTTTTATTTTTATTTTTTAAAAAGATAGCAGTGCAAGCACCAAGGCTTTCCGTACGTTGTTCACATCAGGAATACCCTTTCCCCCCCATGCTTTCCCATGGGGGTGGGTGCTTGCATGGAGAAACAGGTTGCCAGTTGGATCCCTTGGGCAGAGCGGCCCAGGGCGATCAACTTCCCAGCGGCCGCAACGACATGCACTGGCGCGACCCCAATCCATGGGCAAGCTGGACCTTCCTTGCTCTGGTTGTAAAGCTATGACGTCGGAGGGCTGGATTGGGGCCATTCCTACACAACGACAAGGATCTCTTTAAAGGAGGTCACACACACACCTGTGAAAGCGGTCCTTTCCAGTGTGATGAGGAACACACCTTTGCGCACACACACCCCGACTGCACCCTTGTTTTTCCACTTTGTTTGTTTACCACAGACGGAGCAGAGGCCTACAAGCTATTAATACCCAAGCAATTGTATCTGGAAAGAGGGCTCCTTGTTCATTCCTGTAACCATCCTCTGTTTTTAAAGAGTGCACAAAAAATGGAAGTGGCAAACCACTTCAAACGCCGTCATATGTAATAGAAAGACAGCAGGGTACCGTTTAAATTAACTAGCTCTTTGACGGGCCAACAATTAGTTCCTTCTCTCTCTCTCTCTCTCTCTCTCTCTCTCTCTCTCACACACACACACACACACACACACACACACACACACACACACACACACACACACACACACGAGTTCTCTCTTATTCAATGGGTTGCAATGATATGTCAGATCTCTTAAGCTTTTGACCAAACTGAGAAAGAAACGAAAGGTCAAGGCATGTACCATTTTCTTTCATGGTCTCTTGGCATCATTGGACAGCAAGTCCAAGTTTGTAGCAATGTGTACTCCTGGTGGCAAGTGGCCATCCCTCCCAGATCTAATGGCTTTTTCTGATGGAAGTCTGTACTTTCAATTCCTCTAGGTCAGTCATGTCCAAACTTCAGCTCTCCTGATGCTTTGGACCACAACTCCCAGAATTCCAAGCCTGTATTTCCAATGGCAAAGGACTGTGGGAATTGTGGTCCAAAACATCTGGAGGGCTGAAGTCTGGACATGCCTGCTCTAGGTTGTGCAATGATCTAACTGGATTCCCCCACCTCTCTACCCACCCACCATGTCCAAATGATGTTCTGTCAATTGTTGTACCATTTGGGTTCTCAGAGATTTTTGAATTGTGGGACCTCGTGGTTTATTTATTTATTTACCATCTATTGCCTATTACAGTGGTGGCAAACCTTTGGCACTCCAGACGTTTTGGACCACAACGCCCACAGTCCTTTGTCATTGGCAATCCAGGCTTGGAATTCCAGGAGTTGTGGTACAAAATATCTGGAGTGCCAAAGGTTCGCCGCCACTCACCTATGACCATCTCTATTTTAGACTATTACCATTTTTATTATGTTTTGGGTTGTTTGATCAATTATTGTTGTTAACCGCCCAGAGTTCCCAGTTTGAGGAAAATCGGAATGTGGTATACAAATATAAAAATAAATAAGTAAATATATTTTATTCCATTTTGTTCCGGGAGGTTGGGATTTAGCGCTGCAGCGCCGCACTCTATCCTCTATTCAGGAGGCACCAAAAGGGACAACAGCTGATCACCACCCAATGAAGCTCATTCGAAGGAGAAATCCCTTTGGATAGGCTCAAACAAGCACAGGGACAGTGGAAGTACAGCAGTAAAGCACAAAAGCAGTTAGACCATCAGGACATGCTTTTTATTACAGCTATTAATGCTGTAAAATGTCCCTCAATTCCTTGTTCTCAATACTTGAACATGTATTAATTGTATTGGACTGTATAATGTCCCTCATTACTATAAGCTGCCTTGGGTCCTTTTCCAAAGAGAAGGGTGGGGTGAAAATACTCTAAAATAAAATAAATAAATAAATTCCTGGCCAATGCTCTGAATTTCTCTCAGTAAGCAACCCAAATGGAAGTAAAGGTGCACCGTTTGAAGAACCCTGATTTTCTGAGGTCCCGGGGATCTGTGATTCTGCGGTTTCTAAACATAAATATATCCCATTCAAGACACTACATTTCTGGATCTATACTCAGGATATTTTCATTTTAAGCCATGAAAAAGCCAAGCAAAATTTTCCTCTGTTGTCTTTTAATTAAAAAAAAAAACACACCTAAAAATAATCATTCAATGAATGATTTAGCACTAAGAGAAAGCTGTCTCCTTTTGCCTTTCTCTGAAGCATTAAGGAGACGTCTTCACTGAAGTTTCACATCACGTACCCTTGCTTAATTTTAATAATTGATCAATTAAAGAGCAAGGCAGTTAATCAGTTACAAAAATAGGTTGACAGCCCTAGTTAATTTGCTTCCCATGTTCTGTGCCTGAGGTGATGCAGCTGACTTGATAGCATCTTCTCGGGTGCCTAAGCAACCACCTGCCTCAAGAAACCAGGGAAATCTTTAGAGTCAAGCTCTTTTACGACCCCACGTGGAACTCCGTTTTGACAACCTGGATCCCCC
This sequence comes from Phrynocephalus forsythii, assembly GCA_029282475.1. Lineage (NCBI taxonomy): Eukaryota > Metazoa > Chordata > Lepidosauria > Squamata > Agamidae > Phrynocephalus > Phrynocephalus forsythii. Next base: position 3,333,295 of record JAPFRF010000023.1, read on the forward strand.
ACCAGTTGGGTCAAATCCTGTTGACTTTTCCTGTGAAGGTTTACCACAACCTAGTAAACTAGCCTGCTCATTTACTCGCAAGGAAGGAATATTACCTGGGGTCTCACAGTGATTTAAATCAATCGGTGTACTAGCCAGCCAGTGGGGAAATTTTCAAAATCCACACTTTCAAGCCCAAGGACTTGACTAAGTTTCTGCTTCTCTGGAACTACCATATATATAAGTTCTTGAAAACTGTCATCCAGGGTTTGATAAAGCCAAAAACCAAAAGGATGGGACTATATATACAGTGTTCCATGTGCAGAAATGTGTTCAGCCATGGTGGCCACATGGCCATGGACTTGCACAACACTGGCTCTTTGGCTGAAAACCGGAGATGAGCACCATCCCCCAGAATGAATGAAGAATTGGCGTCCCCAGGAGGACTGCATTTGGACCCAGGGCCTTGATTTCACACAGCCACATAAAATATTACACTGTCTCTATGTGGGGTGTACACTTCCCCCATTCCTAGTGCTAAGGGCCCCACAGCTTTTACCAACCTGGTGCCAATGGTCCTACAGGTTAAAGATGATGGCCACTGAAGTTTGAGACATCTAGGGGGGCATCAGATATAGAGCAGGCTTTGTTTTGGCCTGGAAGGCACCAGGCATGGAGACCATGCTTTGCAGCATAGTAAGAGAGAGACGAACACAAGGCAACGGTGTCCTGATGGAAGATATTATATTTTAACTCTCCATGAAGCATATCTCCCTGGGGTATACTTGGTAAGAAGCAATTTGCTTCATTAGACCATTTACTTCCAAGAGTCTAGCTTGCCATCCTGTTTTCCAAGAACAGCCAGCCAGAATGTCTCAGGTAAGGTCAGAAGCAGGACACAGAAGTGATTGGATGCCCTTTTTTTTGGGGGGGGGAGGTCTCCTCAACACCCTTCTCTACAACGTCCATGAAAGTTCACTGTGGCCGCCGTTGCGACTCACAGATGTGAAGAGACATCTTTGCTCCGGGTTTGCTCTTAAATGTGGATCTTTAAAATTAGAAATCGCAGCGTTGATGGGCGGAGCCGAAGCAAGGCGCGTGGAAATGTGGGAGATGATGGGGGCGAAAGGTGATGGATTCAGTTGTTATGCGTCGGTTCGAAAAATTACCTGTGTGGGTGAAGGACTCCAGAAATCTTCCGGACAATAGAGATGGAGTAGCTAAAAAAATAGTCCCCAAATATTAAGAACATAAGAACATAAGAACATAAGAAGAGCCATGCTGGATCAGGCCAAAGGCCCATCTAGGTTTAAAAGTAAGAGTCATGATACAGAGGGAGATTGGGATGGTAGCGCATCCACAGGCAGCATCACCTGGAGCCCAGATTCATCAGGTGGGTGGTATACAGGTCACCTGGGCATGGTTTCCTCCCTGATAGGAAATGCTTGGCAAAATCACAGAATCGTAGGGAAACCAGTCCTTATTTTGGTGAAATAAGGTTAGCTTAATGGCAAAATGAAAGCAAAGCAAAGCAAAGTGTTCTGCTTATATACCGCCCCATACCACTTCAAGGGGTCTCTGGGCGGTTTACAATTTTAATTACAGTGTGCAGGCTACACATTGCCCCCCCCCAACAGCAAGTTGGGTACTCATTTTACCAACCTCAGAAGGATGGAAGGCTGAGCGAACCTGGAGCCGGCTACCTGGGATTGAACCTCAGGTTGTGAGCACAGTTTTACCTGCAGGACAGGCATTTAACCACTGTGCCACGGGGCTCCTAGCCAATGTTTGGGCTCTCGTAAAAGCGGAAGATAGAGCAGAAGAGGTAACTCATCACCCATTTCCTTCCATGTTTGTGGTTGTAAAGGCACCAGGGGCCGCGCCAAAGACCAATATTTACTATGTGACTCCCCCCTCCCCACACACACCCCTCATCCAGAAGGAAGAGTTTAAGATTACAGATGAGGGAGCATTGCCGGTCCTTGCGACATTGTCCAGAGCAGAAGGGAAAGGATTACCCACTCGGCTCAGTTTAATTTCAGAAAAGAAGGCACCGGGGGTGGGTTATTAGAGGGTGGGGATTAATGCCCGTTTGAGTCACAACAGAAAGGGGTTGGCGTGTGTGGGGACGAGGAGAAATTAAAAGGATCTTTTCTCATTAATTCGCAGGCTGTTTTCCAAAGTGGATTGAGCATTATTAGCAAAAGCCTCATTAGAGAGGCGTGGAGTTTAATACCCTGAAAGTTCAGGCCAGCGTTCCGAGTCGGAGTCGCAGATGTCATTTCGGAGTTGGACTGAGGATGCATTGCCATGCGTTCTACGGCGCATAGCTTCAGAGGCCCATCCCCATCCTTTTTGCAAATACCGTGTGGACAGAATGCCCTAAAAATCTGTATTTCTCCCCTCGCTCTCTCATTCAAAAACATTCCTGATGAAGACTTGTGGAGATTTTTTGGAAGCTGACGCCAACTGACGGTTGGTGCTAATAAAGATCTCACCCACCAGTGGATTATATGTTTTCTCCTCAATCAACACAAGTTCTCTCTCTCTTTCTCTCTCTCTCTCCTTCCCTACAGGCAAAACATGGGGAACAAAATTTATGAAGGGATGGTAAAAAGAGAGCACATTTGTCGAAACACGGCAAGACTTTTTGAATTTTGTCTTATTGAAAAATGAGGACCGTCTACACAAACAAGAGACAATGTTCTTGTGAATGGATTGCGGAGTGTGATAATAATAAAAAGCTTGGGGGAAATATATCTTTGCTGTTCTCAACGGAAGGGACAACAATTTTTCTTTTTTAATAGTTGTTTTGAGTTGCTTTAAGTAATAAAACACTGGGCTTCCCCCTCCTGTTCTTTCTTACGCTTTGTTTTTATATGCTAATTATGTTTGTTTATTTATTTTTAAAGCAAAACTGAACAAAATCCTGACATTTCTAACATGCTCCAGCGTTCAAAATCTCCTTCACTTCTAAACAATCCAGGTTGCAAAATAATGTTTTGATTTTTCTCCACCCCACATGCGGAGTCAAGCCTGCCTTGGAAAGAGTGGCATGCGGTTTTAGATTACCGCCAGATGAAAGGTGCTGCATCTATCGATGCCTCTTGGCTGGGAACGTGATATGATTGTGTGTGGGCCTCCTAGTGCATAAAAACATAACATAAGAACTTAAGAAGAGCCATGCTGGATCAGGCCAGAGGCCCATCTAGTCCAGCTTCCTGTATCTCACAGTGGCCCCACCAGATGTGTCTGGGAGCGCATGAGACTAGATATCTGTCTCCTGATCCCACTCCTCTGCATCTGGCCCTTGAAGTGCCCTGGTTTTAAGCCTGGAGATGACACACCTCCATCATGGCTTGTCACCTGTGATGGACTTTTCCTCCAGGAATCTGTCCAATCCCCCTTTTCAAGGCATCCAGGCCAGTGGTACCTGATCAACCTTGGTAGAAGAAAGATGCTAGCCTTTGATCAGACCCAGCAGGACAGCTTTCACACGAACATATGGGAGACCACTGGGCCCTTTAAAATGGGAGTGACGAACAGACAAGCCAAGATTCGAGGCCTGGCCACTCAGACAGGCAAACCTAGGTTTCAGCCAGGATTCTGGATATTTATTTACTTATTTTTATGTTGTGCATTTTTTTACCCTGCCTTTCTCCTTGGAAAAGGACCCAAAGGGGCTTACAGTAATGAGGGACAATAGACAGTCCAGTACAATGAAGATGTATTGGAGTTTGAGAACAGGGAATTGAGGGACATCTTACAGCATTCAAAGACAGATCCCTGATATTTTCTTAGTGGCTTCCCATTGGAGATGGGCACAAATCTTGATTTGGAGGTTCATGACAATTCCCTTCTTTGGAGAGCTAGCTCTAAGCTATAAAGCTCTAAGCTGTTGGGTCTGAGCTATAAAAAGATCACCAAGAGAGAGGCCTTTCTCTCACTCCCATCACCCTCACAGATGCATTTGGTGGGGGACACAGGAGAGGTCCTCCTCTGTGGCTGCTCCCAGACTCTGGAACTCCCTCCCACTGGAGGCCAGCCTGGCCCCATCACTGCTGTCCTTCCTCAAGCAGGCAAAGGCTTTTCTCTTCAGGCTAGCTTTCCCTCAGTGGGTGGCTATCTGAGCAGAGTTTTGTTAAATGGACTGCTGCATTTGAATGTTTTTTGATGTGTTGGTTTTTTTGTTTGCTGTTTTTAGTGTGATAGGCGGAGGCCCTTAGGAGAATATATCTGCAATTGTGCATTGGAGCATTTTAGTGTTGGATATCCATTGTATTTCACTTTACATGCTGTCTTTTAATAAGACCAGCCGCCTTAGCTCCTTTCTAAGGAGAAAGGCGGGGTAAACATATTCAAATTAAATGCCAGCCAGACCTAAGGCAGCTTATTTTCCAAAACTGGGTTAAATGTCTGTTTTCATCTGGCACAGTGGGGCTGCTCTAACTTGACATCTATGGCAAACGGAATGTGAACAACGTGTGTGTTTATCTGTCTATTGATACACATACAGCTGGTTGCTTCAAAAACAAACATAACGCCTAGAAAACAAGTGGATTTAGGAGGCAGAGGACAAGAGAAACCACTTCTGTGCCCAGAAAGCTCCAGTTAGGAGGCAAAAGAGTTCTGCTTATATACTGCCCCATACCACTTCAAGTAGTCTCTGGGTGGTTTACAGTTTTAATTTAGTAATGCAGGCTACATATTCTCCCCCCAGCCCCCCAGCAAGCTAGGTATTCATTTTACCAACCTCGGAAGGATAGAAAGCTGAGTGAACCTTGAGCCTGCTACCTGGGATTGAACCCCAGCTTGTGAGCACAGTTTTACCTGCAGGACAGGTATTTATTTAACCACTGCGCCACGGAGAGCCAAGGGATAAAGGCTGACATTTACCTACATTTGATTTTTTTTTAAATCTTCCACGTTCTAGATCAGTGATGGCGAACCTATGGCACGGGTGCCAAAGGTGGCCCTCGGAGTTCTTTCTGTGGGCACCCAACATCGCCCCTTCATAGCCACCTGTATTCAGGTTAAATTGCTGTATGGGCACTTTGCAAAAAAATTAGTGGGTTTTGAATCGCAATTTGGGCACTCGGTCTCTAAAAGGTTCGCCATCACTGTTCTAGATCCATGGCAAAATGGATTCCAGAGACCCTTCTGGGCCAGGGTGGTCACCTCCCTGTCCTTTGCTGCCTCTGACACCAGTGGGTGCCACCTATCTCACAAAACAGAACGGCCACCCTGGGGGCAGGACACACGGGAGACAATTAAGGAAGTTGGAGGGGCAGGTACAGGAAGGTAGATGGAAAGTTTGCCATATTTATAGCACCAGAGCCCAGGAGGTCTTGGAGTGATGATTTAAAATGCGGCAAGGGTGTAAGGTGGCTCGAGAATCGCACTCCCCCCACCCCCACCCCTGGCCTCCAGAGAGGAGGCGTGAAATAAAATCTTTTCACGCCTCCTCCAGGAGGATTCTCACACATTTTTATCTGCCGCGGAGTAGCAGATTGTGAGTTGTTACAAGGGCATGTGGTGTATCAAATCTGGATTTTTCTTGGCACAGAATTTTCTGCCTAGCATGGAGCTTGGTTCCACTTTGGTGCGCGCACACATGTGCCAAATCGAGGTGATAATTTATTGATTTAAAGCTGCAGGGTGTGTGTATCGCCCACCCCAGCCCACCCCGCAACCTGTCTCTCATCCTAGGTTGTCAAGGCAGTCAAAAGTGGGAGAGAGAGAGAGACCTCCCAAACAAACCAGCCCATCGTGCGATAAGAAATGAAGCCGTCAAAAAGCACCATAAAGATAAACAAATGGGAACCAATAAAAGCAACCAAGCAAACAGAACGTAAACAAACACATTTTAATAACACCCAACACCAGCCTTCCTGCGCACCAACGTCCTGGCCCCATGTGCGAACGTAGGCGAGCGCAAATGAATGTTAGAATAACTCCCACTCCCAACTCTGGTTCGGCAGGGGATGTAATGATTCCCTCAAGAACGCTTCTCTCAAAACCCTCAAGAATGTAATACCTGTATTTCTGGATTACAGCAAAATTTATTGAAGCCTAATATTCTGTCACCAGCAATAGCGAGATAGAATTCCTCATATCCTCTGCTATGCGTGAAAATTTGACAGCTCCTCCAGTCTTAAAACCGGGGTACTTCAAGGGCCAGATCCTGTATCTCACAGTTGCCCCGCCAAATGCATCTAGGAGTGCACAAGACTAGATCTCTCTCTCCTGATACCACTCCCCTGTGTCTGGCCCTTGAAGTACCCTGGTATTTTTCAGCCTGGAGATGACATATTTTTTTCCATCATGGTTTGCTACCTGGGATAGACTTTTCCTCCAGGAATCGGTCCAATCCCCTTTGGAAGGCATCCAGGCCAGATGCCATCCCCACCTCCTGTGGCAGGGAGTTCCACAGATGAACAACATGCTGGGTTAAAAAAATCTTTTGTCTGTTCTCACTCTCCCAACCCTCACTTTGAGTGGATGTCCCCTAGTTCTGGTATTTTGTGAAAGGGAGAAGAGTGTCCCTCTATCCACTTGACTCAAGCCCTGCATTACTTTGTACTCTCAATCCTATCCCCCCTCGGGTGCCTTTTTTCCAGACTGAAGAGCCCCAAATGTTTTAGCCTTTCCTCCTAAGGGAGATTCCCCATTATACTTAATCCTATCGCACACCATTTTAAATATAATAATAATGTACCGTTGTCCATTCTGGTCTCGGCGATCCTTTTTACAGCTTTCTAGGGAGATCATATTCAGAGGTGGTTTCCCATTCCCTTCTGGCAGGGGACTGTACAGCTTGCCCAAGGCTACCCAGGCTGGTCCTTCTCCCTGGAGGATCAGTAGGGGAATTGAACTCCAGTCTGATCCCTAACCCGCTTAGTTATCCAGCACATATCTCTGGTTATGCAGGATCATGACCAGAGGCTGCAACGAACACTGTGTTGCTAGCCTTACATTATTGAGTTTCTTTTCCTTTTGGAGGCAGGAAAAAAACCCCACCTTGGTAGCTTTTCTCCCCGTTCTGGAATAAATGTGCCGCTGAAGGGCTAAAATACATTTCCCCCAACACTGGAGTTTGGCACCTGTCAGATCTGCAAGGCTCAGGTGCCACCCTAGATGGCAGGCAGCTAGAATCAGAGGGCACTCTTCTTATTCGTTCTGTTGTTCCCACCTGCCCCCTCTGCGTTCTGTCAAACCTCTCCCTCTCTCCGTAGAACAGGCATCGCACGCCGTTGATTGAATATGCTCCTTGGTTGGGACGACAGGTCACAGCCGGCAGGGAGATGCTGGAAGCTGTCCAAAACAAGGAGGTTCCCCACCTCTGGACCGTATCACACCTACACACTCGGAAACACCTGGCCCTCACCCAAAATCTGGCTTTCTCCCAGGGCCTACACTTTTCCCCAGTGCAAAGTTGCAACCTTTGAATAGGGATTTTAATTATTATTTTTAAATGCAAAAAAAGTGTTCTGCAAGCAGCGGAGAAGAGATCGCTACCTGAAAAAAGCCCGGATTATTAAATTATACTGTATTAAATATTAAAAGATAGCTCTGGCATGTTTGGCATCTTGGCTCTCTCCTCTCAAAACGAGTCTCATTCTTTGCCTGGAGAATCAGGCAGAAATCTACCAGGTGCTCATTTTCCCCAGCATAGAAAAAAGCAGAAGGGCAGAAGCTGTCTCTGGTGAATTTCTGGCTTGCATGGAGCTCTAATTCACCTTCACTGGAAGTGTCAAGACGTTTATAATACGATAAGATAAATCTTTATTAATCCTACATCAGGGAGATTTATTTGTTACACGGCTCCCAATATAAAGAAAAAGCAAGAAAGGTGAGCGCACAAAAAGTGTAAAGCGAGAAAGAAAGAAAAAATGGATTATAGAAATAAAATACAATAAAATAAAAACTTCCAAGATACAATTATACACTACAAAATTTAGATATTAAAAATTAAATGTGAAAGAAAGATAAAGAAACTACAATGTGCCCCCATATGAATAGCAAGTTAGACTGTAGAATTATAGAGTCTAACAGCAATAAATAACAAAATATTCTCCCAGAAGCCTTCATTTCTAGCTGCCCTGGCCAGGATTTCTGGGAGTTCTAGTCCAAGAGCATCTGGGGACCCACAAGTGGGAACCATTGATCTAGATCAGTAGTGGCCAAACCTCAGCCCTCCAGATGTTTTGGACTACAACTCCCAGAATTCCAAGCCTGTTTTGCCAATGACACAGGACTGTGGGAGTTGTGTTCCAAAACATCTGGAGGGCTGAAGTTTGGTACCACTGGTATAGATGTAGTACAAACACAGACCTGATCTGGGTAAGGAAAAGAACTTCACACACCCAATCCACAGATGGGAAAACTGAGCAAAATTGGCTCCAGAACATTTTCCAATGCACCCAAAGTGCGCCCACAAACCAAGCTCAACCGTGTCACCATGTTCTCTCGGGTTGGAAAACATCCATAAAAATTGGAAAGAATGGAAGAGATTTCTGTCTTCCTGCCTTATCTCTTCCATGGGAAGGGACCCACCTTGGCAATGGTTTCTTTATAACCCTATCCCCCCCCCCCACCATCCCCAAGCAAAAACCCTGGGTCCAGTATTCAAAATGGCATGCTTTAATTCATTTCTATATTAATTCCCTTTAGGAGGGACACATAAAGCAATCAAATACTAATATCTCCAGCTTCTTTCAGGTTTAACCCCTGCCTCGGGGGTGGTGGTGGTGGAGGTTTTATCTTTGAAGAAAAGAGAATTTTGCAAAAAATACACATGGGATTTAGTTCAGGTCAGACCATGCACCTGTACGTCTACCAAGGATGCATAATAATTTACATTTGTCAGAACGCCTAGGGTTGGGTTCCTTCTCAGGAAATCTCTCTTTCGTTCAACTCAAGGCCATCAGGCTGCCTCTGAGAGAGCAGAAGGGGAGTTCAAATCACAGGAAGCCATGAAGGAGAAGCCCTTTGAGGCTGCACAATGAAACGCCATCTCTTTCATCCTGCTAGTCAGCTTGCTTCCCTTCTTTGGAAACTTTGCCCCCACTTTAATGGGTGGGATGGAGGAGAAAGGTGTTCTCTCTCACCCCCTGGCTTCCAGAGATCAGGGGCCATTGGGTATCCATCTTGGGTGTCCATTTTATTTAAGCAACCGCTTAATTCTTTCCCGTAGGAGGAAGGATCTCTTGTCTTCTCCCAAAGGGGCATTTGGAAAATACCAGCACCTGACAGCTAGCCTGGTGGGACTCATAGGGTTAAATCTGATCTCAACCAGAGTAGATCTATTGAAAGACTAGACTTGCACAAGTGTTGACTTAAGGAGTCCCATGCATTCAGTGGGTCTAGCTTTGATTGAGTCTTGGCAATGGACCTGTCTCTAATACCGGTCTTAAACACAAGAGGGGAGCCCCCACCACAGCCACCACAAAGAAGATTCTCGTCTTGGATTCTCTGAAATGCACAAACAAAACAAAATTTGCAAATTTATGTGCAGGAGCCAACCTCCTCGCTGTTTCTTTTCCTTCAGGAAGCTACATTTCCATAGGAAGGGAAGTAAGGAGCTAAACCCACTTGCCCAGATTGAACCCAGAAGCCAACCACTTCCATTTGGGTCAACCTAAATCCATGGCCATCACAACATTCCTCCTTCCAGTTCATCATAATTAAAGCATCAGAGGGTGGGCACAGTGGCTCTGGAGCTGTGCTCCTGGGGAAGACACATCTCCTGGATCTCCTAAGAGATCCTTCCAAGCTAGAAGAGATGGTGTCTATAGCAACTGTCCAGCTGGAAGGATCTGTGACAAAAAAAAAAAACGGTGTGAGATATTAAGCTGATACTGTTATTATCACGATTGCTATTCCAGGGTATTACAAGGCGTAGAAGAGAATCTTTGCGGAGTGGCGGATCAAATTCGTATTTATTTATTTATTTGCGATGGCAAGGAATTAATTCTGCCTAGCTGTATTTATGGAGCGCAGAGAGAAACTGCTGAAATGCAACGTGTTCCCCCCCCCATACACACAGACAGTAAGGACCCCTTTCCTTGACTGACAATGGTCAGATTTATCGTTTGGCGTCGGTGTCGGGTGTCAACTGACGTCTTGGTGATGAAGTGATCCCCCTTGACGCGGTTTGTGGGGTTCCAGGCTGGTAAAAGGAGGATCCAGCGGCAAGGAAGGAGAGATGGTTGGGGGCGGTAGGATGAGAGGTAGCCAGAGGTGGCCAACGCAGGGGGTTGTATCCAGCGCGCCCCACGAGGCGGTTCTGGCCCCAAGGGAGGGCGGTTCTGGATCATACCCAGCCACACCGTCCTGCGACCCCCCAATCCTCGCGGAAAGGCTGCAAATCCTATGCCCCAGGATCGATTCCAAGAGAAAAGGGGAGGGAGGGATAGACGAAAGAAGACCAGCGAGGGTGAAGAAAGACGGACGGATGGACGGACGCGGGGGGGGGGGGCAAAGCCAGCCGCGTCCCATTCTCCCCCATCGACCCGATCCAGGGGGGTCTCCCCCCCAAAAAAAAGAAACCTAAATCGCCTACCTTTCCGTGGCGCCTTTGGACAGCCCCTTCTTTCCCGGCGGTGTGGCTCAAGCCGAGGGGAGGCAAGCGGTCACTTCCTGGCCATGCCCATGCCGGGCGCAGGCTGAGTTGGGGCACCAGAGGGGAGAAGCCGGCAGGCAGCCCGGAAAGATGATATCTGCCCAGGCCGGGAGGTAGGGGTGGAGTGAAGGTAGGGTGAGAAGTGTGTGTGTGTGTGGGGGGTCCCCGATCGCGGCCTCTCCGCTGCCTTCCTCTCCGAAGAGAAGGAGCCCCCCAAAACCGCGTCCCTTCCTGGCCACCAGAAGAGATGGAGAGCGAAAGCCCGCCTCTGGTGAGGAGGGGAGGGGCGGCGCTGGTGTGTGTGTGTGTGTGTGTGTGTGTGTGTGTGCATGGAGAGGGGGCAAAACGAGGAAGGAGCCCTCAGGACCCACCGAGAGCGGCGCCTGGAGGGCTGTCCTGGTGGGGAAGAGAGGATGCATCAAGGAACACCGACCCCCCCCTTTTTTTAAGAGGGAAGAAGGTGCGATGGGTACCCAAGTCCGGATAAGGCAAATGGGATCAGGGGGCCAGGCCGGCTGTGCCCGGGGCAACCCTAATTCCCCACCACCCACCTCCCAACTTTGGCTATCTCCCCCGCTAGAGACACTGGCCCCCTCTCCTGCCAGAGATGGGGGGGTGGGTGGGCAGATTATTTCTCCACCTCTTCTTAACCACCCCCCAGCCCTTCCCCCGGCAAAAGGGCTACTCCTGCTGGCTGGCTCGGGGCTCGATTGGGGGCGCAGGGGGGGTGGGGGTTGTCCCGGGAAGTGGAGCCAGACTCGGCCGTTTCAGCACCATCAACCGGTGGACAGCTCCCGGGCTCCGGAGCGCGCCAGGCAGGGATGGCGCATGGAGCGGCGAAGAAGACATATGGATGGATGGATGGATGGATGGATGGATGGATGGATGGATGGATGGATGGATGGATGGATGGAGAGCCGACCCCGAGAGATGCCTGGGGTGGCAGGATTCTCCTCCTATTAGACCTCCTTCGAGAGCCCGTGGGTGCCTCTCGTGTGTCTGCGTGTCTCCCATTCGCTGACAAAACACCTCTGCCTTTCCTTCGCTTTTGGAATCCCGGTGGCCGGTTTGCTCTGCCCGAGCGCCCAGCTCTCAAGGCGCCCAGCGCCACACGTATGGCCAGATTTATAGATCTTCTGTGTCCACCCCATCGCGCGAATGGCCTTTTCGAAGGAGAAAAAAAAACACTCGAGACCACATGGCGCCAGGGAGAGCCCCACAAGGGGGGGGGATGTGGCGCTTAAGGAGAAGGGCGCAACCAGGACTCCAACCCCTCTTTCACTGGCAGAAGCAGCCTCCCGGGCCCGTCCCCTCTGCTCGACACAGAGGCTTCCTTTCAGCCTCAGTCGGTCTTTCTGCAAAATGGGAATTCCCAAAGGTTTCCAAAGGGAGGGAGGGAGGGAGGGAGGGGGCCATCCATTAGAACAAGCTACACCACCAAGATTAAAATGTCTGCAGAAGTGAGGACCACCAGGCAGGCATAGAATACCTTGGATTACATTTCAATTACCGGCCTCTGGCTTGCTCTAGGGACAGGCGTAGTGGATCCTGCACCGGTCAAGGCCTCCGTTATCATCTTGAATCATGACAGTGGCAGCTGGGCTCCAATCCAGCGGACAAGCAGTAACAGAGCTAAAAGTAGGCCGTTCCTGTTAAGTACAGCTGAATCAGAACCAAATTATTGCCACCCTGAGAGGATTTTCAAGGCAAGAGAGATACTGAAGGAGCGTTCCCCACCCCCACCCAAATCCTGCTCCCATTATGAGTCTATTCATGCTGTAAGATGTTCCTCAATTCCTTGTTCTCAGATACTTGAACATGTCTTAATTGTACCGGACTGTTTATTATCCCTCATGACTGTAAGCCACCTTGGGTTCTTTTCCAATACTCTAAAATAAATAAATAAATAAATAAATAAATAAATAAATAAAAATAAATAAATAAATAAATAAATAAATAAGTTTCCTCACTGTCTGAGCAGGGAGTTGTCGACAAAAAAAGGCAACCACCCTCATTTCTGTCGGTTTTTGGTACACCAAATGCAGCCTTGGCCACCTGGAGGATCCGTGCCTAAAACATGAATTCCCAGGTGAACGTGGTTCAGAGAAACAGAGGAGAAGATGCCTACAGCATCGAGAAAAGACGGGCCTCTTTCCAAAGATGAGAACTCCTCAACCCCAGGCGTGCAAGGTCTCCAGGGCTCAGCTGTACAGATACAACTTGGTTGAACCCTGGGTGGATCGGAGCTGGGAAGCTGTACCACCCCCCCCACTGCCGTTGCTACAAATTGGCCTTGTTTATCACAGCATGGGCACAGATCGCCTGGATCCAACTTATCGTGCCACAGCACGGGCACACCTCACGTCCACCTGCAGGCTGTCCCTAGTCCCCTCCTGGAACCAGGCTGAGATGCCACCCAGATCCTGATTATTTTATTGCAGGCTCAGGCCACAGGAACCCGGGGAGCTTTAGACCAGTTGTTCGGCCTCTGCTTGAGCAGCCTCACCGAGGGGTTTTTGAGCATCAGGCAAGGAGCCAGAAGGGAAGGAAGGGATCAAGCAAAGAAATATGCAGTTTTGCGCAAAAGCAGGAGTCCTGGAGGTAAAAGGACAACAGAGGAAGAACGGACAAGCAGAACTTTTACTCCAGGAAGAAGCAGTGAGAAGCTGTCAGGTACTGCAGGAAATGGGAAGGGGCCACCTTGTCCTTCCTATAGAACATGTCTGTGAAGATTCTCAGTCATCCAGGTGAGTTTGTCTGCTACTTATCAGGCTGTGCTTTCCAAAGTACCCAGACAAATCAAAAAGCCTTCACCACCAAGGCCATAGCTAACGACCCATTCTTGATAGGTTTCAGCACCTTAGGCCATTGTTCACCTTAAGGCTATGGATACTATTGTCTCCCTAATGAGCTTATTTAGGCCATTGTTCATCTTATGAGCCTAATTCAGGCCAGGGTGACAAGAGGTCAAAGCTGACTATAAGACGGAGGATTTGCACTAGCTGTATTCAGACCGATGAAGCTGTTTGGATGAACAGCGAAACGTTTCTATCTCTCAAAAAAGAAGTCCAGTAGCCATGACTCAACTTCCAGATTCCTATAGAACAGTGGACAGCCAAGAAGGAGCAATCGGAAGCCCTCTAGATCTTGGGGGATCACGATGTCCATCAACCCTGGCTATGGCCGGTTAGGAAGCCGACATGGCCTCCACCTTAAAAGAGGTCTCCGCTGATTCTTAGACAAAGTGCCATTGAACACCTGTGGGCAGAAATGTAATGCGCCTCCTGCGAAATAACAGGCTGGCTCCTCCTTGCATTCCTCTTAAGCCCACCTCAGCTCAAGATTATGAGTCATGTTCTTTTAATTCCCCAGCTTCCAGACAAGAAATACCAGGCAGGTGCAGGGAAATACCCAGGAGAGAAGACGTCAACTAGATGCCAGGTTATTTTAAAGCCCGTACTTCGGTCTTCCAGTTTATCCACTGGCCTTGGACGGGCTCATAAAACAGCCAAGATGAGAGATTAAACCTGGCTGGGATAATGAAAAACCAATCAAAGCAGGACTTCCCTGCCTCACTCGGGTATTCTGAGAACCGATGCAGTGGATGAGGGAGGATATCCGGGGGAGACACCCTAACATTTCTGCCTGCAGGGCTGGAGATACATCACAATCTTCATCACCCTGGAATCGTGCTAAGATCCTAAAAAGGCGTACGGGTTTAATCCACGTCCTCTTGATCCTGGGGAGAATCTGGCCTCGGAAAGAACACACCACCAACTTTTTTTTCCCCGTTGCCGGGACAGTATGGATGTGGTCTCAGACTGCGCCAAGCGGTGTATCACGTCGTCTTTTCCCCCTAATTTGAATTTATTATTAGTCTTATGCCTCTTGCCAATTACCTTTTTACTTTTTAAATTGTTGTCATCTTTTAATCTTTTTATTACATTGTGGATTTCCTGTGCTTTTTATGTGAACCGCCCAGAGTTCCCTTTGGGGAATTGGTGCGGTATATAAATATAAAAACAAATAAATAAAATAAATCTGTACATCCTACCTGCCAGGAGACACGAGAATCAGCAGGATTCTCCTCTGGTTTCCAACAGCTCCCGGACGCTCAAGGCAGGACATGTGGAGTGCTGGTGGTACTTTGAGCTACACAGGGTTTTTTTTTAAACACTAGGGCAGGCATGTCCAAACTTTGACCCTCCAGATGTTTCGGACCACAACTCCAAGAATTCTAAGCTTAGATTGCCAATGACAAACGAGTGTGGGAGTTGTGGTCCAAAACATCTGGAGGGCCAAAGTTCAGACATGCCTGCACTAGGGGTTAAGCACCACAATTGCACAGGCAGACAAAACATGCCCTCCATGCTCCACAGGGCACAAACTGGGCACTCCCTTTTGACACGGCAGCCCCTGCGTATTTCCACTGCACAGAAGCCAGAGCATCACGCATCAAACTCAGAAGGGGAGAGGCTGCATTTTGGACTGCATCACCCAGAATCCCACAGCCAGCCTGCTGGGATTCTGGGAAGGCGCATGATCTGGAAGAGGAGCATCTCCCAGCGTTAGGATTCAGTCACGGCTCTTCTTCTCTTGGGGATGCTAGAGCACCGCAGTCACAATCTTCGGGAAGGCAAAGCCTCGTGGCGCAGGGGTTAAACGCCTGCCCTGCAGCCAAAACTGTGCTCACGACCTGGGGTTCAATCCCAGGCAGCAGTCTCGAGGTTCACTCAGCCTTCCATCCTTCCGAGGTCGGTAAAATGAGTACCCAGCTTGCTAGGGGTGGGGCGAGGGCAATGTGTAGCCTGCATAATTAAAAATTATGAACCCCCCAGAGAGTGTTGTAAGTGCTATGGGGTGGTATATAAGCGGAACACTTTACTTTTTGCTTTGCTTTGCAGACAGTGCTCTACTAAGGAGCTGCAACCCTTCTCAACGATCACCTCTCACTACAGGTTGACTATCGGGAGAAACTTCCTAACTGTTAGAGCCGTACGGCAAGAGAGCCAGTGACCTCAGGAGGTGGCAAGTGCTCTGATGCTGGAGGCATTCAAGAGACATTTGGACAACCACTTTGCAGAGATCCATTGATTTGGATTCCTGAATGGAGCAAGGGATTGGACTCAATGGCCTTAGATGCTTTTTCCAGCTCTGTGAATCTATTACTGAACTGCTGGATAGCTCCAGGGTTTAAGTATCTCCCTACAGAGTCAGAGAGGATGGGAGTTCAATTCCCTCACCGTGCCTTCCCAGCAGGGGCCGGACTCCCGTGATTCAGAGGGTCCCACCCGGCACTGCAGTTCTAAGCTGACGATTGCTTCGGAAGAGGTAGGCAGCCTCGTAAGGAGACGGGGCTGAGAAGGCCATGCAGACTTTCAACTAAATCAAGAGGAGCCATCACCCCCCCACCCCCACCCCCACCCCAGCCCCCACGGCTGACTTGGGACTCCAGAGACAGAGATCGGAGGATGCTCGTCGTACAAAGTTTATTTACAGCCTTCTTGGTTCGGCCGGTCTCAGAGCAGCTCCTGGGGAACAGAGGCAAAACCGTGACAAAAGGTACACAGGACAGAAGAGGATGGAGGCTTGTTTCCTATCAATGGCACCCCTTTCCACTCAGTTACTGTGCGCCGCCCTTAAAAGACAGATCCCAGGAGTGCCCCTTGGCTTCTAACTCCTACCCACGAGGGTCTAGCTTCCCTCTATGGCAGAAGTGGGAAAGCTCCTTGGGAATGGCACTGCGGCCTGGGTTCTTCGCTCTTCCTTCTGGCCGAGAAGTTACCACCACCTCTTCAATCCCTTGGGTCTCTCCCGTCAGCCTCCTCCGCCTTGGTCTCCTGGAGGTGTCCGGCGCCGTTTTGGATCGACAACCTCTGCCCGGCCGCTCTCAGACGGAGCCGTTCCAGGAGGCACTGGGCTGCCTGAGTGAGACGGTGCTGCCCGGAGAAAAACAGGAGGAACCAACACAACGCAACAAGACAAAAGACAGGTGTCACTTAGGAGAATTTGCACCCTGCCATTTCATCCAGCAGATTCCGCGGAACAAGTCTCATCTCCAGTTGGATCCATCTAAACCAGGCATGTCCAAACTTCGGCCCTCCAGATGTTTTGGACCGCAACTCCCACAGTCCTTTGCCATTGGCAAGCTAAGCTTAGAATTCTGGGAGTTGTGGCACAAAACATCAGGATGGCCGAAGTTTGGACATGCCTGATATAAACTGATCTAGAGCACAGGGGCTATAAAGCCATAAACAATACTGTATATCCTAGGGCAGGCATGTCCAAAGTCAGGCCCGGGGGCCAAATGCGGCCCATTTTGAAATTTCAAGTGGCCTGCAGCCTCTTCTCCCCACCGGCTCAGCCTATCATGCATCCCCACCAGCTGGCCCCTTCCCCGGATGGAGATGTCATCTTGCAGTTTTACGGTTTGCCTGCCTTCCCTGCCTCTGTCCGTCCCGCCAGCCACCTTCCCATACTGGATGGAGCATCCTCCCTTCCTCCCATGTTATAGAGGTCCAAAGTCCTCCCAGAGGCCAAATGCAGCTTTGGACACCAAATCTGGCCCCCTTTGTCCTACGCTAAGGGTGCAGAAGGTGCTTCGTGGCACAGTGGTGAAGTTGCAGTACTGCAGCCAAAATCCTGCTCCTCTCCCAGGTAGTCGGCATGAGGTTGACTCAGCCTTCCATCCTTCCAAGGTCAGGAAATTGAGAACTCGGCTCATTAGAGGTGGTGGTGGGGATATGTAGCCCGCACAATTAAAACTAAATCACTCAGAGAATGCTTTGAGTGCTATGGGGCAGTATATTAGCAGCAAGATTTATTGCTGTTTTGAATTGGTCAGAGGGGGTTGCAGGAATAACAAGAACTTTACAGAGAGGTTCCTTGTCTGCACGAGGGCTCTCCATGTGGGTTTAAACATTTGTGTTGTTTTTTAAAAAAGAAATTAAAACAGGATGCATGAAATGAATGCAATGAAGCTAATGGAGTTTCAATGTGGTGAAACAGGCTTACCTTGTCTTTCTCTCTGTGTCTATGTCTCTCTCTCTCTCTCTCTCACACACACACACACACACACACACACACACACACAAATAAACAAACACAACTCCACAAACCTGAAGAATGTGCAGCCCCTTCAGGCACACCAAGGCCAGTTCGCAGAGCCCGTCGCAGGTCAGGTCTACGTACTCAATGGACAGCAGCGGGCTGGAGAAAGTGCGCTGCCAGAGCAGATAAAAGTCCCCCTCTGGCTGGCTCAAAGGAGGGTGACCCACGGCTTCCGCAGGATGAGGGTTCGGGGGTCGATACTTGTAGCAGAGGAGTTCCTAAAAGACCGAGAGACAATGTTTTATATACCAGGAATTGCGGGACTTGCTGGTAAGTCGGACGTAAGTCACACAGGCGATTCCGAGCTGAGTTGCTGTCTCTTTCAATGACTCGGATGACTCATGACCCGGAACCTACCCACTCCTCCTTTTTGGGGGAGCTTGTTTTGAATAGGTCCTCAGCCTTTGACTTGATATCAAAGACTCAGACTTTGCACCAAGGACCTGGACTTGAACTTGTGCCGTTAGAAGGCGGGGGGTGGGGGGAACCTGTGTGTCTTTTAGTGTTCCTAATTCCCAGATATTTCAACCCCGTTTAAGTGCATGGTTCTATCTACGTTCCGTTTCAAGCAATGCTCTCTACTCGGTTTTTGAAAACGTGAGCCTGCAGGAGACATGGCTTGGGGAATGCATATCCAGGACAGTTTTACAGACACGCCTTCTGGGGAGGGGGACACACACACACATCAGGATGGATTCACCGGGGATGGGGGGGGGGAAGAGACAAAGCACCAGTGCAACCAAGACCATCTGGAAAAGGAAAGGTCCCGGCACCCACCTGTCCGTACGTCCCAAGCAGGATCTCAGGCTCGCAGTCAAAGTTGACGTCGGTGACCAGGGCGCAGAGCACGCTGTCGTACTGGTCACTCCGGGGGAGGATCAGCTGGTCCTCGAGGCCATTCCGGAGGACGTTTCTGCAAAGGAAACAAGAGGCCACGGACAAAGCTTGGAACAAGTTACCTTTTTTTGGGAGGGAGGGGGAGGCATTAAAGCTCCAAGGATCTGGGAATATTCTGAGAGTCCCGGAATAACAAAGTGACTTTCACACACTCTGAATGAAAAGCAAAAGCAAAAACAAAACAAAAAACCCAAAGTGTTCTGCGTATATAGAAGGACCCCGGTATCCGCTGGGGATTGGTTCCAGGCTGTCCCGTGGATAATGAAAACCATGGATAAGAGAGAACGCCTGCCCGCCCACCCCCAAACTGCTGTTTCCTGACAGTAGCTTTCTTTATGACTGCTGTTTTGAGACAGTAGCTTGTTTTACGGCTGCTGTTTGTGACAGTAGCTTGCTTTACAGATGGTATTTGAGACAATAGCTTGCTTTGTGGCTGCTGAATTATTTAATTTTTTTCCTCTACCAACTGTGGATAACTGAATCAGTGGATAACTGAATTAGTGGATATGGGGGTCCTGCTGTATAGCGCCGTATAGCGCTTTTAAAGCACTCTCTGGGCAGTTTGCAATTCAATACACCAGTTACACATTGCCTACCCCCCCCCAACACACACACCACCCTCCAGTGAGCTGGACTCTACCAACCTGGGAAGGCTGGAAGGCTGAGTGAACCTCGAGCCGGCTACCTGGGATTGAACCTGGGTCGTGAGCAGAGTTTTGGCTGCAGGACAGGCATTTAACCACTGCACCTTAAGGGTCCTAAGATGGGCCCTGCAAAAGTTCCTTGCTCACCTGTAGACGACGGACAGTTCGATTGTACTGGTGACTAGGGCATTGTAGATCTGAGTGTGGCTGCCTTGGCTACCTGGTCGGAGAAGAGGGAAATGGTTAGGATGTTGGACTGAGCCCTGAAAAAAGCCGGGCTCTGGTCCTCAGTGAGACGTAAAACACACGGGGTGAGTGTGGGCCGGTCACGGACTCTCCCGGCTTGACTTTCCTCACCAGGCTGTAAGAAAGATAAACCACAGAGAAGAAGGACAAGGCATACACTGCTTCAGCTCGCTGGAAGAAATGTGGCATTTAAATGCAGTTAATTAAAAAAGGAAGGGTTAAAAAAAAAGAGAGCCAGAGGAAGCAACGCTGACAACCGAGAGAAGCTTTCAAATGCAGTCTTCAGGAAAAATAATAATAGTAATGAGTCTAATAGGGTAATAATAATAATAATAATAATAATAATAATAATAATAATAATAATATTAAGAAGAAGAAGAAGAAGAAGAACAACAACAACAACAACAAGAAGAAGAAGAAGAAGAAGAAGAAGAAGAAGAAGAACAAGAACAAGAAGAACAAGAAGAACAAGAACAAGAAGAACAAGAAGAAGAAGCAGCAGCAGCAGCTATATTTTTATGCCACTTTCTCTCGGAAGGGACCCAAGGCGGCTTACAACAACAACTCAGCATGACAACATTAAAATACTAAATGCAATGTTTAAAAACAATAATAAATACACTATCAATATACAATACTAAAACAGCAGTAACAGCAGAATTTAAAAGGCCCCGAGCTGATAAAAACTGAGTATTAAGATGTTATAAATAAATAATGTGTAAAAGGCTGGAGGCTCAGAAGGTTCGTTTAAGTAAAAAAGTCTTGAGGCCTCGCTTAAATGTTTCCAGGGAGGAGGCGGTTCTTAGCTCAAAGGGGAGGGAATTCCGGAATACCGAAAAGCATGCTCTCCTCGGAGTATACAAAGCCTGTGCCCTCTCACGCGACTTACCGTCCACAGGGAGGCTGTCGTTGCCAGGCAGGGCGAACACCAGGACTTTGGAGATGGGGCCGTCTTGCTGAATGTTCCAGCTCTGAAGCACCGCTGGGAAAGGAAGGGAAGGGAAGGGAAGGGAAGGGAAGGAGGAGCCCCCTTTAAGAGAGGCGGCAGCAGCAGCCGCTGGGCCTGCGGGAGAGGGGCTCTGCTGCATTTGGGGGGCAGCTTGACTGCTGCTGCTGACGCCGGTGGCCACGGCACCACTAAGACCCAGCGGCCTCTCGAAGCGGGCGAGAAGACCACCTTGTCCGGAAGCTTCGGCCAGGAGAAAAGAACCTTACCTCTGCGGGCGGGTTCAACGTGGGCGACTCGGATGTAGCCGCTCTGGCAGCCAAAGGCCGTGATGCGCCGCCCGGAGTTGGCAATATTGTAAACATCTAACCACAACACGCTGCGGAGAAGGAGAGAGAGAGGCAAGCGTTCGGGGAGGGCGGCACAAAGGTGCAAAAGAAACTGGGGGGGGGGAACGGCTGCACAATCTGAGTTGGTGCACAAAGGCAGGGTGCAAGAAACCTGCAGCTCTAACTGCTAGGCACTGCTGTGTCAGCAGATGTTCCCACCCTACTGACCTTCTCTTGCCTTTAATCAATTAGTTAGACGTGGACAAGCTGATTCCAGGGTTATCGAGGGTAGAGTAATCCAGAAGGGGTTGAACCCTCCCTTTCTCCTGGGGAACTGGATGAGACTATGCAGCTGGCCCAAGGCCACCCGGGCTGGCTCTTCTCCCAGGAGGCCCGGTGGGGGAATCAAACTACCAACCTCTGGCTCTAAAGCCAGAGGCTGCGACCACTGAGCTGTCCCACCAGCTATTTCTCCAACTAGGCCATAATAACTTAAAGCAGGGCTGTCCAACTTTGAACAGCCCATGGTCTACCTGGAGCTCCCGAACGTCCCCCTGTGGTTGATTCTTGGAGCTCCTGAACATCCTCACGGTTGACTCTACTTTCAGGTGCGCGTGCACGCACACACATGCAATTTGCCGGTGCTCCAGAGCATTTTGCCAGTGCTCCAAATCAGCCCTCTGTAGGGAGCCGAGCGAGGGGGTGGGGCGTCGTGGCAGCAGGCAAGAAACAATTCTGGACCCTTTAAGTCAAACTTACTATCTTCACCCTTTGTACTAGGTGAAAACAGATATAAATGTATGCCTATCAAATATTGAGCTAGACAAACAGATTTTAAAGTGCTTAGTAAAATGATTAAATAGGCTAGCTTAATACTGTACTTTGTTATTTTTCACTTTTTGTACTAGATGAAGATGGAGATAAATAATGATCAATACAATGATGGAAAAGAAACATGTAAATGTGGAATACTCCAAGCACTTGGGTTGAAATATTGGGAAAATACTTGTATTGGAACTATGCAACACGGCAACACATAAGTAATTTTTCAGTTTTAACATGTTATGTTTAGAAAAATTCAGTAACATGTGTAAAAAAGAAAAGAAACAATTCCGGACCCAACATCCGGGTGGGTGGGTGGGCGGGCGGGTGGGCCATTCTTTTTTCCAAACACGCCGCCACTGGCGCCAGATCGGGAGGCCAGAGGAGACCTCGCGGGCTGCTTCAAACGGCCCCGCGGGCGACCGGGTGACACGTTGAGCGGGCCTGACTTAAAGGATGCAGTTTCTGGGCCAGGACTTGAAAGCACAGCAAAAGAGATGGGATGGCACGGGCTGTTTCTCATGGCGAAGCAGGTGACATGCAAAGCCAGGCCTTCGGACCGTAGCTTCGGGAAGCTCACGCTGGGATCCCACCCGCCCTCACCCTAGCAGCGCTCTCAAACTCTTCGTATCCGGCAGAGCTCGGCCTTAATTTAAAAACAACCAAGCAAGAAAACATGGAAAAGCCGCCTGCCTACTTGCTTGGGAGCTCCTTGAGTTCGGGAAAGAGGTTCTCCACCGTCTGCTCCTCAAACTGATGCAGTCCTTCGTTCTGCAAGAAAAGAGAGCAACGTAGTGGCACGGTGGGCTTTGGGCTGAGCCAGATCCTGCCTGGAGAGCTAACGCTGGTGGGCCAGATCTTTGCAGTGAAAGGAAGCCAGATCTTGCCTGTCAAAAACTGTATGCTCTGTGTTTGGTTCACTGACAGGGTGCTTTCTTCCACACAGCTTCGTGCATTAGCCCATAACATGCCGTTTCAAAACAGCAGCTGTATTTGTTTTGGGGCTCTTCTAAAACTGAAAGGTCAAGTCCGCCAGCTCTGCTTTTCCTTTCGGGCAAACCTCCTTCCTGCGCAAGCCGCAAGGGCAGGGGACAAGGGACACACTCGCCCCCCCCCCTGCGCTCTCTCTACGAAAAGCTCCGGCCGAGTTTTCATGGGTGGCGCCAGCTGGCCCGCAACGATTTGCCTGGGCCGTCACATTCGAGCAGCCCTCAGCAGCACGCAGGCACAACAAAGGGAAAATGGATTCAAAGAGCCCTTTGCGTGGCCACCAGGGGGAAAACGTCCACAGGCCACCGGCGCCTTGGGAGGGCTCGGACGAGTTCTGTTTGGCACACAGTTCATCGGAGCGAAACACGGTGACAAGGGAACCTTCCAGGTGGGAAAGCAAAGGGACATTTACAACGATACTGTACAAGATTCCGAGGGACAGGGCGAGCCGTGATCTCTGCACGTGAGGCCAGCATTATATAGGAAAAAGAGTGGACACAGAGCGCGAGATTCTCTAGCGGCCTCACCTCTTTATAAAGGTGAATAGCTGGGTCATTGCCACTTAGAAGGAAGACTGTCTCGTGCTGGTCCCCAACTTGGACTCTGCAGTAAGAAGATGTATTATATCATAAGTACATATGATATACATACATTTTCCCCCAAGCTAAGCAGCTCCTGTGTTGTAACCATTCCCTACAGAAGAGTTTCAGTCAATTGATCATTCTGGGTGTTTCTCTGTGTTTTTTTCTTTTCTTACAGTCCTATAACATCCCTTTCCAGGTGCAGTAGGTATAATTGTGCATGCAGGTGTGCACTGTAGTCTTTCCTAGTGCTCAGATCAGATTCCATCTGTAGAATGCTTTAATCCAGTGGTTCTCAACCCTCCTGCCGTGACCCTTTAATACATACAGTTCCTCATGCGGTGGTGACCCCTTTGCCCTCCTTGGAAGAGGCCACAAGCCCCCTTTGGCAGGCCACTGCTGCAGGTGCCACGGAGAACGTCCCTCTACAGGCACCCTCAACCAGTCGCAGCCTCCGGGGCCATTGACTGACATCCCCTCCAAACTATTTATTACAGTGGAACCTTGACTTACGTCATTAATCCGTTCCAGAGGTCCAGACTTAAGTCAAACATGACTTAAGTCAAACGAACATTTCCCATAGAAAATAATGGGAAAGCGGATTAATCCATTCCAGATGATGAAAAAGACCCCCGAAAACAGCAATTTAACACAAATTTGACTGGGATAGGAGATTCCTTCTGGGGATGTAAATGAAATGTCTCTTCAAAGAGAGGAGGAGGCAGTGGAATTATAGTCCACAAGTTATATGCCTCCACTTTTTAATGTTCATAGCAACAATGTCTAACATTTAAGTTTTACTGATTTTTAACCTGACGTTCCAAGTTCTGAACAATGCTTACCATTAGAGTCCCACAACTTTACAGCTCCCCAACTAAAATGCTTCCATTATGGACCAGACTTCTGCAGCCAGATTTTTTAGAAGACTGAGCTGACTGTCTAACCAGCGAGGCCAGCCCCGAGCTCCCGGCACTTCTTCTCCTCCGGCAGCAGCGGCGGCTTCGGTGAGGCCGAGGACCAGCTCCAGGTGCTCTGAGCTGGCCTTGCCGAAGCCTCTGCTGCCGCTGCCGGAAGAGGGGAAGAAGGCAGGAGCAGTTTGGAGGCGGCAGCCACGGTGCTGGGTTGTGGCTGCCGCCCGATTCCGGTGCCTTGCGCCGGGGCTCCGAGATGTAAGTCAAAGCCTGCGACTCAAGTCAAACAGGCCCCTTCTTGCTGCAAGTCAAATATGCTGTAAGTCAAGCAGTATGTAAGTCAAGGTTCCAGTGTATTTATTTTAGAGTATTTTTACCCCACCTTTCTCCTTGGAAAATCAAGCTGTAACTCCCTCTTCCTCCCCCCACCCTCCTCCAGACCCAAGCCATTTGTGCCTTTTTCTTCACTGGCTCATGGCAGCCCCTGTGAAGTGGCCGTTCGACCTCCCCCCAAAGGGGTCCCGACCCCCAGGTTGAGAACCACTGCTTTAATGCTAAGTGTATACTATCTGGACCCAGCTCTAGCTTGGGGTGGAAGGTCAGAAGTCTACCGAAACACAAAACAGATTCTCGGACCCCAAACTGCAGTGCCTCCTGATGCCGGTTCACTGGTTTAGTTTAGTGGACTCAAATTCAGTGGGTGAAACTGCATAGCAGCCCAATTTTAGCAAGTTTTTTTGTGCAAAGGGTGAAAAACCATGAACTGCATACGTACTCTGCATGATAGAGCTGGAAAGGGGTAAACTGCAACTCCAGGTTCAAGCAGCTTTCTGGAGAGAAAGGGGGAAAGGACTCACTTTTGGACAAAAGAACCCAACTGGGCCCTGTTCCCATACCCTCTGAGCAATCCATCCTTCCATCCTATCTCTAGATCAAAGTGGAGCCACAGCTGTCAGGGAATATTATCCACCTTAGAATCCAGGGGTAATTTGTTATTCAAGACATGATGTTTCTTTTCTCCTTGATTTCAGAAAAGAGGGTTGGTTATGAAACTCTTTCTACTTGGACTTTCAAATATGGCTTCTGCAGGCCAAGAGTCGCTACATGGAACGCCCGGCACGCTTTCTCACTTCCAGCTGGGCTATCCTGAACAAAGCAGCAGGCGCCACTCTGGCTCCAGAGAAGGCACGTTCCTCAGCAAGAAAAACCAAATTCTGGTCTCTTGCGTTTGGGAACATTGCCCCGCTTCCTCTGATTCACTTTACTTGCAAGGTGCACGGTTTCAGAGAGCGCACAAATTAGGATGGAGAAAACAGCTGAGAGGACAAAATGGGTGGGGAGGGGGAAGAGTGAGACAGGGAAGGTAGGTGCCGAATACTTACGTGCAATCGAATCTAGGTTATATTCCGAGCCTGGTTCATAATCACAGTAAATGTTAAGGAAGGGGCTGGCTTTGTCTCCAGAATCCTGTGGTGATTGGGGGGAGAAGAAAAAACAGCAGGCAAATGGCTGTGCTGTTGTTTCACAGCCACAAACACAGAGAAAGAAGAACACCAAGAAGAGCTCAGCTGGAATAAAGCTCCTTCCAGATCGGGGATTCCTAATCCTCAGCAGACTCCTCACTTCCATATTCATTTTCTGCCAGTCAGCTCCTTCCAGATGTAGGTCCCTCCTAGAGAGGTGCATGGAAGGAAAGACCACTTAATCCTCAGAAGAACTTTTACACACACACACACACACACACACACACACACACACACACACACACACACACACACACATTTTCCTCTAACACTTTGTTTTGAACACCAAGGTTCAGCTAATGTAAGATAGATAGATAGATAGATAGATAGATAGATAGATAGATAGATAGATAGATAGATAGATAGATAGATAGATAGATAGATAGATGAAAGAAAGCAACTGATAGCTAGCTGACAGACAGACAGTGAACAAATTATGAAAATTGCCTACCTTAATGAATGTAATTCCCACCACTAAACCTCTTTTGGGGGGCGACTTGTTGAAAGTATCAATGGAGACAATCTCTGCATCAACTGAAAAGCCAAGAGACACGTCAGAGCAATAGAACTGAACTGGCAAACAGGCAAGGACAGTTTATAGCTACAAATATTTCTTTGCTCCTGTGAGGGCAAAGCCCAGCAATTTTTCCTCGGGCTCTCCTGCTTTGTGGCAATTTTCAGTCACCTTCAAAAGACCGTGATCTGTTTGTTTACACTTTCCATTGCTAGGTCATGATCCAGGTGGGACTAGGGCAGTGGTTCTCCACCTGTGGGTCTCCCAGATGTTCCTGGACTGCAACTCCCAGAAGCCTCCACCCCTCGCTGTGCTAGAAGGGGTTTCTGGGAGCTGCAGTCCAGGAACATCTGGGAGACCCACCGGCGGAGCAGCACTGGTCTGCTTCCTTAGCCCTCATCAGCACAACCAGCGTCGTCGCCCTCATCATCATCACCACCACCATCATCAACAACACACACCCTCCCTCCCCTCCCCTCCCTCCCTCCCTCCCCCCCCCTTCCTCGAAGTGCGGCTACCTGGAATGTAGGTGAACTGCACCTCCCGGGCCACCGGGCGCAGCTTCTGCCGCAGGTCCTGGTAGCGGAAGTGGACCACCTTCCCCTTCAGGGTGGCCGCCAGGAGACCCCCAGGGCCGCCCCACCGGCAACCCCTTCCTCCTCCTCCTCCTCCTCCTCCTCCGTGCCCGGGGGAGCCCGAGACCCCGGACCCTCCCAGGCCTTGGCCTTGGCCTTGGCCCTGCCCGGCCGCCCCTCCGTCGGGCTCGGCTTGCTTGGGGAGCCCTTCCTCGGGGGTCCCCCCCGCTTCCTCGGACACCCAAGGCGGCGGGGGCGGCGGCGGCGGCGGTTCTCGGCCCCGGGCGGGGCCCGGCAAAGCGGCCAAGCCGTAGACGTTGCTCTGCGACGAGAAGCGGGTGAAGCTGTCTTCCACCAGCGGGCAGGGACCGGGAGGCGGCGGCTCCATGGCAACGGAAGAGACGGCGGCGCAGGCAGGCACCGCCCCGGGCAGCCCCACGCGCCGGTAATAAGGGGCCCCGTCACTCTTCGCGGCGCGCTTCTGATGACGACAGCGGCGGCGAGGATACCGCGGGGAGCGACGCCCCGCCTTCGCCGCGCGCGCGGGGGCTGGTGGGACGCCAGGGCGGCCATCTTGGAATCCTTTCCCCATTCCAAGATGGCCGCCCCGGCGTCTTTAGCCCTGCCGTCCCACCAGCCCCGTTCCAGTTGCTTTGGTGCCAAACTGGGGGGAGGCCATTGAACCTCCGAGCAATATAATGCAACCCGTAGACCAGAAGACACGTACAGTGGTACCTGGTATAAAGGAATTAAATTTGTTCCCAATGAAATTCTGCTAAGCAAATTTTCCTTTCTACATTGTGACCATTTTTATGTTGCAAGGCTGCTGCTGGTGGCGTGCACTTCCAAAGAGAGGCTTTTAACCCCCTCCTGACACCTCAGCAAAGACATGCGGCTGAGGCTGCTGCTGGTAGTGTGCACTTCCAAAGAGAGGCTTTTAACCCCCTCCTGACACCTCAGCAAACAGACCTTGGCTCCCTTCTTAGAGAGGTGCCAGGAGCGGAGCTTTCTTACCTGTGGGGCCACTCTACTGGTGAAATCTAAACATGGGAAGGATGGATGGATGCCATGCCATGCCGCTCCCTTGACGCTTTATCCCTTGTAAAGTGAGCAACTGGCAGAAGCCGAGAAAAGGCAGAGAATAGGAGCCAGCTGCACAGTCTTCACGAGAGCTTTGCTCGGTGCCATGCTGTCAGGACCTACGTACCCCATCAAGTTCTTAATAGCAGCCTTGCCAGGGGCCGAGATGGCCAAGTAAGGAGCACTCTGCAGCAGCCTTCCAGGCCAGGATTGAGATGGAGACTGCAGAGAGGCAGAAATTTCAGCAAATATATATATACCGCCGGCAGTGACTAACTGCCTGACCTCTACTCAGGAAGCCTCGCCAACCATGCCAAGTCCACACAGCCCATAATGTGCCAGGCAGAGAACGTGCAGCTTCAGTCCCCTACCCCAGAGTCTCCTTCTGGGATGGCACTTTTGTTTAACCCACCTGTCTTACTGGAGACCAGCACCGCCGAGAGCTACCAAAGGGAGGGGAGGCAGGACGGAGCAGGCGGGAAGAGATGTTTCCAATGATTATTTAGCTCTTTCCGTTTCTCGGGGATAAACCTGGAGCAGCAGTTTGGAAGAAGGGAATGTGCTGGAAGAGGGTGGCACCCTGGGCTTTTTTGCATTAAGCATGGGCGCAAGAAGGCGGGCAGACACAGAGAAAGGATGGAGGAAGAAGAGACACATCTGGGTCAGAGCATGTGATGCCCCTTATTGTTTCTCTTCTGACCCAGTTTTATTTCCTTCTGCCTGACAAGGAGTAGCTGGAGGTGCTCTATGCACAACGGATAGGAAGGGTCCGGGATCCTTTTTAAGGAGAAAGGTGGAGTAAATATATTTAAAATAAACAAATACTGTATAAGGTTTGTACCATTTGCTTTCCTAGGCTCGTTACCCTGGCTAAACTCATGGGATTAGCTATCCCTTAGCATAACAGGGCTTTTCTTGACTTGATCTCAAGAGACAAGACAAATCTTGGTGCTTTCACCAACGAGAAAGACCCCCCCCCCCAAGGTCCCTGCCTTGAGATAACGCACACTGGAACACTTCACTTGCTGTTGCAATACATGGAGGTGGATGGGATTTCTTGCCTTCCTACCAGAAGAGGGGTTGACCTGTCCCCTGGCCAAATTGTAATTAAAATTCCCAGGAGCTAACAAACCATCACAGTGTATACAGAAGACGTCGGGAGCTGCTCCAGTTTAGCTGGGTGTAGTTCATTAACACTCAAATGCCCCAAAAGGGGCTTCAGTAAAAAAAAAAAAAGCAGGATTCAATCGTACAAACAAAAATTTAAAAAAATCTAAACGATTTGGAAGCCCCTAACACAAGTCTGCTTATTGCTTTAGTTAAACACTGTCTCTTTTCTTTAATTATCTCAGTGAAGTTCCCTTTTTAATCAGCATCAACGGGCAGCATCAACGGGGTGAAGGCTGCCCCAAATTCATCACAACAAATAAAAGTTTGAAGTTCACGCACACACACACATATACACAGGCAGCTAGGTTGAAGCATACAACTGTGTTTTTTATAGACAGCATCACAGTCAATATTCAGAAACAGAATCACAATTAAGAAGGGTTGATGAGAATGAGGCAGGATTAGTCCTGAAACACCGGGGGAGGGGAGGCAGGGCAGGAAACAGCAAGGAAAAATACATCTAAAACATGCAATTTGTTTAGATAAGCAACGAGAACTTAAGCTAGAGGTTATTGTTAGCTGGTAGTACTGTAATGTTGTTTTCCACCCATGCATTTTTTTTTATTGTTGCCATATGTGTAAGTTATTGTACTTTTGTCTCTTTTCTGGTTGACATTTTGATGCATGCAGCAGCGTTTCTTTAAAACCTACCTCTTTTTGAATAATAAAAAGATAGCATGGAAATTCCCCCACCCCGTGAAGCATTAACTCCTTTCTCCCAGACAACATGATCAAGTACTGGTGGTTCTTTTGTTTTGTTTAAAGCCAATGCAAGAGAAGACGTGTGGGGGGGAGGGGGACCCACAAAGCTTTTCAAGAAAGGCTACCGAACACAAAATACTTGTCAGATGGAAAAGCTCCCTTTAAACTGAAGTCTGAAAGGGGGGGGCACTATACAAGACAAGATGGACGTTATCAAGACAGCTTGCACACAGTATAAGTTACTAGCATTAAATGGGTTTTTTTTTGGCTACCTGCCTGCCTCTTGCTATATCAGCATCCCCTCCTGACTGGCAACATATACAAGTCACAATCCCGCACTAGCGTATCTTTTTCATGGGTAGGCGGCTTCTGAATTTTAAATACAAGAGCTGGGATGACGCCCTCCAATCTGAATTCAAAATGGTACATTTAGGGTGCAAGGGAAGCTTTTCGTTACACCAGGAAAAGAAGTGAGGTTAGTACATATGCCAGCTAAATGTGAATTTCCAGGAGCACCCAGGGTTACCCGCTCGAGGGTGGGGGCCAATGAGTCACACAGGACCCAGCTCCGTGAATCTGAGGGTCACCTTTAAAAAGTGAAAGCAGTCCTACTAGTTGGAGAAGAGATATTTAATATTCACAAACCTGACTAAGGGAAGGAAGCCGGGCCTGGTTTTGGAAGATGTGGACACAAGGATGTAAAGGGATGTTGCTGCAGAACTGCCCACCCTTCTGCTACAAGGCGGTGGTCACTTCTCAGCCAGGAGGAGATTGATCTAATTTTATAGGAGGGGGAGAAGGAAGGGAAGTGGGTGCCATCAGCTGAACGTACGGAAGAGGCCTTAAATCTGAAGCGCACAAGCGAGGAGCCATTGGAAGGTGAGGCCACCCGAGGACGCGTCGTACTCTGATCTGACAGGGGACAGCAAAGCAACTCAAAAGAGAGCCGGGCGTGGGGGGAGGAGCTGGGGGAGAGAACGTCACGTGACAGCCTCCATCGGTCTCCAAGTGGAGCTAGTCCGGGGAGGGTGGTGGCACTCCCCAGCCCTGTTTCCTGTGGTACAAAATGGTGGCAGGGAGAGGGGTGATGAGAAAGGATGCCGGTCATAAACCATTTGCCATTCCAGTTCCGTGGCTGGGCGCCAAGGGTCCCCCCTCTCTTCCCCCAGAGCTGATCCGTGCAGGGGCCTGCAGATGGGCGGTGAGAGGGTCGGTGCGTGGGGTGGGGTGGGGGGCAGCTTAGCGCAGGTCCTCCTCTTCCCCTTGTATGGTCTTCTTGATGCGCAAGAGCATGGTGGTGAGCCACTGGTCCAGGCGAGAGATGGAGTCGTATTCCTTCACCTGGCAAAGGAAAACACAAGGGAAGATGCAGCAGCCGCTTGTGAGCCGGAGTCGGCAAGGCCATCTCTGACACATGGAACCACATTCAGGATTAGCTTGGCGGTAATGAACGCTTAGCTTCTACTTTGAAGACAAGTTCCTTACGCACCCTCTGAATGCAACAATTCGAGGCAGATTGGAAACCAGTAATAAAACAGTTTTGGAAAGATGCAAGAGATAAGCTGAACGGGTGACGAATTCCAAACAAAAGCATTATGTACTCAGTTAAGAGTCGTCGTTAACTGATGGGGAAGGGTTATTCAGAGCCTATTCCAAAATCTACAGACTCTACATGGCACAGCTGGGGCCCTACTGCAAGGAAAGCCCCATGACAAGATATTGCATCTCTCCATCGCCTGGTATTTGATTAAAAAAAAAAAAAAGCTCCATACAGATCCAAGGATTTAGCAAGTGTGCTCCTAGGAGGAAACAAACAATAGCTTCTGAAACAAGCCCAGTCTGGAACGGGGAAAAAAAAAGATTTATTGAGATATACTGGTCGGTGACTTGAGTTTCTGTGAAAAGGAAGTGAGAAACAAGGGCCTAATGCCACTCCCCCAGAGAATGACTGCTAGCCAACCATTATCACCGTTACTTTCACAAAACCTCCACACACAGGAAGGAGTTTAGTTCAGGTGCCTCTAACCGTTCTCCCCGCAAACACAACATATGTGGAATTCAGTGTCTGTCACTCCTGTGAGACTCTGACACTTTTTCTTAAAATGGACGAGAGCAAAAGAAGCTCACAGTCTGAGTGAATTAAAAGACAAACTATCGACCCAGGCTTCACCACCCAGGCCAACCTGTTGGATTCGCTGCTAGGTGGCCGGTGGAACTCACAACGCCAAGTTGGCCCAACCTCACTGAAAAGACCAGGGAACACAGACTTACTGATTCGGTGTAGCTGTCGATGTTCTGTTCTTCGTGAGCATCCAGCAGTTTCTAGGAAGGAGACAGGGAATCAGCGAATCTCAGGTCCAGTTTCCAAACAGAGCAACGCGACGGACGGCATCTGTGCCCCTAACCTCTGTCAGGTGTCCACAAACGCCCTTCAGCAGCTGCAACGGCCCTCCCCGATCAGGAGAGCACTGTGTGTCATCACACGGTCTG